>VZTD01002337.1:30963-630283 GCA_013397725.1 Rhagologus leucostigma | reverse complement strand
ATATTGCAACCTAGGACAGCATGCATGTGGCAGATAATAAATAGCTGATTCTCTAGTTAAGAAGTTGAGTTTTAATGATATTAAGGTCTGCGTTGCCTTACTTGGTCTTGCTTAGATGGCATGCCTCACATTTGCACCTTGCCTTATTTCACAAGTAAAGTATATTTTATGGGCACCAGCATTACTCTCTTAATGGCTCTATATAGCGTTATGACTGTGTAAAATGTACTCTGCTTGCTTTGATGGCAGCAGGAGCCTTTCCCAGGCACAGGAGTCCTTCCCAGGTACAGGAGGAGACAATGGCTGAGCTGTTGGGCTGCTGCTCTTAGTCACAAGAGATCTGCTGGAAGGTGCCAGGAGGACAGGCAGGGGCTGTCTCATTAGTACCATTCTTTAGACAACAAGAAGAAAATGTTATTTTGGCTACTACAGACTACAATTGCTTTACCAAAGATCAGCTTTTGTCATGGAGCTACCATGCAGAGTCATTGAAAATACAGCCTGGAAAGATTTTTTGTTTCTTTTAAATACCAGGTTGCTTGGCTTGGCATCACTACTTAATCTTGGGAAGTACAGCCCTGGAAAGCAATACCTTACCCACTCAACCACAGCCACAGAGACTGCTTAGGTTGCTTGTTGGCTCCTAAGAAAAATAATCTTCTGCAGTCAGGTCTTTCTTTGACATCTGTAGCATCACTGGAAAACATCTGCACAATCAAGATAGTGCAGAAAATGTGAGGCAGTTTGTTGACTCATTATCATACTGCAAAATCAACCCTCCTCCACAGCGGCATCCTTAATTTCTAAATTTAGCTCCTGAGTTATTTTGGGTAGTGTGTGATTAACCTCAATTACTGTAGCTCAGATAGAATTCAGATAATGCCCCCTCTTTCAGAGTTGCAAAGAAATGGAAATCTGGGTCTGTGCATTTCCTACCCTTAATGAAGCAGCTCCGAGAGGTGCTTCCACACTGGTGCAGGATAGTTGTGAGGTGCATTTGTTCATGGAGAAATTAACAGGGGCAGCTGATCCCAAAAGGTGCTGGTAATCCATGGCTCTGTACTGGTGCTCGGATCAGGAATATAAAGATGTACACACCAGCAGGTTACATTGTGCAGCTGGTGTGAATGAAACCACTGAAGCTTCAATGGATTTGGATCACAGTCAGGACACTTTGTAGTTTTCCTGAATTAAATCTGTAACAAAGGCTTTCAAAAGCTAATAAAAAATACACTTTCCATCAATCTCAGCCATAGTCAGTGTTGGCTCTCTGGAAAATCAGTGGTGAAGCAGTGTGCAGAAATAACATCTGCATCTGTGCAGATATGCATGAGCGTGTGTGAGAGAGAGGAGGCAAGGAATTGTGCAGGCAGACAGACGAGGAGATGCCATGGAAAGTGATGGGTCAGGGGCAAAGTGGTGTCTCAGTTGATCCAGTGAGCACCAACAGATGAGTTCATCATGCATCAGGGTGAGAATCAGAACTTTTGTCATCACTGTAGCTGTAACTTTCCAGACTACACTCCACCAGACCACCTCAGGGGGAGGATGCTCAGCCCCAGGAGGCAGCTGGGCAGGCATCAAAAACTGTCTGTCTTGGGTTGGTGAACGTTGTGTTTGTCGTTTGTGGGGGCTTCTGTTCCAGAATGTGGCCCCTCACCACTTGCTCTATTAACAATGTAGCACAGGTGGTCAGCCTGCAGAACTGAACTGCTCCTAAAGGTGCTGACCTGGTTAATTTTTCATCTTGATTTGTCTTTTGTTTTTATACAGCTGGACAACCCTGATGAGCAAGCAGCACAGATCAGACGTGAGTTAGATGGACGTCTCCAAATGGCAGAACAAATTGCCAAGGTAAAAAAAAAGTCTACTGTTATTAATAACCTCTTCATTTAGGAGTATACAAGGAGTTTGATGACCTCCCCAGGTCCTGTCATTCTCTTACGAGTTTCTTCTCACAGTTATTACCAGTTAAAAATGATTAGCTGGAAACAAAACAAGATGAAGATGTTGTGATGTGCATTTCTTGGAATGTCCTGATGAGCTGGGACAGTTTAGGTTCCTGAAAAATCCCTTGTGAATCCTCAGAGGTCACATTTGTATCCTAGACAACAAGGTGGATGATGGCATGTCAAAAAAGGAGCCAGGAATTGTCCTAATGGGATTTGTGTTGTTTGCTGGGCTGATGAGAACCACAGTTTCCTGCCTGTAGGTAAATGCTACCTCAATAAAGGTCCTTCAGATGTATTGTCCCAAACAAGTTCACACTGTGCATGAGAGCAGTCAGGCCAGCGTTGTCCTCTGCAGACATTGCTGCTGTTTGGAGCAGCAGGCAGGGGACCTCCAAACAGCTTTGATAACCAAGCACTCAGCAAATCTCCCTAGAGAGCCTTCTGTAAGGAGCCATCTCCCTAGGAGTAAATCACACCCTCACACAATGCAGATTTACATGGCCTCCAGTGGATCATAGATGATGGAGAGGATCTTGTTGACATCAGTATGGCCAAGTTTTATCCTTGCCTCTAATCAGATGCTCTGAGTCACTGATAAAGCCCTTAATGAGGCTGAAGTCATTGGGAATGATCTATCTGGCTGTTCTTGATAATCAAGAAACCATTACTACATGTCAAAAAAAAAAAATCTATTCAGAGAGACAAGCTCAGTATAGGGGCCTGCCTTTCAGCAGCAGTCCTCCCAGCACTGAACTGGGCCCAAATTAGGATTTTTTATAAGAAAAGTAATATCAGAGCTGTTTGCAACCACACTGGTATGCCTGGGTGTGAAAAGCAGAGCATATTGATTTATAGTCAGGCATGAACAGTGGTGCTGGTGGAGCCTGCACAGCTCCTCCTCACTAACACCTCTGTTAAACATCTGCTGCTGTTTTGTCTTTGGGGACATAGGCTCTGGCTTTCCCCACTTCACTGATAAAATTAGTGAGATGGCCAATGACCATGTGGCCAATCAATGGTGCAGCAAAACAGCAAACTGACTGCAGCTCTTTTGTTCAGCATTTGGCCCTTTGCCACTTTGTTCTTCTCAAGAAAACGTACAGTATTTATTTGCAGTGAAATGTAAGCCTCTGCACTGAGCACGGCTGCTCTGGTTCTGAAGTGGGTAGCCAGGCCCTGGGTGCCAGAAGAAGATTGCCTGGTTTTGTTATTTCATTTTCTCTTTATGGCATGTAGAACAACAATATGCATGATTCAGTAGCAGTCAGCAGAAGCTGCAGCTTCATTAATTATTTTTTGCAAATGAGATTTTGCCATTTCCACTCTTCCCCCAAGGATGCTGAAAACAAACCTGACACTGCTGGCTGAGAGAGAGTTGGGGGAAACTCCTCAACATAACCTGACGTATCATTGTGCAGAATTCAACCTTCGAAATACAACTGTGCAGCTTGGAGAGTGGTTTAGAGTAAAAGGGACTCACCTGTGTTCCGGTTGGCAGCTATGGATATTTAATCTCTGTTACTGCTGCAGGCTTTCTCTCCCAGAATGTCAGGTCCCACCAGCATCTGCCTTTGAGAAACCTTGTTCTTTCAGATCCATGAATACCGTATTTTGGAGGCATCCAAATGACCTTTTGAGTCCTTTTCTGTATCCTTCTTTCTGGGCAAGGCTGATTTCCTTGTAACAGAGGGCAGGTTCACAATTCAACTCAGTGAAAAAGGATAGCATTTCCATTTTTATCTCCAATTTGCAGCTTTTAATACAGATTCGCTGCACAGGGAGGCTTACAGTGCTTGTGAAACCAGCCCTGAGGTGGCTGTCTTGGAGATTCCATGCTCAAGGCAAATTAATGCCTCGTTAATAAACTAAGAAAGTCACAGTAGGACATTTGCACTTCAGAGGCAGCAAAGACTGTGGAGTCTTATGGGACCAGTGGCTCTGCAAAGCTTCGTCTGACCTGTTGTGTGACCTTGCATAAGTCACTGTACGTGCCAGTTTTCCTGCCTCTGGATACCAGGACACGGCTCTGGGTCTTTCTTTGCCTTCCTGTGTGCCCAGGAGAGTGTAGCTCAGTGCAGCACTAGGGCAGTACTAGGCAAGGTCCCCCACTGAGCCTGACTCCATCAAAGCACATCAGCCCAGTTTTGGAGCCAGGTGGCTTGAGGATCACACTTGAAGTCAAGCAGGTGTTTTAAAGCTGAATCTGGACAGGCTTTTCAGTCTGCATGTTGTACTTTTCCAGCAGCTAAATAGAGCAGCATTACAGATGACAGCTTAGTGATGCCAAGGCAGGCGTATATTTTTCTCTGCAGTAGTGAGTGCTCTGCTGTCCTGTGGTGCCTTTTCCCCCACCCAGTCACCGGGCCTCAAGGACAAGGAGAAGCAGGTGTAGGGGCAACTAAATGAGACCTTGTGGTGACACTGGAGTGATATGTCTGTCTGGGGCTGGACCCACTCTGCTCCAGCCTGCTGGACAGGTCATTCCTCAGTATCTTAACTCTGCCTCTCTCCATGCTTGTCCCCATTCCTGATCCTCTCTCTGCCTCCCAGTACATGGGGAGGTGATTAATACCCTTATCTTGCTGTTGTCTGCATCTCTTGATAGTGTCTTACTCCAGACTTCCCCCAGCTTTATCTCCAGTCTGATGGATGGCTTGAGACCACACCTACATCTCTACATTTCCAACATTGGTTAAATAGTCCTAGTTAAACTGTTACGCATCACTTCAGACTGCATTTTTAACCTTAATACGAGAAGTTGCTGGTGGCACACAGTGAAATGTCTCAGTCCTTGCTGCACTTCTGAAGAGGTTTGTGAGGGCAGTGCCAAAACTGCAGTTCCTGGAGAGGTAGATGGCAGCAGGGTAAAAAAGCAATAATGTCTGAACATCATTTCTTCAGCAGTAGTTCTCAAAATCTACGAAACAGTTTGCCTTTTTTTTCCTGGGGGTGACTTGCAACTTGTATAATGCACAGACAATACAGCAGTCTGATTAGATTGTTTATCTTACGTCAGGTCTAATTTGCATGAGGGAATTGCTTCTCAAGATTGAGGCTGGAAACAGATGACTATACTTTAACTGCTTGGTGTGAGTGCTGCTGTGAGCTCTGCTTGTAGTGGGTAAGCTGTTGAGGACTGATGCAAAAACTAGTGCAGAAGAGAACTTTGTCAGCAGCCTGATGACAGTCTTCTAGAAGAAACATGACCTTGTTTTCTTTTCTAGCATACATTTTACAAATGGCTTTTAACAATGTTGTGAATTGCCACCATGATTCTTTGCACGTCAGCCTTGTATTCCCTGGCTGTAGATACTGCCTCACTGTCTTACACCTTGCACAGTGTCTCGTAACCCACTGAGAGACATTCAAATCCTGAGCAGATTCAGGCCGTGGGAAGAGTTGTCGGAAGATATAGGGCTCAGGCCGGTGATGGGCAGCAGTTCAAAGCTGAGAACATGCCTTGGGAAACATCATATTTTGCCCTCACTGTTACCTTTGGTTTTGGAGTTTAAATTTCCTGTTGACAGCAAGCAGCACTGGAGGGTCTCACAGTGAAAGGTTGTCTTCCTGGGGGGAGGCTCAGGCTTTGGCAAGTAGTGGAAAGGATGTTTTACCCCTTCTTCCAGTGAGGACCAAACATTCCTGCCCACACATGGCTGATTTTCCCTCTTTGGGCTCCTTTCACACCTAGAAACCTTATGGAGCAACCGCTCAGAAGTGTTTTAAAAAGAGCTGGCACAACTGGGAGACTGGAAAACAAATTTCTTACTGTCAGCATCCTCTGAGTCCTTAGTAACTTGCTGTTGGTCACAAAGTTCAGTTGAAATCTGGCCTGGAGTGTTTGTAATTGAGTGTACATCCATAGGAAAAAGTCCATTTGCAGATAGAAAAGTTAGTGAAATGAAACTGCATGCAAGATACAGGAAAGTTAGACAAGTACCAAGTAGTAATTCTATGAAAAACTAGCAATAATATTTCTACATTACCCGGGGGGAAGCTGTAATTTGTCATCTGGTTTGTAGGAGTTCCCTGCTCACAAACCTCTGCAGATGCTCCTGGGAGATTCTCCCAATGCAACAAGTGGTTGTTGATTGTCACAAACATTCATTCTGTTGTGTTTGTTTCCAAATCCAAGGAGCGCAAGTTTCCCAAGTTTGTGTCCAAAGAAATGGAGAACATGTACATTGAGGAGCTGAAATCATCTGTCAATCTCCTGATGGCAAACTTGGAGAGCATGCCTGTGTCTAAAGGAGGTTCTGAGTTCAAGTTGCAGAAGCTGAAACGTAGCCACAACACCTCAATAATTGACATGGGAGAGGAAAACGAGAACCAACTTTCCAAGTCAGACGTTGTGTTGTCGTTCTCCCTGGAGGTAAGCTACATGCACACAACAGTGTGCAGTGTTCATGGGAGTAAAAAGCACAGCAGCCAACTTCTGCTCGGTTCAAATTTAGGTTAGGTGGAGAGAGGTGAGTAGAAATCACTCTCTGTTTACTGGAAGCTTTGCCTGTGATTAAACTCTGTGTCCTTTCTAATGTCTCACCACCTTGTTGGAACAATCTTTGTGATATGCAGTCTGGCATTTCCTGATGATGAATATCAGATGGCTCAGAAATCTGCATCATTAACTGACCTCTTCATGCAGTTCGTTACCAAGTGTAGCTTAGTAACCCTGAGCCTGTATTGTCCCCCAAAGCAGTACAATAATGCAACACTGTAAATATCAACATGTTTAACTATTGCCAGCTAAAGGTGTTGCTGTATTTCCCTGCAAGAATTGCTTTCCTTTTTAAAGAATTGTTAAAAATTGCTGGGATTTGAATTCACCCAACAGATTGGTTTGCAGTTTGTGTGGAAGTACTGTGCTGTGCTGGGTTGCTCTTTGCTCTCTGTTGCACACTGACTTTCTGCTCAGCACTCTGTCAAGCAGTTTGTCTGTGCAGCCCAGGGGAAGGCAGGGTGCTGCTGCTGCCTCTGACATAGGCTGCCTCAGTCCTGGAACAGTGTTACTCAGTAGCCATTTTCAGCCAACTCAGTCCTTTTGTGCAAACACATTTGTGGTCTCTTTGTGGGCATATTTACTTGGAGGAGTCATCAGCTCACCCGTACAGAATTGTTGTTGTCTGTCAATGAGTGGGTTTATGTTACATTGTCAAAACAACTACCAGGATGGAGTCAAAAATGTAGGATGCAGAAGAATCAAAATATTCTATTTTTGTGTAGTTTCCTGTTTAATTCTCTTCCTAGGGGGTCTCTTGTTATACATATCATGCTAATGCAAAACTTAACAACCCTGGTTGTCCAGTCTCAGAATTTAACTCATTATGTGTCTGAAGCCATCCTTATAGTATTCAGTTCAGTCTTATTTAAAACTAGGACTGTGAAACCAGAGATGGTGCCTTTAAGAGCAGCATCAAGTAAGCCTGACTTCCAAGCATTCCCATATGGAGGAGCAGGGTACTATCACAAAGCAGTAGCCGCCCGCTGTTGCAGAAGCTGTGCAGTGGGTACAGCTGTGTGTGAAGGGACATCCTTACAACGGAGTGTCACAAATGCTTTGCTTCAGCTGAACACAATCTGTTGGGAAGTCAAAGCCCAGTGAAGCACTGACTTCAGGAGCTGGCAGGTCTGGGCACTGCTCAGTGCACGAAACTCCTGCTGCAAGAAAGCTTTTACCAAAAATGTGCTCTCATCAGAGGGTTTGTGGAGCTCTGTGTGCCAGGGAGAGGATCCTCAGCTCCAGACAGATCAGAAGACCTGAGAAGAGGAATTTTAAACCCCTGTGTATATACTGCATAGATAGCTGTAATAAAACATGAACAGAAACTCCCACAGTGCTAATTGTAGAAATGTTTAAGGTGTGTTGTTAATGGGATTAATCACCTTTAAGAACAGAAAAAAGATTAATTACCTGCAAGGAACTTAGGTGGTGATTTCTTAACAAGAAAGATTTTCTATAAGCAAGATGAAGAAAGATTTTTTTTTTTTACCGGAGCTGTAGAGTGACAGGACAAGGGGCACCAGTTTTAAACTGGAAGAGGGTAAATCTAGATTGAGTATAAGAAAGAAAATGTTTTTGATGAGGGTGGTAGGACACTGGAACAGGGAGCAACTGGGACATAGGTGTTTCATCCTTGGCATTTTTGAAGGTCAGGTTGGATGGGGCTCTGAGCAACCTGATCTGCTGAAAGATATCCCTGCCACAGCATGGAGATTGGACCAGATGATCTTCAAATGTCAACCCCAAACCATTCTATGATTAATATGGAAAATATGCTTTTGGCACAAGCTGAGTAGCTGTGTGCTTTTTTTTTTTTGGATTTCACATATTAAGGCACTTCTAGATGGGGCAGGACCATGTCTGTGAACCCCATCTCCTGAAGCTTGGTGCAGCACTGGACACCCAAGGGTTTCAGTGAGCCCATGTGCAGTCAGAGGGAATCCTGGTCTCCATACAGACCTGGCTGGCTGCCATGCTCCCCACTCAGCCTAGGCAGTGCCACTGTTCCTGCCCACTTGCCACCGTGAACATTCAGCAGCACATGAAGGACCCCAGCACTGGCTGACCCTGTGGGTTCAGCAGCCACAGCAAGGTCTGAAGGAAGCTGGTCCTCTTACATTTCTCCTTCTTTGCCTGCAGGTTGTCATCATGGAGGTGCAGGGTCTGAAGTCGCTGGCCCCCAACCGCATTGTGTACTGCACCATGGAAGTTGAAGGTGGGGAGAAACTGCAGACGGACCAGGCTGAAGCCTCAAAGCCAACGTAAGCCTTGCTTTGCTCTTTGGTCTCTCCACCACGCTCTCCTCTGCCCCATCTCTGCGCTGCCGAGTCACTGCAGATAGCTCTGGCTCCTGCATGGTGAGGGCAGAGGGGACTCTCAGAAGCAGAGGAGAAACATGGCCTTCCACACATGCAGAGTGTTGTCCTGCAGCTAAGAATGGCACATAAGCTCTGACTGAGGGGAAAAAAGTGTTAATGAGAGGCTTATGTCTCATGTTGCCATAGAGAGATAAATTTGTGCCTATACGTAAGTGCTTTACTAAATAGGGATGGAGTTAAGCATGTGCTTAGATAGTACTTGTCTGAGTGTCCATCTGAACTGGTGCCATCAGGTATAGGTACGTTATCTTGTCCTCACTGTCAGGGTTTTGGCAGTCATACGAGAAAGGGGACAGCTGACAGGAGCACAGTCTGGCAGCCACAGCCAGAGGTGGAAGAGAGGAGCTGGGAAAACCTTCAAGTGACTCAGTTAAAGCTTTATCTGAGACCTCTCTGGCCCAGTCCCATTCAAGGGCAGAGTCTTGTTCTGTCCTCTTTGACTTCGTCCTCAAATCCCCACTTTTGACCCCATATTTGGCTTTCTTTTGTCTTACCTGGATGTTGTTAAGCGCCTATCAGTAGTGATTGGTCTTTGTTATTTGGAAGGAGAAAATGATGAATGTCTTATTTCATTTCCAGTTTGTGGGATTAGTTAATTTGAGGCACTATGGGTTTGAGACAATTTTTCTCTGGATGACTGCACAGATTTCGCACTTAAATTCTCAATGCGCTTCCTCACAGCAGAAAATTGCTAAGGTGGTATGAAGCCTCCTCCAGGAGTAGGGAGCAGTGCTATTGTGTTCATATCCCATTCCCAGTGGCCAGTCCTCAGTAGTGTTTTGCCAGGAACTTCCCAAGCTCATGGAAGGAAATCCAGAACCACCTGGCTGCAGGACATGGGAGTGCACAAGCACTGCAGGCAGCTCAGGAGCAGTGGATGGAGGCAGGACAGAGCAGAGCTGAGGACAGGCTGCCTTCCCTCTGTCACTGTCCTCTCACAGAGGCACAGAAATTGCTGGTGCCTCATGCCCGGCACTGCACCAGCGCAGCAGGAATCTGCAGTAAGGAGTTCAAAAACAATATTCCCAATCAGGGGAAGTGCTGCTGCCTGGCTTACTTTTCAAGTTGCTTTGAAATCTTTAGAGAAGGAAGAAAGAGAGCTGTGCTTGGAGCAAAATTTCCATGAGAACCTACAATTGTCACTATTTTAGGTATTCTTATTGCTTCAGTGGAGGAAGTTGGGCTTTAGTTAGTGGAAATTACTACTATTCATACTGAAAAAGCACACTTCTCCTGGGTTACATGTACTTGTTTAGATTGGTCTGTTCATCCCACTTTTGCTCAAAGGGTCTGCCTTTCCATACGTAGGTCTTCTTACTGCAAGATGTAGGACCATTTCTGTGAGAATTGCTTTGAAAATAAGACCTGCAGGAGTGAACTCTTTATTTGAGTGGGTCTTTTTATTATAATTAAATGTACAGTGTCTGGGCATGAAGCCATCAGCCCTCAAGAAAATGCAGCCAACACTGAGTGCTGCGGTGTGATAAAAGTTATGCAAGTCCATCACACTCACCCTCACTCTACACTGGCTTTCTGTAGAGGTGTGATCCAGGCTTAAAGTCTTCCAGATTCCTCCAGCACTTGGGCTAATACCTATGGAAATGGCTTAGAAGGGGTGTAGGTTTGACAGTTGTATTCCTAGAGGGTCCTAGGACCTTTTCATTCCAGAACCAAAGACCAGCCAAGCTGAGGCTCTAGAATAACCTTCACAGACACCAGAGGCCATCACAAAAAGCTTGTCCTTTTTTCCTCTCTGCACTAGAGATGTTTCCTTCACCTTGCTTCCCCTCCCAGGCACAATAGCACAGACAGAGGAAACCAAAGCCCTGTGAAAGCAATTTACTGTACCAAAGTTCTCCTCTTGAGAAGGAAAGAGAGAATGAACCAGATGTGACATGTTTGTCATCTTGCTTAATACAAGACTTGAAGGCCCTCAGGTACTCTGGTGATGAGGGAAGTGATATAAACAGCTCAGAGAAGTTTTTGGTGCATTTCTGAGCAGTGCTGCCTTAGAAACAAAAGATTTATGGCCAGGCAAAACAGCCTTCTGAGGTGTTAGTTTAGATGCTGACATCAACCTCACTGAGGTAATTTACACCATGTTTGCTTCTGTACTTTTTATAACAAGCAAACTGCCCCTAAAGAAAGGAAGCAGCTCAGTGAAGGCATGAGGGACTACTCGCTGCCCAGCATCCCAGGATTTTTGTGCTTTGGCGGAGGATGCTGCCTGGCCTGGGAGTGAGGAACACTTGGGAATTTTGAGCCTCCGCACTATGAAAGTGTAAACACTGAAGCAAGTTACCTCTGTACGTACCAGAAGTTTTATATCTCAGAGGTTCAGAAATTGTGGGTTAAGCACCTGTGGTCAGAATATGCAGTGAATACAGTTCTGGAAACAGGCAGCATTTTTAAACTGCCAGCCTTGAAACTGAAATTCAGCTTTGCCATTGTCTGGAGGCTCTACAGGCTACAAAAGACTAAATTTCTCATAAGCATCAGGGGAGAAAAATTACATTTGAACAGTAAGATTCACTGGAAGACTTCACTCTTCGATGACAGCCCTGTGTCCTGGGATGGAGAGTGTTACGGGGCCACTCAACCTAGTAGGACATCTTTTCACCTAACTCGTGGAATTGTTCAGTATATTCTCATGTGTCCTTGAAATGCCAGCCCTCAGCTAGAGCACCCAAGTCACAGCACACTGATGATGGTGGCTGCTCTTCAGCTCAGTGCCATGCCAGGGGTTCCAGCCTAGGTTCCACATCTCTAATGGCTAAAGGCAATTAGCCAGCCAGGGAAGGATTTCCAAAAGCACTGGTCTAGGTCTGTGAGAGATTCTTCTTTCACCTTTCTGGTGCAAAACCAGCAGTTTTTGAGAAGAAAGCATCTTAGTGACTTTGGAGCTTGAATCCTGTTTGCAGATCTTGAGAGAGGCAAGGCAGCAGCAAGGTTAGCAGCCACACATACCAAGTGATCAGATGAGTTGTGTGCAAGGAGTGTGTTTTTTTGGGACAACAGTAAATGCTGGCCTTCTATTTCTTCTCAGGCTTCATGTTGGATTCCTGACATTTTAAGGAATCAATCCCTTCATGTGAGGGTTATCTGCCTCAGCACAGATGCAGGGGATAGCACAGTTCTAGAGAAAGCCAGACCTGAAATAGCAAGGTTCATTTCAGATCAGGCTTGCAGTGTTTTATTAGTAGTGCTTTTAATAAGTTGTGTAAGAAAAAGCTTTTGTGTATTATGCCCTAACACGCAGATGCGTCTAAAAGATATCCCAAATCCCAGTGAGAAGGTTTTAACTGCATTTCGTGCTGGAACTGTATTCTTGCAGATGGTCGTGGGGTTTATACTCCCTCCCCCCCTTCCCTGCATACCGGCCTGTGGTCTGCCCTCTCCATGTCTCCAAAATGCCCTTCCAGGAGCTGTGTTAGTACTGCTGCTGTTTGTGCAGCCTGGGAACAGGATTGTCAAGGGGTTTGGGAATATCACAAAAGATCCAGCCACAACCCCTATCCTAGAGAAGCTGCTGGATATATTTAAACAGTGACCTGTGCTTGTAGCAGTGCTCATGGTCAGCATCTTACATCACCTTTCTCTGATGTGAACAGAACAAAAGAAAAGAGACCCAAACAACAAGGAACTATGTACCTTGTGAATAAATGCTATAGATTCACCTGGACTTAGTTTGGCACCCAGATAAGTCTCATTCTCCCCTCTCCCACAGCAGTGAAAATTGGGTGTACCTGCACTGAACGGAGCTGAACCATTTGGGGGTAAAAGCAGTAAATACTGGTGGGAGAAGAATCTGGCCAACCTTTCTGTGTGTTTGGCATGCCATGAAGGGACAGGGGTGTCAGCTGCTCCTCTGAAAGTGTTTTCAGTTTGAGGTTATATATCCCCCTTGCAGAGCAGTGCAAAGGTTGTGCAGTAGCTCAGAGAATGAGAAGTGAGGATGAACTTGTTGTTTTCTGAAGAAGCAAAGACTACTCTTCACTGCTTGGGATTTTTTTCCAAGTAGTTTTCTTCAGCATGTGCTGTAGGGCAGTGCTGGAGAAAGGACACTCAATGGGTATCATCTGACTCCATGCCACGTCTTATGTTTGTCATGACCAAGGGCTTGAGCCTTGTGCCCTTTCCAGAAATTCACTCTTGATAAACTAATGTCTTTGGTAAAGTTCTAAACCTTTCCCATCCCCTTTCCCTTAGCCACCTCCCTAGGAGACAGGAGTGTCTGGTTTTATCTTTGTGCTTGCTCTGATGCTGTTCCCTGATTTGTTCCAAGGTGCTCTGACAGCTCTGCTGCTTATCTCTGCTGTGACAGACTGCCGTTGTTCAGATCCCTGCACCAAACCTCCAAGCTTATCACTCAGCCAGAGTTTTTGTTTCAAAGTGGTGTGCCACATCCATCAGAGCCCACTGCCTGACCATGAAGAGGGACAGGACCTGCACAGCATCCTTCCTCAGTGCTGTTCAGTCCCCTTCTCCATCTGGGAGATGGGCACTGAACAGCAAAGAGAGAAGCCCTGTGGGAAGGGAGGTTGGCAAGTGGAGATGCTTTCTCTGTCTGCAGAAGGGGAAAATCTGGTCTTTTCATTCAGGAATCCCTTGCCCCAGGTCCTGGAGTTTGAAGTGATGCCCGGTGGCTTTGCACAGAGAGGAGTGTGATAGGAGTGTTCTGTTGCCGTCAGTGTTTTGCTGCTGCGGTTTGTTGGGAGATGCCATGAACACTGCCCTGTGGTAAAATGAGAAAAGTCCTTCTGAGATGCATAAATTCCAAAGGAATATTCCATATTCCATATAACTAATTTGACTCTGCTAAACTAAAGGGGTTTATGTTGATGTAAGTGAGAGTAGAGTTTAATTCTTGTTGTGCATCCATCAGTACAGCTGTTGTTGTCAGGCCTGGTACGTCTCTTCCGTACATGGCAAAGGTCAGGCACAGGTTCTGTGTAGCTACACAGTTTTAAGCAAACATTCGTATTTAGGTTTGCATGCTTAGCTAAGCCCTGTGTAAGCAAAATTCATAATGCTGGGTAAAAAACAAAGCAAAACGAAATTTTAAGAAACAGCTGCTTTTTCTTGCTTTTTTTCCTCCTCCTCACTCTTCTAATTGACTTCAGCATTAAATATAAGCTGTCTTAATTATCCACACTGATTGGATTGCCTTTCCAGTCACATGACTTCATTTCACAGCTGTGCAGATGTTTGCAGCTCCTTCTCCTTAGGAAACCTCTGGGAGCCTTAGGAATGTGTTAAAGCAGGTCACGGGGTACAGGAAAATCAGACACCATTGCTTCTGAGGTACAGTCCTTGTTCCTGGGGTGAGGCTCGGAGCAGAGGGTCAGTCTGCCCCAAGGCATCTCTTGGGAAAATGTCTTCCAGAAGAGGTCTTTAGCTTTGGTCTCTGTGAGCGTGGTGCAGATGCCCTGAGCCCATGATGCTGCTGAGCTAAGAGGTGACAGTGATAGGGACTTCAGGGCAGTTGCTTTTAGCCCCTGTGTCTAAGGCTGAAGGGTACAGTGGTGTCCAAATCCCTGACACAAGTTTTCTTCACTTACAGCTATTTAACATGCTTAGGAGACAGTTTTCTGATGGGACTGTGCATGGCTTTGCACCTGAAGGGTTCTGCTGTTAGCTTGGTTTGACCTGCTCTTCAAATCCCCTTTTGTGTGACAGTATTTCCATAATGCTTCTGAGATTTATGCTGTGAGGTTCCCATTTCTGAAAGTGGAGGCTGTGGACAAGTCATTAAACACAGCAAAAAATGTACTAAAAAGTTATTACCCAAGTGCAAGCATGTGATCTATTATGGGAAGTCTTCATGCAAGTGATTTGCTACCCTTTTTAATTAGGAATTCAGAACCTTTTCTGATGCTCCTTCATAGCTGTTCTGCAGGATTGTTTCTTACCCAGCTCAGCCACTGTGGGACAAAAATTTTGCTTTAGATTAAGCAGCTGAGTTTTTCTCCAGAGTAAAGGCAAGATCCCGTAGGGATTCCCTTACCCTGAGTGTCACTCAGACAGCCACAGTGCTGTGGAGGAGCCTCCTGGACAGCTGTAGAATACTCTGCGGGGACTGTGCATGGTGATTCCGGGTGGGGCCCTGTTCCCAAAGGTCTCGTGTGCCGTCCCTGGTCTCCTGTACTACACTGTTACACTAGAAGCTGTGTTGAAGAATAATGAAGGCTTTTTTCTTTACACTTATCCCTTTTACTTGGTTTCTTCCAGTATCAAGTAAGTGCCAGCTCTGACTGTGTTTTCCCTGACTTTTACAATGCACATAGCATTGCTTTCACATGGGTTCTCTGGTGTCTAGTAAGGGTTGAGCTCATGCACCTTTTCTTTCACAGATGAATGTCTTGCTTTTCTTGCCAGCTGTCTAATTTCTTGAGTTTCCTATGCACTTGGGAATTATGTATTCCTTTGATAGCACATACATTCAAATTTAAGTATTCCAGAAGGTGTGATGATGCCCAAGGCGATTTTCATCATTGACACCCGTCTGCTTCAGCACTCCTGTGCATGCAACCTTAAGATGGGGATAGTAAAAACGAAAAGGACATTGAAATGAGATTGAGATTCAGTGATCTGAAATAGTGTTTAATTAAGAGGAAGACTGCAAAATGCAAGTTCTGGGATACATTCTGTCATGCTGTTTATTACTCATAGTGGATGTTCTAAAAAAAATTGAGCCATGCCTTAGTGTAAGTTCTGCGCATTTGCCAAGGGAAAGGCGAGGGATGAGACGTATGAAAAGGCCCAGTTGTTGGATTATTTATTAAGTGCTGTGTACAAGTAGTGCACATTATTATTTAATGAGGGGCGCTGCTATTGCTGCAAAGCAGTGTAGGGAGTTAGAGAACATGCTTTAAAGAGTTGGTGCTGTGCCTGCTCCTGTCTGGACAAAGCTCTGGAATGGTGAAATGAGAAGACCAACCTTGATAGTAATTTTTCAACATTTTAGGTGTCCCTTCTGTGAAATGAAGGTAGAGTGACTGGCTTTGTGAATGTGCTGCATCTTCCAACAAACCAAGTGTAACAGCACTTAAAGAGAGCAACATACTGTTGTCACTGGACAAGGTGGACAAGGAGGACAAGGCACGCTCATGGAGAAAAAAGCTTGCGGATGGCTGGGTGGGTGTCACCTGCTGGAATTGTCCACTCATTCCCACTGACCCAGGACATGCCAGTGTGACTTTGTTTCTACCTGTCAGAAGTTAGGCAAGGCAAACCCAGGTGTCGGGCTTCCTGTCCTGGACCCTGGCTTAGAAAAATATAGGACAGCAAAAATGTGAGTGGTGGCACAACAAGAGATGGTCTCACACTTCTTGTTCCTCCTTTTAGCTGATTTTGGAAGGGTACCTTGTGTTGTTTTCTGCTGTTTACATTTAGAAAATATTTCACTGCTCTCTACTAAGTTTTATAAAGGAGGTTTCTAGACTATGTTGGCACAAACTAGTAACCTGTATTTTCAGGCAGAGGATTTCTGTCTCCTTTTCCATGGTCTGTGCTAGTGAGATACTAAGTTTCGGTAAATCTGGCAGGGTATGGCCTTATGAAGTCCAAAATGACCAGGCCTTAACCAACGGCAGTCCTCTGCAGTTGTGTTTTCTTCCAGGGTGACAAGATTTGATAGAAGTGATTAATCATACTTGAATTTAATCATTCTGTGAAGTGAGCAGCTCTGTGGCTGGTTCAATGGACCATCTTTGGCCAAAGGAAACTTTGATTAGTATGTGTGTGGCATTGAAGTCACCCTATTCAAGAAGCAGTCACAGCCACAGACAGTAAATGCACACAGGCATTTATTGAATGAAACTGTAAACTCGTGCTGTATCCAAAGCAGATACACTGATGGAGCACATACAGTAGGCAGCCCTTGTAAAAGCAATTTTTCTTTCAGTTCAGACCTCCCAGTAAAACAGTGCTGGGCTTTCATTTCCATTTCCTCCTACTGAGTTTTTCTCTTCTAATTGTGATAGTATTAAGCAAGAGCTCAGGGCATCCGAAAAGCAGTCATCATTTAAATCATGGAAAGTAACCATGCAACTTTTTTTTTTTTCTTCCATGTTAATACCCAAAAAATTGTGGTGAATAGCACTGCCACAATTTTGCACCCAAAGCAGCTGAAGGATTTCTGCAGCAGAGTCCAGCCCAGGGTGCAGCAGTCTGGGAGGGGTGTGTGGTCCTGGACTGGGTGCAGGCATGGCAGAGGGACATCTCTGGGGCAGGAATGCCATCTCGTGGCCATAAATAGCTATTATGTGATTAAATCCACCTCCCATCCCTTTTTCCTTCCTTATGACACTTCCCCAGTGTATCAGTCATTCTCAGGAAACACAAATCAAGCTGTATTTTTTGCATAGCAAAGATCATTCCTTTTTGGGTTCCTAAAGCTGTGCGCTCGGCTTCAGCAGCTCCTCTTGGCTGTGGTGCTCTGTGCTAGCACTGGAACGGGACCCGTGGGGACTGTGTGTGAGCCACAAGCAGATCAAGAGCAGACCTTTGCAGGCTTTGCTTTGCTGCAGTCTCTGTCAGCTTTAACCTATTCCTTCTGCACCTTGCACACTCAAGCACAGATATGATGCTCTCCGAGACATATTTCTCTCTCAGCCGGCAGCATAGTGCTGCCGTAACCAGTTTGAGGATGTGGGAGCTGCAGCTCCTGGAGGGAGAGATGATCTGGTACTGCTGTCTGCATGATGTTGAGCAAGATGGTGTCTGCATGTGTGACACATACATTGTGTCTCAGAGCCATGGAGACAGAAAATGAATAGACCACAAAATGCTGGAGTTTGGAACACCTCCTTAGCCGCTGTAGAAGGAGCCCAGTCCTTAGCGATGCACTGTCTCTGCTCATCTTTTAAATAACACCATAGTGCTTTCTGCAGTGGTTTTTTTTTTGGAAAATAAACGCCCTCTTTGTAAGCAAAATATTTACTAGTGGGGCTCTATTTTTGCAGAGGGAGTGTTATATGCTTGGCAGGAATTAGGGTGCCATGGGAAATGACGGATTCACTCAGAGCACCCTTGGGTTATCTCATCAGAGCAGACATCAGTGCTCCATGCAGAGACATGGCCTTGCTCAGTGTTCCATGGCTCCAGGGAAGGCAGGTACAGCCACCTCTGCCAGCCAGTGCCTGCAGGAATGCTGAATTGTCAGCACCTGCATGGGAGCTGCATCAGTGAAAGCAGGTTTTAAATCATTGCAGAGTCTGTGCAGGAAAGTCTAGGAGGAATCAAATCTGTTTGTGCTGTCACTCCCACTTCAGCTCAGCTTATTCCAAGGGGATGAGACTGAAAGGCTGTTCTGGCAGCAGAAAAGGAGGGGAGGAAACAAATGTAAACAAAAATAGGCTGCGTTGTCAATCTGTGTCTGATGTCTTTGCTTATCCTGTTTTGAAGGTGAGCAAACACATCAAAGTTTTGCCACGGGAGGAATCCCAGAGGAGGTTCAGTAGCCCTTGGGAAACAAGATGTATTATGCATGCAAACCATTCTCAATGCATTTCTACAGTCAGAATGGAACGGTGCCTTTCTTAGCACCTGAGTGCTAAGAAAGAGAGCAATGTATATGCATCTATATGTGTTGTTTGAGATTTTAATTTCAAATCTTTTTTGTGAAACCTTCAGCAGTCACCTCCAGCACCCCTTTCTAGCACTGTAAAGACAGGGGCCCTTTGTGTCAGGCATCATTTCATCTGCTTGCTGCCTCTAAATTGGGATGAGGCAAATTAAGGCCTAACTGTACTGACTTAATTAGATCTCTCCTTATTGCAATAGCAGGAGTCCAAAGCAGGTGACTGAGGCACATGTACATGGTAGTACAGTCCCCTAAATTTGTGGGTTTTCAACTGAGGTTTGTAGTCCTACTGCAGTAAGTCACAAACGAGTTTGTAGCTGTCCCCAGCACAGCATCTCCAAACTGGCAGTTGTTTATGGCATTTTCCTGCTGAAACAGAGTTGTGTGTGGAGTTGTATGTGCATCCCACAGATCTCCAGCTGTGGGTTTTCTTGGAGTGCCTTAAAAAAGCCTGAATTCTTCTGTGCCTTTGGGTTTTTTCAAATCCCAAAGACACAAATGAAAAACCTATTATCCATTGCCATTACCCACAAGAGCTGCAAAGAGTACATATTTTCCCAAAGGCTTTGGGATGCCCTGCTTCTATTTATGATGGCTTTGTGACCCAGCTGGTGCAGGTGTCAGCACCTGCCTCTGCCATGTGTCATGGACACATCTGTGCTGCCACATCCCTGCCAGTTCAGTGCCTCACCAGCACGGCTCCCTACAAGGAGCTGTCGGCCCTGCCAGCCTCTGCTTGTGAAGGGCTCACCATTGTCTAGTTTATGGTGTTCCTAGAAGTTCCCAAGCACTCTTTTCATTTGAAAAAAATGGGTATTTTCATCCTGGTGGGAATAATGCCATCCCTGCATCAGGTTTTGCTGTTGAGCTAAGTAAGTCTGTGTGTGCTCAATTATAATGAACTACCGCCTCCATGTATGGGCAGGGAAAGTTCAGAAAGATCACTGATAATTGTGGTCATCAATTTCTTGTTCATATTTTTGAATGGCTGGTATAGATAAAGCATTAGAGAATATAGTAAAAAGCTTTCCTGTGTGCTTCTTCATATATAGTTAACTGTTAAACATACTTTAAACCTGGTTATTTTCCTCCTCGCTTGTGTCTCTAGAAATACGTAGAAAAGAAACACAGCTTAGCATTACATTAGAGGAAAAGGTGCACTACTCCATCAGTTGCATGAAGGTAAGTTAGCTCAGTGCCTGGTGTGCTTCTGCTCTGTTTTTCCCAGTGCTCAAGCATGGGCATACATGATTTATGGCCCAAGATTTAAAGATCTCTTCTGGGAGGGGAGTAATGTGCTAAAGTAATAAAACCATCATTTGTTAGGCAGGATTTCTGGAAAAACTAGATTGAGACTGTAGCATTTCAGTCTCCAGTGATGAAGTGCGATCTGAACACTCCATCCTCAGAGCAGGATCCAGATCTGGCAGGGACCATGACTGGGCACCACAGTAAGCTGAGAAACCAAGGCTGAATTAAAAGCATCACACCACACAAGGTGAAGCAGTCACCAAGCCCAGGCAGTGTCTGTCAGGCTGCTGTCTATGCTGCCCTCTTGATGAGCTTCCCTTCACCAGCCAGCTCACTTTGGAGACCAAGCTACAAGTACACCAGGAGGGACACAGACATGCCGGAAGAGAAGAGATGAGGATTGTGAATGAAGAGAAGTGCATGAAGCACAACCTTCTCCACCAGCACTGCACAAGGGAGGGAGGCAGCCAGACAGGCCAGTCATTGCATCCTCACTGGATCCCACTCTGACAGTAGAGGAGAGCAAGGGAGGCTAAGCTGGCCTTGCAACTGTTGTCCCAAACATGGTCATGTATATTAAAGGCCTTTCAGCTGGACCTCTGTGCCCTTGTACACAGCCAGCTGGCTGTGCAGGAGGGTGGGTGATTCTGCTGCTGGTTTTGGTGACCCTGCAGGGATAGAAGCAGCTGTCTTCCACGTCCTACCTTCCCAAGGACATGTTCCTGGCTTGGGAGGGTCAGGCACTGCTGCTGAGTTGGTTAATTTGGGAAAACTATACTGAGCAGGTGGCTCAGTAAACTCCTGCAAATCTGGCCAACATGTAGGAATATTATTCTGCAAGACTTTTTTACTTAAGTGGTGAATTTATGGGAACAAGGCAGAAGAGCAGCATCTCTGGCAGAAAAGATCTGTCCCAGGATACTGCCGTGTCCATTGACCATCATGCACACCTGGAGTGAGCTCACTGAGGGGACAGCATAGCTCTCCTTTAGTGCACATTTTTACTTTCATTTTCTGATTTTTTTAATGTTTATTCTGTGCAAGCTGGAGAGGGATAAAAGCTGTCCTCTGGTAATTTTGAAGCCCATGAGAACCAGTCATAGATGACATTTAAATGTCACTGCCGTGGAAAGCACATGGCTCTGCAGCTGCTGCCCTGTTAGCCTGGTTAGAAGGGCTGATTCATGGCCCAGCAATATAACCCAGTTGCACTTGTTCATTATTTATAGAAATCACAAGCATCAGTGTTCTGGCTACATCAAGTTACAAGAGCATTGATGGAAGAAGGATGACTGTTTCAAATTAGGCAGGGGCTGAGCAGACTTGCTGGAGAGCACAGTATATGAATGAAGGAATTTAATGAATTTTCCTGGATATTAAATGTGTATATTCACTTTTAGGAAGGTCATGGGTGCTAAAATTTCCTTTAGAGGAACTTACATACTAGAGTTGAACAGAAATTACTATGTCAGTGTCTCTCAAGGACAGCTGAGAAAATTGTATATTAGGTCATGTAAGTGGGATATTGTGAAGAAACCCTCCTGCCTGCTTTCATGTGATACATGAGTGGAGTCAGGACAGGGATCCTTACAGGATTTTGCTCAAGCCTTATTCATATCTCAAATAGTATTTTAATGAAATATTTTAACATAGCAGTGCCACAGTGTTTTAATGTTTCTGTCTTTTTAGCTATGTGGTAATTTAACTTTATAGTTGCTGTATCTGCATTTTAGAAGCCCTCAGCCCTACAGCCAAAGATCAGTAAAGCACTGCACTTCCGTAGGATGAAGACGGTTGTTTCTGCAGTGACCTTATGGCAGGAAAGGGTAAGAGCTTGGTAACAGCATCGACAGGAGGAGACTGGTCTTACAGGTTTTGGCCGTAAGTTGGGAAGGGCTGAATAGCGTCAGCCTGACGGTTTGTCAGATCAGCAGTGTGAGACAGCTGAGAGCAGCTAGCTCTGAGCAGCCTGGCACCTGCATTGGCAATGGCATCATTTCCCCTCATGTACCAGTAAGGGCAGTGTCTGTTACAGCTCCCAAATGCTCTTGAAATCAGACAGGTGAGCCCATCCTTCAAGTGCTCCATGAGGCTACGGAGGTAATAGGAGACGGGAGCTGACCTTTGTTCCTTGTTGGCCACTCACACCCTCTTGATATGTGTCATTTTATGTTCCATTCAGGATAAAATGCCAGCACTGTAGTAGGCTGAAACTTATTTGATGGACAACTTGCTGATCCAATAGCACTTCTCATGATTTTGCATATTTAAAGGTAGCACAAGCGCGGGAAGTTCCTTTTTTTTGTTCCGGCTCTCCTGCTGGGGGGGGGCCTCTGGGCCTGGGCAGGGCCCTTTCTCCTTTCCCCTGAAATAGACAAATTCAAAGGCTGAGATTTCAGCAGTATAATATTGAACATTTATTAGTAAAACAAAGACAAAAGACAGTGCTGGGCGCTTAGCTCATTGCCAGAGGTGCACTTTCATTCATTCTATTGAGAACTTAAGTACCTTTTTCAGACTGTTACATGTTCATTAAGCGCAGAAAGTAATTTACACTTTACTTAGCTTCCCCCGTCTTGATCTCTGCTGCCTCCCGCTGACATGGTGCCTTCTCAAAACCTCTGGATTCTCTCAGAGTTGGGAGCAGAGATCCTCCCCTGGTGTAGCTGACAGTTTCTTTGGGGAGGTGTGAATTTTGCGAGATAACACACTTCCTGGGATGCTTGTGGCTTATCTCCTTTATCTCTTTAACGTATNCTTTGGGGAGGTGTGAATTTTGCGAGATAACACACTTCCTGGGATGCTTGTGGCTTATCTCCTTTATCTCTTTAACGTATCTTGCTCTTTGGCTCTGTGGTTTAAGACATTTATTACCATGTACTTATTACTACATTTTCTGACGTATTACAACTACTTCGAGGTTACAATACATTCTAACCTTATTCCTTACTCAATTGTATTTTACTTTAACACTATTTTTGCATAATGTAATATACCTAGTGAATGTTAAATCCGTATTTGCGAAAGCCAACATTTATCATTCACTTATTTATCGCACCCCCCTCCCCTCCCTGGCGCGGCAGCACGGCACTCCCAGGTTCGCTGAGGGAGAACTGTCTCAGAGCTGCAGGCAGCTAAGAAACAGCCATAAGATGCCGCGTAGCCGAGAGCATACGGTGCGGCTTCTGGAGACCAGCGGGGCTTCCCCTCCCCCTCCACATGGTCGATGTGGCCCCGTGTGGACCCGGCAGAAGCTGGCGGAGCCTCCTCTTTGCAGCCAGCACAGCTCACGCCGAAAGAAAGGAACATCATATGCAACTGATGAGGACACCTTTTCTCCCAAGTCAGCGAGAAAAGAAAAGTAAAGCAAGTCACATGAGGAGAAAAACATGGCAGCTCCAAGGTCAAAAAGAAAGAGAAAGTAGGTCACGTGGGACGAAACTGAAAATGGCGGCGGGAAAAAGGGGCGGAGGCGCTTTGGCGTGTAACTTAAATATGTTTCCTGCAAGTTGGAATAAAAACTGTAATATCACAAACTATTTGTGTCTCTTTAATCCATTTTTGAAGTACATGGGGAGATGAAAAATCCGTGCCTGAGAAAATAAGAAATGCCTATGCCAGGCTATGTAGCTGTGAAGAGGCTTTCAGAGATTTTGAAGCAGAGAGCCTTTGTTTTCAGGCTAGAATAATTCATCTTTAAAAAGACTAATAACCGAATGTGGTGGCTTATGACTGGCAGTGTGAAGGGACTGTGAGATTTTCATGGGAGAGATATTTTTCTTCACCTCAGCAAATTGTGTTACCGGGTGGATTGCTGAGTTGTGAGAAATTCCACAGCATAGCAGAAGAAACCCTTTTCCTTACGCTTAAGAAATAGACTTTTAAGAACTGTAACACGGACCAAATCCCATTGTTTTTGTTTTCCCTTTGTGCGGTTTTGGTGGGAAGGAGGGGGTGCTGGAAGAGAGGGGAGTTTGCTTCAATTTCTTATTACTTCTTTTTACTTTTAGTTCTGTTAGCAATAAACTTTCTTTATACAGCAACTGTTTAAGTCTGAACCTGTTTTGCCTTGCAGTTTCCCAGTTTTCCTCAATATTCTTTATTTCCCCTTGTGCAAAATAATAGATTTTGTGTGCTTGACGTTTAAACCTGCGTCAAACCACAACGAGCACTTTAGGCTGTTTGGTCAGTAACTGTGATGGTAACTCTAGGTGAATCTGTAGACACAAAGTCTACAGTGATGATCTCCTTACTTTGCTTGTAAAAGGTAAAACAAGGGCCAGCAAAGGTAAAACAAGGGCCAGCATCTGTCAAGTTAGCACCTGGGTCATGTCTCAACCTCTGGCACTTTGCAGCCAGAAGAGTTTAGCTGCTTATCCTAAGTTTGATGCCTAGGTAGAAACTCTAGAGACAAAAGTAGATCCTGGTGATAGCACTGGAACAGCACAGATTCCATAAATAGGGCAATGATTCTAGTAAATTCTCTATGCACAACAGCATTTCTTTATCAGTTCCAGACTTTGAGATGCACTGGGCAATAAGAAATGCTGAGCTGAGGGGTTCAGGCAGGATTCAGATAGTAATATGGTCCTGATTGAGGAGGTACTGTCGGGATTGTTCTGCTTGTGTACCTTTTTTGTGGTGTTTGTACATACATATGTATCCATCTGTATGTGTGTATCCTTTTGGCCAGAATGACATTTGTTCGTCCGCATTTGCAGATTTTTTATTGCTTTGAAGTGTCAGCATGAGCTCTGTGATAGGGGGACAAGATAGCATGGCTACTTCACGGCATTTGTCCACAATGGGTCCCAATGCGCTTTCCCAACAAATGAACTCCTGCAGTGATAACCTGCTTAGTGACTAAATATGGAAGTGAAACCATTACAGTGTTAGTCCCTCAGAAGATTCTAATACCTAGCTACTGCCCAGAACTAATTTGCTGAACAATAATTTAATACACAGCCCAGATAAACTGGGTACTCAGATTGAATACAAATGATATTTCAGTGGCATGAATTATGGCCTTATCCTGAGCATCACTATGGCAACTACTGACATCACCACAGGCTCTAGCCAGCACAAAACTCAACTTCTGATGGTCTCCATTTGTTGGCGCAGATCTTTTCAGGGCTTTTGAGGGTATGAATATGTAAGCACCAGTGTTGTCAGGGGTTTGCTATGTATGTTTGCTGTCACTTGAAACGTTTATTCTCTTTATGGTTAATGTTGTTCCCATGAAGGAAACCTAATGAAAATTACTGTTTGTATTTGGTTGGTAACATTTGTTGATAACATATGGTCTGGGAATGCTTCAGCAAATAAGAGCTTTTTAATAGTAAACAGAGATGTGAGTTCTCTAAAGCAGATGCTGTCAAAATACACAGTGTAAGGTTGGATATTTTCTTACTTTTGCCTCTTACCCAAAGCAAGATAATCTTCCTACTTTCCCTTCTGGTGACAACGCAGTTTTTTTGAGAGAAAACGTAACCTGTGACCTGAAACTGTGATTAGAAAATTAAGTTGTTTCTTGCTTCTTACCCTTAAAACATTTATTAGGTAGCTGATGGCTCACACATGAAAAAGATATGATATAAAGGACCTGACTGGACCTATAGTGCTGTAGATAATTTAAACCAAACCTGTGGTCTCTGGCACTGGTGGCAGTTTGATGCATCATCATAAAAACCGAAACACGTGAAACAGTGACACCAGGAGAGGAAGCTTCAGAGCAAAGCTGATGAAGAACCCAGGTTTGTTAATCAGCTCTGTGCTGAACACGCCTATCTGCTGAGCTCCGTTAGACAAACTTTCCAAATGCTAAACCTGCTGCTTGGTGTTTATCTTTGAGAAACATCTAGTCACTGGACCATGTCCTTTTCAAGGGAATTGCCTTTCTTCAGCAGAGGATCTAGTTTGAGGACAGCTTAAAGTGAGAAAGTGTCATTAACAGAGTGAGGGTGAATAGAAGCGGTTAGTGAGTTATGGCGTAAGCTCTCATCTGACTTGCAGCATTCTAGGTTGCAGTGTGTGTTCCACCACATCACTCAGAGGTGTTGCTCATGGCATGCTCTTGGCAGAGTCCCACAGGGAATGAGTTCATGTTCTCTGCACCACTTTGGCTTGTGTCAGACACATTTTGGGTTAACTATTTCATGCCCAAGCAGTGTTGCTGCTGACCTGCCAGCTGAGCTGAACACCCCTCTGTCCTTGTTTTCACAGCTGGGGTACCCAAGGAGACTTCACGACAACCCATGCGCTTCCTGCAGTGAAGGTGAAGCTGTTCACCGAGAGCACAGGAGTGCTGGCTCTGGAGGACAAAGAGCTTGGGAGGGTAAGGAGATTTTGAGTTTAATAATGTTTCCTTCTGGGCCTGCTTTTCTAGAGAAATCTCTCCTGTACAGAAATATCTTTGGAGCACAGCATGCTCTGCTTTTTTGCCAAGCTTCAGGAGGGGGAAAGAAAGCAAGCTCTGCGCTGCTGGAAAGAAGTGCATCTCGCATGCTGTCTTTGTTGTGAGTTTTTAGTGGCAGCATTTCAGCTGGCTGTGCCTGCTCTGAGCAAAGGCAGAGTATCTTGTGTGCAATATTGGCAGTCCGGAAAGCCTTAAAAGTTGCTTGTGGAAATGGACAGTCCTGAGGCAGAAAAGGGGATTATGCTGAAGCAAAAAGAGGGCATTTAAGTTTGGCAAGGGAATATTAAGCTTCTCTCATATCTGCTGAGCAGCCGGTGCACGGTTTGAGCTTTTGAAAGCATTGACTGCAGTACTCCCTGCAAAAGGCTTGGAGCCCTTGGCTTCCCTGGGGATGTATGGTGGCTGAACTGGTGTCTTCAGTGGGGATGGACTGGGAAGTGAAACATGAAGGTTCATTGCTCTCATCAATGGTGTTACTAGCAAAGAGCTCAGATTCCCAGGGTGCTGGCCACAGAGCAAATCTTTCTACCCCATCTCTGCCCCTCGCCTGTGGTCCCTAAACCAGTGCCCTGGGACTGGTGGTCCTTGATCATTGCAACCTACAGCTCCAGAATATCTGTGGATGGCACTTTCCTGTGGCTTTGGGACACTTCAGTTGTCTCCATGGATTGTGTGCAGCTGTTTAATTTTTGTTGGCCCCAGGCGTAAGTGGCAGCAAGCTCCTTGCCGTGCCTTCCTCAGCTCCTCACGCTGAGATCAGTGTAATGAAGACTCCATGAAAATCAGTTCAGGGTAAGAGGACTTGGCACCTCCTGTCATGGCTCAGCATGACTCAAGTGATCTCCAGGTGCAGCTGGGCTCTCTCTGCCCAGCCGTGCAGCACTCCTTGCTCTCCATCCTGTCTATATGGCTATGGCTAAGAAATGCATGGTCAGGAAAGCCACTGATCCTGTTGCATGCCCAAGTACAGTATTTCCAATTATGGACCGATTTGTTGGGATGTTTCTTGCTAACTCCATGGCTCTTTGTGCCTTGACAAGGAAGAGTCTGTGTCCATTCAACATTTTTCCTAATTAACATGGTTTTGTGTTAATCCTGTTCATAAAAATGCCAAACATTCTTCTGGGTCCTAGTGAGCTGTTGATTTAAGTTATGACTTCATGGTGGGGAGTGCTGCTTGCAATTTTGTCTCATGTAATTCATGTTCATTTTAATTATTTGTTTTCATGTTCATGAAGCATCCTTTGTTCTTGCACTTGAGAGAGAGAAAAGCAAAGCTACCTCTTCTTTTCTCCTCTCAATCTTCTCTTCAAAGAGAGTCACAGCCCCTTCAGACTTTCCTCATCTGCACCTTGATCCTTCCTTTCTCCCTGTCCTCCTTTTTTGACAAAGAGGACAGCTCCTCTAGGCTACAGTACTACACTTGAAGACCTACAATTATTTTGCTGCACAGCATCATAGTATTTTCAAGATTATTTTCAAAACCTCCTACTTCAAATAGCCTGGCACCCTGCCTTTATCTGCTGTGGCGTGCTGAGCAGAGCTTTTCACCCAGCCAGCTGCACTGCCGTTCAGGGATTTTCCCCTGAGTGGTTACACTCAGTGCAGCCCCTCTTGCTTTGTAAGTCTTGTTTCCACTGGCAGACATGAGCAGTGCTGACTTTGCCGGTCTTGGGAAGCAATTAGGTGTGCATGTTGTTCTGAGAAAGATGTCAGCACCCAAAGCAACCCCTCTTGCCCTGAAAGGTTGATGAGCCAGCCCTACCAATGTGCTTTAATTCCCAGTCCAGCGGGAAACCATCCCTCAGCCCTGAGTTTCTGCAGGCTGAAGGACGTGGGCCAGCAGTGGCAAGTGTGGGGAGCTGGCAATGATTACCCCTGGCCTGTGGCCACCTGCGCTTTCTGTCAGCCAAACTTCAAAGGAATGCTCGGTGTGCCCGGAGTGGCCAAAAGATGACGCGTGTCTGCTCAGGCTGCATCAAGATTTCTTCTTTAATGTAATAATGAAACTAGGAGTGTGTTAAGCCACTGGTTTAGCTGTTGGAGTGGGCAGGAACCTGCCTGCATGGAGAGAGGAGGAAAGCAGGTTTTATACACAAAACACCCCTGCTCAGCTGCCCTTTGAGCAGTGGCTTTGTGCTCTGCCAAGCGGGTACAAAGCCCACTTTCTATTGCGAGTGTTAAGTTGGCAACCGGCCGCTACTCCTCAGCTTGCCACTTTTATCCAAGGGAGAACTGGAAAATGCTCCCAAGCCCTACACTGCTGAATGGGCAGCTGAAGCCATGGGAATACATCCTGGCCCTATTGAAGCCAGTGGCAGGGCTCCTGTGGATTTCAGCCATGACAATACTTCATTTACTGAGGGCAAGGAGGGGAAGAGCTGTGAATTGCAGCACCACTAAGAAAAGTTTGTGTCTTTTGGTGAAAAAAGAGTTAGAAATCAAGGCAGAGAGGATCCCAAACACATTGAGTGGCTGCTACATTGCTAAGAGATGCAGCTTAGCACAGGTGTATGTTCTTGCGTGACCTGCCTGGCACTGGGGTTCCTTGGATATTGCGCAGAGCTTGGGTCCATCATACTTCTCATGCCCCCTGCCTCATGTGGAGAACTCATTTCTCATCTTCAGGATTTGCTTAAATGTGTTTTTTTCCAAGAGCGATGCAGTACAGACTGGTGTTGCTCAGTTATCTGTGTGACTAATAACGGCTTCAGATTCCTGACAGAGAAAGCAATTCAATAAAAGAAGTGATAAATAATGTTAATGGATAAGGTAAGGTTGAGAATCTACTGATGTTTACTTCAGGCTTTAGAGGAGGCAATAAAATAAGTCTTAGAGTCATTCATCAGAGGGTAATAGCATCAATGATATTTTGGTGGAAAACAGCCCCTAGATTGTTGACTCAGCAGCAAAATTGAGGAGCAAAGGAATACAAGGTTATAGTCTGGTCTGGAGTTTGGCAGGAGCATAGACTAAGCATGAGCAAGAAATGAGTGATGGCAGCACATCAGTTAATGAAGGTGAGTGCTGCCGTATGTAAGAATTGTGAAACAGTTTGCTTGCATAAAGGTTAATGGATTTAAGGAAGATTCATCTCACTACAGCATGGTGGAAACTTGAGTGAATTTGTACCAGGCAAAGTCACCTCTGAGAGTGAAAGCATCAGAAAGGGAACAGGTGTAGGAGGAAGGGGGTTCGGCCACTTCAGAGAAAACATATGGAAATACCAGGAGAAGATGGTGGATGTGGTGTAGTTTTAGGAGAATACTCTGTATCTTACTCTCCAGGGAGCTGCTCTGCTTTGTAGTGGTAATGGATGAGTGGGAAAAGCACAGCTATGATCAGGAAAGACTATTCACCTCTTGGAGCTTTCATTTTCTTTGAGCCAAGTGTTTCCATTGGTGTTCATCTGCAGTCACTGGTGTTGCATGGATGTGCTCCAGCTGGAGACCCTCCCAGCATTTCCTGCTGCGTGAAATGGAAGCAGAGTCCTGCAGCCACTCATGTCATGACATGGGATGCAGATTTTATCTGCTGTCGTAGCTCAGTCAGACATACCATCCTGAAATGATAGGAACTGATTATGCAGTTCTGTCTGCACAGCCCCATGAGCTGATTGAGGAGCCAAAGAATATATGACCTAATCTCAAAATAATAAGTTGTGTTTTAAGAAAGCAATAAAAAGCTATCATTGATGTGAATAGACATATCCAGACTGACTCCTAGGACAAAACTAGGTCATCTGTTATATTTCTGTGTCGCTGTTGTACCGGGGTCGGAGAGAAACGAGGCAGGCAGGATCCAGGAAAAGTGGGATTAATTATTTATTTACAGACCAGTTTATATTCTCTAGGTCGCTTGAATGGCATAAATTGATTGGTCCCTTGACCCTCCACCTCTCAGGATGATTGGCTAAATCCTACAACACCCCTTTCAAAACAATTCTGCAACTAGACATAACAATATTGCAAAACATTGTACAGCTGCAAGATAAAGGAATTATTTACAAAAACTCATAGCAGTGTTTTCATAGCTTTCGTGAGAAACACAGAGCTCTCACAGAATGCTGCAGAAAACTGTAAAATTTCTCTGCTGAAGCTTTTCGGTGTCCACATTTCTGTTCCACATTAAACCCCATTTTGTGAATAATTTTTCCCTTTAACATTGTTGGTTTTAATTCTTACAGGTTGTTCTCCACCCTACTCCTAATAGCCCAAAGCAGTCAGAGTGGCACAAAATGACTGTTTCCAAAAACTGCCCGGATCAAGACCTGAAGATCAAGCTTGCTGTGCGAATGGATAAGCCTCAAAACATGAAGCACTCTGGGTAAACACTTGTCTCCGTCTGAAGTAATTTTGTTTTGAATGTGCATTAGGAAATTTCGCTTTTTTGAGATTCTCAGAGAAACTCTTTTTCTCAAGTTCACAGGAGGTGAAGCAGAAAGATAAATATAAACATGGCGTTAGTTCAGTCATTTATAGTGCACTTTCCATATTCTTAGCATAGACTTTTTTAATGCATATGAGCCAAACAGTTTAAATTTTAAACAGTTTTCCTCCCGAAATTCCTAGTTATGTTTTTTCCTGTGAGAAATAATAAGTGAACTGCCTGACTCTCTTACAGAGGATAATACAATTTTTTAAGTTATTCTGTGTCTCCCTGTATTGATTTCTCAAAACTAAAATCACAGTGCACTTTCCACTTGAAATAAACCCCAGTGTGACCAGCATTGTTTATACTGAGATGCACAACACAATTAAATAGCAGTTTCCTGGAGTAGGACTAATAATTTGGAAGGTAGAAGGGACACCTCTCCTCTTCAGGAGGGTGTCAGAAGATCTGGGGCCAGAGGGATCCCTGACCACTTCTACCTTCATATAGTTACAAATTAGATCATCCTTGGGAAGATCTAGCTAAGGCCATTGGCAAGGCTCTGATTGCTCTTCAGAGCTGAGGATTTGACAAAAAATCGAAACTGTCCAGGGAACTCACTGTTGGAAATAACTCTTTCTCCAGTCTGTTTTTGGTGCTGTGAAAGTGACTTTGTTTCACTTTTATTTTCGTAGTGTTTTGTAAAATTCCGTCCATTATTAGGTGGTTTAGATCACTCATCTTTTCTAATTCCTCCTCCTGTCTTCTCTGCTGATGAGATCAGAGCCAGTAGTCTGTGTGAAGCGTAACTTTTTCACCACGATCACAGACACCAAAGCCAGAGAGGACAGATCCCCTGTCCTGTTTATTTCCTTGACCTCAGCTGATAGCAGGGCTGTTCTCAAGCTTTCTTCAACTAATATTTGGTTTACATGATACTGCTTGAAACTCTGAGGTTTATACCTTTTGCTACCAGAACTGAGATTATTTTTCTATTGATATTAGCAGCAATAGCCAAAAGGACACTTATTATCCTCTTCTTGGACTAGCCAAGGACTCAAAGCCCGCATCAGCATGACTTGGAGTTTTGTGGCTTTAACATTCACCAAGAGTATGCTGGATCTCTTCTGGCATAAGAAACCCCTTGCATAACCAAAAATGAAGTACTTTTTCTATTTATTGAGTCAGAATTAAAGTAATTATAGTGATACATAAAACATATTAATGCTGAATAATATCCTTATGTTTATTATTAGCCTGGTGCTGCCACTAGTTTTGCTGGTGTTTGTGTTACAGTGTCACAGTGGCCAATTCATCACAGAGACTAAATGCATATTTTGACATTAATTTTAAAAGTTAATTCTTCCTTTGTAGAAAACAGTAAATTCACTCCTCCTCGGAAATTATTCAGTTTTCTTGAATTATCTGTAGTCAAGCAATTTCTCAGATTTCATCTTAGAGCTGCTCAGTGAAGTGTCCTGGTTTAGTCAGTCCAGTGGATATTGAGATCCTGCATACTGGGTTTGATGTAGGAAGTGTCCCTCTGTTTGACAGTTCCCCTCAGCCAAATGGCTTTATGAAGGCTAAAGCAGATTTGGGGTTTCTCCCTTAATTCTTCTGCTGCAAATGCATTCTTTGCCCATCCAACCATGTTGTAGCTACTCACTGTCACTAAAAGAGCTTTAAATTCTGGGCAAGTTGTGAAGGACAAAGGGAAAGAGAGAATTAATACTGTGTAACATTAAGACTCTGTAAGATTTTTATGTCCCTTTCTTTGCAGGTAGTTTGTTCAGGCTAGAAATAAACCCACTCATGAATGCTGCTGAGCTTGAGAGTCTTGTAATTATTCCTGCTTGTGCATTAACTTCAGTTTCTAAGTGTAAACAAAATACACTGAAAAGCAAGAGAACAACTTGTGTACTGAATTCACATGTTCTTTTCTCCTAGATATTTATGGGCCATTGGTAAAAACGTTTGGAAGAGATGGAAGAAACGATTCTTTGTCCTCGTCCAGGTAACAGATGTAACTAGAATTGATCTTAAATCACAACATGAAATACTTGAGTCTGTCCTCTGGCCATTTTCAGTGCCGTGTGATTGATGCTGAGCTGTGGTTCTGTGCCGGGTGTCTGTTAATCATAGATTCTTTTCTAAATGTATGGGTGTTCTCAAGGATATCCCAGTTGTAGACTTCTAGCCATGAGTTTCCAGATGTACTTGAATGCTTGATAAAATGGAGAATTAATTTTAATGAGGAATAAGTGAGGCGAGGAGGAAGCTCAGTCTGTCTTGGTTGGAGGTTCTTGGGCTCCCTTTTGAACCTGCAGGTTAAATTTGGAGCCCATTTGAATCTATAGAAGTTTCATTACTGACTACGTCGGAGTCAGCATCAAATCATTCTTGATGTTTATCTTGCCTTCACATTCATTACTATTTCTCATTGTCTACAGCTCTCACTGATCATTTTGCAATCATCATTTTGCAATGTCTTCCTTTTTCCCTTTTTTCTTTTTTTCACTTTTTGCACCTCCTCCCCCCCCCCATTTCAGTAGACCTGTCTATTTGACCACTGTTAAGAATTTCAAGGAAACAAGGCAGATGTCCTCTGTAACCTGAAGGGGTCTGGTCAGTACTTGGTGTGTTAGATCTTCCCTCACCTTCCAAGAGCAGGTGAAACCACTGCATTGGCCACAGAAGTGTGTGGCTCCAGTGTGAGTCATCTTCACATCAACCTGAGGAAGTCAGAGTCCTCTTGGGTCCATCTCTCTCTCCTTTCTCTCTGGACTCTCACGGTGTGTTGTCTCCAACAATGTGAGGAATGAAACCTTTGTTCAGGGTTTTCTATGAAAGCAACACAGAGATGCTGTGATGGAATAACATGGAATCCAACTGAGATCTTGTGACAACACAGATCCAAGCTGATCAGGTCAGAGGGTAAAATCCTGCTGCTGATGAAGCAGATGGCAGATCTGCTGTAGAGGGTCAAAGTGTAAGAACAGAGATGGTATAAACCAAGTGCACCAGACTCCACATTTGGAGCATGCTTGTGTGCTGTCTGTCCTGTGCCAGGCAGTCCCTCTTCCGCCTTAGACACCTGGTTTCTCTGGTCCTAAATCACCTGGTATAAGCTGATACCTTTGTTTTGTGTTAATTATTGCTCCAAGTTCACCTATCTCAGTAGGAAGCTTAATTGTATTCATCCCCCTTTTATCCATCATTGCTGGCTTCCATAGCATGGAACTATGGGGCAGATAAAAAAATCCATCCTTGGGAAGTAAAGGGGATTTATGATGTGTGGGACCCATGTAAGTAGGAGGCTATTTGGAGAGACCCATTGAGTAGCTAGTCCCATAACCAAGTATGATCAGCAGAGACAGTTAAAGTGCTTATTTTGTGCTCCACATGGGGTCATAATGGCCAGGGAGGGGGGGGGGTAGTGTAGAGCAGCCACAGGGCATTCCTCTATCTGCCTTTCCCTTTTGGCAACATTATGTATTGACCCTGTTCTTGGGCAGAGATTGAAGGATTGCTTTTCTCTGTATTGTTTCCTCTATTATGTTCTGAAATGAGGTTAGAAGTGCTATGGCAGTCTGTGATCACCTGTAGAGCAACTGGTATTGCTTTTCCCTGAGAGACAATTCAGTCTTATTAGACCAAGTTCTCAGTTCTTTTTTCCCTGTTAACAGGGATTCTCCAAAGCAGAGAGTAATTTTTCCTAACCTCATTTCTCCCATAAATAATTCCGTTGATACTCTTCTGTGCAAGGATTTGCAGGTTTGGACATGGATTCCCTTGTCTCTCTCAGAGAGCCTTCTGGCCATTCAGTGTGGTTGCAGTTGCTTCTCTGGTTTTCAGCTGCTATATATTCTTCAGCTTGCTGTGGAATTGAAGCTCTCAGAGTTATTCCATGTTTTCTCATGTTACTAGGTCTGTATTCATCAGTTAGCGTATCAGAGCTGCATTTGGCCAGAAAAGCAATTCATTTGAATAAGATGAGCAGACTTTTGCCCCCAGAGAGGCTCTGTAGCCCACCTCAGAAATTCCAGCTGCCACTGCAGCTTCTCTGTTACGTTACCGTTTGTTCAACATTTGGTGCAATGTAAAGTGTTCTGCTGTACATCAAATATAAACAAGAAACACTCTCTATGCAGTCCCTCAGATATAGTTTGAGCATATTGAACATGTCAGCAGGCAATAGAGATGGAATAAAAATACTTTGCTGTCCGTATGTTTGTCATTTGCTTTTCATGCAATGCAAAGGATGGGTGCTGATACGAACAGGGATTGGCAATAAAGGTGTTGATGTCCAGGGTGCTCTGAACTCTGCTAAACCACAGGCAGAAAATAACCCCTACAGGAAGGTGAGCTGGCTCTTGTTACAGAGAATGGACAAGGAGCAGCCCCTCTTTTAGGAGCTTCATCCACACCAGGCTCCTGCCTGCACCAGAGCTGAGAGATAGAGCCCAAAGCATTAAGTCCATTTGGGATATAGTGGTCTGGTCAGTCCATGACGCTGCCAGGAGGGCAAGGCTGTTTGGAGGAATAACTAAACATTTCCTTTCTGATCCCTTGTCTCTGTCCCTTACCTGTAGCATCTTCTATTGCAGCTCTGTCTCCTCTCCTGTTGCTTGCAGAATAACCTCCTCCTCATGGTCTTGTGCTCTCTCCTGCCACTCTTTTCCCATTTCAGATGGACACAGCCTTGGTTCCTTCAGTGCTATTGGGTGGTACTACTCTGCCTTCTGGTACCAGTGGTTAAGAAATTAGTGGTAATAAATACCCAAACTCTTCATAACTATTTAAACAAGGCACGAAGGTGCCAAACTGCATGGGTGGCACCAAGGAAGAAGGTGTTGATGGCAGTTTGTCTCCTTTGTGTCAGTGATGCCTTGCTGCCATGAACGGAGGCTTTGCGTGCGTATGGAGAAAAACCAGCTCTACTCGGAGCGCTTCCACTGCTACTTGGCTTGTGTAAGCCCTGGAGAGAAAGGGAAAGGAGCAATAACTGCCTTGTAATTTGGGCGGAATAATCCCTCGCACCTTCTGTGTCTGTGTAACTGCAAGGGTTATACAGGAGTGATTTGTTTGGGTGTAGTGGGTGCGAGCAGTTCCTTTGTGTAATTTCTAGACCTGAGCCTCAACTCTCCAGCACCTGCCTTGCTGGGTGGATTTGGCTCAACCCCTTGGGGAAGGTTTATGGCATGACATGGCTGGCAGAGCCAGTGTGTGTGCTCCTGTCCAACATCGATCTGTGCATTGAGAGAGCTTAGTTTTCCCTTCCAAATGAATCACAGTCCTCTCTGTACACTGCCCACCCTTCTCATAGACACCCTTTGAGATGAGCAGCAGAAGAGAAGCATACTGATTAGATGTAAATTACATGGCAGAGACTCGTTACTTGCCTAATTTTAAATCCTGAGATATGCAGTGTGAAAATGATGGCAGAATATGGCCCTGAGCTTGGATGGAAATGGTCCGCAGCATTGCAAGCGAGGAAAATGCTTCATAAAGGCGGCAGTAATGCCGGTGGCAGTGGTAAGCAAAAGCAGTTGAGCTATTTAGGGCAAAGTTCTCTGTGACTGGTTAGGAAAGAAAATATACATCCATTGCAGATGTTGCGTTTCCTAAGTTGCTGTATCAGCTGCTTGAGCACAGCACACAAATTTCAGCCAGTTTGCCGATTAGACCCTCATGCAAAAGCTGGGATTTTTGATAGCTGACAGAGCTTGTGTTAATTCTTTGCAAGGTCTAATGTGCTGTACTGGCAATAACACCATGGTTGGTTCTGGTGGGTTTGCTGGCTTTGCAATAGGAAATTTCTTAAAATGATTCTTAAGGGCAAGTGAATTAATGACACTGAGATTTCAGACTGACACTGACTGATTTCAGACAAGTTCGTCTCTTGTCATAACCCCATTTCTGTGCTCTGGCAGCATATGGGAAGTAACACTCCATGGTACCTGGATGACATGTCTGCTGAGTAGCTTGAAGCAGTTTTCAGCTAATTGTGTCTGATGGTGTTTGCAGAATGTTACCAGAACCAGATCAACTCTCTGCAGATTAAAACCAGTTGCAGTGTCTATGCCTGAATCTATTGTTTTAGTGACAGACTCCCTAAACTCAGTATAATTTAGACTAACAGTGACAGTTCCTGCTTTTAGCAAAACTCAGCTGACTCGAGGTAAAATAAAATTAAGTAAGTGTTCAGTAACTCTGAATATCACACAGAATTTGAAAATAATTCAGCAGAATTGCAGTGTGGTACACCAGCGGTCCTAGACTGTGGTCTTCAAGCCGAAGTGAATGACCCATAGCTGGTCCCCATAATCATATTAAATCATGTTTTCTCTTAGACCCTTGCTGAGAAGTAGGCATAGGTGGTGATTCTTGCAAAATCTGGAGTGTGATGATACATACAAAATGTCTGGAAACTGCTGGTTAAACTGATGCCACAGTGTGTTACACCTGGCTGCAGTAGGTCCTGCATATCCTGTCCATACTCACACAGGATAAATTCCCACCACACCGCCCTGCCCGGGAGAGCACACACACCTCCTGCTTGAAGACAGAAGCTGGAACAACTGTTATGTGCAGTTTTTAGCATTGAATGGATATGCTGAGATGTGAAAACTATTGTTTTCACATTTTTTTCTTTAACCTAGATCATTTGCTCTGCTCATTTGTGTCAGGAAAGGCACAACTGGGAGGCAACATACAGCTGCAACCAGAGGACAAGTCTCCCATCAAAGTGGAAAGCTGTATTGCAGCTGGCAGTATCTTCACACGGTTTCTCTCCCTTGGGACAAAATGCATGCTGTTAATCTAGGAAAGGTCCATTTAAGAATTTAACCCAAGTAGGGCAGTGTTGTGTCAACAGTAAAAAAGGAGGAGCAAATGACTGAGCTCAGAGTGTGAGGCATGACAATTAACTGGTTTGAGCAGGATCCTATGGAAAGCAGTGCTCGCTAGAGCAGGAGTCTCTGGTGGAGAAACAAGGACAGAGTCAGGACTGGTTAATGCATATCTGCTGTATTTATTAATCAGTTGGATTATATTGCTGGTGACAGAATATGGTCAAGTGCCAAGAAAGTCAGATTTAATTTAGCAGCCTGGGAATAGTGAACTTTGGCGTTTGTCTCCTGCTGTCTGCTTCCCCTTTCCTGAATTTCTTTTGTCTTTCTCCCCACTTTTTTTCCCTTATGTTCTTTTGTCTCAAATTATTTCTCAAAGTGTTTTCCCTTTTTTGTAATGAACCAGCCAGGGCTGCCTTGGATTAGTTCCCTTCTTTTATTTTCTCTCAGTTCAGCTTCCTTAGATGCTCCTTTCCTGGCTGCCATTAAGTCCCTGGATGAAATCCCAGCTGCTTTGAGAGTTTGTCCCTCACTGGGCAGAGATTTCTCCTCTGTCTTCCTTCAGTTTCCTCTCTGTATCTGTGTTTTTTCCAATTACTCAAACCATTCATCTTGCCCATCCCATCTGCTCGCTCACTCTCATACTCAGCTATGGTTCAGTGTGAACTCAGCAGGCTGTAAGATTAATTTCTGCTATTAACTGTTTCCCTTGTCTGGCCACTTCTGAGCTTTACAGAAAGCAGGCTCTGTAAAGCACAATATTTTGGAGGACTGATGAAAGGCAAATGCAAACTCCTCTTGACCCTACAGTGCTGTTCGGCAGCAAAGCATAACTGTGACAAACTGAGCTTTCTAGAATCTTACTTTCTTGGGCTTGGCTTTACCACTGCTTGTAAATGGAAGGAGCCACGTTGCACTGGTAGCCATGGCACCAGCTTCTCTCTGACCCCAAGCAGTAAATGCTCTAGGTAGCAGGATAGGGCACACAGGCTGGTTTGCCAGTCCTTGAAGTCAGTAGCTTGAGCTGTTCAGGTGCAGGCACTCTGCATGGCACAGTTGACACCTCTTCCAGAGGCCATCATTAGCTTTGTCCTCTCTCCAACCTGATCCTTGCTTTCTCCTGCCAGCAAGCTTTGTGGCATTCCTGAGCTTGGGATTCTCTTTTGAGCTGTATAAGTAGAGAAGAAGTAAGATGTGAACCTGGATGAGCCCTGGCTCACTGCATGTTATAGACCCACCTGTCGGTTTCTCTTAAAGGTCTCTTCTGATAACAATGTAGAGCAGCTTCTTTCAAGGAAATCTTGTGCATCCTAACAGGAGAGACCAGTTTGCTTTGCCTCTGTCCCAGGATGGGTCCACCAGAGCCTACTGTCTACGCCTGTCTTTTATAACCCTTAACATGAGAAATACAAGCTCTGAAATGCCTTTTTCCCTATGTTATCACTGTGTTGCTATGGTTGTCTTATTGATAGGGCAGAAGAATATTTTCTGGGTCCAAAGAAGAGTGGAGTTAGTTGTATAGGAAGAAGAGCCCGAAATTCAGACCTCGTGTTTGGGGTCAGAGAACAACAGCTGAACTGCTGAATAAATTTACCTGTTGCAATAGACCATATAGGAGAAGCAAAAAAGCATTAGTAGTATTAAGGTTTTCAATAAATGTCAGCATAGGTTAGCTAGCTGACTCATTTCAGGAATTGAATTTATCATGCAGTCCCTGAAGTTCAGGCTGTCTAACACAGAGAAATCAAATCCTTACTGCTCTGATGAGATCTCTAGGCTTTTCCCATAAATAAAGCACATTCCAGAATTTCTCCAGGAGATGGCAGCAACATACTGCAAGTACGACCGAATGAACACCACAGGAGTCTGAATGTTATGCTGTGGGGCACTGGGTTATTTTTAGATTTCTTTGTGTTAATCTTTTTAATTTTTGTGTTGCCCGTGCAATGGTAAGCATGCAAAGTTCAGAGCAGGGAATGTGCACTGGTGTGCTCCTGCTATTGGTCTGCTACTTGTCAATCTTTCATCAGTGCTGGTGGTTTTAAGGAGAATGCAAGATGTTTAAAGCATCACTTTTAGTCTTACTCCCACAAATGTGTTAATGATAGGGTTTATTCTTAGGTGGCTTTTGGAGCTGTTCCTGGAGGAAAGCTCGGTACAGGCAGGGCTGCTGGAGCAGGCTGGCAGCGAGCAGAAGCCCATAGAGGGCAGCAATAAACCGAGCGGCGGCTGGGAGACACTGTGCCAATAGATGGGTCCCCCGACTTCAGTACACTACATTTTATTAGTGAGAGATGCCACCAAAATAAGTGCTGCATGTGTCTTTGTAGGCAAGCAATTTGGCTGGAGTTTGAAGGCAAAACCCCTCAGCCCAACCATGCTCCCATATTTCAGGATCTCTCTCAACTTCCGAAAAATGACAAGCACGATTCATTGCCACCCACCAGAGTTTTAAAGTTTCCTCCAGAGGTCAAGAAAATGTCTAGACAAATAAAATTACATCAGGCGTCCGGGATGTGACACAACCTTAACAAAGTCATTTGAAATCATTTGACAGTAAATTTCCCTGTGAGTTCCTAGCCTGGGGCACGGAGAATCCTTTCCTCTCCCCCTAGACGAGCGTCTTGCCGACCATCCAGATCGCAGCACACCGAGTATGCGCAGGGTCTTGATGTGGCCTGATGGGCTCCTAAAGGCGATTTGGGAGCCTGGAAGAGCCCCCGCAGCTGAGTTGGCTTCCATCAAGAGCTTGACATTGAACATGTCGTGTCATGCAGATGGTACCTCAGAGGAGTGAGAGCTGCCATTTACAGCACTGATGACAACAACTGCTGAGATCAGTGGAATCTTAAGATTGCTTTAATATGACTGGCACCTAGCAATTTAGCTCACATTGTTTGTGACAGGGTGTCACTCTTGCACTTGTCTGGGGATGAACGATAGAGGGTTTTAAGCCGTGAAGCTTCCTCCTTTGGAGGAAATTAAACCGCTGTATGTACTGATGCAGAGAATTAGATGAGTGCCACAGCCAGGTGTGCTAAGAGAGGGCTTTGTAAAAGCCTGGTAAAAAGTTTGGTCTGTCTCTAATGGGCAATGACCATCCAAATTACCCCAGCACCGCCAGTCCCTGCAAACATGCCGTCAGCGTGCGGCATTTTTAAGTGCTTTGGATTGCCTTGTGGTGGTCACCCGGTGCCATCTTAGCTTTGTGATTTTCCTCAGGTTAGTCAATATACATTTGCTATGTGCAGCTACCGGGAGAAAAAAGCTGAACCTCAAGAGCTGCTGCAGCTCGACGGATACACCGTGGACTACACCGACCCACAGCCAGGTATGGGGCTGGCGGCTCCCGTGGGTGCTGTGCTTGCCACTCCCAAGGGGAGTCCTCTCTCTCTCTCCCTGCCTGCAGGTGAACTGTGATCAGCATTATTCTAAATATGTTTGTGTTTATACTGATCATTAGCTATGCATGACTTTACTCTAAATAGATCTAAGGAACTGAGCTAGGAGTTGCACCAGAGGAGGGAAAGACTCATCTCTTCTGGGGAGCCTAAGTGAATTAGACACTTAAATCCCAATGAAATTTGATTGTGAGCTGAGTGATCAGATTAGGTAATGATCCTAACCTGTGCCTTCAGATTATATTCCCTAAATAAAAGGCTAGCAGCTATGCTTGTCTTTATTGTAGAAAATATTTATGGGACCAAGCCAACACTTTTGCCTGCCGCATTTTCTCTCATGGATGTCAGTGCATGGAAGGGGCACGGACAGAAAGCCCCTGGCACCTGGATGTACCTGTTGGTGGTGAGACCCTTCTTCAAGTGGAGGAGCACCGTTTTCTTTTATTTCAATGGGGCAACATGCTGAGCAGGGTGATCCTCACCATGCCATGGGTAGTGGTATCCCCAGAGGAGATGAAAAAAGATACAGTAGGTTGGTTGTCAAGACCTTTATTCCAGTTTAACTCTCTTATCAGCGAGATGGGAAGATGGGTGCCAAATCAGGGCAAAGACAGAAATAAGGATATCACCCAAGGACCTTTTTCTGCAGTGTGAGCACTTGTGCTTTCAGTCTAATGGGGAACCTCCCACTCAAAACCTATTTTTAATTGGGCTCCAGTGGTGCAACTCACATGGGACTTGCACAGATGGAGCTGTAGGTGAGAGAAGCAATTAATCCGAGTGTGTTGGGGCATGTTTTAGTAACTGGGCTGTAGGATGCTACCTGGGAACCTGTAGGCTGTCTTGCAGGTGAGTTTGGTGCAGGAGAGGGGACTGAGCTGGGAGCAGCATGGGACTGGGTGAAGAGATACCGGAGCGGTGGTGAGGTGGGAAGCCGGGGGAGATCTCCTGGCTGGCCTCAGAGTCTGTGAAACTGCATTGTCACTTCCTTTCCTGCCAGGTTTGGATGGTGGCAGAACATTCTTCAATGCTGTGAAGGAAGGAGACACGGTGATTTTTGCGAGTGACGATGAGCAGGACCGTATCCTGTGGGTCCAAGCGATGTACCGAGCCACTGGCCAATCTCACAAACCTGTGCCGCCTACCCAAGTGCAAAAGCTAAATGCTAAAGGAGGAAATGTACCCCAGATAGACGCCCCAATCTCTCAATTTTGTAAGTAAATAAGTTCTCCTAGACAGCCGAAGTCTTTGATGGAAAGATTTTATGCACTGATGTAAATCAATATTCGCGCACATGTTTCTGATTTCAAAACAAACTGTTTTTTCATTATCATAAAGCTTCTTTTTACATCAGTAGATCCGGAAGCAGTTAACCTGTGTGTTTAACACAACCAAACTCAAGAAACAAAATTCCTTGGGGAACTTGTCAATGGGTATTTTAAAGTGCAATACTTGGTGGAGGAGAGAGACTGGGATCTGAGGGCCTGAGACCCACCTTGCTTTCCACAGACACATGTTTTACCCTCACACAATAAATTGCACACCCAGATCAGAATGATTCATTAGCACCATTAGCTGTCCAGCAAATGCATCACGTGCTCAGAACTACAGGTGCAAGTCTTGCAAGTATGAAATGCACACACAAAAAGAGGTCTCCTGTTGAATATTCAACTGTAGGAAAACATATGGTATTTTTAACAGGTTGCTTTGCAGGCCAGTTAGATGTGAATTTAAAGCAATCATCTTTTAAGTCATAGCTGTGCTGCACGTCCTATGCAGTTATACCCACTTTGCTTCATTTGAAATTTAGAGCAATTTCTTTTGTCTTGCAAATGTAATTTGATTATAAACTACACAAATGCCTCTTCATTCATTTTTCTTGAAGGTCTCAATCATCTGCAGCCCCTTTATAATGTGACATACAGCAGTTCTTGCTAGTTTCGGCAAAATTTAAGAATTATTTTATCATTAAATATAAGTAAAATAAGGAAAAGTGGTAAATGCTAAAGAATTCTTCTGATTAAATCAGATTTTAACTTTTTTAATAGTCTCCATAAAGCAGTTATGGAGTATATTGTTGTAAGGAACTCAGAAAATCTGCGCTTTACTTATCAATAGCATTTGACCATCTTTTATGTTTGTTTAACTTCTACATGTCAGTATTTATAGAAAATAACAGTACCAAACATACAGCTGTATGACCAGTGTTACAGCAGAAAACCTCTGCTTGCTGCTTTTTTATTTTTTTGTATCTTCCACATGCCTGCGTGTTTTGCCCTCTCTTCTGCCTTGCATTGCTGCTGCTGCAAGTGAAACATAGTGTGATACAGTGTGGTAACCTATAGTCACCATTTTCGTTTCAATGATCCTCATCCTCTTCATTGCAGTCACTGACTTTGGGAATGCAAGGTATGAAGAACTGGAGTTGGGAAGGAAGGACACCTCTCAGAAAGCCAAAATGGGAGGTGGGAATTGGTCTCTTGTAAGCGGGACGTTTACTGGCTGTGATAAGCCTCTAGGCCTGGCTGAGTGGTGCCGACCCAAGAGCATTCCCAAGGATTTATGTCCCTCTGCCCAGAATGTTTAATCAGAGAGTTCTTGGAAATAGCAGGCACAGATCTTTCTACTGCTGCTTTTTCACGTACTGAAAGCCTTCGAAGCATAGCAAGGGGGAGCAACAGAGGGATTCTGTTTGTGGCTCCCTCTCCTAACAAGTGATGCTGAAAGGTGCACTTAGTTGTGGGGTTGGTGAACAGAGGATGCACTCCTGCTCATCCCAGCATGATCTCTGCAGAGTAGGATGAGAGGAGAGAACATGAAACTGAGGAAACACCTTTCCCTCCAGGCTTCTCCTATCCCTGCAGACATCAAGCTTGGAGAATTTTTCTGCTGGGTAAATTTTTGATATTTACAGAGTTTTCACTTCACCAGACCAATATGCAGGGTCAGGTGAAGTGTTGCTTTCCAAGACACATCATAACAGCTGTAGCAAAATCTGCCAGGATTTTGAGGAGGAAAAGGGATTGCCCAGGGCAGTGGACACTTGGGTGTATGATTTCCTTGCACAGCCAAGCACTGTGTGTGTGGGAGAGCTGAACCTCTCTGCTTAGGGTACTTGGGGTGGAGAAGGGGCAGCTGGCTTGTCCTCATGCTTGCCAGGGATCAGGGAAGTCAATGACTGAGCCCAGGAGTCTGCATCTACACAGCCCAGCACATCCATCAGAGCCTTGTGCTGCTTGTGGTCCTGCAGACTCTATCAGCCTGACTGTGCTCAGAGCTAGAGAGATGCCACAGACTTGACCTCGTTTTTGCATCTCACTCACTTGCCAGGCGGCAGGGCTCCCTCATCCTTGCTTCTGGTGAAAACAGCCAAGATTTTACCCCCTGGGCCCTCCAGGGCATTTGAGGGAGTCAGGATCTGACCTCTGTTTCTCTCACTTGTTCTCATGCCAACACCAGCTCCAAATCTGAATCATTTTGCTTTTTATAACATCACCACCCTCTTTCCATCCACAATGTATTTTTCTATAAGTTGCACAGTGTCAGGCTCCCCTTTTTGCTGCAAGCACTGGGAAACCCTCTTGGATGTGTTGCGCCAAAGCCTGGAAGAGAGAAACTAGTTGGCTCATCAGTCCATCAGTGTGATGTCTTACTACTTGAGCATCTTTTGGGCTGGTGTGTTTTGTGCTTGGTTTTCCTTCCTCCTCCCGCTTTGGATCTAGATCCCTCTGATCCAGAGGTCTTTGCACAGGTCTTTGTGCACATCCTACAAGAGGAGGAGGGCAATATGCCATAATACACCTTCATCTCAACAGGAAAGGCTGTTCATTTTTCATATTTCAACATCTATACGTGGCAGTGCTCATCGCAAAAGTTATGGGGCACAGCAATTAAATGATCTGAAGCAGCAGTGAGTCATGCATGCCACACATGGGGAGTCTTAAGTGCACAAATACATATCTCAGTTCCTTCAGTCTTGAAATCCAAACATACCAAGTATTGCATTTTTAAAAGGGTCTAGGTTTGTTACTGGCTTTTTTTTTTGCTTGGGTGTTTTGGCTTGGGGTTTGGGCGGTTTTTTTGCCTGCAGAAAGGTAAGGACTTCTGTGAGACATTTTATTCTTGTACGTTTATCTTCATACCTGTCATAATTTTTTTTTGTGCTTATTAGAGGCTATGGTGAATGAGGACGTGCAAAGAAGTAAATGTTAAGCCATTTGACGAATAACTGTTGTTACAGCTTCCGTGTTGTAGCGATCTGATACGGCTCGTGTGCATGCATGCACATGCACAGAAAATCCAGCCCTCCATGCCTGGCATGGAGCTGTCTGTTGCACAGAAAATTGGGAAGGAAATATCTTGCTGTTTGGGAAACTTGGGAGAAATAGTGAATTCCATTTGGTTCCCCCCTCTTTTGACTTAGTAAATAAAGTTTGAGCAGCACTCAAATTCTCATCCACAGTTTGAAGGCAGCACTTGACTTAGAGGTAAACAGACAGCTCTGAACCAAGGTGGAGTTTATTTTATTTGCAATTTAAGTACTGGAAAAAGTAGATCCTGCTATTCATTAATTTTTGGTATGACTTAACAGTTCCCTTTATGTGGGTGAACAATATCTGTTAGAGTGAAAAGTTTTGCTTTTTTTGTTTTGCTGCAATTTCAAAGAAAATCTCCATTTATGCAAAGCTGTGCTTTTCTCCAGTGTTTGCATTATAAAAGAAAAAACCCCAAACTGTTCTTGTTTACTGTTGAAATCCTTCACAGTTTCGTAGTCAATAATGCTGCCAATACATATTACACCTTTTGGCAATATTTAAGCTTCATAAAAATGGTCACTTGTCTGAAAGCACCAATCTTTGTTCTGTGTTAGTGATGTATCAAAGAAAATTCCCAAATGTGCTCAACATTCTTTTTTTTTTTCCTTGAGGCCCCTTTTTTTTAACATGGAAGATTGATCCGTACTTGTTTTACGTATCATTTGTGATTATATTTAGTTTATAATGTCTGTTTATATTTAATAACTGTTAATCATACCATATACAATAAGTTGGTTGTTTTGAGAATTTGTGATGATTTGTTCCCCCATAATAAGTAGCAAGGTTTATTGAGCTGCTTGAGAAATTTTCAGCTGTAAGTGGTTTTCTTTTTGGTTGGTTTGATTTTCTTTAAGTTTCTTTTTCATTCTTTGCTTGAACCCAAATATTTAGCTGCTAGGTTAGGGCTCCTGTCTGCTTTCCTGAGCCTTGTTGCTAGTCTTTATGTTATTCTGGTTTGTTCCTTCTTACCCTGCTAACTTCTAGCTGGACTCAAGGGTAAGTGCTTCCCTGTAGCTAGCACAGCTCAGATAATCAGACTAGATTATCTGACATATGCAATGTGCTTTTTTTTTCTCTTAAATCTTTCTCATGTTTAGATTTTGTAGTACAAACTTTCCATGTTATTTTCCTGAATTGAGATTGAAATGTAAGTTTCCATACTGAAATTGGGATGCATGTGATGTTTGCATAATTGCCTTCTCTCCCTGGCTTTCACATTGGCATCAAGTGATCCTCTTAGTAAAGCCAATCATTAACATTTCTATTTTTCATTCCAAGATGTAAATATTAATTAACATCACAATAAAACTGTAAATAATACCTTCTTTTGTTTCATGGAATTTACATCTAGTTGACTGCTTCCTGCTTGAAAACAGATCATTTTGCACTCTGACAATATCCTTTCTCTCCGTGCCGATGATTAGCTTGGTGCAGTGCCCCAGAGTGCAGGGCTAACCGTGAACACCTCAAAGCATAGAAAGGGCAGGAGACCCCAAGAGACCCAGGGAAGGTGCAGGACTCCAGAGGAGACCCCCAGAAGCCCCTCCCCACATGACCTGTGAAAAGAGCCCTGAATCATTGAGGTTTGATAGTTCCCTCTCCCATTAACTTGGTAGGGAATGATTCCAGCAACAAGTGGCAGCTCTCTGGGTCACCCTGCATTTGGAGATGCTGGCCTTCTCTGACTTAAATACATTTGTCTTGGAGAGGTGCTGCTGTTCTCCAAAATTATCATAAATTATAGTTTTAGCATGGGTCTCAGTCACCAATCAAAGCCATGCTCGTCAAAGAATAAGCCAAGGGAATTGCTATTTTACTTTTCCCTACTGGTATACCTACTTGGCAAAAGATAAAAGCCCAGACTTGTGCTGTAAGACAGCTTCTCTTTAGTTTGATCAGTCCTAAACACACGCAGTACAAATCCTTTATTGGTGTTAAAATCCTCTGTAATATTGGTGAGTGCCTGCTTTTTCCTTAGGAGGGAATAGCATCAGTGGGTCATGAGAGCTGGCAAATATGTATCCGGAGTATCTGAATGCACTTATGAGAAGGAACAGGTGGTGTCATTCCTCTTGGCCATCAAACAAGACTCCTTTTTTCCTTCCTCCTCCTTTTATTTCTTTTTTCTTCTTTTTTCCTATGTGTGTGTGTGTGTGTGTACAAATATCCCCCTGGGTAGCAGGCAGAATTCCTTCTCAGCAGACACTTTCTTTTTTCTTTCTTTATTTTTTTTTCTAAATGTTTGGATTTCCAAAGAGAATTCTTATCAGACTTTACCGCAAAAAAACCCCAAAAACCCACAAAAGCTTAATTTGAATGAAATACAGATTTTTGCCACTTTGAAAGAAAGAAAGAAAGAGTGAATGAATGAATGAATGAATGAATGAATGAATGAATGAATGAGCCTTGGTTTGGCAACATTACATGTATTTGCACTACAATGCATTGCTATCTTATTAGATTATTAATTTTGTGCTTTAATCGCTTTAATTTTTTTAGATAGTTAGAGATACCGTGAGAACGCTGCTGTGTCTTCTGTATTGTCAACTTGCAGTTGCTTCATTGCAGGAATGCAGAATTAAAATGTTAAATCAGTCTCACATAACTTGCATGGATTTAAAACTAGCCTGTAAAACTCCTATGTGCTTTAAGAAGCCTGGAGCTCTAACTTACAAAATACAAATTCACAGGTTTCTGCAGCCATCCAATTCAAAATATTTTTAAATAGTTATAAAAATGCTGTGAAACAATATTTTATATTATAAATTGCTGTTCTAAAACCGTGTTTTTAACTTGTCACACAAGGAATTATGTCAGTGCATACTACAAATTCTTATTCATCTTAATACCAATCCTTAGACAACTTAGATTGCAATTCAGTGCCTGGTGTGTCTGGTGATTTACAGGAGCATTCATAATAATTTATTAAAATTCTAACTGGAGCAGAAAAGAATTTGTTTGAAGCAGGGGAAAAGCCATAAACCACAGGAATAAACAGCCCATTAAATTGAAAACTATCTTCTAACATGCAATAATATGAAGGGGAGAAGAACGAGCTCTTGGCTTTGCAGCTGAGAGGCGAATTGAGGCTCCTGCAGTGGCCACAGCTCCGCACGGGGAGGAGGTTTGGGGAGGAGGTTTGTAGAGCCCTGAGCGCACACACTCAGAGGTGCAACGCCACAGTGCACAGTGAGGAGGGGACGTGGTAAGTCACCAGCTAGCACTGCCAGCAGCTCACTCACAATCCACCTGGCATTTTAATCCAGGTACAGAGATTTAGTGTTTCCCCCTCCAGAACACCGGTGTTTGCTAGTGAAGTTTCTCGCTCCACATGGGCAAACAAAATGAGGTTTTCAGGCACTTCTCTGGGTATTTCTTTAACAAGTCACAGCCCAAATGTGAGCAGGAAGAGACCCCACTGCCCCTCAGGGCAGGCAGTGGGTTGCAGTGGGCACTCCGTGAGCCACCCGCTGTGGTGCATTGCTGGTCAGACTGGAAAAGTTCTCCTCCTTTGCTGGGCCAGGCCAGCGAAGACTTTTCTAGAAATATCTGTAAATGAATAGCTGCCATCAATCATTGTCATTCCTTTATTTCATGTCTCCTGATGAGGTTGACTAGTGTCATTGTTTGTTACTGTCCAAACCACATCTTCATTCTTGTAATGTCAAGCAGATATGACAAGCACACATTTTCCAGATGAGTAAGATACAAAGTCACCTTTTAATTTACAGTTGTTTGGGTTTTTGTTTGTTTGGTGGATTTTTATTGTTTTTTTCAGTAGGGAAATGTGTTGTAAAATTTACTGAATTTTCAGTTGCCTTTGGTACTAAACCGAAGTCACTCATTAATGAAAAAAAATAAATCTAGAGTAAGAAATTCTTACAATAAAATGGCTACCTAAAGCCTTTTATAACAAGAATTCTTTTATGGAGCTTGTCCCCCGCTATTAACTTCACTGCTCTTAAAGCAAAATCTGCCAAAATTATTGCTGGAGCAAAAGAAATGCAGAGAGCAAGGAAATACATTTAAGAAAAAAAAGAATTAGAGATTTGACTGGTTTGTCTCTTCCTTTTTAAATAACAGATAGATAAAGAGAAATACAGCCCTCAGAGAACCAAACAGTGGGATAGTCCTCTGGTTTGCATGATTCTTTTTATTGTTGAAATCTTTGTGTTCCTGACAGTGGCAGATTTTTAAGACTCTCATTTTAAACACATGTAGGGAGGGTGTGTGTGACAGGGGTCCAGTTAATGGAGTCAGCACAAAATGCAAACTGGATAAAAAGTGACAAAATAAACCTGGCAGTATTAAAAAAAGGCAGTAATGTAGGGGACCAAGTGTTATATAAAAGGCCAGAGTCTGCATTTTTGCAGAAGAAAGGTTTGTGGAGCCTGTGCTGGCCATGTCCCTCCACTGGCAGCCTCCCTTCTGAGACCACCATCGAACACCTTTCAGCTGCAGTTTTGTGCAGCTTGTCTAAATATGTAAGATAACTTTTGTGGGCCTGCAGCAGCATTTCGGCTGGGGCCCCAAACAAAGAAACATCAGTGAGCTTGGCATGGTACCTTGGGAAGGGATTGCAAATTACTGGAGCATCATATAACTTTCTTTCTTTGGTTTCTCCTTCCTTTTTAGCTGGAATAACAGAGCAGGGTCAAAAAAGCAACTGTATTTGACTGAAACAATTAATTTAAAGTACTTAAAAATTGGCTGTACAGTTTGGGTGTGAATATTAGCCATTCTCATTTTGTACTTTGTTTAAAATCACTTTCAAACTGTAAGTGATTTTTTTCAGGCCCTTTTTAAAGAAGGTGGATTATACATAAAACTTATTTCATGTGCAGATGTTGGCATTATTTTAAATTGCAGATATTTGTCTGAAGCAGAGTAATAATATATTTAGATCTGTTCCTTTTTTTTTTTGTGTTGCCTATGAAGTTTAATATTTTTGGTATAATTTGATTCATAAATTTCATTTTTAAAAGTGAGTCCATTGGAAAAATCAAAATGCAAAAATAAATTGCAAGGTGCATGGGGTGTTTATTTAGAATAATCGAGGGAAGGCAAGTTTAGTATAGGATTGACTTCTTTAACCTGCTCCTTATTATTTTTAAGAATTTTGGCCCAGAGAAGCATCTGGCCCAGAACTGATATTCTATTTAAAAAAAATACACATTTGTATTACCATTCTCCAGAGACATCTCCAAGTCACATCACGACAGCTGTACCCCCTGGGTGGGTGTTGTGCACCCACCCAGCCCTGCATCTCTGCTGGTGCAAAATGGTTTGGCCATGCAAGAGCTGCTGTGCTGGGCTATGCAGGGAGAGCTGCAGCTGCTCATCCTCCTTCCCATGGCAGAAATCCACATTTTAAATCACTGACTGAGCAGAAGTCATGTGCATCATGCTTTTCTGGTCACTTGAGCTCATCCAGTGCCATGTCTGATGTCTCTCTTTTCATGTAGTTGTTCTGAGGAGGAGAGGTTTGGGGCAAATGGGCTTTCAAGCAGGCACCCAATGAAAGATGTGGCTTCAAAGTGTTTAATGAAAGTAAAATTGCCCCTGATTGTGGACAGTTGTGAAGGGCATTCAATCATTGTGTCTGTTCTCACGCTTGGCAGGGAACTGTCTGTGCCCCTGCCTTGAGCAGGGAGATTGTAAAAAGACCAGCCAGACCCTCAGCTATGTGGAAGCCAGAGGCGCTTCAGTTGATTCCCACCAGCAGAAGGTCTGCTCTGTGCCCACTTTGCTCAGAGAATGTAATGCGGGGAAAAGCTTATTAGTCTGGAATAAAAAATACTTATTTCAAACATTCTTTTTAGCACATATGCTCAAAAAAGTTCACCAGCTAAAGGGCTAGAGGACTCTTCAAATTTCCAGCTGATTTACTCGGCTCTCAGAGCCTCGCTGGCTGAGCAGGAGGATTGACAGTGTATCAGGGCTCCTAATTGAAAAGTAATAAAGTCTCTGAGCAAAGCTGGCAAATGAAGGCCTCCAGCCAATTTGTCAGCTTGCAGTCCACTCCAAGGAGCTGGGCAGAGCAGCAAGCCATTAAAAATAGTCTGATAATAGCTGTTAAAACATTTTCTGGGCACTGGGGATGAAATGAAAACAGTACAGCCGAACTCTTTGGGAGTGAATGCAATCAAATCTATCTTGGCCCAAAGGGACAGAGACAATGGGGCAGAAAGCTGTCAAAACAGACAGGAGCCAGTCCATGCTGCAGGCCCCAGGGCTGGGTGGGCTTCACATCTCATGCCCAGGAATGCTGGAGAGGTGCCATGGAAGTGATGCGCTCCCCAGGAAGGTTGTTCCCATCCCCTGAGCCAGCCCTTGTGCTGTCACCTCACTCAGCACCATCAGCAGCTTCTTCTGTCCTGCTGCTGAATGCATGGAACTGCCGGCAGAGGCAGAGGGGGGGATTTGGGTCCTGGGAGGGAGACAGGGACAGAGGGGCAGCAGGACCCAGCACATAGAGCGGAACAGGGGAGCAGACCCTCAAAAATTAACCCTCTGTGGGAAAAACGTCAGTGTTTATTCAGCAGGGTTGTAGTGAGGAAAATTGCCAGCTACAGCTGAATTAAGTATTGCTAGCAGCTAATTGAAATGTTACATGTTTTAATTTGTCTGATTTCTTTCCAGTGGGTGATGTTATTTATACAGTTTGTATATAGATAATGACAGACTATACAGAAAATGTAAAGATTGCTACCAATGATCATTGCTGTGTGAGAGCACTGACACAATGAGGTATTTGGAAAGACATGCCATCCTTCACAGCTAAATATTGAATAGAAAAACATATATAAAAGAACATTCTCACTCTCATTTAAAGCTTTTTTTTTCTTTTTAATTAAGGATTTTTGGGGCATTTTTTCTGGTAACAAGGGATTTTGTTTTAAAACGAATACAGTTACCATATACTCCTAGTGTGGAAAACTCCATTTTTGTGTCCTTTCAGCCACATTGTTTCAAGGCCACCCAGTTCCCCTAGGAGGCTATAAACAGGGGAAGGATTTAAATCCTATTTTCTTTGTTGAGGATTTGGCAAGAACCCATATAGTAGGAAGCTGAGCACAGACAAAACCGAGTGAAAGGTGTCCTTTAATTCCCCAGTCGCTGCTAGAACAAAACCTGCTCCCAGCGGGGTCTTGGCTGGCCGCACCCAGGCTGACTTGGCAGCTTCATTTCAACTGCTGAATTTGGTGTATTTTTAGTTAACCATGTTGAGATTAATTAATTAGCCCCTAGGAGTTAGTGCCCGTAAACGTCACCCAAAGCAGAGAAGTGTGAATACGTTGAGGCTGTTAATTCACCCAAAAATGGCAGCTCGTAATCTAGGCAGAGGAAATTCAGTCTCTCCATTGGGATGACTGGCAGCTCCGGCACACTGTCAGGTTACTGCCTCTGTGACAACAAACTACGTATCAATTTAACTTCTTAGCAATGCTTAAAAGAGCATCTTTTTATTTCAGTGAGGTAGCATTTAAGGTTGCTGTTAGGAAAAAAATTGCCGTGGGGAAGACAAACATTGGCATTTGGGGAAAGAAAAACGTAACTGGTGTGATACCTAGCAAAGCTAGTAAATGTAGAGAAAAAAAGCTGTAGCTTCATTAGAATGGCAGAATCTATTACAATTAACCACAACTATCTAAATAGGAGCTAATTTACTTACATGAGCCAAAATTCTGTTAACTCATAGCGTATTGTAAGATGCAGAGTGAATTCTTGCGTTTGTGTTCTGGTTTTAAGTACAGAATAAATGCACTATAATGAGCAGTTGACAAGATGTTAATTCTAAAATCTTTTGCCTAAGTGCAATAATATAGTCCATAACTGATGCAAGTTGACAATGGGAGGTGAAGTGTACTGTACAGCCTGCAAAGAGAAAACTTAATGGCAATGGAGGGAAGAGGAGATACTTGGCTTTCATGCTTCATACTGTATATTTTTTTCTGTTGTATTTGTCAACTAAAATGTCTTATCTCTCTCTAAATGGTGTCTTTTTCTATATGTATAAATGAACAGATGCAGATAGAGCTCAAAAGCATGGCATGGATGAATTTATCTCTTCCAATCCCTGTAACTTTGACCACGCTTCACTCTTTGAGATGGTTCAGCGCCTCACTTTGGACCACAGACTTAATGATTCCTATTCTTGTCTGGCAAGTATATTCTTTGGTCTCTAGTGATATAAACATCAAGTAGCAAAGTCAAAGCTAGTGCGAGTGGGGGCTAATCCCCCTGTTTCTGGAAGATTGACTTCTGTTTACACCAGGTTTGAATTTGGCCCAGAGGTATTTTCTTTTGAGAGGCTGCCTGCAGTGAGCTGACTGCTATTCTTCTCCAGTCTCACTGTCTTTATCCCTTCTGTTTGCAATGTTTAAAATGTTTCTTCCTGCAAAGAAAAGCTCCAGTGTGGGAATGTGAAGTAGAGAGCAGTGTTTTGCAGCCTCCTGCACTGCCTTCCAGAGTCTTCTGGATGAAAGAACAGGGAAAAGATGACTGTCTGGTACCACCTCCCATGTCAGTGGAGTCCCACCAGGAATAACTGTGGCCCAGCTTTGTGTCTCTTTATGAGCAGGGGTCTCAAGCAGGTAACAGATGGGACTGTGTGGATAACTGCAGTGCTGCTGCAGTCTGTCTATGCTCACATAATTGCATGCCCATCCTGAGTACTCCCATGAGCAGCAGCTGCAGCTCTTTGCCTACTGTAGGACAGTGGCACTGAAATGCTCCAGGACAGCTTGTAGCCTTTGGCCGGGGTGCAGTGCTTGGGGGCTCTCATGTATTATAAGGGCTTAAATAACAAATAACCAATAACAATGCAACCTGAGCAAATAGTTTTTAGCAGTTTCAATGAGGAGCATGAAGAGGCTCTTAGTTTTTGAGAAAACAACAGGATGAATCCTTTCTAGAGCATCCTGAAACACAGGACGTGGCATGGGACTGTTGCACAGGGTGGTACACTGGGGTGTCGTGGTGGGCTCCTTCATCAGAAAGATCACACCGTGCCAAGAGCCTTTGCCAGCTGTGCAGTCCGTGGAGCTCTCGAGTGCCTTGCTGTTAAAAGCAGCAGCCTGGGAACACAGCTGAGTAGTTGGCAAGGAGGCTGTCGGTCTCAAATCCTGCCCCTCCACCATGGTGCTCCTCTCACTGCCCTGCTCCTTGCACCACACACAAGGGCCAATCTCCTCTACAGGACTGAGATCCAGTAAATGCCACTAGCAATAGTGAGTTGTCGCCTTCCTGAGGAGAGGCAGGGCTAGGAGGAATGGTTGTGGACATCCGCTGAGGTAAGAACAAGGTGGGGGAAGGCTGCACTTTAGCTGCAGATACCCAAGTGGTACAAGTAGGCTTGGTGGGAGCATTGTCAGACCTGCAGCAGGTTCCTCACTGGTTCCATCAAGGTCCTTGCTCTGGCAGGCAGTGACTTTGGCATGCAGCTTCTGCTCTCCACGCATGGCTGACCCTAGGAAGACCATCCCCATCCATGCATGTCTGAGAGGTTGGCTTGCTGCTGGTTTGTCTCTGTGCAGTCTTGGGCCTGGTGAGAGAGCTGTGGCCATTGAGTTAAACACATGGAGAGGTACGAGGCCATCACTGAAAATGATTAACAATGTTTTTCTTCAAGAAACCCACCAGCCGCACTTCTGCTTGTTATGGAGATGTTTAGGCCCTTGCTAGAAGCTACCAGAGCAGTGGAGCTCCCCTCAGGACCAAGACTCATCCTCTTCGGAGTGGAGCATCACCAATTAACCATCTTGTTTCAAATCACCCATTGCAGAGTTGTAAGGAACAGAATAACGGCCTGTGTTCACCTACTCTTGGTTTCATGTGCTTCTTTACGTACTTTACCATGGTTTTGTCCTGATTATGGTATGCTCTCAAAAACTGCGAAGAGCTCCCACTATTCTTGCTGTGTCTTTGGGATGTTGGTGATAGCACTGTGCTGAGTTGGCTGGAGGAGCTGTGAGCCTGTGGTAAGCCTGCTCTGTCCACTGTGTACCACTGGGCAATTCTTCTTCCCTACAGGACATTCCATGCAAGGTCCCATAGAGTTTTGCCTCATCACACCTCTTGTTGTTTTCAAACGTGGACATGGAGGTGCCAGGGAAGACTTACCCTGGCACAGAGGATAACTCAGCATTGCCTCCTTTCTGTGGAACCAGGTTAAACACACTCTTGTGAGCCTAGTCGTGGGCTGAGCCAGGCATCCCTAGGAAAACAAGCAGCCTGTCTGACTCATCCCAACCACGGTAGAAGTGATGTTTACTGGCAGAGAGCTCTGTGCTGGGGAGGGGGAAGAACAGTTTCTGCAGATCTTACAGAGGGATTTTGCCCATCATCGATAAATTGATAATATTTCCTGGACTTTTGAGAAGAGTTTTCAGCTGTTCCAGCTTAGTATGGGTCGCACACATGCATGGGTCTTCATTCTTTTCACTTGGATGTGTGTGTTGTTTCTGAAACTGCCCTCCAACTCTTCCCAAGACTTCCTCACCCACTGCCAGCATCCAGCTCACACAGCTGTCTCTCTGCTGGAGCTGTATTGCCCATGATGTGTCAGCATTCATGGAATTTACATTGTACAGCACAGCATGTACCAGGAGAAGGTCTTCAGAGTACCCAGCCTACTGGAGATGATGTGAAGGAGTCAGGTTAAGAAGTCCGTGAAGTAGGCCACCAAGATTAAATTCTCTTGGATTTCCTATGATAAATGGAAAAATTCAGCTACTGAAATGTGAAATTTCCCTCAAAAACTCTGGTTTTCTCAGAAGTTGCATTTGCCTTTAGAAAACTGGCCTATACATCACCAGCCCTGACCAAGCCTTGCTTTTCCCAGCTTCAAAGCTCCCCTGGCATTCCCTGCTGGTGCTTGGGACATGTCTCCTTATCAGAGCAGTTCAGCTTGTTGAACACAGTCAGTGGAGCTCCTTGTCCTTCCTCCACTGTCCCCTCCAGGTTTCCTCATGTCATTGGAGACAATCTGTGAGGCCACGCTGAGCTGCACCTATCTGCACTGGGGACAGACACCCCATGTGTCATCACTGTCAGCTGCATTTGCCAGGCTGGCTGGGTGTCAGCTGGTTGGGTCAAGCAAATCTTCATCAAGAGCCAGGATCTGCCTGAAGATGTTGGGGATCTGTCTAAATACTGTCTTCATCAAACTTTGGGGTTTTTTCTGGGGCTGTGGGGAGCAGCATTTACTGCTCCATCGGATCCCCGTTCAGCAGCAAGTGTTTCATTTCCTACCTCTGCCATGCAAAGGAAGACCTTCTGGTCCTCCTGGGCTCTGAATCTGCTGCCTGTGCTCTCATGAGGTCTGGGGCTCATCACTGAACCTCTGAGCTCTGCTCATGCTTCCCCTCGTTGCACCATGGCAGTGATTTTGGGTGTTTATCCCCACCCCTTCTGTTCGCCTGAGAACCAGCACGTCCCAGACCCTGATTCAGGGGAGCAGTGTGGGATGTTCCAGATCACTGGGTTCAGCCTCTGCTTCCTTTGCCTCAGACTCTGATACTTTACTCCAGTGAAATCAGTGCCAGCCTTTCCATCTCTGTCAGTAGAGCCAAGATTTCACCGCATAGGGAGAAATGAGTTCTTTGTTTGTACTAGGTGAATGTAACAATTTCAGCTGCACTTCTACCCCTGTATCCAAAAGCAAAGCAATCACGGCATTTCTGTGTTTTTACCATGCCTGATCACGAAAGACTTATGCGAAGAGCGACAAGAGATGGTCCGAGGATGTAACAAACAGGCAACATAAAGAACTCCGGAATCAAGCATAATACCACCAATCAAAAAGCAGACAAAAATATCATTAAAAGTGGTGAAGGTGAATATACCCCTCCCAAAAAATAGCCTTCCAGAGGGCCGTCCCATCTGCATTGTTCTGTGTCTTCATTTTGAAATGTGCACTTTTAGTGATCCCAGCACTGTAGCTACTCCCTATATCTATCATTTTCCCCTCATTATTTTAATTCTTTTCTCAATCTGTTTTGGAGTTGGCCCAATAAGGATGAGCAAATCCTTCTCTATGTCTTTGAGCTCTTAATTGATATTTCTTCAACTCTTTTCAAAGCAGCTATTTTGGCATCTAGAAAAGATTTGGTGTCATCTGAGTGGTAGAAAATATATTTTAATCTTTCACAGCAGTGTTGTTTCTAAGATGTAGCATTTGGGGTAACAGATGGGGTGGCAAAGAAGTTGCCTATAGGGGCAGTGCTCTGCCTCAACTACTCTCCCGCCCGCTGCAGGAACTTTTCAATTAAACGATGAAAGATTTTGCAGCTTGATGCATTCCAGAGCTGCGTCTTAGCAATTGTTTAGCACCCAAATTTCCATGTAAATATTGACAATATTGCAGCATTTTGAAAAGCAATCTACAAGATTATTCTTGTTCTCATTAGCGCCTTTCCCGAACGCAGAGGCATGCTCCACTTCGGCTGTACCAGGACCTTCACCGGAGATATCCCCTTGCAGGGAAGGACGTCCTCCTTGGGAGTCAGGACGTTGCACCACAAACCTTGTGTCACCAACCCCTCAGGACGGATACAAAGAAATGGTCTGAGGTTCCTGGATGTGTAAAGGAACCCTGCTCTTGAGCAGACCTCCCCTTGTTTCGGTGCCAAGGAGCTGGGCCATGTCAGAGTGTGTCACCAGGGGCACGCAATAAAGACAATGGGAAATGTCCCTTTCTGATACTGCAGAATTGCATTTCTCCATCTGCAGGACATTCCTACCTGCCAGATGCAAGAGAAGTAATTTTTCAGTGTAATCCTCTGTCCTCTTTCCCCCAGATCAATCTTCTTGCTTCTGGCCAAATGTACAATCCCATCCCCAGAATGAGACTACTGTTTCACACTTTAAATAACCAAACCTTTGTCATCTCTTAAAGGTGTCTTTCTTTTTCTTTTTTTTTTTTTTGCTAGGCACTGACATGAACTGGCCTAACTTTTCAGCATTTTAAATGACATTTCCCTCTAATGGTAGCATAATATGTTTTTGTTAACGGTTGCTCTGAGTCTATGCTGTGTTTGAGTGATGATGTACAGACTGTATTGTTTGAGTGACCTCTCTCCTTTTTCCTTAATGTAGCCTTACGTTTGTATTTCTTTTATTAGAACAGTTGACCACTACACCTCCAAATCTGATAGCCTTTGTATTTAATAGCTTATATTTAAAATCAAGTCTCTTTATTTCTAAACAGGGCTGGTTTAGTCCTGGCCAGGTCTTTGTGCTAGATGAGTATTGTGCACGTAATGGAGTGAGAGGCTGTCACAGACATCTCTGCTACCTCAGAGATTTGCTAGAGCGCGCAGAAAATGGAGCGATGATTGACCCCACCTTACTTCACTACAGCTTTGCCTTTTGTGCATCACATGTTCATGGCAACAGGTAAGGAATTCTTCTTGGCTAGCAGTGCCCTGCCAACAAGGGATGACTTTGTCAAATATAGGTTTCCTTGGATAATGCACAACAGTCCCCAATTTATTTTCGCCATGGATGTTTGGCAGCAGCACTTCTAGAGGCATAGTCAGTTTGTTTGTTTGTTTCATTGTTTGTTTAATGTAAGCAGTAAAAATGCACATAGAGGATCCAGAAATGAAGGTTTTTAACTTACTTGTCCAGACACCTGCTAAGATGCAGTTCTGAACAAGATAAGGTTGCAGTCCCTGTGACTGTCACGGGTTGACTAAATAGAAGTAAATTATACACTGTGCTGATTTAATTGCTGTGCAAGAGGATCTGACAAGTTGTAGCAGTGAAATTTTCAGCAGTATCAAACTTCAGTGCTCAGAAGGGCTTTAAGCCCTTGGGCACCCGTGTCTCATTTAAAGTCCACGTGACATCAATTCAGAAATTGTTTAGACATAACTGAAAATTTTATCTTGGTCTGTTACAAAGCAATTTCAGTTTCAGAAGAAGACAGTTCCTTTCTCTCAAATGTAACAAACCTTTGATGGGCGGAACTGGAGCTGTGCTTTTCCCCCCACTCTGTTTGTTTTGTTGACAGCTGTAGCATCTATTGCAGCTTCTTTTTCTGCTTTTTTTCTATTAATTTATATTGTATACTTTGAGATATCACTTTGTATCCTACATATGCTCCTGAAGAAAGGGATGTTATAAAATAATTAGATATTTTCATATACCCTCTGGTAAATACCACCCTGAATTACGACACACATTGCCCAGGTCTCAAATTGCAAGGCTGCCACTTGCTTTTGCAGTTACTTTCATACATCTTGTCGTGGAAACCAAGTTTTGCTTTCTTAGTTTCTTTTTTAGTTCTGACTTTCCGTTGCTCATTCATTCTTTCTTTGCCAATTGTTATATGATTTCAGTTGTTTCCTTTCAGCTTAATTTCCTTTTGTTTTATTTTGAGGTTTTTCATGCTTTCTTCTTGTTTCTTTCACTTTTGCTGCCGGCCTTGCCCTCTGCATTTCAATCACTCCCCAAGCCAACTCATGGCAGAATTACTTGGTGGGTCACAGCCAAGTGCAGACAGCGAGGGGGGCAAAGCCTCTGCCACTGAAACGGAGACAAAAAAGGACTCCAAAAAGGAGTCCAAAAAAAAGAAAGAGCCCAAAACCCAGCCGAATCCAGAGCTGAAAAGGTAAGCTAAAGTGTGCAGTGCACAGGAGTGTGTTGCAGAGGGCGCCTCAGTCACTGAGCACACTGGGCAGTTGCATCCCCACGGCTAAAGGAGACCTGACTCTGGCATTCGGGTTGTATGCTCTCCTGGGAGCTGGATAGCGTTTGGGCAGCGAAGTACTGTAGGGGATCAGAGACTTAAGTTTTTAGGTATGTGTTTAGAAGATGGCTCACATGGTGTTTAGGGGATGGAAGCAGGCAGTGAAAGTGGCTGCCCCATTGCCCTTTGTCCTAGGGAGGACTCATCTCAGCAGACAGGTGGTGTGGGAACAAGACCTGCCTCAAAGCCCCTCTGGCCCATAAAAAAGAGGAGGTGGGATGCTGATCACAGCTACCCCATGTATCTCTGTACAGGGTCCAGCACAGCCAGGGCTGAAGCCTCCGCTTCATCAGGGTTGGTGGCAGGAGGTATCTGATTGTATGGGCCAAGGTGACAACCTCCTATTCCCTCTCCATGGGGCTGGAGATTGTGGGCTCAGAAATATGTCATGCTTTCAAACCAGTCGCATGCTGTACAGCTGTCCAGGGCTGTGTGTGGCTGCTGCGCTGTGCCGGGAGCTGCTTGGCACTGCCAGAGGGGCAGTTTGGCCACGGACAGGCTGTTCCAGTCACTCATTTAAAATATTCCAAGAAAGAAATGAGGTATCTTGCTATGACTTATCTGTCTTTAGCTGACAGTTGACTTCACATCCGAAAGCTGAGGGTTCATGTTCTTTCTTGGTCTGTGCTGTCTCTCTGTTGCGTGGGGATTGCGGGAGGCTCTGTGTGGGAGCTGCAAGGCTGCAGCATTGCGTGTTCCCACCAAGGGCAGGCTCTGGTTAACACCCAACAGTTTGCTATGGAGTCTGCGGGGTGCAGCATCTGGCTTTTGCTACCAGAAGGTCACAAAAAGGGACCACAGGGGGTCTCAAAGAAAAACGTGACTCCCTATCTTTCGTGTCTGCTCTAAGCAATCTGAATATCTGAGTGGAAGAGTCATGATTTCTTTTCAGAAAGCTGTTGAGGCCACATGCATCGTGCGTTTGCGAGCTGGCTGGCAGAGACCGATGGAAAGCCAGTATTTACCCATGCAGTCCTTACTGGCAGTTGCGATGTGTGTAAAGCCGTGCTTCTTTTAGCTCTGTCCCTCCCTCCCACCTGCTGTGTCCATACATTGCTTGTTGCCTTATGACTGGCCCTGCTCTCCCCAGGAAAGTTACAGCTTATGGCTGAGCTGAAACTTTCCATGTAAAATTTGTCAAGATGGCACACCTACCCCAGGACCTGGCACAGCATCCAACAGGACATCTTGGAGTGGCCATGCGTTACACTGTTGTTGGGATGGACAGTGGTCTGGGAAAGACTGAGTTACAAGACGTTTTTATTTTTAACAAAGGCTTCTTTTTCCATCGAATCTGAAAAAGTGTTGATTTTCTTCACAAAAAAGAGTTCTTTCACTTTTAGACAGTAAAAACCCCTGAACGGGTGGTTTAGCTCTCCCCAGGATGAGGTTGGCTGTCAGACAGAATATGCCACCCAGTAATGAAGGTCGAGCAGGGAGATAATTTCATGTGGCTATCAATCTCCTGTGTTAGCAGCAGACAGTGATGGAGCTGAGGTAGGCTGTCTGTTTGTATCGTGTTTGCATAAGGTCAGGCAGTGAGACAACAGTCGCTTGCAGTCAGCGGGAAGTGCAGGCAGGCTGCAGTGCGGACGCTGAGGACAGCCTGAAGGTCAAGGCTGACAGGATGACAGGCGTCAGCATGGGGATGGTGCCTCCTCACCCATCCGGCGGCCGAACCGCAGCCAGGACAGGAGCAGGAAGGCTGCTGGTGGAAATGCACCTCTAGCTTGGAGCTGACCCTGTGGCCGCGGCAGGTGAAATGGTCAAAATGGGATTTTATGGGCAGTTTGGAGCCCTGTTGCCTTACATGTCAGAGTTTGGTCTCGCCCCTCCTTTGGGCTCCTGTATCTTATTCAGACCCCTGACATGGTCTCTCCATACCAAGGCTGTAAATCACTGCTATTTGCATGACGGTCCACATAATTTTTCTTTTAATTTCATCTTTTTCACAAGTAAAAATGGAGTTAAACGTAAATTACTTGCCCTAAGTTTCACCTCCTGAGACACCTGACTATGCAAATTCAGGGTGTGAGGAAAACAGACCAGCAAGAGCAATATCCACGTGGTTTACTGTCCTCAAGTACTTGCTCTTCACTGAGACTAAGGAACTCGATGCTTTTTAATTGTTATGGACTCATAACATACTCAACTCAACTCATTAGTTGGTAATGGAGGTTGGTCCACTTGGTATCACAAGATGCCTTTTGTAAAGACCTATCATTATGAAAAAGTGTGACTTCTCCTGTATTTACATAGGTGACAGGTAATAAAGGCGCAGAATTATCCAGACATCTGACAACACACATTGTATGTTTATTGATGTCTCTTTGCTTTTGGTACCACCACTATGGTGCTTTTCTTTATCAGTAGTCCTCCAGAGAACTAGCAAAGGCAAGAGCAGGAATGGTTTTGTAAAGACATTGTGATTTGGGATAAAATTTTGAAAGGATTTACATGGCCACCAAGGTCTTTCCCTGCCTTCTCTCTCCATGTTTTCGCTGTCCTTATGTCAGAGGGCTGTGACAGTACTGCCAGTGTTGTTTGACACACAGAGAAGTGATATGTTAGAGGAGGCTCACTGCTTCCCTGTCTACACATGGGAAAGGCATTGTAGAACAGAAAGTTAAGCTCAGCTTTTCTAGGTCCAAAGGTAGTGCCTAGATCTTGAGCAGTGGTTCCTGCCCCTTGTAAAGAAGTGGCTTTCAGGAATAGCCTTGGTTTCACTTAGGTGTAGAATAGCATTGTTTTTAAATTTTGAAGTTAGCACCATGAAAAACTCTTTTTCTGCTTGTTAATCCCAAACTTTTAAAAATCAGACTTAAATATTGATTGTTTGCATGCTAAATATTAGCGGACTGAGCTTATTAAAATCAGGATGCTGGACTGAATTCCCTCCAGTCTAATAACAACCAAACACCACAATATTCTGCAAGTTGTTCAATGACTATTTACCTAAGCTCCAAGCAGCTACAAGTCTCTCTGTTAATTAATTGGATATATGAGTGACTTCTCTTTCTTCTGTAAACTGTATTTTATGGCCTCAGACTTGTTTTCAAGAAGAAGCTATTTCGTTAGCTAGTGTTACCATTAGCTTTCATTACTGTTTTTACAACTGTAACCCAGCTATAATGCTATTGTCATAAATCTTCAGGAATTGAAAACTCTACGTGACATACCTGCAGTTTTTTCCATTATATTGTCATTACATATCTGGTCTGTTTCACATAAAGATTTCCACACATCTAGTTGAAACAAAAGAAATACGGGATTATTTTGGTCCCTTAAGTAGTAAACACATGAATACTTTATCATGGTATCTTCATGTGCTCCCTTAGAGCTTTGTGTTGAGTTTCCACATCTCGTTCAGACACCCTGCCCTGGCTGCAGTACAGCAGGTTCAATCTGGCAGGGTGTAACCCTGTCGTGAGGTGCCAGCTCCGTGTCCCATCCAGCCTCACGATCAGCCTGTGGTGACACAGCAGGTGCTCCCGCTGTCTGTCGGATGGGATGCACTTCCTGTGCTGAAGGGCTGGGTTGCCAGCCACCAGCAGGTCACCAGTTCAGTGCGAGAGGCTGACATGATTCATCACAATGGGTGTAGGATGGCAGGGCTCAGAAACCATCCGGTGCCAGCACAGTACATCAGGGATGTGGATCACACATGAGCATCAATGAGCCGTGATTTGGCTCAGCGCTGCGGTGTGGAGGAGAGCCCAAGTAAAAGGAAGGCAAGAGTTGGGAGATTAAATGGTTCCCATGCCTGGCAGTACCTCATGGGTGGCTGGGGCAGTGCCCAGGAGCGCTGGGGTGAACAAAGGACTTCTCACCGATGTTTCCTGCACGGTGTGAGTCCCCAGAAGAAAAGGGAGTTCAGGAAAATTGATATTTGCTGAATACGCTTTTTTCCTAGGATTCTAGGCAGGTGGACTCTTTCAGGTCCGGTCTGCTGGGGGAGATGTGAGAAGCAGCCGTGATCCTGCCCACATCCCCAGAGCCTGTCCCTGTGCAACCGGTGGCACTGCGTGCCGTCAACTCTTCCTGCGAGAGATCCTGCGAAAGCCTCTCCTGACAACATGCCGTCCAAGGCACTAATCATCGATGTTTACTGTATAGCTCATATGTGCTGCACCTGGCAACCAGCAAGGGAGCTGAAGGCAGCACGTGTTTTATATTTGAGTTGTTACTTTAAAAATCAAATTATTTGCATCAGTTTTTGACATTGTTTTTTTCCCTTGGCTCTGAATGCCAGGGCTCACAGTGTGTGCAAAGATCTGCTTGCTACGTGTAAGCAATATTATCCCCAGTAAAAAAAAAAATGTAGACATAAAAGTTAAACATAAAAGGTGTAAAAGATAATATGTCTTTTCATTTAGAAGCCGACGTGGTATTTCATGGAGGCTTATGTCAGAGAGATTAATGCGCTGGAGCTGTGCTGTATATTTATAATTGCATACAAATGCATGCTATTGCTTCATATATTAATCTTTGTTAAAAAATCATTTTGATATATTTGTTTTAGCAGCATAACTAGCCCTGGGGCACTGGGTATAATTAGAAAAGGGCATGGGGGGAGGCGGGACTTGTAGAATAAAGCAGTGGCCTTAGGATCACAGGTCCTAATTATAATTTATAATTAACCCCAGGATTTGCACAAACCATCTATGCTAAACAAGGACTATGATTTTTGCTGTTTAAATTGCAACCCTTTTTTTTTAATTTCACCACCTGCTTTGTTGATGTTGTTGTTTTTGTGGCTTAAAACTTAAAAACATGGGGGGATTAGGAAAGTGGCATTTAAAACTTCTCCTATGAAATATTTACAGTGGGAATTTACTAGTTTAGAGCCAACACAGTGAATCTGCAGCAGAAGGAGTGATCTGAAACTTGTTTATTTATAATTAAAAATCTTGTTAGTTGTTTTTCTTGCCTTTTTTGCCCTTCTGCTTCCCTCTCTGCCCACAACTTCTGCCGTGCACCTCAAGTACCCGTGAGCAGGAGCTATAGAGAATTGGATGGAATCGTGTCTCCACACAGATGGAGACATTAAGGTTGTTTGTCCGACTGGATTCATAGACCCAAACCCATTTCGTCCCTCATGCATTTGTATATACCATGTACATCCAAAACTTCTTTTTCACCCTTTTGCTCTCCTCTCATTTCTCATCACTGCTTCAGTGCAATAGTGATGTGGCTGTGGATTGTGTGTGAGAACATCAGTTCCTGCAGCTGCAAGAGATGGTGCTTGCTGGAGGAGTTGGTGCTTCTGTCCATGAGATCAAATAACTAATATCAAAGTTGAGCTGGAGACTTTTGCTGAAAAAAAAATTGCCAGTAAGCATCAGAATGAGCTGTGCAGCTCGAGCTTCTCCTGGGGATTTTTTTCAGCCCCATCAGCCATGTATTGAAATTTTCTAGAGCACAAAAGTGAGTCTTAAATTACAGTGATGCTAAGCTATATAGCCTTTGTGTTCTTGCAAAAGGGAAAAAAAATATGTTCCCTCAGAAAGATTATATTTTCAAAGTATAGTTGACTTGAATATTTAATTAGGTTTCAAAATTATCAAGCTAATAATTTAAGTGGAAGGCTTTGGGTAGTGTTTTTCCAGTTCTATCTATATCCTGCATTTGTCACTAATTAATGAGTTTCTAATGCTTCAGCTTCTGGGAAGATGAGCAACAAAGATTAACATAACTAGTAAATCCAAAGATGTGCAACTGAGTTATAGTATTTGAAATTTGACAGAAACATCGGAAGTATTATTATTTGTGACATGGCTCAAGATGGGGTATTGTGAGGAAAGCAAAGATGACAGAACTGGTGCTAACCACTGTGACAACAACTTGAAAAGCAGCCGACATGACATCTTTCCTATCATGCTGCCGAAAATGTCAACTTTGTGAAGGACAGTGAGAAAATGGTTTGCCGAAAATTTGAAAGGTAGATTCAAGAGATGCTCATCATGTCAGATGTAATATAGTCCACAGCTGGGTGAGAAAGGGAGTCCTTGCCATGGTGATGGCTCTCGCTTGGCAGGCCCTTCCAGACATCCACACTGCTCCAAAAATGGGTACAGCTGACCTGTAGATTGTCTCAAGTTTGCATGAGACATGAGAGCAGCTTGTGCTTACACCCAGCGTGGAGGGACCGGTGGCTGGAGCCACTGCGTTTGTGTCCTCCTGGCTCACACAGATCCCAAGAAAGGGAAAGACCAAAGGATTAAGCTTTCATTGTGTGTGTGTGACTCAGGGGTTTGGTTGGCATCCCTTCAGGTGTTGTGACTTGGGCAAAAGCCACATTGGCCAGAGGTTTTCCCGCCAGAGCCCACCATTTGTCTTTGTGTGGCTCAGTGATGCTTCCAGAGCTGCCACTGCCCGGCCAGGACACAACTGATGCTGTCAGGGCAGCCTGTGCTGGGTGCCCACCACGAGTTGTTACATGATGAGAGTACTTTGAGTACACTGAGAAGCTGAGATTCATGTGAGAGGTCTGCAACCCAACATCAGCTGTCAGATCCTGCCATTAAGTCTCACCAGTTGAGGTTATTGACCCAGCAAAGGGTAACACAATTTTCAGACCATTTCCAATCCCTCAGCAAGTCACTACAAGGGCAGGCAGCTTTTCCTCCCTTATTTGTCAGTGCTGATACAATTAACCCAGTGGCACTCTGAGCTGTTGTGGGTACAGGGGGAGGACTGAATGCCAAAAGTCAAATGAGGGCTTCAACCCTGTGCCTTAATGTATGGCATTTATTGTGGTCTGCCTTGAATTATGTCTCTCTACCTGGGAGCAAACCAGAGACTATGAGGTGCACAGCATCACAAAAGGCATGGACATCTCTATCTGAATATTAAATATTTTATGGAACTTTGGAATAAATTATATTAAGCATGTTAAGACATTAATTTTTGCTCAAAATCTAATTTGGGTTTTTTGTGGCTTGCTCATTTCTTCAAAATAACTAGTACTAATTAGTTACTAATGAGAGCAGATCCATACTTCCAAAATTGTTTATGAAATGTGTTCCCCAGCTGAGACATTTTATCCAAGTTTCAGCCTAAATCTTTTTTTTCGTATTTTTTTCCTTAATACACAACTGAATTTGGCAAATAATCAAATAAAGATTCTGATTAAATGCTGTTTAACTTTAAATACATGCCCTGGTATTCAAGTCTTTTTCTGTGTCCATGTTGCAAGTTTTATTTAATGTATATTTAGCTTTAAAATTTTGCAGTAAATATCATGTATGGTTTGCAAGTTCTTCTTCCCAAATGTTTTAATGGTTTATTCACCTGTGTTGGAATATCAGAGTTCATATTTAGGATATTAAGAGCTTACTAAATGTAGGGTCGAGGAGAACTGATTGCACAGATTTTACAGATTTTAATTTTTTATAGGTTTTTTTTTTAAGTTTAGGGCCTTTGATTCTTTAAGAGGAAAATAAAGCCAACCAATTAACCCCTGACAGGAGGTTCATTAGAAGCTTTGTAATCCCTTGCCAAGTCTTTTGTAAAACCAAATCAGTCTAGTACCGTGGATTTATGCAGCTTAGGCTGAACACTGGAGGAGGCCTTTAAGTAAGAACATTTGTTCAATTTTAAGATGTCTTACATTACCTAAAGAGTGCCTCTGCCAGCAGAGTTGCCCAGGAGTACACAAATCCTTAGACTTTGCTCTCCAGCAATGGAAGCAGTGCCAATGATTGTGTGCCTGGCTGATCCCTTTGGTGGATGGATGGATTAGACTCGCTCTCTTCCTCTTGCCTGGGATGCTGCTGTGCAGTGGATTGTGCAGTGTGGGTGTGGGGAAGAAGGAGGGGATTGCTGCTCTCAGCTCTTGGGTGGGTTGGCATCAGCAGAGGTATGGGATGGGAGAGCACAGGGACCACAGCATTATCCAGCCCCACGAAGAGCCTCAGCAGGGATTGTCTGCACACTGTGCTCTGTGAAAGATGAGAAATACCCCAAGGCAGCAGGATCTAGGTGTCTCACAACACATTCCTGTGCACTCCTCAAATACAGGAGCGTCAAGTAGTCTGAGAAAATTTATGCTAAATTGCATAATGTGTTGATTTTTATAAATTAAAATTAAATGACCGAAGAGGCATTGCATTTTCAATGCAAAATGCATGCCACTCTTTAGGTACGTTTTGGCAGAATATATTGAAGATGGTTCACTTCAAGAAATCTGTATAATGGGGTGATTCAGCAGTTAGGAAGGAGTGCAGAATTTTATATTCTGTTTATATATATGTCTGTTGTTGGTACTCTTTTATACTGTGAATTGTGTTAAATTAGCAGCTGAATTTTTCCGGAGAAATTCAGTCCCTATTTTGCCAGCAACAGGTTAAATCCTGATGTGAGAGCTGGCATTGCACTCCCTGAATATACCTGTATTTAGAGGGAAATCTGCTTTTCCCAACTTCTTTAATAATGAAAATGAGGGGGTAGGGGGGTGTCCATACCTAGATTACCACTGTGAGAGAGGATACCAGTTTATTTGTTTATTTTTGATACCTTGGCAGCGGTGCTGCTGCAGCCACCCCTGTCTCGGCATGGCACATCCTCTGTCCCAGATCTCACACTTGGTGAGGTTCGTTTTGGAAAGGGCAGTGTGCTGTGGGATGAGGTACTAGAGTGTTGAGGTGGAGTCCGAGTCATTGTGGCATTTCTCCTGCAGGCCTGATGGGATAGGAACTGTGACTGTGGATGAGAAAGAGCGTTTTGAAGAGATCAAGGAGCGGCTTCGTGTGCTGCTGGAGAATCAGATCACACATTTCAGGTAAAGGCCCAGAGCCCAGGGTGAATGCGAGACTAACGATTTCCTCACAGCTCCCTCCTATAAGCAGTAAAGGCAAAAGACAGGTTTTGAATGCATACAGGAATTTTGCATAAGTGACACAGACCTACACAGGGCAGTGAAGCGTGTTCATAGCTGCCATGTGATTTTAAATAGATATCCTTTAAAGGATATTTCAAACCGTCTTGCTCCCATAGGAATGGTAAAGCTGTGGATTTTTTCTAAAATATAACAACAAAAGATCCCATATGCTCTTATTTCTCTGTTCCTCTCTGCTCAGTTATTACTCGTTTACCTTCTCCCTGGTATTGACAGGCAGGGATGTCAAAGTATGGAAAGGTTTGATACTCCCCCAAAAAGGGATGAATGGCCCCCAGCACACTGGTAAGATCGGGCAGGTTGTGCGCATTCGCACACAGATGGGTGATGTGCATCACCTACACCCTGATGCATTACCAGGTCTCAGCTGGAAGCAGATGTCTTTTCCAGAGGTGCTTTTTTTCCCCGTTTGTAGGAGGAGATGGTATTATCTTTCTCCAAGGAGATCTAAAAACTCTCCAGGTGACATCCAGATTTAAGAAACTGCTGAAGCTATCAGCTTATTGCTAACTCATATTTTCTTTTGCTGCCTTAGTGTCTACACCAACAAACCCTTTCAGAAAGTTACCCTGTGGAAAGACTGCTCATTCCAGGCAGAAAGACTAGAGAATTCCTTGGACATATTTAGGAAAGCATCCTTATAGCTCAGGAAAGGCTTGTTCATGTGCACTTGGTCTAATGCTAAGATGATGTGCTTTTTCTAGGTACTGCTTTCCGTTTGGCCGTCCAGAGGGTGCACTGAAAGCCACTCTATCGCTGCTGGAAAGGGTAAGCACAGAAATAGCAGAGAGTCATTAAAATTACCTGTATTCATGTATCCTTCCATCTAGAAAAGCTTGAGGAGCTGTTGGCTTTGCACAGGACATGTAATTAATGATAGCTTACGCTGAAGTGTGGGGCTTAGGTGGGGTTGGTGTCTCCTGCCTCAGCTGAGAGGCAGGTATGTAGCCTGACCACTAAAGGCAGCACGGCCTGTGTCTGTGTTAATAGATAAGGGTGAAGGATCTGCCTGGCAAAGATCCATACCACAGACCCTTGTCAGCAATGCCTGGCTGCTGCCTGGTGAAATTCCCATCTTGAGGCAGCCTTGTTCCCTCTGGATGTATAAAACCTGCTCACCATGACCCTCCCCATCCCCATTCCAGCATTTCTGCTGCTCCAACATCCTTCCCACCTCTGCTAACCTGCAGTATGGCCAAGCCCAGACCCAAACCCAGATCAGTCAGTAGAGCCTGGGAAGGGCCAAACATTGCCTGGCACTGGGCAAGTTGTGATAGATCTTAATGTCATACCCTAAAAAATCGTAACAGATTTCAGGGCATGCCACAGGGTGTAGATACAGAAGGGAAATAATGCAGCAGGAATGGGTCCCACATCTCAGGCTGGCCAAGGTGACCTTGTAGTGAGTCCTGTGGATTGTACACATGCCCTGAGAGCCACACAGCACTAGCATAGGAATGGATGTTTGTGCTGAGCTTGGAGAAAAGCAGTTCTGTGTGCCTGATGCCACAACAAATCAGATTTTCTTGTGTCAAGGTTCTGATGAAAGACATAGTTACTCCCGTCCCTCAAGAGGAGGTAAAAACAGTCATCCGTAAATGCTTGGAGCAAGCAGCTCTAGTCAATTATACTCGACTATCAGAGTATGCCAAAATTGAAGGTAAGGCTCTTTTTCTGTGAAATTACAATTTTTCTTATGTTTCTAGGTGGCAACTGTGGCTGGGAGCTCTTTAAAAGAAGCTCGTCTGCTATTTATTCTCTTGTCAATAAAACTGTTGTGATTCAGAATAATTTTTGTGGTGTTGGCTTCAGAAGCAATTAAGAATGGAAGCTATGCAAAACGTTTCTTTTTCTGGAAAAGAGAGAGGGAACAGTTAAAAAGAACTGTAGCTTTTTTTCCTTTGATTGTTAGTGCATTTGGCCAGTGGTGTAGTATTCAGGCTCATCGTGGTTTTAAAAAACAAATTGCGAAATACTTGGGATGTCATGTTTGCAGCTGAAGGTATACTGCAGCTAATTGTTTGTGACACTTCAGGAGACAAATGAAAAATAAAAAGCTGAAAAACTGTTTAATCTATGTTTAATCATTTGTAGCCAATTTAAAATGTCTTTTGTTCTGGGAGTGTTTCATTGTCTTTGCAGTTTGCATTGCAGTCATTGATCAGTGATCCCATACTTGCATTGGATTTCTTTCTTGTCACTCTAAATCTGGCAAAGCTGATATTATTGACCTTTTAAGTTATGGGAGAATAATAACCAGTGACCAGAGACACATGTAGCCATCAAAAAGACATTTTAAAGTTTGCTGGAGGATATGTGTTACTGAAGCTCTATGATTCAGTTGTTCTTTATATGTTATCAGTTTATGTTAGTACCTTGTTGGCTGCTATTCCCAACTTGAAACTCCCACCCAACTTTTTCCAAGTTCCCAATTACTTAAACCTGTCCTGTGTGTTCCAGATGAATGGTATGTTCCACTCTAGACTCTGGGTTTCTGTTGTGTGATACTAAGCTTACCCACAGCCAAGATTATTGTTGTATGCCTATAGGAAAACACTGAGAGGAGAAAAAAAACCAAACAAACTAAAACTCCCTCTGATTTATTCTTAGTTCTTGTTTACATGAAAAATTGGGTTGTTATTATACGGCAAATTGTCCAGGTTCTGTACATGACATGTCCTCTCTTTTTCCATTTTTTTTCTGTCTAATGATACAAATTGTGTACCAGTGGTAATGAATTCATTGTTATGCATCCAGTGAGAAACACTTAAGAATTGGGCACTAAAAGGATGTTTATCAACTCTTGACTTGGTAATGAGTGACAAAAATAGAGAAGGAACGAATGTTTCATAAGCGCTGTATTATCAGGCAATTTATCAAAGTACTCAACTTCAGAGGATACTTTAATTGGTGTATTCTGTAAAATGCAATATTTAAATATACTTGACAAGGATAGAGAAGGACTGAGAATCAAAAACAGCTTTTGTGTTGGATGCTTCTACCTTGGCTCCCTTAGGTTCTCTGTATAAATATCACTAACTTGTTGGTAAGATTTGCTCTCTTCTTTCAGATAAATCTATGCAAAAACAAACTTTATGATCTGTAAGTAAAAATGCATTCATTTCCAAAATAGAACAGTTAGTGTGTACTTTTCCTTTTGTGCCTCAATTCTTCTTGGTTGTGTTAATTATCTGCCCTCTCTTTTTGCACTGTGACTTTTAGGTTTTGGAATACTTTGAAGCAACAAACCTGGTTTTTTTCCAGCTGCCTTTTCAGAGAAATAGTTCATTCCACACTATCTGCTCTCTTCTGCTTTTTTCCTCCTTTATCTGTGATTGGCCACAGCCACTTTTTGATGCTATTTCTACAAAAGTGGTTGTAACACCAATTTCCAAGCATGCTGGGATTGTTAATTTAAACAACCCAACATCCGCCAGCTGCATGCATCAGGTTTTCTCTCATGAGCATAATCCACTGTATATTCAAATACTTCCTTAGAAGAGCAAATGACAAGTTTACCTTGGTGAGACGTGTTCCTGTGTGCCAGACATGGCTTTGAAATCTTGCTTTTGAATGACATTTGAATAGCCACATATTTAAGGCACTTTTGTCAGAAATGCACAACCAAATCAGTGCAGCAGTGCTTGAGGCTATGCTTATGAAGAAATACCTGTGAAATAGATACTGAAGGCTGAAATCCTTAGTATCTTGAAGCCTTAAACCAATGAAATTCTATTTCCCTCTATTCATGATGTTTTGATCATTATATTCTTGCAAACAGTTCAGAGCAAATCTCTAGAGTCATGGTCACAGCCTCTCTTGTGACTCATGGGCATGCTGAATGGTTAATCCAGTAGATCTCAAATTTTAACCCTCTTTTTTTTTTTTCCCCCTTTCGTTCTTTTATCCTGTGTGTATCCCAAAATACTCTTTGGCATTCCTTTTAACCTGATATGAAGTTTTCCTCTGACCTATAGCTTATAACCTCTTTACCTCTGACCTAAGCCTCTTGCATGCCCAAATCCTCTTTTATAGGGAAAAAGAGAGAAATGTATGAGCATCCTGTCTTCTGCTTGGCCTCTCAAGTGATGGATTTAACCATTCGTGAGTACCTACCACCCTCCTCTCCATGCTATCCTCACTCTCTCTGTTCCCATTACCTCAAGAAAATCCAAATCCAAACCAACTCACTCTCCTTGCTTCAAGTCTTTTAGCATTGGCTTGTCTGTTGCTTCTTGTCTGTGAAACCCAGTATGAGAAGTCCAGTCACTTTCTATCAGCCTAAACCAGGTTAGACAATTAACCCATTTGTTTGTGACAAACTCAGACTGTCTGTAAGTTTTTTCAGTTCTTCTTTATGTCCATGACCTGAATGCATTTTTACTTTGCTTCTGTGTAACCCCAATTTGTAAAATGCTTGTCACTGGTACACAATCAAAAGGTAGCAGCTACATCATGGAGAAGTGAGCTAGAGGTCAGATAAAGGACATTTGGAAAAAGCCATCTCTTTGCCTGTGTATAAGATCTTTACCCAATCCTGTGTATAAGATCATATAAGGCTGTCCTTTCTCTGTACATCAGATCTTAATGTCTCCTGTCTGTTAGCTCTCAGCAAAAGGATGTACTTTACTTGCTCTCCTCCTCGATTTTTTTACTTACTCCTTAACACCAAGCTCTGGAGGGGACACTCTTGGAGACCCCCTCTATGTCCTCAGAGCTCTCCCTCTCTGGTTTTCTATTTGTGCAGCGTTTTCTCTCACCTCCGTGAAAGGAGCTTCCTTTGGTAACCCCACACTCAGGGGGGTGGGGGTCGAGACGGGGCAACTTTTCTTCTTTTTAAATGTCATATATCATGCGTAACTGGGGGGCTGTGCAGTCCACTTGCTCATTAATCCTGCATATCTGTTCTTGTTTCTCTCTTTTCTCTCCTTGTTGCTTTCTCTCTTTCATATAGAGAATCAAAAGGATGCAGGTGAACAATTGTATATGCATTATAAATTGTTAGGACTGTTGAGTTATATTTATTTTGTTTTCTATTTTCATAGCTCCTTAAGATATGTACTCCTTCAGGCTGAAAATGGAGATGCATTGATACTTAAGGAGTTAATTTGTGCTGTCTACATAATCTCCTTTTCCTCCTTCCATAGATTAGAGCATAGATTAAAAATACCTTGTAGAGATGTATTACCTTCTTAGGAGACGGTTGTAGAGAAGAATCTAGTCTTTGTAAAGAGAAAGTTTCTTGTTTTTCAAAAGAACTGCAGCTCATTTTGGGTGAAAAAATGTTGGTGATTTGGCTATTAATTTTCCACACCTAAGAAACACATTTATAAGTAAACTAATGTTCATTTTTGGTTTTCATGCCTTGTGTTTTCTGCCCTGATGGGAGGACTGGGTTTTTCTTTATTTCTTTATTTCTATTTATTTGTTAATGTGTAACAAACAATCTGGTGGGACAGAAGTTGTGTTTGTCTCTCGTTTATAACCTGTGGTGACATGTAACAAGGCAAAGGCTCAGCTCAAGTGCACATCTCTGCAGAAGGGATGATGGAGCTCTGCAGCCACTCTTCTCGTTTCTGTTGTATCCCAGAGTCCTAGTTCCAAAGTCCTTGAAACCTGAACTGTTCATTTCTTTTTGTGAGTAGATTGTTCTGTTTTATGAGGGGAAAAAAAAGGATCAGGTTGATTTCAGCTCTGTTTGCACAGGGAAGTTGCTTTAGAAGAGCAGTACAAGATGCTGGGCCAGGTTCTGGCTTCCCAAGACCTCCTCAGCTCAAATTTGGCCCATAATCTCTTGCATCATAGTAAAATTAATTGTAAATAACAATCAATATTTAGAAAATGGAGAATAATTTTTCCTTACATTTATGAAAGGTGCAAATAAACAAAAGCAAATAGAACAGTCCCAATTATTACCATTAACTGTAACAGTTAGAGTGAGCACAGGCTGTTGTGCATTAAGTACAGTAACTGCAGGGAGCATCATGCTTGCTGCAACAGCCTGTCACATGCCTTCAGTTTAGAAATTCAGAAGGATATTCCTATGGCCCAGCTTGTTTAAAAATAACCTGCTTCTTCCCAACACTTGGAGGAAGTGAAAGGGCACAGGGAGTTGGGACTCCATTGCTTTGTGCCTACAAATCTCCCTTTGTTTTAAATAAAAATTTTTTAGGCAAGGTCAGCAGAACTCACTTGAAACTGGTTCCTCAGCTTAAGTGGAGTCGAAAGTGACTGGGGTTTGGCCTGACTTTTTTATTTCACCGGAAGCAAGAATAAAAATATGATGCTGAAAACAACTTCTTCTTAAACACATAAATGTTACCCTTTGATTGTCCTTTCTCCTGAGATGTGTGTAGTCTCTTGCCTTGCATTAAAATATTGAAATAGAACATTAAACAGGAAGCTGTGCTAAAAGAATTAAAAATTAATTACTTACTTTAATTATTAATCAGACAAAGCTACTAACACTCAGATTAATAATTGTAACCTTTTAATAAATGTTTGTCTGTTTATTTATGTAAGTCAGGAATACATAATTATTTTAGAAAAGAATAACTTCTCCATCCCTTGTGCATGGGGATCCCATGAACACAAGTGCCACCTTGCACTGCTGGAGTTGGCTACAGGCAGCTTCAGAGGTGGTGCCAGCCAAGGCAATAGTCAGTTTGACAATTGATTGTGTTTGGTGTAAGACTGGGGTTTTTTACTCAGTTTTCAGACTGAGTAATTCTCATATTTGGATTTGGGTTTGGTCTCTGTAAGGAGAGGTTTCTTGTGGTAGGGCTGAGTTGGTGCGCAGAGATGAGCAGTGAAGGAGACATGGGGATGGAGATAGGTCTCATCTCAGTGCTTAGTGCCAGGGTGTGGGTGGCAGAGCAGTGGAATGTCTCACAGAAAGTAGCTGGAGAGCAGAGGGACCCACTGAAGTCCTGTTGCTCTGTCACCAAGGCAAATCACCTACTCTTGGGCTGTCCAAAAATGTCAGGTTTTTGCTTGTCCAGCAGCTGCTGCATCCCCTCTGTAGGGAAGGAGGCTCCCAAGGCACCACATCTCACCGTGCTGCATGGCTGGCACACACTGTCCTCCCTGGATGGGCTGCTAGGGAATCTTGACCTCACTTGAAAACACACCCAGCGGTGATGCCAGGTGGGTGTGAAGCTGGAACCCGGTCAGTGCAGGGGTCAGTGCTGCCCACGGAGCAGCGAGGGGCAGCTGTAGTGCCTGTAGAGAGGCAAACATCTCTCAGGTGCCTGTGTCAGGCTGGGGACCCGGGTGCACCCACAGGAAAGGGACTGAGCACGTCAGCTTGGGCTGCGTCAGCCCGAGCTGGCACCAGCTATGGAGCATCTTGCTCATACACTCACCCCAGCAGGCGTGGAAGGCGTCTTCCACTGAGGAAGCGGGTGCAGGAGAGGTTGGTTTTAGACTAGAGCAATACAGCAGGTTGTTAAGAAGCAGTGGCATTTTCCAAGGCGTTTGTACTGGCCCTTGTCACAGTCCCATGCTCACTTTACGTCACTCGCCTTCCCTATTTCTGGATCTCAGCCTGGGAAGCTCTGTGCACATATCCGTAACTCAGCTGAGGAGCTGAGCTACCTGTCAATTAACCAGGTCTGAGGCGAGGAGAGGTCCTGTGTGATTTGTCAGCCCAACCCCTGCTGGGCAGTCGCTCCAGCATTTGTGATAAACCACAAAGCTTAAAAAGAAAATAAAATTGCATTCTTTGAGTAAATACAAATGTAAAATATATGAAAACATCCATCTTCGTATGCAGGAGTGGAGGCTGAAGTAATTAATAAATCCTGTGCTTTCACTCAGGCATGACTATAACCTGTATTCATGTGTGCTGAAATGCTGCTTTATTTGTTTCATTTCTTGAAGTGGCATTCGGCTGTGTTCAACAAAGAATCGTTATGCAGCTTTCAAGATTTCCTCTTGCCCTTTCAAATGCAGTGTCTAAAGCACTACAAAGTTATTGCACGAGCTTCAGAAATTGGAAGATCTGCATTCTGATGTTATCTTTCTACAAGTCTCTCACCAACTGTGGAGCAACTTGCTGCCTGGGGCACGAGGCACAGTTCAGATAGGCACAAATTCTTCACTAGGCTCAATAATCATTAGGAAATCAAGAGAGCAGTTCTCTCTTCACTATGTTGAATTTTTGAGATGAATTAGCATCTCTTTCTGAATTAAAAAAACCCACGTCTGTGATTTTTTTTCCTATAAGATAAAACGTCTTGTTTTGAGAGAAAAAATATGATCACTGAAATCCCTTTCAGATCCATGCAAATTAATTTCATGAGTATAATAAAAGGCTGCTCTGCCTTGTCCTCGGGCTAAGTCCTTTATGCTTTATAGCTGTCTTGAGAACAGCAGCTTTTTGTATCGTTTTGATGATTGGCTCACAAATGTATGCGCAGATAACGCTTGGATGCTAAAGCCTTTGGCAAGGGTCATATATTTTTAATTATTACAAGGAAATCATTGAATCAGTGGCTACGCTTTTAAAAAATATGAAAAGTCAATAATATTCTTCTCCTATTGCAAGTGTAATTCCTAATGTTGCTGATGTCTTAGCAACCCATGTAGCAGAAATCATGGTACTGAGGGAGAAATATGTAATTTGAAGATCTTCCAGTCTGTAAAGAGTCACATACAATGAATTATGTGCGATATCTATACCCAAAGTAGCACAGATTTATGACTATACCTGTTACTGCAGGCTGAAGCTCATTGCAAGCACAAACCCAGAATTTTCCAAGTAATTTGAGCTTCTGCAAGTATTTTATGTGCCAGTATCATGCAGAAGCATAAAAACCTTTAGAATAAGTTTGTCCAGGAAAGCACTTTGTCAGGCAGTAAGAAGCTGCTCCTGGCTCTGATTTCAGTGATGAAGATGTTTAAATCTTACCCATCTGACACACATGAGCAACCAGTTCAAGAGCATTTCTGGTACTAAACTGGCTGTAGCGAGGGATTAGAGAGGAAAAGGACAGGGAAAAAAGAAAAGCCAGAGTGAAACACAACCTGCCACACGCTGCAGCTGATCACTAGCAAGTGCCGTAAAACCCGTCCAGACTCACACATCTTCCTCGCTTTGAGTGGGAGCTGAGCAAGCCCTGAAAGGGACCTCACATTTCATCTCTGAGACCTGGACCCAGAGAAGCATGTAAACTCTAGTGCCTCGTAGGGCATGGCTGTCACAACCCCATTTCTATTTAAATTTACAAAGGAAATTAATCCCTTTCCTTAGCCAGACCTTAATCTTTTAAATTTTCTTGCAGTAAAGAGACAACAAAGAAAAAGCATAGGTTGGGGCTCATGGGTGTTCAGTGCCTGCAGGAACAGAGAGAACTCTTCCTCTCCTTCAGCTCCAGGTGGTTCTGCAGCCATCATGCAAGAGCCTTGCATTTGAGTCTGAACAACTGAAATGTGTGAAAGAGCTGAATATTTGTGCAGATTGGGCCAGATCAGAATTATACCAAGAGTTTGTTGCTTAGCCTGCTCCAATGCCTTGTGGGAGCTTGTTTCCAAGAGTGGGGGGAGGGGGGGCGGGAAATGCCAGGAGCAGGGTAAGGTGCTGGAGGGGTCTCTCACAGGCCCCCCAGGGAAGTGAGAGCCACCCCGGGGCACTGTGCTGACAACTGCACAGCGGGAGCCTCCTCCAAGCTGTTCTGTATGCACTGCACTAGCAACTCGTGAAGATGCTGCTGCATCTCTTGCCTCTTCCTCCTCCTCCTTCTCTATTAATGGCTTTTCCCTAGGACAGAAAACACTTGCACTAATCAGGCCCGTTCAACACTCTGGAGTCTGGATGTCTGTGAAGTTTAAGAGCTATTTTTGGATGGGTAGCTGTTAGGGATATGGGGGCTGGACTCCACATTTAAGGATGCTTGAGGGCTGCGGTGTTGAGGTGTGCAATGAGGTGCAACTCAGATGCATTTTCACCTTGGCTTTGGCACTCTTAGGAAGAGCTCTCTGATACCCCCAACTTTGCCACCCAACAAGGGGTTGGCGAGGGGTTCCCAGCCTGTGGTTGTCAGATGTGGGTGGGAGGAGATGTGCAATTTCCTCTCCCCCCCATCCCTTCCCAACCAGAGACCTTGGCACAAACTGCTCTCCATAGTGATGGGCAGTAAAATATTCTTCCTACATCTACATGTCAAGCTCAGGAGCCATCAGTGAGTAGCCAAATTGAATTCTTGCTTATGTTTTAAAGTAAACAGAAAGTCATTAGGCCAATGCCCAAAAAGCAGTTATTTTTGTCACTTGAGGCTGAGGTTTGTTTCTGAGGACAAAGCCACCCTTGGTAAACATTGAACAAAGATCAAGATTACTCCAGAGATGAATGAATAGATTTGCTTTTCCTGTTGTAAGAAAACTAGGAAAAGAAAAAAAGCCAGTAGCTTGAATCTGAGAGTCTGAATTAATCATTACGCAGCTTAAAAGACTAAAAATATGTGTGTGTGCGCGTGTGCGTGCATGTGTGCATTGTATGTGTGTTTATGTACGTATGTATATCTATCCATGTGTGGAGAGGGGCACCAACCCAACTCACACTCCTTAATGGTTTCCTTGAATATTCTTTATTATACTTTGATAAATGTTATAGTTCTGTGAGAAATAAAAGCAATCAGAAATCTCCTTTGCACAAGCCAACTGAATTTTTTTTTCTCCCACTGGAAAATGCAAGCAAAATGGCAAGGACTTTTGGCAATAGAATGTCCAGATAAATATGCCAGATTCCTTGCAAATGACATGATTAAAAAGAGTCACAATGCTGCTAAAAACTGTTATTAAAAGGAATAGAAACTATTGTTTTAATATATTCACAGTATATAATTTATTCTCTGGGTGTATGTAAAAGGGAAGGCTATTTTCTTTGAATTTTTCCTATGCTGATATTGTAAACTATATGACAGATGGGTCAAGTCCTGATTGCAGTATTCTAACATTTGGAATAGCAAGTAACATATTTGATAGAGCTGGCAAGTTTTTATATATGATTCAACCTAGAATATAAAAGCCACTAGAATTCCAAGTTGAAAATAATTAAATGAGCTGGAAACGATCAGGAACCACACATTTTTAAGTGACAGATTTTTTTACATGTTTAAATTGCACAAGAATATTTTATAGCTCCCTTTAACCAACAGTGACGTTTAATTCTAAAATGTGTAATTGATATTTGCAAAGCAGTTAATTCCTATGTCTCATTATTCTATTGCTAAATGTATGTAAGCACTGGGGAGCTGACTTCAAGTCGTGTTTTTTAGTTCACCTTTTCTGAATTCCAGAGTTTTAACTGAATTAACCCATCTCAGTCTCCTCATGTGACTGCACAAAGTGCAGTTTCATACTTGCATTGAATTTTTAGCTTTCTGATTGCATGGTACCATAGGATGTTCGAATCTGCTGACTTCTAGAATATGTGTTGTCAAATGGTGTCATTACCGTGTAATACCTCAAATACTGATAAGCAAAAACCCAGCAGCTTATTCCATTTGTATTTGGTCATTTCTGCTTATGTTCCTTTCAAAGTTTCCATCTTTTTGTCACTGTTTTTAAGTCATTTGTCTCTTTGCTTTTGGCGTCTCTCTCCGTCATGCACAACCAGCCCGTCCGCCCAAGCCTAAGCCACTGGCTGGGCCACCGTCATCTCCTCAAATGCAGACTAACGTGATAGATCATATGCTCAAAGGCATGGCCAAACAGCCGCCAAGTACTGTAATAGTCTTCCTTTCTTTTATTCAGTGGTTTTCTAGTCTAGCAGCGCTCGTGTAGCAGTAGAAAGCTAGTCCTCATATGCAGCTTTATACAAAACACCTAGTGCGACGTGGTAGTTTTTAGAGATTCAGAGGTAGCATTTATTTCAAAATGTCCACATTTTTTTGTCTAGCAATGTCTGACATATGCAACATTTTCAAATATCAACGTCAGCACAAAATAACATTGTTGTTGCATAACATTTTGCATGGAAACTATAAATATGTATGAGCTTTACATGATGTTGGATGAAATGTTTGATAAGTATATCGTATATGTTTCATGTAACTGTCAGTGCTCCAGCTATCTTAGCAGAATATTCTGATGTATAGTAACTTAACCAGGGAAATATTTAAAATAAGAAGGAAAAAAATTAAGATTGACATCTGCTGGCTGCCAAAGTTGTATAAGCATCAATATTTTCTTTAAAGACAGCATCTTTGAGCAGTTGTTCTTATTAACACTTTTGTCTTTTAGTTATATTTGAGAGCAGATCAATGTTGCAAATGAGAATGGGCCTGATGCTGCTCTGATCAATGGAAAAGCTTCCCCTTGGCTTTGGAGGTGCAGAAACAATCAGATCTTACTAAGGGACCTGTCTTTGGGCTCCTTTTGCAAAAGGAAGTGGTTTCTACTTCTTGTAGCTGTTGAGATGCTGGATAGAATAGGACAAAGACTGGAGTTAACCAGGAGCTCTCCAATTTCAGTATTTGCTCAGTAAATTATATTGAGGGGAACCTTGATTTTTTTTGTTTCCTTTGATTTTTTTGTGACACAAGAAACAGCAGGAAAACTGGAGAAGAAGCACCTAAGGCCCTTATCTGTGCCATAAATCAGTAAAACTGTAGAGTTCATTTGCACGGTGCTTTACCATCCCTCAGCCAAGCTGAGCCCCTACAGTGCCAGACTTCAGCTTGCCAAGCTCCTCCAAAAACCATCTGCATTTGGGACTGCCCAAATGTGACTGTCCTGAAACATATGGCTTTCCTTTTCATGAGAAATGTGTTACCTGTAAACAGGTATTCAGGGAAAACTAGGGGCTGGCAAGACTTTGAGGGGGAGAATGAAGTCCTGGAAGCTCTTTGAGTCCTCAGCAAGGCAGGAATTTCTCCCTGGGTGACCTGGTCAAGCAGAATGGACCACCTTGTGCAACCACAAGTTTCTGTCCCACCAGTAAACAAGACCTAAACACTAGGAAAAAACCAGGTATGTGGAAGGCTGGAGCAAGATGCCCTGTCAGTACCTGGCCTGTTGGCATATGGATCCCAAGGGGCAGGTCTCCTGCTCCACTCCTGCTCCGAACAACCATCACAGGGAGATTTTGCACACCCCAAGGCAGTGAGCTGCTGTTTGATACCATGGAGAGGCCAAAGTACCTGTGGATGCAGAGGTATAAACTGGCTGTGTAGTGAAATGCTCCTCTTCACCCTCGCTGCTCTGGAGAGCTGGGACTGGGACCTGGGTGTGAACCAGAGAGACATGTCTGTGGTCAGCTCTGCAGAGGCTGTCATTCAAGGAAAATGTGATTATTTTCTTTTCTCTACGTTATTTCTAGTGAAATGCTCTAAATGTTCCATACTGTTAGCACCTCATATTTTTAATGTGTTATTAATAATATAAATTACCTAGAAGAATCTAATTAATTATATTTTATAGTTTTCAGAAAACACTGCAAAATAACTCAACGTAGCTAAACACCAAGCTCCAGGATTTAAACTCTTTGGTTTGTTTTGTGGGATTTTTGTTGTAAAGTTGCATCTCTTTTCCCATATAAATCTTACCTATGAGTGTGGGATTTACCACTTTTCACTCCCTCCAGCATGCATAGCTCCTGACCCTTGTGGAGTTAAATCCTGGAGAAAGAGTTTTGCTTTTAGTATCGGGTGACATTTAAATTACTCGAGTCTGACAATTTATTACAAGTGCAGACAGATTTATTTGAATTGATCTTCTTAGAAGAATTTTTAAATAATATAGACATGATTCCTATAATAGCATCATCTACGTCGAAGGATACATATTGTTTATACATGAGTGGCCAGATGCTGTCTTTAGGGAATGTGATGTTCTTATTTGAGCTAATAATGTGCCACCATAAAGCAAACCAACTCTGACAGTGTTGTGAAATTTGGAGCTGGAGCACTGTATTTTTATGGTATAATAATGAATGTGGCTTTCTGGTTTGCTCAGTACTAATTATATAAGCATTTAACATATGCATGAAAAGATCTTCAAAGCTGTAGAATATTACGGGATTTTTTTTTTTAACCTCTCAAATAACTTACTGTACATCTAGCTTTTCATCCTGCCTTCCTTTTAACTCAAGTTCTTGTACTACAGAGAATGTAGGCCGGTTAGTCACACCAGCTAAAAAGTTAGAAGATACAATACGTCTGGCAGAGTTGGTAATTGAAGTCCTACAGCAAAACGAAGAGCACCATGCGGAGGTGAGCAGCGTCCCCGGCGAGGCTGTGTCCCGCAGGTCTTCCGCAGGATCTGGTGGGAGCTTTGTATATTTGTGTGATGTCTTCCCAACTGGTGCTGGGTTATCTTTTTTAAAAGCTGAAAGTATTCATAAATAATGACGCTCAAGTATGATGAAAGCAAAGTACACTTCAGGAGGAATGTGTTTTCAGAGGGGAAGGAGGGCTAAAGGAGGAATTAATTGAGTTGTGCTCTCCTCGATGTCAGTCTGCAGCCTTTCTGACAGTGCCAGCAGGAGCCGAATCTGGCCAGAATATTCACCACCAACTACATGCAAGAGCAAGCCTGTCCACTTTCCAGAAAGGTTGTATTTCCAAATCATGACCTGTGTGTGTGTGCCTCCAGCCAGCATGAGCGGGGTGCCTGCCGCAGCTTCTGCTCCTGCTGTCCAGAGGGGAGCAAGGAAAACTGCAACAAAACAGAACAATTCTCCTTTCTGCCCTTTCTGAGCATTCAGGTTGTTTCCAGGGGTTTCCATGGGCCCCTCCAGTACATGATTAACTCACCTGGTTTTCCGTTGGGCTCTTCTGCCTTGGCTTATTGGGAATACCTCAATTACTAGTCACAGAGTTTAAGATGAACTATGCTCTGTTACTCATTGTCTGGGTTATCTAAGGCCTAATATAACTACTGTTAACTCTTCAAAGCACCTTAACAGAAAGATTTGTGTTTTACAACCACCGAAACCATGTCATAGTCAAATATACACCAGAAAATTGTGAGGTTTGATCCTGGAAACACTTGATCCCACAGGCAGCTGGCATGGCTGGCTGTAATCCTGCTCTCAGCACTTCAGGACATTTCTGCCTGAGCAGGTGATGTTGCATACCCATGTAAGTACTTGCAGGATTGAGCCCTGAGTTCTCTGTAAATCTGAATGCATATTGAGAAGTTAATGATTTTAAAATTCAGAGTGAACAGTTATTGTTTATGACTGTAGGTATTGTAGCACTCATTCACTATTTTCTCCTTTCCTTCCCATTCATATATATATATAGATATATAGATATACTCACAATATTTTGCATTAAGAGCATTTGATAAATAATTTCACAATCACCTAAAAATCATTCCAGTGTGTATTAAATATGCAGAATAGTTTTACTTATTGATAATACACAGCAATCCACAAAACCCAACTAATGCCTGATTACATATTTAAATTTCCTCCCTGTTTTTCTACTGTTCATTCAATCTTGGATGATCCTGGCAGGGGAAAGAGGTATGTGACTAAACTGAATGAAGCAAGTCACTCCTGTCATATTCCGTGCATGCCCTCTCAGTGCCATGTTTCCTACTGGGATTTTACTCGGATTGCCCTTGCTTCCCTAACTTTGACCAAGGAATGTAACAGCAACTTTGGGTCGGCTGCTTGCGGAGCTGGTAGCCTGACACAGGAGGGTAAATGTGGCATAGCAGTCCAGTCCATGCATGCAGCAATGGGTATATTTTAGAAGCGCTGCAGTTACATCCCAACACAACCCTACCCGCCTGGACTCGCTCCTCAGCCTGTTGTTACCTGTCGTTTGCATTCACCTGACCTCTAGTACACTGTGGTGGAGATGGACTAAGTACTACACGAGTGCCTAGAATGGTAGTGGTCTTCCTTTGGTTTTGTCTGTATGTGCCTTGTACTGGATATACAGTATTTATATGTAGAGAGAGAATATACGGGGTGAAGAGTGAAATAAACTTCCTTTTTACTAAAGCAAGGGGTGCTTGAGAGCACTATGCTTGTGCACAAACTGTTTTATTCCACTCCTCACCAGCACAGGCTGGATGTACAACCAGCTGGGAAGGAGCTGTTTTTTAAAACACAGGTTATTTTGAAAAGAGGAAGGAGTTGCAGAACCGGTCGCACTCAGCCAGCCACGTTGCCAAGATCCTCATGTGAGAAGGAAGGCTCAGAACTGTTCTCCAGCATCTTTTGTGTCACAAGGTTTTGATTAGAGACAGAAGGTTAATGCCAACACAGATAGGAGGCATCCCAGTCCCTTGTTCTGGACAGTGACCTGGAAGGATGAAATCCATCTCTCTCCAGAAGCCCGGCACGCTGTCAGTGCGTTATTGAATCCCTGTCCTGAGGGTGGCTGTGGCATTTCAGCAGTGCACAGGCAGTTGGCCAGCTCTCTGCACACTTTGAATTGCACTCAAGGAAGAGAGAGAAGAGGCTGGGTGGTTTATCACTGATTTTTATTATGCGTTGTAGCCACATTGTGCTGTCACAGTGCAATGAGCAGTGCTGAGGTATTACACTTTTTTTCCCCACCATATAATTCCAGGTGACTTTTTTTATATGTTGTCACTCACCTGGAGAAGGCTTGACCTGCCAGGTGTTACTCTTTGGTCTACTTTGGTTATTCAGCAAAAAATTAAGTTGCAGTGCTTACTGAAGAAATGCCTTATTTTACTGAAAAACAGTAGTTTTTGCAATTAACACATGCCCCTTTTTTCCCCATGTGGACATCCAGGCAAACTCCCTAGTGAGAATTTAGAAAATAATACTCAGAACATGTTCTAAAATCATTACAAGAGGAATATAGTGTCTAGTCAGTTGGGTTTGTCTTACCCATAAGGAAGCAACCCAGCACAGGCAGAAACAGCAGATTCTGTGTGCCTCCATCTGTAAGCTGGGAGCAGGAGGTCTCTGTCATTGTGTCATCTCTCCCATCAGATGCCTCCTAGCCCCCTTTCCCTTCTTCTGGACGACTGATGACAAATGCCAGAGACAATGCCATTCACCTATTTTTAAACTTGTGTTTTCTCTCTCTATGTATACGTATGTGTATATGTATATATGTATCTTAACTCCTTGAGGTCATACATATATACATGTGTATCCATGTGTAAAATATATAGTAATAGGTGTGTTTGACTAGAAAGCACAGTTTTTTTCCCCCTTTACATTATTATTTAAGCAAAGCAGGTAAGTAGATGGTAAATAAATGAAATGTTACTGTCTTGAAGGAGGTTTTCTAAGTATGGTGTTACCAATCCTGTTTACAGAAATTAGGGAGGAGGTTGAGGATCCTGACGTAAGTTAGAGAATTACGGAGTTAAAATTTGACTTTTCCAGCAAAAGAGAAACTGTTACTGGTTTGGGCATATTTTTTTTCCGCCGATGATGACATGCTTTTCTTTTTTTTAAATAGCTCTTTTTTCTCCCTTTTCGTGGAAGCAGGTTCTTACTGCAGGACTCTGAAGTATTTGTGTTGGGATTTGTTACAGAAGACATTCTTTGGCCTCTCCTCTTTTCCCTTCCCCCAAAATGCCAGTTGCCATTGGTCCTTGGTAGCGGTTGCTCCATGCCTGCAGACCTGTGGGCAGTGTCTGATGGGTGCCAGCATGGCAGGCTCTGGGCAGGCAGAGGCACAGCCAGAGAAACCACATCAGAGCGAGGACCCTCTCTGCACCAGAGCCCCAGCACCCTCCCTGGAAACCACAGCCAGGCACTGCTAACTTAAGAGGACCCTGCACAGCCCCACTGCTCAGCAGCGCTCCTTTCCTACCCATGCTTTGTGAGCAGGTTGGAGCAGGAATCAGGAGCACACCTGCGTCTTGATGTTTTCGGTTCCTCTGTGGTCTCTCAGCGGTTTGATTCCTCCCAACATGGCACTCACAGGCATCCAGCCCTGTGCCTGGCTGGACATCCGCGCCAAATGCGGAGAAGAGCTGAAGAGCGCTGCCCCACATCTCAGCCCCACACAGGCTTTCTTGCCTTGGTTTTGTCTTTTCCAGAGTGACAACTCTACAGATGCCCAGGGCCACTGTCACCACTACCACTGCACCCCTGAGCATCCCCAAGCAGGAGTTGCTGCAGCAGAGCTGGGCAGCTTCCTCCATGGGCCTGGAGCTGAGGATGGTTTGCAGACAAAGGACTCTGCTGTAGCCACCTCGTCCCCATGCCGTGACCACTGGAACACTCACCTGCTGATATTGCTGCTTCAGGCGTGGGCAGACACTGAAGCTGTGCCTTCATGGCATAACTCACCTCGTCCACATCTTCACCCTCATTACAGGACAGGCCCAATACTAAGATTAGTTTGGGGGTCATGTGGTTATTTTGGTTATTTTACATCTTGGATGTGCTCTGGGAAGACTATGCCAAGTGCAATGCCCAATCTATCCGTGTCTTCACATCGATTTTATATCAACTTAGGGAATAATAGCAGGGCCCTGTCAGTCTGCTTTATATTTTGAAGGATTGAAGGAGTGGAAGTGGTTCCAAAGACCCCCTGCCAGTATCACTGGCAGCTGAGAAGTCAAGCCAAAACAGGAAAAATCAAAGGGCAGTAACCTGTTTTGGGGGTGCTGTTCCCTCTCCATGACCAAGTGAACCAGTAGCTGGAATTGTTCTGTGCACATCAGTGCAGTTCTTCATCAGTGAATCGAAATTGAACCCTGAGAGAATGAAAGCCCATTCTGCTTATTCACATCTGCTAAAACCTGCAAAAAATGCCCCTCCCTGACTGGCAATTCCCCTTCAAACTGATTCCTCCCTTCCCAGTCTCTTCTGTTCCATCTCCACTCTTGTGCCTATGTTAGAGGTTTCTTTTACTCGCAAAGTGCCGTAAAGCTGTTCCTTAGCTCCTTTAAGTCACTAATTTCCTATCACATCGAAATGACAGCAAATGGTCCTGTGGACAGCTCTTCTCGTGTTGCATGTTCCCAGCCAGAAGTGACTACTGAACACGCATGCATGCATTCGCAGCATTCACATCTGAGCCATGTATGATGTGAATGTCACCTCAGAGAGCCCGCGCAGCGAATTTTAAGGACCCATGTGCATGGGAATGAGTTACCTCACTGATATTTTTTGGTTTTCAAGTTTAGACATATTTTTTTCCTGCCTCTGTCAAAATATAGGCTTGCCATAGATTTTTTTTTTTTCACCTTGGCATGTTGATAGTAGAGCTTTGTAATGGGTTCCTGATCAGTAGCATCGTGAAGGTGGTAGTGTGTTAGCTAACCATGTAAAATGAACAGTGCTGTAATAACTTTTACTGATGATGTTTGAAATATCTTTAAAACAGAGTGTAAATTATTTAGGACAGATTTTAATGTCTCAGGCTTCTAGTTTTTCAAGACAAATGCAAGTACTGAATCTAAGTAAAATTTAAGCTGTTGAAAAACACGTCAGAAAACCCACCAGCACAGTGAAGAAACTCCGAAATTTCTATACTTTGGAAATAAGAATTAGTTGACTTTTTCCCTGATAATTAGCATCATTAATGATGAATGAAGTCATTTATTGTAAATTGAACAGACGAAACCTTCTGTGCCACATTACAGCTGCATGCCTTTACAGTGGAGCTCTGAAGAGATCCTCTACAAGAAATCTTTGTGTTAGAACAGCAGTGCCTAATGTTGTGATTAGCACTGCCCATGCAGGCTAGTGCTCCAAAGCACTGTTCTCTTTACAATAAAGGTAGTTTCCATGAGGTGCACTTTTTTTTTTAGATATGTGGCCTAACATCTTTCCCTGTGCTTTATTAGAGCTAATACACTTCTTTATTGTCTTTTTCTACCAACTCTGAAGGCCTTTGCTTGGTGGTCAGACCTAATGGTTGAGCACGCGGAGACCTTCCTGTCCCTGTTTGCAGTGGATATGGATGCAGCATTAGAGGTGCAACCCCCAGACACCTGGGACAGCTTCCCGCTCTTTCAGCTCATAAACGATTCCCTTCGTAGTGACTGTATGTATTTTGTATTTTGATCATTTCCTTTTCAGTGGGCAGCTCAGGTTACTGATAATGCTTTCAGCCTCTCCGTACTGCACAGAGAACTGAGATGGGTAGAGATTTACAGATTTACACACTCCTTTGGCATCAGCTTGATTTTATTCCATTGCCACTAGAAAAAAGCACACCCCTTATATCACTTCAGTCAAAGGTGGGAAGTTGAACTTTTATTTTGCTTCATCTTCTCAAGTCTCTTGGTAATGGCTGCCTGATAAGCAGGGAGTTAGGTACTCTATCTTGTTGTCTTTAAATGTATGTATCATTTTATATCTGTGTACTGCATTTATTTAGCATGGAGTAAACCGGTCCCTGCTTTAAGATTTTATTGAAGGGAGTAAAATATTAAAGTAAATGGAAGCAGGACTAGTTCAGAAGAATAGTGCTTTGTGAAATAAGACTATTCTCCGAAGCACTTGGGCCCATGCTTTCAAAACCCATGTGAGGATTTGGCCCTTTCCTGGGTAGTCCGACCCTTCCCTGGGGAGCTGGTGGCAAAATTGGCATTGCCTTAGCTAGGTTCTAGACCAGGACCCCAGTTAGCTTTCGAAGACTACGTGAAAAAAGCCAGGGACTCATCCTCAGAAAGCAAGTTCCAGCATCATGGTAGTGAGCAACCAAAGAAGAAATTATTCTCCCACCTACTAAAGCCATAATGTTTGCCATGCTGTATTTCTTACACCAGTTTTTATTCACAGGAAGTGATAATGTATTTGTAAGTTTGACTTTAATGGAAAAGAAGGTTCATTGTCTGTTTATTTGTTTGGAGTAAGAAGTCATTCCTGCTGTCTGTGTCATGAACATTGGTGCCTGATGCAAGCTCCTGTTATGTTCTTGAAGTTTTCCTGTTGACTGACAAATTCATTGTGTGATGAAGTGCCACACTGTGGTTTGTTACAGAGGTTGTAGTAGCAGTAGTGTCTTACTATACTTTTATTTATCTATTCTAGATAATTTGTGCAATGGAAAATTCCACAAACACCTCCAAGACCTGTTTGCTCCACTTGTTGTTAGATATGTCGATCTGATGGAGTCCTCAATTGCACAGTCAATTCACAGGGGCTTTGAGCGGGAGTCATGGGAGCCAGTAAAGTAAGGAAACCTCCTTTGATACAATCGGAATTTGGGTGCAAATGGATGGAGATTCATATAGAGGTGAATTAGCAAACGTTAGACTGGACACACAGAAAGTGCTTTAAACTTTCTAGTTTAATGATAAAAACAGGAGGCCCGATCTCTTCAGGGTTTTCAGGTTAATGAGGGAAATGGTATTGGCTTTTTGAAATGCACTGCTGCCTCAATTTGAACTGTATGCCTTTGAACAGGGAAGTATGAAAATGGGAAAACCTTCTTAACTGCCATGGCTTTTTGGAACCCATTCTAAAAGGTCTTTTCCAATGCTGCTTTTGAACTCACATAGCTCTTTTTCAGAACAAAAATATCTCACTTCACTGTGTTTGGTTCCAGTGCTATAACCATTGTGAGTCATTGCTGTATTTATTCTTCCCAATACTCATTTTTTCCACCCACCCTGTGGGGGTATAGTGCAGTGTGTACCTCTGGCATCAGCCCCATGGCTGGTGGCTGCACAGGTCCCCATGTCCAGGGCAGCTCTGCCAGTCCCAGCTCCCCAGCCTGTAGGATTAGATGTGCAGAAACCAAAGTGAAACATGGGCAAGATGATTCAAGCATAATAATTTCTTACATTTGGAAAGCTAGGAGTTCACCAGCAAGAAATTGGGAGCCTGAGAACAACCCAAATTGAACTCAAGAGCTGGTGAATGATAAAAATGTGACATGTGCTTTGGATTACTGTTGTTATTTCACAGGTTTTGAAGCGTTGCTGAACCCTGTCATGCTTGTTCTATAAAGCCAAGTTAGATCCTACGAAGGGAAATAACTGACTTTCCTTCTAATAAAGATATTAAAAGAGAAAGATGGACCCTTTACAAGCAACATGAGTTTGGCAGTGCCTCAGACCAGGAACTGGGACTAGGTGACCTCTGGAGAGACTCTTTTCCATGCTTTTTTTGTTATTCTCTATGCAAAGTGAAATGGCACTGCACTCTCAGAGGTTGCTGTATAAAAGAACGTGTGGTCTTTCAGGGCTTTTCACACCAAATATGTTCCGTTTACAAGGAAAAGAGATTTTGTTCAGCAGCCAGCCTCCCATATGCAACCTGGAGTCTGAATACCCAGGTTTTTTCCTTTCTTTTTTGTGCATCCTCAGCATCCGTAAGGATTCTGCCTGCCAAATCTCAGGCTTTTTCTTGACACCTGATCATCCCCTCTGTTTTGAGTGGGGTTAAGTGGCTGGCATTCAGGAGCCTCTCTCACTTTCCATTTGCTGTCTTTGGTCTTCAGGCTAACAGGATTAAAAATCCTAAAAAATCTTGTTTCAAATAAGCAGATGTGACCCAGAAAACATACAAGAAATAGATCTTTCGAGTAGGAGAATGCCATTTTTACAGCCACTCCTTCAAGCAGAATTGCACTTCGAAGTTAGCATTAACTTCCGTTTCAGAGCTCTGCTTTAGTAAAGAATATGTTTGTATTTCTTTGTCTGTTATGAAACAGAGGCAGTTAACTCTGTGTACCTGTCCACCTGGGTCAAGCACTCAATAAACAAATCATTCTGCTTTTTTTTCTTTTATCAGAAGCTTTTTGCTTTTTAATGACTTCAGGGGGTTAACTATAGATGTCCATAAGTACTTGGATGTGCTACTTGCCTGTCAAAATGCTTTGTCCCTGGGTATGCCAGCATCTATCATTTCCAAGTTATCTCTGATAGTTATAAAAAATCTTTTCCTAGTTCTCTTGTGATGGTTATTCCCTCCTCCAGTTACAGCATACTTTGAGCATTGCATCTCCAAGCAAAAGCCCCGGATGGACTCTTGCTCTTACAGCAAGACTCTTGGATATTTAAAAGATTTCTTCCAGCAGGAAAGTGGGTGCTTTCCACAAGAAGCTTCTGTCCGTCTGGTGAAAAGATGCACCATGGTTTTTTTTTCACTAGTTGATATTTTGTTCTTGTGTCTCGCACACAAAAGTGTGAGCTGCAAACACTAGTTCAACGCCATGTAACCTGGTGAAGGGAGGCACCAGTGAGTGCCAGAGGGTGGCACATACAGTGCAAAGGAAAAGAGGAGTGTCATTCCTAGGATCTGATGACATTTTTGATGTGCTGTTCAGAACAAAATGTTAAGGCATCTTCATCTTTGCCTCCTGGGCAGACCACCTGCTCCTCTTTGTCTGATCGACAGGGAACTTGCAGAGAAATTCAGGTTAGAGACTTACTTTGTTTGATTTGCCCTCCTATATCTACTGTCTTCTTACCTTGCATGTCCATACTGCAGCACAGTTGAATTTTTGGCCATGGATTCTCAAATAGTTTGGACCAGCCAATTCCCAAACAAATTGTGACCTTCTATGGCCACCTTTCCAGCAGAGCTTTTTTGGAAATCAAGATCACTGCAGAATGTTCTTCCACAGCTTTCCTCTTCTTTGGAGAAAGACCTTCAAGTTGGCCAGCAAAGACAGATCATCATAGCTGACCATTCCACCAAGCTTGTTCTGGATCTCTACAGTGCATTATGAGAAGGAAATCTCATTATCTCCTGTTAACCAAGAAATTATTCCACAACACAGAGTGTTTTGAAAGAGTTTCTCTGTACTTGTGCTTGCAGTCAAGGCTGAAATATGTAGCCCTCCGTAACCTGACCAGATGGCAGTTTGCAAGCATGTATTTCTTCTATTTTCATTGCTGAATACGCTGCACCTTATGCTCTGAGGAGCTAGGTACAGAAATCACAGTGAGAGAGATACTGTTAAGTATTGAAAAAAATGGGGGGAAAAAGCGTTGATGTTATGTGCTTATGAGAGCTCTGTAATCTGCCTCTGCAGAGCTGCTGAATTTGCAGGGGGTCTATGCCCTATAGCTAGAGCAGCTGGTGCGCTCTTATGAATCCATGCAGAGAAATGTGGAACACTTGTCCTTCGCACAGACATCCAAGTATTCAGGATACAGAGTAGGTCTGTTCTCTGGTGAGTTGAAAGGTCTTGGAAAAGTAGGGTTTGCAGTGGGTTTTTTTCATGCTAGCTTATTGGAGAGCGCTGATTTATCTTGCAGCCAGCTGACACGTATGTGTGTGTGTCTCTGTGTGTGTGTCTGTGTTGAAAGAAAGATCTTTTTGAGCAAATGCTAAAGCTGGTGCAGTGACAACCAATTTCAATGGCTTGACTAGGACATTACTCATTGACCCAGGGCTCTCTCTACCGCTCTGTAGTCCTGGCTTTAGCATCTATTAATTGCTCACTAACGCTTTGCAAACTATTTATAAATGTATCATTAACATAAATGTCAGAACTTGAACAATGTGATTATACCAATCATTTTATAAGGTTGTACAACTACAAAATGATAGTGAAAAATGTTTCCCCTTAAAAGAAGCACCGTTGTAGTGAAAGTGAGTATTTTTGTTACTATTCTGGGTGTCAGTCAGAGGAGGAGCACAGATTTGACTGCCTACTTCACTATCAAGCTCTTTGCTTCACATCAAGGCTTTTGTGAAAAGACTTGCTCTTGAGCATTTGCTGAGCCTCTACAGTGAGGCTGCAAGTGTTTATAGTGATGGAAGAGACAGGCATTTGCGTCTTCCATCACTAAATCATTTCAGGCATCCCATAGGAACTGAGAATTTAGGTGTGGGCAAGGGTCTCATTCAGCTCTATTCTGAACCCAGGAGACAGCTCAGTAAAAATACTGTGATTTTTCTGCCCTCCTTTCATTGCTAGGGCAGCTCTACCGGAGCAGCCGTCGTGCAACTGGACGTGTTCCGTGTGATCAGCATTGGGAGGTTGTGCAGGGGTACATTGCCAGTCTGTTTGCATTCAGAATTTCCCAGCAGACAGTCCAGGTGAAAGCCATTTCCACAGCTCACACACACAAACGGGCTGAAGCAGATGATGCCAGGAAAACAAGCAGTGCAGCTCCAGAGCGTGTGTCTCTTATCAAACATATCAGGATCCAGTCCTGAAGCTGAGTCGTCTTAAATGAGACAGCCCTCATCTTGTTGATGCAAATGCCCACATTCCCTGCCTGATGGCTGAGGTTATATTTAGCCATCTATATTAAATAGGCATGGCTGGCTTCTAGAAACAGTTTCTCATCTAGGACCTGTAGTTTTATGGTCTGAACAATTGCAGGCTTTATGGAACATTTGTTGGTAACATTAATACCTTTTTAGAGATCTCACTGCAACTGTTAGTCAGATAATTAGATCAGTTGAACGTGAAAAACTGTGCGTGTCAATTCAGAAGAATATTTTTTTACATTAGTTACTGTATGTTAACGTAATATACTCCATTATTTTGCTGTTTTGTTTTGTTTTAAGAGTACTAACGTATTCTTGCAACATATTCTTGCATCAGCAAAATAATGTGTTGTATAAAAGAAATATGTTTCCGTATGAATATAGTATACTGTTTACTCTAGAAGTCATATTTTATTAATACAGTGTTTTTATTAATATAACACTGTCACTTCTTGAATTTTAATATTAAAACCAAAGGTCCTCTGATTTATGTATTTACCATCTGGCTAAGTTATTTAAGTTGCTTTTCCTTATACATTTATATGTTGTCCACCTCTTGCTATTTCTTTATTTATTCCATATCAGTATCTAACCACATGCACTGCCATTTCTGAAGATTTAACACTCTCTCAATCACTATGGAGTCTACGTCTCATTCAATAGTCATATCATCTTAGCAGCAGATACAGTATGAATGGAAACAATGGACAGCTTTGTGACGGTAGTGAACTCTCCTGTTTGCCTGAAAAAGAGAACACACTGGTAGTAGGAAGTTAAATCTACTAAGAATCATAGAAATAATTAGAAATAAGAACATAGTTGTGTTTTTTTCACTAGAAAAAACCTGTGATTTGTGATTTTCCTCCCCAGCAAGGGATTTTATTCACAAATAATGAAGTCTGTTCCCTCAGATTCACCACCAATGACAAGCTGAGCTGTTGCAGAGATGTGGTTCACATCATCTGTTGCGTTAGGAAACATCTATTCAGTACAGGCAGCTCAATTCCATTAATTGGGGGGTTGATATATAAAACTTGCAGTAAGAAATGAACAGCAAAATATATCTCAGGGAAGTTACTAAGATTTTAATATGCCTTGAAAGACATAGTGTATAATTTGATAGTTTCACAGGAATCCAGATAATGGTGTCCATAAAGTAACTAATTTAATCCAGGGAAATGGAGAGACCTCCAAAGGTGGCATATCCTGATGCAGTCACTGAGAGCAGGCAAGTTTGGATGCTGAAGCAGTGCCCATGTACATCAATAGAAAAGCTTTCAGTACCTTCAGTACTGCAGAGTGAAGCTGAAATCCTGAATTTCTGATTCCATTTTCACTGAGTCCAAGTAACAGTCTGGTGAAAACAGTGTCAAAGCATCTGGTTTTTGTCCTCACATGGGATTGTGAAACCACCTGTGGGTTGTATACCAGTGGGTAAGACAGTGTTCCTGGGAGAGGGCAGAAATGAGGCATTTCTCTGAAACTGGCCTCTCCTCTGAGAGCCAGGTAATATGTGGGTTGGGTTGAGATTGAGTTCTATCTTTTGCTGATTCCCAGATCTCCTGATGTTTATATTTTGCATGTAGAATATAACTGTGATGAAATACTCATTAAAACAGAATTAGACCGATTATAACATCTAGAGATCCAGCACATTGAAATATGTTGGGGTGGATTCCAAACTTTGGGCATGCAGTGCTGTTACATGCACCTTGTTCCAGGAGAGAATGTTGCATTAAATCATTACAGCTGCCCACTTTTTAAAAACCTCTATTGGCATAAGAGTTGCACATTTGAAAATACTGATTGAAGTCATGATGCCCAAGTACACATGCTTCATATTAACCTTTAAATATCTTAATCACCTCATGGCCCAGTTTCAGCTATGAAACAGTTACGTACTAGTCCTTATTTATTTACAAAGTGCAGTTCATTCACTGTGCACAAATAGTAGGGCTGGACAATCCTTTTCTCTGTACCCAGGAATGCAAGGGAGGATCAGGGCACAGTCTTCACAGAGGAAGAACCTTGTAGTTCACTGTTTCATCGCTCCAGATTAGCCCATCTTTATTTGTAGAGGGTCTAAGACAGAGAGATTTTGCAGCAAAATTGCGACTCCATTGAACTTGGTGGCGAGAAAAACTCTTATGGCTGAAATTCCAGACTCTCTGTTTATTATTTCAAATTCCAGTTCCTTAGCAGATCTCTTAGTTTAGCTCTTTCATTCAATCCTGTGTGCGTAAGAACTGAGATTCTTCCTTAAAAGAGAGATTTTTTTTGGAAGAGAAGATGCTCTCTGCACTTTGAAATGGTATGAGGACTTGAAGGTGCAGTTATTTTCACAGGTGTTTGAGTTCTCTATTAATTTGCTACTTTGTGATCATTCTTTTCATTCTGGTTTGCTTTTTTTTTTTAAGGAATTGGAATTTTATAGCAGACTGCAAACCGTACATTTAAGCTTCCATACTCATGCTTCTTCCTGAAATGTTTTGCTTTAATTTTTTAACTGTCCTCATGCTGTGAACTTTGCAGATTTGTTTCTTAGTATCATGTGCTTCTGCTACATCGGCATTGTCACTGTTATGGTATTTTTTCTTTCTGTCTGTTTCTTCCACAGGAGTTTAACAAGTAATCTGCCCAATGTGAATCTACCAAATGTGAATCTCCCTAAAGTACCAAATCTACCAGTTAACATCCCACTAGGCATCCCACAAATGCCTAGCTTTTCTGCACCGTCATGGATGGCTGCTATTTATGATTCTGAGTGTGTATTCAGTTCAAATTAGATCTCATTTAAATTTAAAGTAATCTTGGCATGGATATGTATTGTTTGTTTCTGTGCATTACATAAAACTTTAAAGAGTGATACAGTTAATTAGATGTTTTCCAAATGAGACACTAGTGAATTTCTGGCATGTGTATTTTGAGGGTTTTTTTGTATAAACCTTGAAAATTTGTCTCAACTCCCACTGAGAGTTTGAGCAAGTATCTTGCTTTACAAAATAGCTGTCAACAATGGGGCATGGTCTGAACAACATACAAACCACAGAACTTACAGTGTGACATTATGTGTCTCAAGCAAAGAGTTTTGTCCAAAAGAGAAGATGAACCATTTTCAATGCCAGTCAACCAATTTCTGTGGACCAGATGTAGATCTAAAAATTTATTTTATTTAATACAAGCTCTGCATTTCCCGGGTAATTTTTGTTTTGATTTTGATGAAGCAGTCTAAGAAAGAGGAGCACCCTGTAACAGGTTTTATTCATGTTGGGGGATGTCCCAGAGAGCAATTAAAGCTCCATAGCCTTCATTACTGCCCAAATAATGCCATGACCAACTAAAGATATTTTCAATGTGAGTTTTAGATTATGGCTTGGAAAATAGTGTCAAAGCAGTCACTCTGTAGGAACCTTGCACTCTGTGCTCCCAAGTTCTTGTCAGAGTGCCCCGGGTGCATGTGTGAAGCTCAGGGGGAACATACCACAAATCTCCAGCACAGATTAGGCAAGTTCTCTTATAGGGGATTTCCCACTGAGCAGTGTGGAGGGTGGTACACAGTGGGCTCAACCCAAATCTCATCATTTGAGGTAGCTCATCTCCCAAGATGTCCTATCATGGAAACTGTTACTTGTCCATTCTCCTTCTAAAATCCTAGAGAGTTATTTAGGGTTGGCATAGGGTGGTCTCAGCACTATGGTGCTTTTCCTCTATCCTCTCACTTAAGAGATAAAACTGAAGAACTCCCCGAAGAATCCCCTGTTCACAGTTACTGAAACACCCTCAGTTACATCTACACCTGGAGTCCACCAGAATGCCTCTGCCATTAGTCTGGCACAGGCAGGATTGCAGAGCACTGGTAATGAACAAAAGTAAAGAAAACACTGTTGTGAGATCTTTTAAAATAGATTTTAAAACTTTTTAAAATATTAGTATGGTTGTTTATGTTTCAAAGCCATACAACTCATATTCATGCTAAGATAGTTATATTAAAGGCTAGCTTAGGCAGTTGTCTGTAAAGAGTACCTGAAAGTTTTAATCTTTCTCTGTGCATGCTTTGTGGTATTGCCCTTGAAAAGATAAGAATCATGTAATGACAGAAAATTGGATAATTCCTCTGAAAATGCTTGAGCATCAATGGTATATTGCAAGCTGCCTGCGTGATTAGGGTGATTGTGGTGCTCACAAGCAAAATACGAACAGTGCGTTTTGGAAATGAATATACTGTACTGTTTACTTGAATGGAGTCCTAATCAAAAGTGAGAAAAAGACTGAGAATAATTCTTTAAAATTTTTGAAACCAAATGGATGTCATAATATTGCTGTTGTAAATACCAATTATTGTGTTTGTACACATTTAATCACTTAAAATGTAGATTCATGCAGTTCCAAAACTGGGTTTAGACTGTTAAAGCTTGCTTACACCCAAGCACAGGTTTGAACTAAAAACTGGTGGTAGATGAACATTTGATACTGTTGTCCAAACTGGTCCCCTGGCTAAAGCAAATGCCTGATTCTTTATCTTTTCATCTCCCTGGTTTCCTTTTATGCACCCTTCCCCTCCATCAAGGACATTGTTACCTGTTGCTTAGTGTCAGATACGTTTCTCCTACAACCAAGACGATTCATTCTTTATCTTGTTGATTCTGCTAGCCCAGGATCCCACAGGACCCCTTGGCATGTTGGGACTACAGCTCTCACCTGGGAGTAGCCTTGTTTGCATTAGTTCTGAGCTCTTCTAGCATTAACTCAATGCAGCTGGCATCTGTCACAATAGAAACACCCTCCCTCATCTGTTTCTATAGCTGATGTCAGCACAAGTGGTAATGCATGGTGTGTTAAATACCTTATAAATTACTGTGTTAGCATTAGTGGTATGCGAGGAGGGGGTTAAAAGTCCTGAAGCTCCCTTGGTAATTGTTCTGATTTAAAAAAAGTGAGGGAGAAGACGAGAGGGAGAGAAAGGGGTTATGGATGCATAAATTTCTCTGCACAAACAGAGTGCAATCCAGTCCTGTATTTTTATTCTGTAAGTGAAGGTTTGAGATATGATTATACTGTGAAAAGAGCTGGTGTAGCTATACACTGCAGGACCAAATACTTCCATCTGGGCAGGGGTGTGGGTACAAGAATATATGCTTGCGAAAGAAATTGAGAATTTTGTGGCAGACCAAAGTTGTTGCAAAATAAATTTTTGAAAATGTAAATTTGTTGTCCTGTAATTGCCTTTGCAAAGAAAAAGGTGCAGTGGTAAATCCTGCCGAAACTCCTGGATATGAGATGTACCCTTAGGTCAATTGACTTACCCCAATTTTTTTTCAGCTGTTCAAGAGATAAAGCGTGTCCTCGCTCACCACTTGTTAGCACTGTCCCTTACGTGGAAACGGGGCCGTACTGGGGGGACAAGGCAAACTCAAGATTTAATTTGGAGGGGGGAGAATTGCATGAAACCCTAAATCTTAATAACTGCGTACGGCCTAGTATGGCAGTTATTATTGATCGAGGATTTTCTCCCGCAGTTTCTGGCCTTAATTCTTAATAATCACATACGTTAATGTGGTTATTAACTAAGGCTGAATTTTACCATACACACGTTCTTCCCGTTAATATGTGTAACTCATGATGTTGTCTTACTCATCTGGTCTGGAAAGTTTTGTGGGTGATGACAGCAAGGTAGATTAGGCAACTGTATGGTAAAACTCAAAATCCTGATGGTGGAGATGGCCAGCATTGTCCTGTGTATGAAACTGCTGTCTGCCTTACACTTGTTGCAGGAATGGTCTCCACATCAGGTTGCAAAGACCCTGATGCCACTTCTGACTTTTGTTCTCATTTTGCCCTGCCAGCAATGGATCAGGCACCTCAGAAGATATGTTCTGGAAACTTGATGCCCTACAGACCTTCATTCGGGATTTGCACTGGCCTGAGGAGGAGTTTGGGAAACACTTAGAGCAGCGCTTGAAACTTATGGCGAGTGACATGATCGAGTCCTGTGTGAAAAGGTAGGTGCCCATGAGCGAGCCAGGCATGTTTCTCACAGGAGCTCGCAGGATGCAAAGCCTATTCCACCCTAAAACTGGAATTCACCCCATTGCTGTAAATTGTGGACTCTCCCAAGTAGGCACTTCTCTATTGACACTCTGGAGAGTGCTTTTTCACACTAAGGCAATAAACACCCATTCTCTTGGGCTTTGTAGGTGATTACTTATTTTCAGTGCCACACGTGAGGTCAGGTCTTTGTAAATGCAGGTTGGTGTGATGAAGCCAGCTGCTGAAGGCATAGCCATAAGAAAGATCCCAGCACCCACCTAAAAAACACAGATACATGAAAAAAAAGCAAGGAAAAAGGATTTTAAAAGTGGGATAGTGTGTTGCTTGGCACACAGGTTTCACGTCTGCTGTTGATTGGGAAAAGCTGTTGTATCATCAGCCACGTTATAGGATAGTTACCTGCAGATCTTCCAAAACAGAGATATCTTTAAGCAACTTTTAGACATACTGGCAGCTGTCATTTTGAAAGCAAAATATTGAAGTTAAATTTCCAACTATTCCACAGCAATTTATGTCCATTTCAGAGTTACTGAGGCAAGAAGAAAAAATGAACTTTGTATTTCATTGTGCAAAAATTCATAGACAAAGAGATGAACCAGAGAAAAAATGGATGCCAAATACAGCTGATACATGCTAATATTAACTGCAGTGTGTGATGTGGCTGTTCTGTACCACAGTTTTCTGGCCACTCTGCAAGTGTGAGTGTGGCATTTATTTTCAGTATGATCGTCACAGCCTGGATGTGCAGTGTCAGCACAGAGGAAGGCATGTTCAGTCCCTGAGATGCAGTTAGGAAGGCAGACAGCTCAAGACTCATTCTCTCACCGTTCTGGAATAAACCCCAGTGCATTTTAAGTGCAATGAGATGCATTGCACTTAATGTCTTTGACATCGAGCAATTTATTTCAGCAACTCATCTTTGGTCCTGTGTCTGGCACAAACACTGAGCTTCAGTTATCCTCCAGTTGTCAGGCTTTAGGAGAAAAACCTAAACAACCTTCAGTTGTCCCCCAGTTGTCCTTTAGGAGAAAGCCCAGTGCTGAAGCTCTGCTCTCTGCTCTGGCCCAGCACCACCAGCAAAACTTTTCTCTTTTTTTTCTTTTCACTTGGAGCTAAGGCCCCTTTGCTGTCCCTGCAGCACAGTTATAGCTGCAATGATCTGTAAAAATCAGACCAAGTTAGCTCAGCTGAGATAACTGGGAAAAATAAGCAAATTTCCAGGTACATCTAAAGAAGAGCTTGTGTGCCTGGAAGCCGGGTTTTTTTCCCTGATTTGCCTCAACCTTTCTACAAATGTGTTGCCTCTCTGTAAAAACCTGGCCCAGCTTGTATTGGTACAACTATATATAATGGTTGTGAGCATAAGTAAGTAGGAGCATGCTCCTTTCCATAAGGAGATGGAAAATCCCAGTCTCCTTGGGTCCTTTCAGTAATTATCAAGATTCTAGTCCCCAAGTCCAGGCTAAATCTGGCACTGGTAATTAAATCAGTTCAAATGCCACTGCTGATGTAAACCAATATGCTGCCTTCCCTATTTATATCACCTGCAAACAGGGCCTGGCTAAGGTTTCTTTAGCAATTTCAGTTTGACACAACATTTTTCTTCACGTCTGTCTCTGAACTGTTGAATCCACGGAGAAGCCACCCCGCCTTCCGCACTGGGTTGTATTTTGGGGCTGTCAGGAAAGCAGCCCATGCAAGGAAGGCCTGTTAACTAATAAACCCAGGCAGAAGGACCTATGTACCAGCTCAGATCTAATCCCAAGAATGGAAGCTTCACGTTCGTAAATGAGTTTTCATTTGCATAACCCTTGGGGGATTGTTCAAGTACAGAATTATTCCTGAGTTGCAGCAGATATTATTTGTTATTTCTAAACTAAAGCTCCTGTGTTAATTTATTGGCAGATTCTGTCTGATGTGATAATTGTTCTGTGTTAGATTAGATTAGTGAAGTACCTCTGGAATATGAAGAGGGGCTCTGAAGAAAGCCAAGGCAATGTCCACCACACTGGAAAGCGTTCCTGTGTTAGACTCACAAATGCCTTGGTATTTCAAATATGACACAGATTTTGTAGGTTTTGGCCTGACAAAGCTTTTGGTATATCATGGTTCGTTATTGCCAGGGATGTCAAATTTGATCTCGGTGAAACCTCAGGAGAGCAGGGAGGTGTGTGATGCAAGTGTGTTTGTATGCACACAACTGTGCCCGTGCGTGCTTTACAGACGTATTCTGGTGAATTTGTGTGACTCGGGGAAACCACTTCTGTGAACTTGTAAGACAATTAAGAACTTCCAGCAAGCAAATACTATCATACCACTATAAATGCAATGATCTGGCATTGTCCTTTCTGTCAAGCAATGAAGGAGTTTCTGTTATTTGTAGTTGATAACAGGGAGCAATAGGAGCTTCCTTTAGTATGCCAGGCTGTGGTTATCAATCAGCTAATGTAACCAAATTAAAGGTGTGCATTGACACTGCTGTTTGTAACATCATCACACTGTTTATCAAGCATAAGAGAGTCACAGTTTCCCTGAAACTGTTGAACACTTTATAAATAGTGTCTATTCTGGAAAGGCGGTTTCTTTTTAAACTGGAAAATAATTTTTAGAAGAAACACATTTGTAACAATTGCACTATGGCACTCCCAGCAGCATTCAGCTTTCTGGCTTCTCAAACTCCTCTCAGTATTGTTTCACATTATTATTATTATTGGCTTCAGTATGTTTAAAAGCAACTGGAACATCTTTTTCTACTTTCCTTCACAGAACAAGGATTGCCTTTGAAGTAAAACTGCAGAAAACCAGCCGATCAACAGATTTCCGAGTCCCTCAATCAATATGCACCATGTTTAATGTCATGGTAGATGCCAAAGCTCAGTCTACAAAGCTTTGCAGTATGGAAATGGGCCAAGAGGTAAAAATGCAGGTTCTTCCTTTCACAGCTTTTAAAGCCAATGTCATGAAATTTCCTGTCTCCTGTTGTGCTTGTTTCAGAAACATTGTATCATTTGTGGATTTAGCCTTCCATAGAGAGTGTGCAGATAAATGTACAGGGGGTTGCTCTCAAATCTAATGAATAGAAACACTCAGAATCCCGGTCACTTATGAGTGGCTTTTTGCAAGGACTGTGGTATGCATACAGTATCTCTCAAGCTTGGTTGTTGCATGATGACCGTATAAATTGAGTCATTAACTGCACCTTGAAGCCAGGTGTCAGCAACACACTTTCTTTGTATAGCTATTTTCTGTAGACAAACATAAGGAAAACGGAACTGCCAAGTTGTTGCTGTGATGCATGTAAGGGGAAAAAAAAAACAAAACCACAAAAATAAATAACTTCCAAAAGTAGATTGAAATTCCGGCTGCTTTGCCTTCCTTAAGTACTGGCTGTAATCAGCACACTTGATCATTCTGGATTTCCAGGTTCATAATGACTCAAGTTTCCAAACAACAAACCTGTTTTAATTAATTGCTGATTTTTATTTTCTTCTGAAGCCATCGTTGAAGGTTGAAGTTTCTGTGAATTGATCTATGAATTAGAAAGGCATGGCAAATTGGAATGAATTAAATGCATCAGAATGCTCATTTTTCTCCAGTGACTTCAAGCCAAATTGAATATTCATATACCAGTCTAGAATAAATTCACAAATACTTGTCAGCATTTCCTAGATAAGCCTTTTCACTACAGCTTTCCATGGTCAGATTTTGCAGTGAATCATTGCTAGTTGTTCCTGTGGTTTTTTTTGTTGTTCACCTCAATTTGTTCCTCTGAAAGAACTTGCTCCAAAGGCCGCTGGATGCAGCAGGGCTCTCTTCTCTAATGTCAGTGGTATTTCGATCAGATTCAGCTGTTCTTTTTATGATACGTATTTCAGTGATGACATTTTATTTGTGACACTCACCTTGTAAGAGATTTCATACTGCCCATCATCAGATCTTCCCTTGTCCTCCAGGTCAGCTGGAGCAGATCTTGAGTGGGCTTTTGTTGTCCAAGCCTGGACATGAACTTCTCTACCATTTTCTATTCCATACTCATACCCATTTGTCTCCCCAAATCCCTCAGCCTGCAGCTGCTGTAGCATCTACCCTGGCAGTGCCCCGTCAGCTGGGAAGGTCCATGTTTGCAATGCTCCCCACTGCAAACCAGGATCAAACCCTTATACAGGCACAGTCCTTGGGGACAGGGAGGTTTTGGAGATCATGCAGACTCTGATATCAGGACAGAGGAGGCTCATTGCGTTCATTAAACTGTCAGGTTAAGTAGTCAGATGGCACAAGACCGATAACATCAGCTGTGCCTGAGTATCATGTGATCAGGCACTTGCTGCATCTTTCACATCATCACATCTTGTGATGCTTTCTGCTTGCCACAGTTTCCTCCAAATTCTTAACATCAGTCCCACTGCAGGTTTGGCCTGACTCACACTGCAGGAGACAGGGGAGCAGGCAGCCATGTGGTTGCTCTTGGGCTGCAGCCGGGATCAGCTGCAAATCTGCCTGTGCCACTTCCAAGAGGTGTTTGGTGCAGCAGTGCGGAGACAGATGTACTCCTGTGGCAAGCAGCGGTTGCTGGTACATGAGGTTTTTAACAGATAGCTAAACTAATAGACCTGTAAAGCAGATGTAAATTATTGGTGCATAATTTACCATTTAGGGCTGCAGTGTTTTATACACCCTCCCTTTTTCTTTTCTTTCTTTTAATGAGTGTTACTACCTCCCTCGCCATTCACTTGTGCCACTCTGTGTTTTTGGCTATCTCCATCTCCTCCTCTTGAAGCTGTCCAAACCTGTATGCCAAGATGGTCAGGCTGAGGGGGGCAAAAGTTCACATGTAGATCTGTCATTACAAGATGGGAGGGGAGGACGAAATGCCACCCTGCCTCTTCCAGTCCCATTGGAAATGTTGAGACAGTCAGATAGGTAGCAGAGATATGGCAACCTTGGTTTCCAGCCTGTGTCTTTCTTAGTAGAATGGGGAGTTGGGTCTGTGCATCACTGAGTCCCTCTGTCCCCCGTCTCTGGTGTGTAGCAGCCGCACAGGTCAGCAAGGGGAGGAATGAACAGGCAGGGAGGTACAGAAACTCACTGATGGGACCATCCATCAGTGCTGCAGCCGGCACATGGCTTCTCAGGCCTGTGTCCCTGTGCAGACAGTTCAACAGCAGCAAAAAGGGCTCACACTGCTCACCACAGTGTTCAGGCACGGCCTTTGGCGTAGACCTAACCAGAGAAGACATTTTTGTTAGAAATAAACCACTGATTTCTCTGACAGTTCAATCTGTATGTGGGCAGAGACTCTCTCAACACCTTCCTTGACCTTGCTCTGTGGGTTCCCTCCCACCCCAAAGGCCTTCCCTTTCACACTACCTTCAGCCACACTCACTTTAGCAGATATTTGAATGCATTTTGCGAGCATTACCCTGTGAAACAAACACCCATCATTTCATTCCATTTCCTTGTCTCTAAAGGCAGCTGTTAAAACATTTGGTAAACATACTTTACCATCTTAAATATTTATTTTTCCTCTGAATTTTTAATACATCTAAGGGATAAATGTATGTATTAAATGTTTCTCAGTTGGTCTAGTATGTTTCTATTTAATATCTAAGGTCAGATGGTCCTTAGAGAAATACAACGTACACACAATCTGTTACATGACAAGGCAAGATACTCATCACATAAAGTCAAGTTGAATCATTGTAGTGCACTGATTATGGATTGTAATAATTGAGCTAATAGAAAGCTACGATGAACTTGATCGAGAGTGGAGGCTATGCTGGGTAAAGCAAACCAGCTCTGTGATCTTTAACCTTGAGTGTATTTGTGAGGAATGTAGAAGGAGCTGTTGGAATTGCTGGTTTTGCGAGCCAGGCATCTGTAGCAGCACCAGGCGCTCGCTTTCCAAACTACCACCGTCTCTGACCCTGTCCTGGCCGAGGCTCCCCTTCCTGAGGTGGAGCTGGGGCTGTGGCACGGGTGGCACAGGGTGCACATGGCTGTGGCTGCCTGGGGCAGGCCCTGTCCTGCATGGTCACTGCCAGGGCACCAGGGCTCACTCTGCCCTGGGGATTGCAGCTGCGATGCAAGTGAGCGCTCAGGGTACTGCTACACTGCCTTGGTGCATGCACAGGCTCCTCTCTTGCTCTCAGAGCTGTGGTTTTATTCCATTTGGGCTCTTATTTGCTTTTGAAACAAGCTTGTGATTGAACATGCATCAGTCAGTGCATTTCACAGTGGATTGCTTTGCACACAGCTAGTCATGTTTGAGTTCAAACTCATGACTTACTTGATGAAAGCAGTTAGCTGAATGCTTGTTTGCAAAGTTTTACACACACAGAAAATGCAGTTGCAGAAGGAAAACATCATGGGAGAGACTCCCCAATATATGCACAACCCCTTCTCCATTTCCCTTAGGAAGTCCTGGCTGTGTCTGCCAAACACGTCAGCAGCTTCTACCTGTACCAAGCTGTTACAGGTCCCTGTCGCCCCACAGCTGCATTCCAGCTGTGCTGGGAAAGGCCAGGTCAATCCTGGGAGATAATAAGGCCTAGCTCTACATTAAAGATTAATCATAACTATGATCTCATAAGGGACTTGTGTATGTCTTGATCTGCAAAGCAGGACATGGGAATGAGAGCTGCCAGTGCAAGTATCACCCGCTTATTTGTGTATGTTTTTCCCCCGTGTGGGCCCAGCAGATCGCAGCCTGTGGCATGGTGGTGCCGGTTTGTCCTTGTGTCCAGGTGAGGCTCTGAGTGCTCCCGGCCAGGCCTTGGGCTGGGATGTGCTGTGCCATGTCCCCTGCCCTGGCCCTGCTGCCCCGGTGAGGGCTGTGCGGCTGCCCCAAGGCTGAACCCTGCCTGTCGACAGCCAGTTCCCTTCCTCTTCAGAGACGAATAAAACCATAAGAGAGTGCCAGGTGTCAGCTACAATCTGGTCCCTTCCTACTGTTTTACTGCCTGCAATCCTACAGGTAGCGATCTCTGGTATTCCAGTGAAAGGAGGTTTTGACCCATTTCATTTTCCATTGCTTATTGTTTCTGTGCATGATGCTGCTGTTCTCATACGTCTCTTTTTTTAAAAGATTTTGGTTTATTTATTGTTTATCTTCATATGTTCTTTTTCCTGTCTTTTGCACTTTCCTCTTTATTTCTGTCCCCAATCATCTGAAAAGTTTGCAAAAGAGTGGGTAAGTGTGTCCTACTTTTATTTTCTTTTTCCCAAATTCCTATATGAATGTTACTGCCACAGAAAAAAATCTCCATACTGTAGAGCAGTTCAGAGAACCGATCAGACACTGAGACCAGCAGCTAGAATTTGTCAAGCCCTCACAGTCTTCCTTCCCAAAGTCTGATTAGTATTTAAAGCAGATTTGTCTCTTTCAATGTGATTTGATGTTAACATTTTAAAACAATATTAATGCCAAGTGGTAATGAATATAGTGACTAGCACCAATGCTTGAAATGTTTGACTGAAAAATCAAATGTTTTGTGTTGGAAAGCAGTCATAATCAGGATTTTCTCAGTCCATTGAAAATAAGAATATACTGTATGTTTTCACTAATTAAATCTTGTATTGGAAACAGGTCTTTTCTAAATTAGTAGAAGACTGTATTTTAGTACCTATTCTAGCCATATTGCAGCTGATTGCATCAGAGCTCCCAAGCTGAGCAAGGTTTGGCATGTGCAGAAATTGGGTTGAAGACTCAGAAACGCTGGTGCTGGAGGCACAGGCCTTGGTCAGCCGGGGCTGAGCTACTGCCACAGGATCTGCCATTGCCTGGGGCTCAGGGCTGCACTGCCTGCTGGCTTTTGCATGGAATAAAAAGGCTTGTCATGGTTTGTTGGGTGTTTTTTAAATCTATCTCACAGTACAAAACAGCAAAGCGTTTGAACGAGTGCTTAACTTGAGCCGTGTGCCTGCTGAACCCAGAGTAACACAGGTTCAGCTGCTTTGCTGCAGTAGGTCGGAAGGGTGCAGCACCATTCCCAGTGGCTGAGCCCACTGCAAGCTCCCTTGGAACAGCGCATCCTCCCCATTCCCATGCTGAGGGCTGGGTGGTTTGTGGTGCCCTGGGAAAGGGCTGCTTATTCCCCTCCAGCAACAGGTGTATCCCATTGTCCGCTGCAATCCACGTGCCAGATGGGCGGGATAATGCCCACGGAAGTGGAGCAAAGGACTTCAGAATCTCTAGGAGCACTAAGTGCTGGTTCTCACAGGGATAGTAGAGCCTCCCCTCCGACATCCACGCATGGCTTCTAGAGCTGCGGTCACACAAAAGAGGGCAGGGTTTGCCCTGCCTCAAAACTGATGCAGGATTCTCCTGAATTCAAGGTCTCTCCTACGAGTGTGAGTAGTCACTGGCCACTGCAGTGGGGCCCAGGGTAATAAGCTGCATAATTCTTTGGTTTAATGGTATATTAAACTCTTGGCTTACCAAGGGAAGAGACTGACAAGTGTAGAGCTGTTGGCTGTGATCAATGCTAATATTTTCCTCCCCCTCTCCTTTTATTTTTCTTTAGCACCAGTACCATTCAAAAATAGATGAACTAATTGAGGAAACCGTCAAAGAAATGATAACACTCCTAGTGGCAAAGGTAACCCTCGGCTTCAGGTGAAGTGATTCACTGTTAACATTGCATCTTTAATATGTGCGTTTCCATTAAAATGTGACACATTAGGATGTTGAATTGGCTTCTTGTTTCTCCACGGCAAGATCATACATCTCCCAGTCTTTTCATGGTGACTCTATGTTGATTAGGAACTGTGTGAGATGTAATACTCTGCTAGCAGGATTGCCATACTGGGCCGGAAGTGGCTTTAAGGAATGGGTGTTGTGTTAATGGGGTAACACCCCATGGTCAGCATCACCTCATGGCACTGGGGGTAGCTGCAGTCAGGGGATGGCACTGCTAAATGCTACTGCAGAGCCATTGGGGTGGCATGCAGAGGTGGTCACCACTCCTACACATGAGTTTGTGTGGACAAAATAGCTCATCTTGTGCAAGATCACCATATGCTCTTCTAAGAAATTAATTTAGAGGTGACAGTAGTGGGAAATACATTCCAAAATGTCAGGTTTAATTGTTTGGAAATTGTTTTTCTTCAGAGTTGGCTCCTGTAGCTCAGCTGCTAGTATTCCCCTTGGATGGTTGTGTAGGTCTGGTGCTAACACAGAGGGGAATTGGTATGTAAGGAGAAAGATGGTGAGGTGTGTTTTCCTCTAGTTTCAAACTTTCTGAGAACAAGTCATCCCTATTATACAGTGGAGACCTTTAAACATGATCTGCCAACATATGCCAGTTGAATTCTTCTGCAAGAATACCCAGCTAGCAGCGTGCTTGCCACTGCATCCTGGGAGCAGGAACCACAGCCTTCCCCATCCAGAGAGGCTCTGCTGGATTCCCCACACACTGCACCCACTTCCTGTCCCCTGCACCACCCAGGACACTGAGAGGTGATTCCCAGTCAGCAAGAGGTGTACCACAGCACCCAAAAGGAAGCACTACTTTCTCCCCACTCCCCTCCCACTGTGCTCAGGAACAGGCGGTCCATTCCTTTGGCAATGCTGAAAGATCCACTGGCTTCTTTGAGGGTGATGCAGATTTTTACACCTTTGTCCAACTATTAAAAATAATTGGAGTATTTTTTATCTTTGTAGTTTGTCACCATTTTGGAAGGAGTCTTGGCTAAACTGTCTAGATATGATGAAGGAACTTTGTTTTCTTCATTCCTGTCATTTACTGTAAGTACAGACCATAGTTTCCTTTCTTTTTTTTTTTTTTTCCTGAGTTGTAACCTGCTGCCCTCCCAGGACTAGATCAGCTACCTGATAATTATTCCATTCTGTACTGTTTGATCACTGTAACCCCCACATGAATAGACAAATAACCTGTATGAAGATATACAGTACATAAACACCCCAGATGCACAGAGTAAAGCCATCTCCATCCATTGTTCAGCTTGGTGAAGTTTATTCTGTAGAGGATACATATGAAGATGAAAAAAACCATTGCACTGTACATGCAACTTGCTTCATTTTCACTTAACATGACAGGTGTGTTCCTCTCAATCTTCTGGCCATAACAGTGACCATCTTAAATAGTAAACAGCAAAATAAGGGAGATCTAGGGAGTGTCTATGTGTTTCTAAAAGAGAACAAGGTAGGGGAAATGCCATGAGGTCACAAAGCACAAGGTGCCTCTAATGCCATATTTCTCCCTAACACTGAAGAACCAATCCACAGCTCACCACGTATTTCCTAGCAAGGTATAGGACCAGACCAATATCTGTGCAAAACTGGCCTCAGTATCCAATAATGGTTTAACAATCTGAGCTGTATTCCAGAAAAGTGTTGTGACAGCTTCTTAGGATGAACACATGGCAGCTGATTTCCAAAGGTCTTCTGAAAATGCATGTGCCAGGAAGTTTACAGGAGTGTTCTTGTGCAAGCAGGACTTCTCTTCTCTCAGCTCACAGACAGGTGTGCACATGTATGCCTGTGGCTGGGCTGGTTGGAAAGTTGTGTTCATGTTTCACGCACCGGCCCTGTTGCCTTCACGTGCAGCCTCTCCTACACTCACTTGTTCACAGAGACTGGGCAAGAGGCAGAAGGCACTTCTCTGCAAACTGGGAAGGCTTTCCAAAGTCTCATTTTGGAGTTGTCTGAGTTACTTGCAAATATCTGCTGTTTCCTACTCTTGGGCACTTTTGCTGAGTTTGAGACAGTTTGTAGGATTCATTTGGAAATGGAGATGGATATAGGAAGGCTTAACAGCAGAGGCAATAAACTGCTCTTGGCGGCTTTGTGCACACAGTCTGACAGCTTATCTGAACCACCATGGAGTTCAAACAAAGTATTCTGCCTTTTCAGGTGTGCTGGAGGCACTTTGTTCTTCAGAGAAGAGAGGAAGGGAGAGTATTCTATTCACTGCCCAGCAGTGCAGCTCTTCTCCCAGGATAAACCCTGTGTGGTTACAGCCCCAGGGCTGTGCTCATCCCTGCTCGAGGGGATGCAGGGTATGGCTTGGGTTGGATACTTGGATACCTTCCCTCATTCCAGTGCTATGGAGTGGAGGGTTAGGAAATGCTTGTATGCCAGCAGCAGAGGATGTGGAGGTGGCAGCTTTCCAGGCATCGGAAATACCAGCATCAGCCCGTGTAGACAGTGTAATGTGCAGCCCTTCCTTCTCTGTGAATCCAAGCTGTTCCTCGGTTGATGCTGCGCTGCTCCCACCACATCCTACTGTTTACCCTGCTGAGTGCTGCTCCCTTTGATTGCCGAGCAGGGCCCTGGCTGCAGCTGAGCTCTGGGCACCTGTCAGGACCAGCACGTGGGTGCATGGGGTTCAGGCATCCTCTCTGCTGCTCCTCGGACACTTACTGACAGTTAACTGCCCCAGCAGCAGCAAAACAGTCTGTCCCACTCCAACAGCTCCACAGCCTTTGAACATGGTCCCAAAACCTCGATTTCCTGAGTTTCCAGTCAGGAGGGGATGTGTATCCAAATAGCTGCTATGCGTGGTGTGTGCATGCCTCCAGGAAAGTGTTGGTCCCTCACCCACAGCAAGTGGGCTGGGCACATGACAGAGGAGCAGGATTGCTCCTTCCTGACAAAGGGACATCTCTCGCTTTGGCCCCCATGTTTGCTGGGAGCCACTAGGAGAGGAGGCTGAGAAGCAGCCCTGACCCCTTGGGCACTGGGCTTAGCAAGTCTCCTCTCCCTGCAGTAGTAATGTGATTTGCTCTGTTTAGTCTTTGCAGTGATAAATACAGAATCTCTCTCTTGTTACAGCATGCTTGCACCACCTCCCACGTTTTCCCTGTCTGAACAAACACAACGAAGTGTGATGGTCCAAGCCACTGAGCTCCAGAAAGCATTAGTCTCCCACCTCCTTCCACCAACTTCTTTCATCGTGTGTTTTCCAGGCGCTCTGCAAGTGACATGTACTCAAGGGTCTTGTGACAGACAGTTTTATCACCTAGTAGGATATCCTCATTTCCAATTCTTGCCTCGAAATTCAAGATAAAATTAATGCATCTGTTGTCCTAATAAATTCTCACTAGCCACTTCTCCTTGCAGAGCACTTTGAGAGGAAAACACCCTTCTAAATTTGGCCAGACTTTTTTTTTTTTCTGTTTGTTGATACATTTCAGTGCATCTTAGTGGCAGCAGCCCAGGCCCTGGCTGGGTGTCTGCATGTGCAGATCCACTGACTCACAGGAAGGCCAGCTGCTAAAATTCCTTGTATTCTGGATGGCCTCTCTAGGCAGAGCATTACACATGTGGTAATTATAACCAAAGATTCCATGTTACCTAAGGGAGACAGAAGTAAACGGTCTTATTTTTGTTCTGTGCAAAATTTGTATGGTAAACTGAGATGTTTCATGGCGAAGTCACATACTTTGTGAAAAACGGCAGCCTAGCAAAAATCACACAACATCCGGCAGTTTGGAAATTTCACTAAATGTAGCCAAGTCTGAGTTTAAAGAAAAAACAAGTAATTATTCTGATTAAAGGAGAGTGGGCAGGAGAAGCAGCTCCGTTTTTTTGTGGGTGGAGGGAGGAGATCGCAGGAAGTTGAGTTATTCTTGTTGCCTCTTGGCTTTGGAGAAGGTAGTTTGAAAGTGGCACTAAGTTGGACCCAAGAGTGCTAAATCCACACTCAGTTGGCAGGTTTGCCTCTGCCTGGCATCATGCTCTGTGTGATATTTGAAGGTACAGGTCTAACCCTGAGCAAGGATCCCAGCTTGAGTTTTGCAGGCTGTTAAGCTGCATCATTTTCTATGCTTTCCTCCTGGTTGTTGGGCTTTGCTGCTCAGAAAAAGTGATGGTTTGGTGCTCACATGGACTCCCTGCCTGCATGGGTGTGCCATGACTGCGGGCTCTCCTGGAGCTGCATCCGCTGGATGGGCTCCAGCTGCCTTCATGCATGGAGGCTGAGGCTCCTCCGCTCCCGTTCCGCAGGAGCAAGGGATAGCACTTCACCACCTCCCAAGAAAGTTGTGAGGATAAATGCAGAGACAGGGCAAGGTGTCCAGACAGCTGGCTGGAAACAGGAGTACCTGGAGACAAGACAAGTGTTTGCTCTGGCACTGATTTTGCTGCCTCTTTCATAAACTCATGTGCTGGGTCATACTCCGTTCCCCTGCAGCCCCTCCGGCAGCCAGACCTGGGGTGACATTGCAGCAGCAGGCGCTCGGTGCCCTCCTCCTGCCCTTCCCTCTGTTCTTGTCCCCCGGCTCGGCAGCCCAGGCGCTGCCAATACTCGCTGTGTTCACCTCGGCAATTACCACCAGTCTGGTCTTTTGTATCGCCTCATTGTGCTTAATTATGCACCCCCCACACACACCATATGAGTGCTTCCACCCACTCTCACATTCTGTCTCACACATACATTCATTCTCTCATTCGGGACACATAATTTATTCATCCCAAGATGCAACTGTGTGCGTGTTATATTTAGGCTGTTTTAATGGTAGCTTTAGAAATATTTAAAAGCAGGTGAGCTTTTACACCCAAACAAAGATGGCCGGCAATGCTTACCCTAATTAAAAGCAGAAGCGTTGTGGAAAATCCCAGCCATACTCTTTCTAGACACTGTGCCTTATGCTACAGTGGAAAAAAGGTCTCTGTGGCCAGCTGGGCACTGCTCAGTTGGAAGAGTTGGCCCTGACGTCAGGGGCCACCCCGCCTCCCACGCCAGGCAGTGTGCACCCTGCTGCATGGAAAACCACAGATAAAGTCGATTTGGGGTCTTGCAGATCCCACCAGCTTGTGAGGACACCATAGAGTGCAGTGTCCATCTCTGATACCCTCCCTCCAACAGCATCTTCTAAAAAGGGAGGAAAAATCAGGAAAAAATGATTTAGCTGTTCAGTCTGGGAAGCAGAAAAGCTTCAGGGCACTTCTGCATGGTATGGCATGAGCACACTGCCCCAACATGGTCTGCAAGCTCTTGCCAACATCAGGGTCAGCAAAAAGGGGGAAAATAATAATTTTTGTTTTGGATTGACTGATGTGAGGGAGGAACAAGTGAGTACAGGAGAGGCTGCACATGAAGGCAACAGGGCTAGGGTGTGAAATGTGAACACAACTTTCCAACCAGCCCAGCCACAGGCATTCATGTGCAAAACTTCTCAGAAAACTCTCAGCCTAACAGAACATCACAGAAGGGCTTGGATTGGAAGGGACCTTAAAAATCATCTCACTCCAACCCTCCTGCCACAGGCAAGGACACATTCTACTATCCAGGTTACTCAAAGCCCATCCAGCCTGGTCTTGATAATGTCCCAGGCTGCAGCATGCAGAACTGGGGAAAGCACACCATGGGCAGGACAATGGGAAGGGAGCAAAGTTAGGGTTCTTTGGGTGCTTTCTTGTGTCTAGCTTGGTGCAGGCCCCTGCCAGCCTCACCATACCATCATGCCCCTGCTTCCAAGGGAGCTGCCATTGCTCCTGGGATACAGCTCCCAACAGGAGAGACATGCAGTGCCTTGGGAGACATGTGGCATCAGGTGGAGAGGGAGGCCTCCAAAGAAAATAACGATGTCTTCTTACGAACCCCGTCTTCCCCCGCTTGCTGAAGTAGATGCACAACTCCCACACTATCATCTGTTGCTATTAGAGCTTTAGCAGCAGTCAAGTTACCTCTCCAAAAAAAAAAACAACAACAAAAATACCACCCTTTTAGACAGGAAAGTGAGTTTCATCACCCTTTTCAACCTACTCAGCATTATGTTGTCCCAGGTTTTGCTGGAGATGGTCTTACAGAGTTTAAAGAAAAAAACAAAGACCCGAAAAGATACTGATGGTGTTAACTCTCTTTTTGTTCCTTTTACAGGTGAAGGCTGCTTCCAAATACGTGGATGTACCTGTAAGCACAATTTAAACAACTTCTGTCGTAGTAATTTGCATCATGCTTTGGTTTATGGCATGTGTAGCAACCCACATTATGCATTAACAGCCAAGACTGAACCATGGGCCTTCATACTTCTAACATTTGAACTAGAAAGGATATCTCCATTATGTTAATAATGAGCAGTTACCCTCTTATGAAGACCTATGAGGCTGTTTAGGCAACAATTTGCAGATGGTGTCAAAAAGGTACCATATTTATGCAATTGGCTTGAATCACATTTGAAAAAAAAATGGGAGCAGTGCATTCTGTTGATTCTTCATTTGGACTTGTACAAATACAGTATAATTTCCAAACAAAAAGTCCAGACATGTTAGAACTGAGCCAACACACATCTAACATATTAGCTAATCTATTTTATTTTTGTTCTTCTAATTGTTGGTTTATTTTACTCTTTTGGAAAATGACTTTTTTATTACTCTGGGGAAATGGTGATGAGCTAGAAACATGTGTTTGGGAAATTGTTAATGAAAATAATTTTTTTCCATTTTTCTGTAATTGGTGTTGGAAAACTGTACATCGTCTCCTCTAATTAGACCTTGATTCGTAAGGAAAAGAGCCCTTAACGTTCTTAGACAGACCACTTAACTTGCCAGAAATTTACATTTAAATTAAGTTGAAGTGTTATATGTGAATGTTGGCTGGAATAAGGGGTTACTGTAACATTTACAGGCAGAAAGATCCTGAGCAACTGCAAATGCAAAAAAATATATCTTAATATACCATACCAGTTCCTGCACCCAGTTAGACTGGGCAGTGGAAATGAAGAGTAACTCAGTTGAGGTTGATGATGTGTATGTATAATGTGTGTGTATTTAATGCAGGTGGATTGCTCTGCGTGCTTTTATATGACAACGTGATAAATTTATCAGACATCTTGAACCACATAATCTGCATTTGGTGTTTCCATCCCTTTAGCCCAACCTAAACATTGCCTACAAAATTATCATAGATTGAGCCTAGCATGGAAAAGACAAACTCTTGAACAGTAAAAGGTGTTGCTTGGTTTAAAATACCCCAATGCAGATCTTGGCATCCTGTTCTCTTGGAGTAATAAAAACAAGATTTTGAGACCATTGGGAAGAAACACTCAGAATTTATTTCTGGCCCTGAAAATGTGGAGATCCTTCAGTTGAAATTCCTAGTTGTTTCAGTGCCTCTTAAATATTTAGTCATCAGAAATTTGAGCACAGAACAGTTATTTAAAGTAACTTCTAGGGCAAAGCATGGCCTTCTCTGAGGCCTCTATGTTCCTAGAAAGTAAAGTATCTTTAGGGAAGTGGTCTCAGGAAAAGGCTATGTAACTCTTTCAAGCTTTTCCAAAAGCTTTGTATCTGAGACACCCTTGGGAGGTCTGCAGCAGTGTCTGCTCCCCCTCCTTGAAGCCAGACAGATGCTCTAGTTCTTTGTGTAAATCAGAACAGAAATAATTCAACTGGCTTAGTTTTCAGTTCTTTCCCCACCTGCTCCTGGAAACAAAGGCATATTACAGTGGCTTCCTTGACAGCCTCAACATTTTTAATGAACTCAACCACCAGCCCCATGCAGTTCCCAGACCTGTGCAGAGGCCACCCCATGGTACGTGAGCCATTACCTTTCCAGGAGAAGGAGAAAGAAAAACCTGTTTGACTAGAGGACAGAGGAGACATCCTGGTGTTGGACAGAAACCCACCAATTAAATCTAATTCCACAAATGTTAGTTAAATCTAATTCTGCAATTCTGTTGCAATTGTCTGGGTACAAACCAATCCATCTAATCCCGCCTTGGCATGGGCACGATCAGTGGACTGAAAATTGCTTGGAAGTGTAACACTTGACTACTGCCACATTTGTGTTGTCCTCATTGTTTTTCAAATTAATACCTTGTCATTGTTGCAGTAGGTGTTAAGAAATGTCACTGCCTTCCCAAGGGCCAAGCACTGGCCCTTTGCTTGATAATTGTTTGCTTTGTATTAAAAAACTTCCTTCCTACTGCTTTCCAAACTGTCCTCATTTTCACCCTGGAAATTACACAGATGTGTTAACTAACTTCAATTTACAGCGGCTGACAATCGTATCTTGCAGAGAAATGATACTCTGTGATCTGAGGTAAATCACAGTAATGGAAACTAATGACACTAGTTATTAACAAACTTACAATATGCCACACAAATTTAAGGTTTTGTGGCAGCTCTTGTAATAACTCGTGTTACCGTATTTTAATGGGTTTCCTTTGAGGTAAGTTTGAATCCAATATATCAAGCAATGTGAACCCAAACAAGATCTTTTTTTTAAGTATTTTCCCATCCAGCTGCTTCAGTTCCTATTTGCTTTAAAACAATTCTGTTATCCCCAAAATCTTGCATACTTGTAGGTTACTTTTTAAAAATCAGTTAAATTCTGCAGTGAGCTGTAGAAATGTGACATCAGGTAAGTGTCCATCAGGTAAGGAAAGGGCGAAGTGCAGAAGGACAGAAAGAGCTGGAAGAGAAGAAAAAGCAGTGATGAGACTGCACAGAGGAGCTGCCCCCTGTGTCCCTATTCATGTTTTTCTCTCTCTCTCTTCTTCTCTCCTCCATGCAGAAGCCAGGAATGGATGTTGCTGATGCCTATGTGACATTTGTCCGCCACTCTCAGGATGTCCTGCGTGATAAGGTCAATGAGGAGATGTATATAGAAAGGTTATTTGATGTAAGTAAATGCCCTCTCCTACTTGGACACCAAGCAGGAGAGACCCAAAATGTGACAAAATAAGACAGGAGGATAAGTCACATTTTGAGAAAATTTATTGTTTATACCTTTAAAAAATAAATCTTTCCTTTCTTTCTGACTGAGGCTCGTATCTGCTCTCTGCCTGCTTTAAATCTCTACTCTAGTCCACGGTTTCTTAGTCTGTGTGTGGATTTTAAAGAAACAGTATCTTCTAAGAGACCTCTTTAATATGTTTAAGCTTGTGTAAATTTCTCTCTGGCAGAACATCTCAGTCATTGTTCTCACTGTTAAAATTTGAGCCAGGTTTTTGGCAGATGTGTTTGCTAAGGGCCATCTCTTCTGCACATTTTGCATTGTTCCATTGACAAGCACTCCAAACCTGACAGCAAATTAAACATACTAAACTTTAATTTTAAAAATTAATCAAAACAGAACTGATTATGAATGGACTTTGGTAAAAAGGAGGACCATGTTGTGGTGTCTGACACCAAAGGTAAATTTGAGACATGGTGTCCTTGATGAAGATGGCTGGTAGGAACTGACCCAGAGGTTCCCAGCTAATTTTTGGTTGGACAAGATCAGTTTGTTGGACTGTGAGAGAACAGTGACCTGTGATGCCTGGATTTTTTAGGTTTGGATGCATGTTAAAAGTATCTCTGTTTCTGTTGCTCTTGTTTTGTTACAGGCTTTCTGTCCCTGTAGCTGTTCTATAGTAAAGGTTTTCTGTTGATCACCAGCCTGCAGCATTAGTGTTTTAGTCTCTCTAGGGTATTTGTCCATATCTCAATTTCTGTTTGAAGCAGCTTCTTTCCCTACTTTCCTTCCTTCCATCTCTCAGCAGTGCCATGTCTCAGTCTCCTGGCTCTTGAACTCTTAACAGCCTTCCGTGCTTTCTTTACTCACTCTTTTGCTTCCTCAGTGTGCGGGGAAAGCTGCTTTTTCCCCAACCAACTTCCTTCACTCAATACCTCTCTTTCTGCACATTACCTGTCCCTCAGAAACTTCTTCTTCCTTTACAATTCCCACTCTTTGTTTCACCAATAGCTTACCAGATTAAAATGGAACTTATCTCTCATGTCAGATGTTTTATCACATTATATCAAGTGGCATGAATTAAGAGTCAAATAATCTTACTGTGTACATCTACTAGCATGACCCATACCAACTGAGAATGCCTCATTCATGCACAGAGCACAGCAGTGCCTCCTCCAGTCTCAGCTCGTGCTTGCTCCGGGGAGAGTTTGCAGCATGAGCACCAGACACAAATCACCCATCAAGCAGGCATGGGGAGAAAAAACAAAATATAAAACAAAAGACTGTCACTTCCATCTGCAGCGGGCCTGCGAGTGCATTGCTCGTTTGTGTTGAAATTTATTCCATGAGCAGTTAAATTTCCAGAGCTCATCTGGACTGTTCTTTTCAATGCCCACACTGCCTTTTCCCTCATCCTTTCCCTATGATTCACAGTTGGTGTGTTTGTACCCTTTTGGGCCATTATTTCCAATTTTCAAAAGGCTGTAATTAGCACAAATATTGATTTCAGTTTTAGCCACTCATACTTGGTTTTACCAAGCTATATTTTAAACAAATTAACAGTTGACATGAACAAACCTTAACCTTGGTGGAAAGCAAGAAGTGCAAAACCCTTCTTTCCCTCCCTGCCTTCCTCAAGTCTCCCTGATCCATGTGGAATTAAATAATCAAGGATAGAGTTTTTACATTGATCTGCCTGTTTTGATGTACACTGGCTGCAGGTGGGAATTGCAGCATGTAGGAGCTGTTCCCATTCCTGTTCCCATTCACATTCCCATTCCTGTTCCCGTTCCTGTTCCCATCCCAGGGGAACAGCATTGGGATCTAATGCCACTGTCATGTTTGCATGTGTCTCATGTACATGAGTGTGTGCCCGTGAGCAGGGCGAGCTGCGGGGGGGTTCTTTGCAAGGAGGGAGTGGATTATACCAAGCCCTTGTCACCCAAAAATTGGAATTATGTTTTGAGCAGTCATGTCTTCTTTGTCAGGTTGCAGCTGAAGGAGCTGGTTCCTGTGGTCAGTTCCCATCGTGGCTCAGGTGCTCCTGGTGGGTCAGTACCAGCACAGGGTTTTTATATGGGGATCACCAGACCCCGTTTATGTTGGTGCTGTGTTCACCCATGTTTGAGTAAAGGCAGGAGCAAGTGCTTAACTCCATTACTGAGCTCAGACACAGCCCTGCAGCTGTTTGCCCCTCTCACCTAACCCAGCAAAGCAGCATGGCTGTGGGGTTTTTAAAGTCCTGTGGTCTTATTTTCTGAGGACATTTTAGGTACTAACTACCTCTTTAATAAGAAAGAGGAATAATCAAAAATTATATTTATGATGCTGAGTTAGAGTTGGACTGGATTTTGTTCCCTCTTCCCCCAGCATGGCAGGGGAGCAATCCTCTTAGCTGCAGTTTCTCCAGGCAGTGAGATTATTAACACTTTCACGGCCACGTGAACTAGTTTAGTGCAGCGGTGCTGGCTCGCCCTAGCCAAATCTCAGTCCAGTTTAGGGTGTTGTATGACAATAGGGGCAGCAGTGGCAGCAAACAGCTTAAACCTGCCTGCAGGCAGGTCCTGTGCACCCAGTGGGGTCACAGTAGAGACACTCACAGTGTGGGGCTACATCCCTTTTCTGCACAGTCCTGAGGAGTGCAGGAGCAGTGGTGCACAGTGCAAGGTTCTCTATCGCACGTTCTGTGGGGTTTGAACTCCTGGGTTATCTCTAATCCCTGCACTTCTCTGCAATCCTGCCCTGTGTTTCCATTTATTCCGTTTGTTTCCTCCCAGGAGCAGGGGCTGCAGAGTGTGTTAGGCCATGTCCCCAGAGAAGCTGGGTTAATATATCTTTCCTTGGCATTTGCCAGGATTTCTTAGCTCGGAAACCATCGCTCTTCCCCTAAATCGCCTGACTTGTTCGTGTCTGCGGAACAGGGCACTGCTGTTTGGGAGATACTGGTGTTTGCAGCAGATTATTGTTATATTTCTGTGTGATCTCTGTGTTAATCCTCTTAATTCTGCAAATTAGTCAGGATGGGTTTTCCCCCCTCCCTGAAACAGAGTCATCTTAATTTTAAAAATCTGTATTCTTGGGATCGTTGAATGAACAGATTGATCGTGGAGTTCTGCTGGTGATCAAAACCTAACTAGCTTTTTGGCAGTGCTGTTTACTGCAGAGTAACATGACTTATTTACTTGGCCTGGCTCACTAATTTGATAGCATTTAAAGCTAAAACACTGTAATAAGACCCATTGGTAGAAAGCAGTGGTAACAGAAGAGTTTCAGAATAGCATCGTAGCATCTGATCCCTGCGCTCCGGTGCCTGGCTGGGTGCTTTGGGATTTAAATCCTATGGTACTTCGCACACAGTGCAGAAGGATCACAAACTCCGTGTAATGCCTGATAGGAAGTAAAATTATATCACTTTTTTCCCAGAGAGTTGACATGCAGAATGGAACTTTTTATAGGAACAATGAGGCAGAAGCATTGGGTGGGTGTATCTTAAACATGGGAAAATATCTTCAGAGTGATCTTGAGTCTTTAGACCAATCCTGCAAAATTCAGGTCCTCTTTGTCTTAGGTCACTCAGAATTTCATAAGATCAGAGTTTATACATCCATCATTTTGTCTGAAGGCAGTGAGAGTTTTACTTGTGAGGGTTGTGCCCTTTGGCAGAAGTTACTTCTAGATTCATATATGTGTGTATATCTTTACAAACACCCTTAGGTACTCAAAGTATAGGTTTCAACCCATCACAACATATGTGATCCAGAAAGTCTACGACTGACTAGTAGATAGTATGAATGCCAACCTTTCTTCTTCATAAATTGGTAAACACCAAAGTAAAATGTAGGGTGACTATTTCCTCCCCAGCCACAGCGAGTAGCACATACACAAAAGGCTACTGAACGTCGGGTGAGCTCCCTGAGATCCTGCGAATTCCAGCATCCTGATGTAGTCCCTGAATAGCGCAGATGGCATTTTTCTCTCTGATGATTAATTCAATATCTTACTGGAAAAAAACGAAAACATGCTTTTGATATGAGAGATCAAAACACCAAGAGAAGCTCCTAAGATTGTGAGGACCTAAAAAAAACATTAATTTATTTTTTCCTCCTTGTACTTCTTGAAGACACCAGCCTGAGTAGAAGATAAGGATTAAAACAGATGTGCTTAGTGCTAGTTCATCTGCTTAAATCTAGCAGTCTCTGAGATCAGTGATTAAAAAGCCATCTCTAACTTTGATGAAATCCACTGCAATGGTAATTCTGTGTCTCTGATCGCTGTCTTATGGGCCTCATGTCTGCCTAAACCGGACATAGAAAACATTTCACTGGAGATGATACATGGATTATATGGGTCAATTATGCACTTAATCTGCCTTCTGGGGATTAAGTGTGCATGGATTGACCCCGCATATTTGGCTTGTCCTTGGCAGTTATCAGATCAGGAAGGTTGCCTTTACCAAAAAGTCTGGTGAGAACTTAATCGTGCAGTGATACTGCCCGCCGAGGTGGCAGCAGCCACCGTGCTTGTTGCAGAAGGCAGTTTTACCACTTCACTGTCACTTTAGTGTTCAACTCCCTCGGTCTGTGTCACAGCCGGGATAGCAGACAGAGAATTTACTCTGGAAACAAGAAATGAGCGTGTTCTTCTCTGCAAGACAGAAACAGCTCTTAGTCTTGATGGCAGGGTGGGATTGGCAGGATCTGGCAGATGTAGCAGGGAGGGCAGTGGGGAGACCAGGGTTTGCTCTGCCCTGGGCTGTCCTCGGTGCAGAGGAGCAGTCACTCCAGGTCCTCTCCCAGTAGCAAAGGAGAATCCATGGCTCATCAGCTAGACCAGCCAGCATCTCCTTCCCACCACCTTCAGGGAGGCAAAAGCCCCTGGCTGAGGCTCCAGCATCAAGTCCTGTTCCTCAGGCTCAGCTGAGTCGGGCTTTTAGGAAGCCCCAGTGCTGTCCCAAGGCTGATGTTGCATCTGGTGGATTTTGATGGATTTTGGGTTTCTTCCCTCAGCCCAGAAGTGCTGGGCCTGGGGACATGGTGCAAGACTGTCATCATGTTTCCAAAGCAGGTTGCCCTTGCTGGTATCTGACCTCTGAATATCAGAGATAATGAGTTAAAAGGATGCAGGACACTGTGTGAGTCTCAAGACTTCAGCAAAATCCTTATACACATTTCTGGGAGCCTGAGTGAGCATTTGTCTCTGGAGGATCCACAGGCAGCTCAGCATATGTTTCAGTACCTACACATTCAGAGCCTGATAGCACACCTGAATATATGAAAAAATACAAAACACAGCTAGATCAGTTAATTCAGCAAGTCCTCTGCAGACACTGAGGCATTCGCTTATTCTTAAAATCAAAGCTTTTGCCCTCAGCAGGGTTACTCACTTGAATTTTAGCAGCTCCTTCAAGGCTTGCTTGCAGGATCATGGCAGTTCTTGCTAGACCGCAAGCCTTGCACGGCACAATCAAATGCCAAAACAGAGCCCTTCTCACCCTCCCTTCTCCTTCTCCTCTTCGATCTCAAAAGCCTGGTTGTGAGTCAGTGGAGCTACTCGGTCTGAGTTAGAATTACTCACAGGAGGCTGGGTTGCAGGATCAGAGGAAGAACGGATATGAGGCTGCGTGCTGGGCTCCCATCTCATATCTGCTTGTAGCCACACTCACTGCTTTCTCTTAGACAGACAACAACCTGTTTCCCTCCTACGCAGCTAGACTGCTCATTAGGGCATTAACTCTCTCCCACTCCCATCCTGATATGGCCTCCACTGAGCTATTTCTTCTGTGTTGTTTTTTTGGTTTTTTTTTCCCCTCTCCCCGCTTCCGGAGTGAATTGTGAAATAAAGACAATTAGGCACATTGATCTCTAGGGAGCGCAGCTTACTTTTCCCTCCCTGTGCTTCTTTGGAGGAGCTGAGGCCACGCAGCTTTTGCTGCCATTTGCTGTCTTGGCAAGGCTCAGAGCTGGACCTGGAGTTGATCTCACTGCAGGACTTCTGCTAGGAAAAAAAATAAAATTGTGGTGGCAGTTGTCAGTATATCTTCTATGGGAAAAATTCTCTTTGTCCTGAGGGGGCATAGAGTGCACTGTCCTTCTGTAGCCTCTTTTTCTTCCCATGTGCCCTCTTGGAGGCACATGGGAGTGGAGAGAGGAGCTTAACACTGACACCATTCCTTGGAGCCAGCCCTTGTCCTCTGATGTTCCCCTCCATGAGCTTCACACGGCCCAGGCATGCACTGGTCCTCCTGGCTCCCCCTCAGCAAGGCTTCTTTCCTGAAGTGCTCGTTTAAGTAGGCTCCATTTAATTAATTTTACGTAGAGTCTTAATAAAATAAATCCTAGATCTGTCACTGGATTTTACATGCTTGAAAGGGGGTTTTTCCCCTCCTAAATGTCTTTATCAGAACAGCTTTTCGTGTTCCAGTAGACATTTGGTTGAAGACAGTTAATTTGATTTCTTTTCCAGAGGAGATTTTCCATTAATCATTCTGAGAAGGCAGACTGATTGCTCCGTTACGTTAAGGTCAGCATAGGCTTGCTAACATCATTCGCACCGTGCTTTTGAGCGTCAAGAGATTTGTGTTTTGGGGCTGGCGCTGAGTGAAAGATCATTTATTTCCTGGTAGATACGAGTAGCCAAGGTTTTGGGGAAGCAGGAGCGTGGAATCTGCCATCCATAGAGAACCTGTTTCTGAGCAGCATCTCTGCTCCCTGACCAGGAGCTCTCTGCACATTTATAACTGCGGACGAGTTACATGGTGCACTCTGAGCTGGAGCTGCCTTCCAGCTAAGTTTAAGAGGTTGTAGCTAATTGGAGCACCAGTCCTGTGGGATATCAGGGACAAGAGCCTGGAGGTGCTGGTGAGCCGCGGCCCACGCGGGTCCCAGCTGTGTCCAGGGGTGCAAGGAGTGTGGGAAGGGCCAGGACGCCCCGGTGCCCGCAGGTGTGCAGGGCTGACCCCCAGCCTGTGGGGCCAAGCTGGCAGCTTTGCTCCCTCCCTCCAGGCTGAGCAAATAGCCTTTAAAGGAACTCTCGGTGCACACAGGGGAGAGCCAACGGCCCCTGTGTGGACTATGACGAATTGTCTGATTTCCAGCAGTGCCTTCAATCCCTCTTTTCCTTTTCTCCCCCTGCATCCCAGCCCCACACAATCGCTGCTCTGCCTGTGCCAGCCAGCAGTGCGTGCCAGATTAGCCATCCCAGGTCACTTTGTTTCTCTTGATCTGCAGCTCTTTCCTTTCCTGGTACTCCCTTAAGCCTCACCCTGGATGTATGATATCAGCATTCAAAAATGCATGGTGGGACTCGGGCAGGGAGCGTGCTGTGTCTGGTGTTTAACCCCAGGAAGGATACCAGGGGAGCTGCTGCAATCAGGGCCGAGATATCCAGGCAGCCTCTAGCCAGTTTTTTTGGAATTTGCAGGCTATAAAAGAAGCAGATAAAGTTTATCAAGTCCCACTTCATGACAGCTTCCAATTTAAACTGATAGCAAGTATAATGAAAGTATTCCATAGCATGCGTTGCTGTGCATCTTACTGAGCAACTCTGCAGCCAGTTTTACCATCACTGCCTCACACTAACAAGGCTCTGGAATCAGGACAGAAAAATAGTTGCGTGGATATTGTGTTTTACTAGGCTGCTTTATATAGAAACTCAGATTTTAACATGTCAACTTCATTTCTTTTTTGAAAAATGGAAATAAGCAGAGAATATTTTATAGGTTAAAAAGGTATTTGAGAACAAGCATCCATACAGGAGTGGTTTTGTGTGTGTGTGCCTTTACAGGTTTTTATGAAGAAGCTCTTTCATTTAGGAAAAGGGAGGTCTGCAAATTCCTGCAAAGCAGCAGGTTTTTGGGGATTTAATTTGGCAGTTCCTAGTGAATGCTGTGCACTTTGCAGAGCTGTATCTGCAGTGAAGGAGAGAGAGCTCAGCACCCAGAGCCCACCTGGCAGTGTGCCCAGGCCCCCACTCTGTGTGCAGGGATATGGGATGCTCCATGCCAGAACAGCCTGGAAAGGCAGGGTCTTCCAGTTCAGGGGTTCATGTAGCCAGGACAGGCTTTACCTGTTACATAAAGGGAGCATTTTTTGGAGGTGTATAATTCAGTGTGTAAACAGGATTAGGACTGTCTGGTCTCAGAGAGAAAATGAGGCACCCACTGAGGTGCTCAGCCTACAAACCCCTGGTTTAAGCATGGGATGCCCCTGGTTTGAGGACATAGTGGATGGGACAGAGGTTGGGGGTGGCAGCTGGCCTCCCTCCCAGATCACTGTGAGCACCACCTCCTGCACACCCCTGCCATGGACCAGCAGTTGTTTGCACAGGGGTCTCCCCTGCAGTTTTCTCTGCCTGCTGCCCTCCATCCAGCCCTGACCAGCACATGGCCTGGTGGGTCTGCCCTCCTCAGAGTGAGTGCAGCAGCATGTGGCTGGGATGGATTCAGACATGATCTATGCATGGGCTGGTGTTGGTGTTTGCTCACAGCAAACCCCAGCAGATTGAGACGGGGACATCCCTGGCTGTAGGAAGAGAGGAGCCAGCACTGCGGTTGCTTTTTCCATGAGATTCTCCCCAGAGCAGAAGGCTCAGGGAGTCATTGGCACATTCACCCATCAGTTCTGCCGGGGATGTGAGCGTATGGCTCTTTGCTAGGCAGAGACTTTGGTGTCTGGCTAGCAGAGCAGACCATGCTAACATACAGCTCAGGGACACCTGAACGAGTACAAGGCATCATATCCCCAGCATCAGAGTTGTTCCTCTCCCCTGAAGGAGCAGTAGTGTTGCAGATGCCTTTCTGGCTGTGTCCCTACTGTGGGAAGCCTTTGCCTGTGTGCTGAGAGTGCATGGATTGCCTGCAAAGCCACTGAGGGTTGGCACAAACAAACCTGCACCCACCGTGGCGTGTGGAGTCACAGCTGCACGGGACATGTGTAGGTGTTACTCGTTTGTGCAGCACCGAGAACAGGGGCTATTAGGGATGAGCTTCTTGGGCACATGTGTTTGTTGGGGACCTTGGCCCCACCAGCACAAAAGATATTGATCCTCCCTGTTCTCTCTGAAAAGGAATAAAATTTTGGGTTAAGAGCATGGAGAAATCTGCAGCAAGGAGCATGCAGGTTGGGCTGTGCCCCTTTGGAGAGCAGGGAGTTTGTGCGATCCCACAGGCACAGGCAGTACCCCTGAGAGCCCTGGCCTCCCTCCCATTAACACCTGTGGCACCGACCTGCTGAGCCCTGCCGGGTCCACCCTCCAGCCGATTAAGGGTGAGGCGGCAGCCTGAGCACACCCTGGAGCCGAGATTCCCAAACAGTGGGTGCACTCAGGTGCCATTTGTACTGCAAAAAGCATGCGGCACTTCCGCACGCTGGGGTCTGCACTCTGTGTTCATTCTGAATGCTCTTCCCTGTTGGAAGGCAAAGCTCTTATGCAATTCAAAGTTGTTTTGTGGTTTATTTTTGGGAAAGGGGGGAAAAAAATAATGGAATTCAGGGATGCCATTTGCATCCTAGACAGATGATGAGTTGCTCTGGCTAGCAGCTTAACCCTATTAGGCAACGTTAGGGACTGTGACTTTATTAAATAACAATACAAATTATTTTCTTATCAAGAGCCTTTGTAACTTCCTCGTATTGGTACATTGTCAACAAGAATGAAATTTCGTAGTTAAGGAATATAAAATAGAGTAAAAGGCATCCAGAATTCACAGCTCTGGGGTGGATGTTGAAGAACATGCTGTGTGTACTTGCAGTGATAGCATTATAGTGGTACATAAAATACCAGGAAAAAAAGTACTTTTACTTCAGTAATAGCTCAGTGTGAGTGTGACCTGGGAGACTCCAGACTTATTCACAAGGCTTTGGTAGAACAAGGTCAAAATTTTATTAAAAAAAAAAAAAAAGATCCCGAGGCTTCAGAGGACTTTTATCAAATTGCTAGCACTTTGTCAGATCTCTAGAATTTAATGTGGAGTTTTATAGAGAGGTTTAGTTCAGAAAATGAGGGTCATGTTGCCTGCTGTGAGGACCACTCACCCAGAGCCCTGCTGAGCATGGCTGATGGAGGCTTCGCTCACAGGGGTGAGGTGCAGACGTGGGGTCCACAGTTTGGCAAAGGGGTCACGAATCCCAAACACTGACGATCCGTGCGCGCAGTTCCTGAACATACCAAGGCAAAGACCCTGCAGAGAAGTTAAATTATCATAGTGCAATCTGTCACCAAAACTTAGATTTATTTTCTGAAAGATACTTTCCAAAAGGTGTGAATTTGGGTGTGAATCACCTTTCTACCAGCAACCCGAGGGCTGCCTGAAGCCTTCCCAGTGCTCTGCTGGGTGCTCTGTGGAGCTACACCGGCAGACCTGCTTCTGATGTTGGCTTTTCATACCTAACTTAAAGAATTATGTGCCGTAGAAAAGCTGCCTAATAACTGGACAGCATTATTATCTGGCATGCGGCGGCATAGCAGGACGATAACTATTTATTTACTCTTTGTGGATAATGTTCTGTTCTAGTCTTTGGCAATAGCAAGAGAGCATCTGATATATACAATATTGGTGTGTATCCAATTGTTTGTGAATATCCCACGTTTTGAAACATAGTTGTGAGAGAGGAATATAAGCTTAAGCTTAAAAGGCTAAAAAGCAGAAAGCCCCACACGTAAATGCTATTATACACTTAATGAGGCAGGGTTTAAAAAAAAAAATCAGCCACACAAGGTGGTTTTATCAAAGGAAATGTATAAATAACAACCAGTGATTCAAAGTGCCTCACAAAGGGAAAAGCAGGGACAGGAAGCTAGCACTTCACTTGTGGCATTCAGATAATAGTATTTACTACACTAATCTTTTGGGCTTAGCAATTGGCAATCAATATATTATTATCAACAAGCGTTAACGTAAACAAAAAGCTTCTATTTCTTTTTTTAACTGTGTTCCCCTAAGTCCCTTAAATTTAATTAAAACCAGACAGCTCTCCTTCTAGTACAAATTAGAGTTAAAATCATATTAAATATTTGTTCTACGGGAAAACAAAAGTGTCAGCTTGTGCTACCAGGTTTGGCTGTTTCTTTTTTTCTCCTTTTTTTTTTTTACACACAGAGGGGAAAAAAAAATACCAGCTACTCAAAGTTAAAATAAAGTCTCTCTCCCTCCCTCCCTGTCTCCCAAGACTACTGTCTATAACATGTTGTTCCTTATAGAAAGTGGGATATGGTGGCATTTGCTTGATTAACTTGCTCGACAAAAGTGACAGCTGCTGTGGGTGCATGTAGCTAAGCTGCACAGCGCAGTTCCGCCTTTGTACATCTGTCAGCAAAAAAGGAGGAATAAAGAGTGAAAAGAGACAAATTGGTCCCAAAAGGCAATCCATTCAACTCAGGAGGTTTGCTCTATTCAGGCACTTGCTGGGAATCTCAAGTGCTAGGTAGCTTATTCAATTTCATTCATTCTTTAGAATGAGCCCACAAGTGTTTAATTTCTTATTCTGTTGAATAAAAGGGGAGCTTTTTTATTTATTGGAAGCATTAATTGTAAGACTAGCTGATCAATGCCTGCAATATTAACTCATTGCTTATTTTATGGTTAGCTGTGTTCTCCAAGAGCCGCAGCCGCTAAACTTATTTCTGTAACATGGGCAGTGTCACACCAATTTCTCTGCTTCTGGAAAACCCGGGCACTCACGGCAACATTGTTCTCAGTGCCCTGAGCCTTGTCCCCTGCTTGGCTTGGGGGAATGGTCCAAATCCTTGGCAGGTGTAAATTGAAAGAGTCACTGGGTCATTATTGGTGCCACCCATGGCTGCGGCCAGGACATGACCAAGACAGATGCTCTTTGCCTGGGGGTTCAGCCCTGAGCCCACTACAGGTTTGGCCCTCTGTGCTGGAGGAGGTTTTGTAGCTCTAGATGCTGAGCTGCCTTGGGGTGGCTCTTTGGTCCCCAGGGAAGGGCAGGGCAGGGGAGCCCATCAGCAGGGCTCTGTGGAGTAATACCCAGAGCACAGTATGGATTTTGTTAAGTAGTGGCAAGAAAAAGCTGATGAACAGATGGGATGGGGTTTGTTGCATGGACAGGTCTCTGCTTGCCATTCAGAAAATGTATGCTTGCAGGGGAGAGATGTGCCTCTTCCTTCTTCATTGTGTGGCAGAAGGTCCATCTCAGTCACCTCATTGACACTGGGGACCAGAATGATTGTGCCCGAGTGCCTGTGGCTCTTCACCCACATCGGCTCTGCCACCTCCTCCTCCAGGGCCAGTGCCACGTATCTTAACTCAAGCATTTCAGACACACTTATGTCACTAAGGCCCTGTCCCTGCTCTATCCCCACTCTCCCAACCTGGGGCACAGAACATATTCTGCAGCAAGACAAAACCCGGATTTCCAGAACAGCCTGAAAAACAGCTGGGCTCAGCTCTGGCAGCCTGGCTGAGACCTTGCTAGTACTGGTTGGGAGCAGGGCAAGAGTCACGCTCCAGACCACCACTGCCCTTATCCACATCCAGCATCCCAGCAGAGTTGGCCTTTGGAAAAGGGATTGCATAAGCTGCTGTGTACGTTCATGCTGGGAACATCTCTTTATTTCTGAAAGACAAGAGTAGGAACTGCATTGGCTGTGAGACCCTGTGCTTCAGGCTTGCCATCTTTACCAAGTTTTTGGAACAGCAATGACTGCCTGGGACCAACAGCGAAAGAAACATTGAGGGAAAGTGGAGAGGAACGCTTTGGTGGCCACAGAAGACTGAAGGGACAAGAATGGTCCTTCCATGACTGCCATCGGGCAACCTGGGCTTTGGGTTGCAGGGCTGCAGCCAGTTCTGGTGTACAAACCTGGCTGTGCTACTGGGCACACTGGCAGCAAAGGAAGGAATGCGGTGCCTGGGGCTGGCAGGCTGCTCCTGAAGAGTTCCTGTTCCCACTCTCCAAGCAAGTCCTCCTCCAACACTGGCAGCTGTGTGCACAGGGCTGGTCCCCAGACAGCGTGTTCCTGTGCTGCTGTGGCTGCATCCCTGCCTTCCCTGTGGAGATGACACCCGCTCAGGGGAGGTGGCTGCTGTGAATACACGTGACAATGCCAAATACCCAATTTGATCTCAGGGCCACCCAGGACTGGGATGGACACAACTCTGTCAGCTGTCACCTACTGTCAGCAGTTTAAAATCAGCACAGCCCCACTGTGCCTTCCACCAGCTGAGCTTCTGGCCCACTGGACAGGGATGCAAATGCCAGAAACAAAGAGTTGGTAATTTTATCTTTTTTTTTTTCCTGGCTGATCAAATCACTCTGAGCTGTTGCCTGAAAGCAGGTTCGGTTTTCCTTTGGGAAATAAGACTCAGTCAGCCTCTTCCTCTCTCCCTTCCCACCTCTGTGGTCCTCTCGCTTTGTGCTGGCTGGCTCAGGGATGCTACGGAGGCGTCCGCCCAGCATCCAGTCCCTCATCTTTGAAACACCTTGAATTCAAGGGTTCATTTCAAAGCTGTCTTTCAGCGTTTCAAAACAAGCCCATGTCCCGGACAAAGAGAGGGAGCCAGCCAGCATTCGGAGCCTCTTTGTGCAGTATGTGTCACAGTTTTAAATAGATTTGCCCTGCTTGGATTGGTTCTGGTTGGAAAGTGAGTACTGAAATGAGAGGTCATAGGGGAGAGTTACTATGGTAATTGAGTAGTATCACCGGTAGTTTTGCTCTTATGAGCATTAAAGCACATAATAATAGACAAACAACAGTGGTTAAAGCAAGCAGGTAGGATTACTATGTTCTTTTGTCAGAAGTATATAATGTCTTGTAGTCAGTTTTAAAGACTTCTCAACTCCAAATCCACCCAGCAGTCACCTGCTGAGTAATTTTGTATGCCTAATCTCTAGCCCTTAACTGCAAGCTTTCTGCTAATTTGAGGCAAATGGGTATTTTTGACACTAAATAGGGCAGTAAAGAATCCCTGACCTAGAAAAACTCTATTCCAAGGCACTGAGAGCAGAAAAATATTCTTTCAGCATCCTTGTGAGACCTTTGGAATGACATAAAATAGCTTTGACTAAACCGTGCTGCAGCCTTCGATTAATGGTTTGCAGAAACTTGCTGAACATCACTACTACAACTTCCCCCATAAAACTTGTCACTTCAGATTGCCATCAGCCACCACAACAATAATCATTTCATGCCTATTGCTAATTGCAAGCACAGCTGAGGCTCAGCGGGGTGCTCTTGCACAGTCCCAGGCCTTTATACCAGCCTCAATCTGTTGTATGGCACTTGTTCACACACAAAAAAACTACCAGTAAAGGCAGAAAGAGGCAGAGTCACAGGTTCCTTGTAATCCCTCTGCTACCCTGCTGACAACCCAGCCGTATAAGCATTCCTGGTTTTGTCCCACTCTTTACAAAAGCTGAAGTGACCTTAAGCTACTAGTAGTATGTAAGCTTTTGAATGAAGAATACAGCTCCTTCAGGTGCCTTAAGAAGCAGTGTTGCATCTGGGTTACAAGATTCTGTTTGCAGCACCCCTGCGGTGAACTGTGGCTTCCTGTAACATGTAAAATATGAGTGTGAACTCAAGGTTCATGGCAAGGAACAGGAGGTCATGTTTCCATTCAGCTCACACTAAAGAAGATGGGGGTTTGCAGATGTTCCTGGGTATGTGTAATGACACCACCTCCTGGAAAGCGCAGGAACCCAGCACAGGGCTGTGTTTTGATAAAATGTGCCGCATTCAGTGTGCTACTTGCAGATTTATTCATACCAATTTTTGCAATTTATGTATTCAGAGACAAACTTGCTATTTCAGGAACTTATTGATGATGTTTTTGCATTCAAGAAAAAAAAAAAAAGAAGGCAGAGGGCCAGGGAACAAGGAAGCTTATTGCTCAGGCTGGTTGGGGTGTTGGATGGGCAGCCATGGAAGTGCGCCTCTTGTAATGCTCTAGCCCCTCTAATACCCATTCTGGTGCATCCCAGCCGGCCCATGGCCCACCTTATCTACCCAGCCTAGCACCCAGCAATAAGGGTTGCTGTGAAAGACAGGAGAATAGGAAAACTAACCTGAAAGAGGGATTGACTTCCTGTCTGTACAAATACAGTATCTGCTTGCAGTGAGTGGGCTCTGAGAGCACGCAAAGAGTGTCTGCGTTTCTTCTCCTGGAGGCTGGGTCATGGTGTGCAGCCATAGGGCTGTGTTTTGCCTCTGACACAGTCCTGCTCCCTTCCCTGCTGACATCCTGCTGGATGAGTGGTACCCACCATGCATCCACGAGGATGCAGCCTCCACAGCCTGTCCTCACCCTGTGCCCCCAGACTGAGTGTAAATTGTCCCCTAGGTGAGAACAGGAATGCCAGCAGCACCAGTAATGTGTGTGTACTACAGTGAGTTATATGTGGGGTTTTGTCCATGGGCCTGGACCATCAGTGAGGTCTATTCGTTCTTTACAACCAGACGTGAGGAATTTTTTTCAGAAAATATATTTATGGTATTTACTTTGGTGTGCCCATGCTACAGCTGTGCTGCGGCTCCAGAAATGTGCTTGAAATGTGTTGCAAGCCCCTTGGCAAAGCCCCAAAGTTCAGTATTTGGGCTGTGACCTCTGCACCTTGTCTTGGGGACAAGCCACAAAGCTGGAGCTGGATCTCCAGGGGGACCCTGTATCCCAAACATGGACCCCACTGCCCTTGAGGGAATGGCAGACCTCCCTGGGGAAAGCAAGGTGGCCAGTGTCCCCACAGGACCACTCTGTTCTCTTTTGTCTGAGATGATCACGTTTCTGTTTAGGAGCATTTGGCTTTGTTGTTGTTTTTTTAATAATATAGTCATATGCAAATGTTATCTTCTTTGGTAGGTTAGTCATGAATCAGAGGGCTTGTGTGTCTTATAGCACATCAACACTAGCAATAGCTAAAGGGAACATTTAATTTATGGGCTAACTTATTTTTATGAATATGCAGGGCTTAAATTCAGCAGTTGGTGTGTGCTCTATGAAGTGACGTGACGGTTTTGTGTATCAAGATCAATGAATTAGACTTTCTCTTTTTCTCATAAAGCAGAAAGTCTTTGGAGTAAGTTGCCTTTGAGAAAGAGAGCTCCTTTCATGCAGCTGAGCACTACGCCTGGCTGAGCCCTTGTCAGCCAATGCTCGACAGGGGAGAGGTGCGATTCACATTCGGTTCCAAGGAGTTTGCATCTCCCCAGAACCCAGAGTGTTGGAGTGCCCTCCAGAAACACAGAAAAACATTTCATTTTGCTTGCTCTGAAGCTCTCGCAGCAGCAAAGTCACCTTGCCAATAACCTCTGGGCAGAGGTTGTAATTTCTGTTTGGGATCACACAGCCGTGTGGGCGTGTGTGGCGTGGGACAGACAGAAATGGCAGGACCTGCCCTTGTCAGGGACTTCTCATCTCATGTAGAATTGACACAAACACCCAGCAGATTGTTCTGTGGAAGATGGGAGGCAGCAGGGGAAGGGAGAGGGTGTGTGTGCGTAACACACAGTTGCGCCCTTCCTCTGGGGGTTCCGATTTGAAGAAGTGGCAGAAGGGGAAGGAGGTGTTTGGCTGACCTGGGAATCCATGTGCCAGCGCAGCCCTGGATCACAGCTAATGTCACCCAAGAGCATGACTCAGTTAAGCACTGATTGCAGAAAAGCAGCATTATGAACATTAACAATTTCTCTGTTTTGCCTGCGTGGGTCTGCAGCATTTCACGGGAACCCAGGCAGATCCCCCAGTGACAGCAGTTGCTCTGTGCCACCCCACCAGCTGGCTGCTGGCTGTCCTGGGTCAAGGTACCTGGGATCCTCAGGGGATATCCAGGGATGCTCTGACTTCTCAGACTAGTCTGAGGGATTGGAAGGTATGAAGCCCCACCAGACTTTCATGTCTCCTATGCTTGTCAGGCCCACACCAGCTACCCAGGTTGCTTCACTCACTGTTCAACCCGAGTCTGATGCCAGGACCTCAGGTGACAGCTGAGAGCTCCTGCTTGCCAGTCTCAATTAGTCTCATCCAAGCTCTTGCCAGCTTTCCGTCCTAGAGATGAAGGGTCAGGAGAATCTCTGCCACAAGTTGCACAAAGTGTAAGCATTGAGTGTGAGGTCACCACATGCCATTTCTTTGGTGACTCTTTCATCTCCTTACTTCCTCCATTTTATAAAGAGGTGATGTAGAAATTAAAGTAGAGGAACATCATTGGAGTTGGGGGGAAAACCCTTCCCCGTGCAGCTCCCAAATGTGCTGCCATACAGTGTGGAGATGTGTGTTGAGCACACATTTTGTGGTGCAGGGCTGGTTTAGCTTAGACTCGTTTGTTTGCTTTGGTGAGCCTCATGCTACCTTGTGGGTGCCAGTGTCGAAGGATGGAGGGTCACAAATCACTGGCCTCAGTTTTGCAATTACAGAATGCTGTCTCCTTTCCCCTGCTGCACTGGCAGCCTCCACAGCCAGTGAGAAAAGGGCATGTTCTGTGTCAGAGACCCCCGACCCGAGGGGGCAGTGAGGTGGGCAGCAAGAACTGAGTTGGACTGGTGCGAGGTTTCAGGCTCATTGGGAGGCAGCTGCATCCCAGACTAACTTGGATGGTGCTCTATCAGGATTTTCATAAACTGGTCTGGTGGGGTTTCTTTAGTATTTTAACTGGTTCTAGATTAATTGCATCTGGTCTGCAGTATGTGATTTGATCTCTGCGTGTAAGAGAGATCACAAGAAGGATGCAACTGTGCGTATAGAGATGTGATGGGTTTTTGCCTGCTTTTTAACTACTCCTTGTGCTGAGCGCTGTGAGGAGGTTTTGTGGTTCCTCACCCACCCCCAGCCCCTGCTTTTCCTCCTCTCGAGGGCTTGCTGCTCATCTGTGTGGTGTCAGACATGCCATGTCAGCCCTGTGTGAGCAGGGCGCTGATCCACAGCCCGTCGGAGCCTTCCTGCACTGCGGGAATGGCAGGCTGCTGCCACACCGCTGCAAACCTTTTTCACAGACAATTTCAGGTCCTGGAGGGGCCCTGTGGGTTCAGTGGCTTGAAACAAGCTGATTTCCTTGTTGCTTTTCCATCTTTCATAATTGTGAGGGTGAAACCAGAGCATTTCCCACGCAGCCTGGGCAGGCACCCGTAGGTGCTTACACCAGCATACTTCCCCCCAGCCAAACCTTGCCCCACACGACCCTCCCCTCCGTTCACCCTCAGGGAGCCAGACTCGTCCTGTGGCTGTTTATGATTGAATTTGAAGATGGTAAGTAACCTGAGTGTGAGACTGACACCCTTAAAGGCAGGACTGTGCTCTCACTGTGGGGGAAACAGGTTAAAACTTGTCTTGAGCCAAACACACATCACTGCTGGCAAGTGCCATCAATGGCAAAATCAGATTACAAAACCTTGTGGCACTATTGGTGGCCATTACCCTCCTAATAAGTTTATTGTTGTTGTTATTAAAATTTAAAAGCTCATGCATGGAAATTCTGTTAGAGCAGATGCCTGTCTCAGTTTGTGGCCCCCCATGAGCAGGCTGGCAGGTGGGAAAGGTGGGTGTGAGGGGGTGCTGGGGGCACCAGTGTCAGTCGGGGCATCGCACACAGCCGTGGTGTGGTTGCTAGAGAAGTCGTGTCTCTCTTGCAGCAATGGTATACCAGCTCCATGAGTGTTGTATGCACTTGGCTGACAGACCGCATGGACCTGCAGCTTCACATCTACCAACTGAAAACTCTCATTAGGATAGTAAAGGTAAGCACCTGAGGTGTTCCCAGTACCCCTTGCTGTCGGGAGGAGCATGTGTGTGTGCCTGCACGTGTGTGGCACATGCTCTTAGGCAAACTGTCATTGGCAGATAAATTAAGGTTTATGTTAAAAGAATTAAGATAGCTGTATCTATGGCAGGTCGCACTGGATAAACAGGAACTTCAAATGCATAGAGATGTAAAATATAGGTGTGCAATTCCTGCATTAAAAACAAAAACCAAACTCTCTTGCTATTTGACCTTACCTGTACAGTCAGTGCACCAAAATTAGCCTTTTTGTGGACAAATTAGCTGATCACACCAGTGAACTCTGGTGTTAAAATGGGTTAAATCAACCCAAAAGTTTTTAACGCTGTTTTGCTAGAAACATTTAAGCCCAGCTATGGTTTGTGATTATTGTCAGAATGCAAATAAGATTGTTCTCATAGTTAACTGAAGTTGTTTCTTTTACAATGGGTGTATATAGTCAACTCCAAGAGATCACAAAGGTGAGATAACATACCCTGAAAGTAGCATTTTTTTTCCTTAAGTGCACGTGTATGTGTATATGTGTGTGTGCATGCCTTGGACTAATGATAATTATTTCAGTGTGAAATCACAGTGGTTTACATGAAATAATAAGATCACAGAAGGGGGTAAATATAGTTTTGATCATTTAAGTTCTATCTAATGCTTTTTGGTCTAGTATTTTATAATGTTTATGGTCTTGTGTGCAGTGAACACATTGAAGGCATGAATAAATTAAAACTGAAATGTATTAAATGTGCTTTTCATAACTGAAAACAACAGGCAGAGACAGATTATTCCTACGTGTCAGCTAGCTGAGGAAAGCTTTTTTCCTTGTGCTTTATTTATACCAATATCACATTCAGAATAGCTATAACAAACCCAAGGACTTTCTGAAATAGCAGAACAGTAAATAGTTTCTATGGAGAGCACAGAGCAGAATTAAATGAACAACAAGACCAGAGTTTTATCTCACAGAGTCAAGAAGTTTTTAAACATAAATTCAAATAAGAGATGTTAATTGTAATAACAAGGGAAATATGGGAACCATGGAAATTCAACTCCAGTTTGAGGTGAAGAAAGGGAGATTTAAGAAGTATGTGCCCCATGCTTATATTTATACATCAATAATTTCCTCCAGTATCCTGGACTTAGTTTATTTAATCCCTATACTGTAGATAGGATTGTTTAATATGGAGCATTCCAGGAATGTCTAATCATGTCTTTGGCTAGGGGCGGTAAGTGTCCTGCTGCTTGAAGAGCAATAACTGATATTAGAGGCAGGATGAACGCATCCAGGAGCAAGGGACATTAGTTGGAGCAGAGCCCTTATATTGCTTTGATGTCTTTTTAGACCCCAGCCCACCTTATGCAAAGCTCCCCTGAGGAGCTCTGCATATCCCTGCTTTGAAGCTGCCCAGCCCAGCCCGCAAAGGCAGGGCTGGAGTCACAGAGCTGTAATTTGTTGCCCAAGGCACCCTAAAGGGACCTCCGCCATGCCAGAGTGGTGGCCAGCAGAGATGCTTCTGTGGCCTCTGCGCTTCCCAGGTGATGCAAAATGTCCCCAGGGCTGGGATTTCCCTCGTATCCCACCCTCTCCCATTAGTGGCCCCAAACCCACAGCTCATAGGCACAGGTTGACTCCTGCAGCAAAGCAGGGGAGCCAGTGCTGGCCCTGACCTCTCCCTGTCTCCTTCCTCCATGCCTGTCTCTGCTTTAGAAAACGTACCGGGATTTCCGATTGCAAGGCGTGCTGGACTCCACCTTGAACAGCAAAACCTACGAGACCATCCGGAACCGCCTGACGGTAGAGGAGGCCACGGCGTCGGTTAGCGAGGGTGGGGGGCTCCAGGGGATCACTATGAAGGACAGCGATGAGGAAGATGAAGAAGACGACTAGGGAAGCTGGAGCACTGGTTGGGGGTCGCCTGGTATCTGTGCATGTACCTCATCTGTAACTCAGTTAGCCACATTAGGAATTTTTATGTCAGCTCTAAATGCCCATGACAAGTCTACCAATACAATTGCCATGTTAGCTGTGTGGTAAAAAGATTAGCACCTCTCTTTGATTCATCAGTTTCCTAATTTCATATCTATATGTTCATAAGCAATATGGAGCACCATTGTTTAATACTGTTAATGGAAAAACTACATAGAAAACATGCTAGGTGTGTCTCTGTTATTAAAGTTTAAACAATGCTTCATTAACGTACTGTATATACATTGATGGTAAATTGTTGTCAAGATGAGTGACTCAAGTCCTTTCATTTCTTTTGTTTCTCTTCTGTGGATGCCAACTGCTTAAAATTAATAAAAAAACCAGCTTTGTTTTTAAAAGAAAAACCAGGCAATTACAAATGATTTTTTTGTTCTCTCTGTTCATTTAAAAAACAGAAAACAAACAAACCCAGACAGCCGTTTGAATCATTCTGCATCCTTGTTAATGTACCAGGCTCTTCCCTTCAATATGCAGTTAACTGCATAGAGATTTCATCCCAAAGGATTAGTCATTCTAATTGCCACACCAGATTAATCCTATCATTATGGATATATCATGCCACATTACAAGTCCAAAGCAGTTGTTTTATGTTGGTTTGCTCCTCTAAATGTTACATTTTTGTTTAAATTTCAAATAGCCGTGTATGTACAAAGACAACTTTAATTACAATCTTAGACTCTACAAATGTGTTTATAATAATATATTGAATATTTATTTGGGTAGATTGTAACCATAATTTACAATTCCTCTGTTTCCCAAAGGTTTTTATATATGTCATGTACATTGCATTTAGACCAGTAACTGCATGTCCATCAGTTCCTTCTCGAGAGCTTTTACTTTCTGTGTAAAATAGTGATCCATCTTGCTTTTTTTGCCTTATACAAGCCGACAGTTGTAAAAGTGTGAGAACTGTGGCTTCTCAATAAATAACTATTCAGATGTCCTAATAATAAATTATAGAGTCTTTTTATGTCTGCCTTAGGAAAAAAACCAAACCAAGCTGAGATGTAAGAGCCCCCACCTCTCAGAATAAAGGCATTTTCTTTTCTCATGGGTCTTCTTTAGTTTATTAAGAAGATGGTTTCCTGATTTGCTCCCCAAGGTCAAGATTGGGAGCATAGTCTGTTCCCCAGGTACAAGGGCATTTCTGCTATGACTGCCACAGTTTTTTCCACCATTATCTGCATTCTATGTCCTACGATTTGTCCCTGGACATCTAATTGATGTCTGCTCTGGTTCAGCACCTGTTACTGTATGGCCATCAGCCTTACCCAACACTTACCTTCCTTCAAAAGGCCTCAGTTTGTATTTTAACTTCTCCCAAGGCAGCCAGCTGCAGTAGCACTTAGACACACAGCGCAGAGACAAATCCTGAGTTGAAATTAAATAAAAGTCTGGTTTGATGGAAAACGTGTGTAATGGAAGCACACTTGAACTGGATGCCCAGAGAGGTCATGGATGCCCCATCCCTGAAAGTGTTCAAGGTCAGACTGGATGGAGCTCTAAGCAACCTGGTCTAGTGGAAGCTGTCCCTGCCCATGGCAGGGGGGTTGGAACTAGATCCTCTTTAAGGTCCTTTCCAACTCAGTCCATTCTGTGATTCTCTGTTAGGCTGAGAGTTTTCTGAGAGGTTTTGCAGTCCCTCCCTCCCTCCCATCAGCCAATTCACACCAAAACTGATTCCTGCTAACCTGGGTCTCAGTCATTTGAGAGAGCAGCAGAAGAACTGGTGTGCTTTACCCCCAATCACAACAACCTGTTGCCATCCTGGAGAACCAGGACAAATGTTCATCCCTCACAGATAAAAGATGGGCAAATGGAAAAACATCCTACCTGGGTGAGCCTTCCTGACATAATGAACAATTAAACTAAACCATCTTCCAGAGCCCAAAAGACATGAACCCGCCCTGGACATATGAGAGGAGATTGGGACCTCTGGAACTGCCTGTGAAGAGGGTGTTGATTCCCAGATGGGGCTGGGATAATTATGGAAGCCTGGAGCATATTCACCTGCAGTGCTGGATTTTTGGGTCCCTGCCCTTCCCTCTGTGTCAGAGTTTAGCATCTGGCTGTGGAGGTGCTGTGCAGCCCCACCTGGATGGCCACACCCTACATATTCAGTATCCACCTTTCCCAGGTGTCCTACATATACCATCCCCTTGGAACAGGGGCATTAGCAGGGACTTAACTTTAGGAGTGGGCAGTGGACATGCACATTTAGCACCACTTACATGTTGAGAAGCCATCTGATGCACCAGAATAGACAAATTTTGAACCCTGACTAGCCCAGCAGACTTGATTTTTGTCTTGCTCTGTGCTGCTGGTAAGAGGGAAGCATTGCCAGAAAAAGCTACTTCTGAGGACTTAGGCAGGAATATGGCTTTGTGACCACTGACACAGGAAGCTTTTCCCTCTTCTTACCCACCCTTCATGTGTGCAACTACTTGGCCCTGAGTCCACAGAGGAACTGGGGTAGTAGTTGAGTGTTTAAGTCATACAGAGTCTATCAAAACAAGTTAAAATGCCTCTGCAGATCTGTCACTGGGATGCGCACAAAAAACATCTATTCCTTGACCTCATTGTGCTTGGAGCCTTCAATCCCACCCTGAAGCCCTCCCAGGACTTCCCTGACAAAGCAAGTCTCACAAGATACAAAGCAAGAAACAAACTGCAAGCACCACCTGGTCCCTTCTTTATAGGTGGTTGAGACCCACTTGAGACCCATACACGTACTGATGCACACGTGTGTTCATGCCCTCTTTATCTTCTCCCTCAGCTGTCCCAAATATTTATGTTGAAGGACAACACCTCCAAGAGGAAGCCCTGGGAAAGCCTTACTGGGGTGGTCACAAGGCTGGTAGCAAAGAGTATTGAAGGACATCCAAGTTTATAGCTCTGCTCCCAGTCAGGCAGAGCAGAGCTGGAGAAACAGCTTGATTCTGCTCTGGAAATGTCTCCCTTTTTTTTTAAAACACAAAATATTTATTGGGTAAAAACACAGCCCACTTCCACCTGCCACCTTTCAAAATAGTGAGCCCTGCTCAGTTTTTTGAATGAGAGAGTGTGGGTGCAGCCTCCAGGAGATGTTCCTTGGCTGTGCATTGCTAATGCATGTCGGTACCTCCATGAAACAGCAGTGATTGGACACCCTCGACTGAGTTCCTCTGTCATGAGCAGTGACCCTATAGCCTGTGACAGCTTTTTGTGTCCTCAAACCCCAATAAAGCACCCCAGTGACCCCACAGCCCTGAGGCTTGACCACAGAAAACGGAAGCATTAGCCAACTCACTATTTTTAAGGTATTTGGACCCAAAAGATGAGCTTCAGGTTACGTACTTTAGTGTAAGCAGGGAGAAGATCTCTCATGCAAGCATTGCTGCAAGGCAGCATTTAACCTCCCACTCCACAGCCTGCAGCCTGTGGCTGAGCAAAGAAGTGCACTGCACCCTGATCCCCACTGCTTTTAACCCTGCACATGGCTACGGGGGAGCCCAACCCTCTCCTAAACAGGTGCTGCACTGTGGTACCAGGAGTGGGAAGAGCCACTTTGGGTCAATCCTGCAGAAACATAAAATCCAAAATTGTTTGGTTTCGCCTGAAAAATATCAATCTGGGTTCAAATCCTTCCTGGCCACAGATTACAGTCTGGACAGGGTTCAGCTCCTGCAGAGCAAAGCTACACCTTTGGCAGCACCTAAAAGGGCTTGTGGATAGATGGGAGCACTGGCAAACATGGCCAAAGAATGCAAAGATCTGCTGCTGGTTCACTTCAACCCATTGCTGTGATGGAATGAGCTCCAACAGTCAAAGGACTTTCTGCCAGTACAACTGCACCTAGATGAAGAATCTGCCAGTACAGTTATGTCAATCCGTTTCGGGAAAAGAGGAAAATTTCATTCTTCTGCCAGCAAAATTTTAAATGATAGATCAGGCCAAAACTTCTCTCATATTTACAGGGAAGTCCAGCGAAAATATCCTTTTTTGGACAGACTTACTTAAAGCATGTGGCATGGAGACTGAAAATGCTATCAACTATTTGACTGACAAGTGTCAGCAGCTGTTCATCCAATTTGTTTTATATCTCAGCAACTAACAGACTCTTTCCCCTCTGCTGTAATGAATGTCTTCTGGCCCATAGGCATCTTAAAATTTGCTTTTCTGCCTTTCTAGTGACCAAAACGTCAAAAATGTTAGAAGACAATTTGTGTTCAGAAGCATAAATAGGCACGCAACAAAGCAAAGATGATTTTGCCAACATTCAGGCTGTGTTCTTTTTTAAAAAGTCACAGCAAACCTAAGGCAAAAATTACTTCTCTAAGCTTTAAAAGAAAAAGCTAATGCAAAAAAAGCACATGATAAATCAGCACAGGTTAAACCATCAACTAGCAAGGGGAAAAGCTGCCGTCTAATGGCCAACCAAAATGCAGCTGAGCCATATGTCAACCTCTGAACTTTGGCTGTGAAGTTCACAACTCTGCACTTCCATCACCAGTATTTGTTCAAAAACCTGCTCCATGCTGCCAGGATTCAACAGAGCCACCATTGTATCAAATCAAGCTTGGCTAGGGGAGTCTTTGGGCCATTCACAAAACCCAGCTCTCTTCATCTCAGATCTAGCACTGCTTTCAGACCTCTCTGATCCCGACTGCATATAATTATTGAAGTTTTCACCCATCAGGAACTTTCTGGACTAAAAAAGCCTGTGTGACACCTCTCTCTGGTAAGCTGTATTCCATTATATTTCCTTTAATCAAACATGTTTAGGCTCTCAAGCTAAACCTGAAGTAGTATTTTCCTCAGCCCTTCTAAAAGATACATATTCCATTTCAAGTTGTAAATCCACATTTGTTGTAACTAGGCAAAATATGAGAGAAAAAAAGTGCAGAGATTATATGCAATCTGCCAGCAGAGTTGTGTGCCATGAGGAAAATGCCTCACAGGTCAAAACAAAGAAAAACACTGAGCAACAAATTAGTTGCAGGCAGTAGCTAATATGGAGATCAAAAGATTAAAATCAACATACAATGACGAAATCACTGGAATAATAGGAGCACTTAAGAAGATTAAGTCAATAGCAGAGTCCAGTACTACAAAAATAAGGTTTTGATTATACTGTAAAATTTTATATTGGGAGAGCAAAAGCAATTACAGCCATGACATGCTTCGCTATCCCTGCCTTAGATCATCTTGGCTCATTTCCTATGCAAGAAATACAGTTGTTGAAATAAACAGAAATGTTATGACTCAAGTGCTCGATTCAAAAACAAACCAGGTGGTCAGATCAGATTGGGGACTGTCAAGATGGGGTCTGTAAAATGAGGACTTGTTGCAGATCCTGGAGGATTCGACAGCTGGGGGAAACAAAGGCCACACCGTTTAGGACTGACTTTCTGCACAGAGAGCTCCACAAGCAGCTGATGTCGGGGGCTGTCCCAGGCTGTCAGCTGGAGAGGAGAACATGTACTGGAGGGGAGGTAGGAGGAGATAAATAGCTTAAAGACTAGAAGTGAACGTGGTGAGGAACTCTGATAACAAGGAAGGTGTTTTTCTATCTAGCTAAACAGAAAAAGATTGCAGGTTTGGTTTTACATCAGAGGCAGAGCACATGGCAGCCTCTAGGCCTATCTGGACCCTCACATCAGGGACAGGAACATGTCCCATAGCTATGTTCAGCAGTTCTGGGAGTCAACCAGTACCACAGCCCAATGGGGACAGGAAGGATGACCAACCAGGGACAGCTAATGCTCACCATGACAGATCTACCCTTGGTCATCTGCTTGGTGTATAAGCAGGAATTGATGAGCCAGTCCCTCCAACACAAACTGGCCATGGCCATGGAACACCAGCCTCATCTATGGACTGTGGAACCAAAGGCCTAGAGTTCCCCATGGAGAAAGAGTTACCCTGGTGAGGTCCTCCACACCCAAGAAGTCTCAGAGCTCCTGGTGCGTTCTGCAGTGCTCTGTGTTTCGTGAGGAAGAGCTGAAGCAGCTCCTCTGTGCCCCAGGGCTGATGATTTGCTTGGGCTTTTCTCGCAACTGGTTTTTCAATATCACTATCTCCAGACCCACCCCCACCCCAAAATCACAAGCTAGGCTCATAATTAAATCAAATAAATAAATTATCATCTATTTTTACATAATTTGTGGGTGTTCTTGAACATTCAGGAAATACTTGGGTTGTGCACAGTTTTTTCCTCCAGTAACGAGGTCTGGATTTTTAGTTTGGGCTCTCATTGTTGAGGGGATTTTCTGTGGTTCTTCTAGATCTTCTGGAATGAAATCAGCCCTTTTCCTGTGCCCAAGCAGCACAGCAGCACTTTCACTCATCAGTCTGGGAGTCTTGCCAGGCTCTCTCTGACTTAGCCACCATGAGGGACGGGGACGCTGCAGTCCAGCTGGTCCCACACACCCCAGAGGAAGTGGACAAAGTGCTGCCATCCACTGCCACCCCCATACCACACAGCCCTTGGAGTCCAGCTCTGCAGCAGATGGGGACACCTGTGACAACAGTTCAAACAATGGCAAATACAAATCTCAAACAACCTAACGTGACATAGCCAGAAAGACTGGACAACACCGAGTGAGGAGTGAATGGCAAAACGACAGCGGAAAGATCGGTTTTGGAAAGATTCTCTCTCTATTTGGTTTTCTTCATTGAAAAAGCAAGTCATTTCGAAAATAAGATGTTTTTCTGTCTCATTAAGGGGAGGATAATTCAAAACACGTGGAGTTTGTCCCACTTACTTTTTTGGCCATCCTTCTTTCAAGCAAAAAAAGGGAAGGAATAGGAACATGAAACTGAAGTGGGCTTCTACCCATTTTCACTGCTTCTTGCTCCTTTTCCTGAAATGTTTTTAGTAGGAAAGTGAGAACAAGGCCATCCCCCCATTATATTCTCCTTCTCTACTTCCTCCCACCTTTTCTCCTAAATAGAAAATAAGGGGAAAAAACCCCTACAAAGCCAGGAAAACTTAAAAGCTCCCACTCTTTCAAAACAAAAAAGTACAACATTTCAAAACATTAGGAAGGAACATCTTTCAGTTTCAGTGTTCAGAAATGAAACGCAGCATTGCTCCATTACTGCAATGGGAAGGATGACTACTTCCGACAATAAAGATGAAGAATAGCAGCTCATCCCTTCAACAATTTCTTCCTTGCCTTATTGGCCAGGTTGGCTTTGGATATGGTGTGGATGCCACCGACTCCTTGCCTGCCTCCTGGGCTAGACCAGTCTTGCACCAGGAACTAGATTTCCCTTATGATGTCTCTCTCCGCTCCTCACAGGCAGGCAGGCAGCATTTTTGGGGCATAAAGCCTGGCTGGGATCGAGCTGTTAGTTACCATTCCTGTTGACAGGCAAACTAGAATAGGCTCTGGCTCACTTTCTTTGAGCTGCGGAAGGAGGAAGAAGCCGGGAAAATAGTTCATTCAATTGCTTCTGTTTGGCAGCTCTGCAGGACTCTCTGCACAGAGATGTGGCAAGTAAGGAGTTGCCATTTTTAGAATTACATAAGCCCATTTCATTGCCATCGAGGCACTCTGTGCAGCTCCTGCCACGGTGCCCTGCCAGTTGCTCTGCAGTAGGACTAGATTTCAAACAGCTTTAGAAACAGGTCAGATACCAGCTTTTAAAATTGAATTCAGGTTGAAAATGTCGATTTTGACATGACTCCTGCCATCACTGACAAAGTAGACCAGCACAGCCATGCAAGAACTCTGAGCCAGTTTGCTTCCAAAATCCCACTAACTACACTTCCTCTGGGACATGTACAGTGCTCCAAAAACTTAGCTCCCTAATAAAAAAAAAATCTAAAAATATAAAATAAAATTATCTATCTAAAATTATCTACTGCCTATAGATAGGCAGTAACATACGTAACTCAGTAAAAGGGATGAAAAAATATTCTGGAGGGTCTCAAAGCCTCTGCTCCATCCAAGGTGGCCTTGCCAGGCACTACCCCTGTTCCAGTGTGGCAGTCTCTGTTGGGTGATAGGGCAGCAGGGTCACCCCACCGATGCTATGGGCCCTGCAGGGTAAGATGGACTGCCCATGGGGAGTGAGGCATACCGTACTGCAGGGGTACTGCTCCTGTTGTATGAAGTATTGTGGTTTCAAAGGAATAATGGGAAAGATTCACATGGGTAACAACCCTTGCTTCATCCCTGGCCCAAACTTTGCTGTTCGTTGCTCAGTAATTTGTCCAGTGTCTGTCTCTGACCACTGCAAACTGACCTGTGGCCAAACACCTTGGGAGCATCCCTGGGCTGACCCTTCGAGGTCGTAACTGCTGCCTTGCATGGAGACAGACCCAAATCCAGCACAGTGGGGGCAGGGCCGGGCTGCTCCGCAGCTCAGCCCTCCTCCCAGCCCAACCCTTTGCACAAAGCTGCAACGCCACAGGAAAAGCTGCTCCCCCACCCTGGCTCACAAAGACAGCCCCATCCTAATTGCCTGGGCTGGTGGCTCACCCGGCAGTCCATCAGCTTCTATTAAAAAATAATAGGGAAAAAAATTGGGAAATAGAAAGCAAAGCAGCATGGAAATCAAAGCCACCATTTCGGGGAGATTGAAGCATAATGCTAATAACTTTCGGCAGCTTCCACTGTGGAGTTTAAGCAGCTGCCAAGTTAAATAACTAGGAGGATCCTAAGTTATCTTCCAGTAGACCAGAAATGCCCAGTGCCGACTGCCCGGGCAGAGGCAGCCCGACGGACGCGGGGAGCCGGGCCTGGCCTGCGTGGCCCTGCGCTCCCGCCCGCCTGGGACCCACCTGGGACGCGTCCCCTGGAGTTCCTCACCAAGCGGGTCTTGCCGTCGAGGAGCGAAAGGGGAACCCCCGCCGGTTTTCGATGTCAGCGGCTGGGGAGCGTTTGGGGCTGGGGCTGCCGGGAGCGTACGGGACCCCCGAGGGGAGCGATCGCTAGAGAAGCCCCGGGTGACCCGACGTGTCCCGCATGGGGCCGGCCCGGCCTGCCCGGGCACCGCACTCGTTTTCCTGAGGAGGCAGCGGCGTAAAAGTAACCGTAGGAGCGACCGCGTCCGTAATGGGAATGTCTTTGCGCCGTGAGCCTTCTTGGGAAAAATACGCAAACCACCTCTCCCTCCAAATGTCGGGGGTGAAGGATTAAAACCCCACGGGAGAACTGCCTCCACGGGAGAGGCGGAACGCGGGGCCGAGCCGCGAGCCCGCTGCGCGCCCGATGTGCAGACGCTCCTGCCTCCCAAAGCTGGGCTGGGCCGCTCGGCCCCCTCACACCCACCCCCCGCCCCACTTGGCACTCCGGGAGCAGAGGGGCTCGGACTTGGGCTCGGTGGTGGGCAGGCGAGGGTGCTGGGGGCAGCTGTCTCAAAGTCAGTCAGTTGTAATATGCTCGCCGGAACAGCAGAAGTCGAATCGATAGAGACGGCCTCCAGCTGTGCCTAAACCTGCGATTTAAATTAAAATACTGAGCTCTGATGCCCGCGTCTTAGCTGAGATCTCAACGTCCTGATGCGTTAGGCGTGCGGCACCCGGTTTCGAGCCGGCCGGGAGGCAGCGGCACGGCCCAAGCCGGTACCCGGCCGCGGGATGCACGGCGGGAGAGAAGGAGGGAGCCCCGGGGCTCCGCAAGGGCCACCCCCCGCCTGTCCTCGACCCTGGGAGCCTCGAGGCCTGCGGGACCCGCTGCCCCGAGCAGGGCCGTGGGTGCGGAGCAGCGAGCCGGCAGTCGTTCCCTCGGCCAGGGAAGGAAGGAAAGAGAGAGAGACTCGGTTCAGCAAACACCCCGGCAAGGACGAGGACGGCTCGGGGAAGCTGGCAGGGAACTCCCGGCCCCGGCTCCGCAGCCCTTCTTTTATCCTGCCCGAAATCATCTCGTTTACAGAAAATATTTGTTTGCACTATTAGTTGGTACTGGAGTTAATTACTCAACGTGTGAGCGGGGAGTAATATGGATAAAAGCAGCCCCAGTGTTTATTGTGTGGGTGAGCTGTTTGAGCGGTGCTTGAATAAACTGCAATTAGGGTTAGATAGAGATTAATTAACATGTGAGTGGCAAGGTGTAAAATAGTTCCCAACCCTCCACTCAGTATAATCTGCAGGCGAGGAAAAGAAGTTTGTGGAGGCTAATTAAATACTTTGCTAAAGCCAGCGAGCCCCGGGAGCGAGCAGAGCCCAGCCCAGCCGCCGCCTGCCCGCTCCCGCTGCCCGGAGGAGGCGCGGGCTGGGCGGGCAGCGCAGCTCAAACTCGGCGCGCCTCCTCGGGGCTCAGCCGGGCTCTCCCACAGTCCAGACACCGGGCACGGCTTCTGTGATTCTCCGAGGTCCCGTCCCAGCCTCCCCCCCAGAAGCGGGATGGTTCCCTCGCTCCCTTGCACGCTGACCCGTCAGATCCGGGCGGGCAGGGCTGGGCGGACGCCAACACCTGATGCTCCAGGCGGAGTGTGTCCTGGGGCTGGGCGCTCCCCTCTGCCCGCAGACAGCCCGGGGCGGCCGCCGCTTTTAAAGTTTGTTTCTGGAGCGTGTTGTGGTTCGCAGGTGAAAAAGCCTGTCTGCAAACAGCCGCCGGCGAGCTGCCCCTGCGGGGAGAGGAGGCGCGGCTTTGTCAGCGCTGCACAAAACCCCCGAATTCCTCTAAACTTTCTTAGGCGCGCGAGGGAGGCGGAAAAAAAAATATATAGGGGCCTTTTCATTGCTTGCTTTACCTCTGGCCAGGCTCAATCTAAACCCTTCGCTCCCCCCGTCTCCCCCGGATAATCCTCCCCTTTATTTTAGAAACACACAAAACCAGGTTCCACGCAGCGCTATAGTGGCTACAAGTGAAAGAGAATTGAGCGCCCTGAATCGCCGGGGGAAAATTGGTTCGGCTGAATAGCCCCGGCGAGGGACGGGGAGGCTAATCAGAGCCCGGGGGGTGCTGCCCTGCAGCCGGGCCCCCCCAAACAGGTGGACGCGGGACTCTCTCAATTACTGCGTCCTTGCATCTGAGGTTTCTGCAAATCCTCCCTTCCCGTATCACGGNCGGGCACCTTTAGGGGGTGAACTTGCAGAACTTCCCTTCGCTGAACACGGGTCTTTTTTATTACTATTTTAATTTTTTTTTTCAGCAGCGAAATCGAGTCCTGGACACGACTCCCTCCACATTTATTTAAGGCTAATCACCAGCTACCCTGAGAGGGGAGAGGGCTGGAATTAAACTTAGTTTAATTAACATTAATACACTGTCCTAATTAATGGGTTGGCTATTAATTTATACATGCTGGAGAAGCTCGCAGATAAGTGACAATTTATTAATTATCTTCCAGCTCGGTTGCAACGGAGCTGATTGCAGATGGGTTGCCAAAATAACTCGAGCATGGTTGCGTGGTAGTTGCTTTAGAAAAAAAAAATCATTCTCCCCCTTCTTAGAAAAAAAAAAAAAGGAAGAAGAAGAAAAAAATTCCTCACGCTCACTCGGAGTGGCTCTTCTAACCCCAGCAAGAACTGGAGCACTCTTTTCCACCCAACTTGTGAATCGCACTTGCCTTCTAATTTGCCACATGCAAAACGATTCCTCTGCTTTGCAAGTTGCTTTTTAAGAAGGGAGAGAGAGAGGAGAAACCCAGCTCTCACACGAGCGATTTGTGCGTCTTAAACTGGAAGGAAATTGTGCGTGGAGAGGGGGGGCTCGTCTTCCTCTCCCTGCCCCAACCCACCGCGCTCCAGCCCGGCGCCTCGGCTTGGGGAAGATCCATGGTGGCATCCCCATGTCATTCTGCTCGAAGTGACTTCATATGATGTCAGCTTTAAATGTACGAGACCGTGATCTGACGCTCAGGAAGATGTTTGCTATCAAAATGTGACTGTGGCCACACTGCGCTGCTTGGATGAGTCTCGCCGGCGCTGGGCAAAGGTAAGTGGTCCCAAGGCGAGCCCCGCCGCCCCTCGCCGTGCCCCCCCGCTCCTGCTCCCGCATTTCCCGGACAGTGGCCATCGGTGGGGCTGGGCTGGGTGGCATTGCGCTGGGGGAGGTTTTTCTTTTTCTTTTCTTTCCTTTTTTTTTTTTTTTTAATACTATCAAGGTCTAGCTTGCATGTTACTTTAGCGTGTTCCGCTTAATGAGCAGTAATCTGGTACCCTACNTGGGGGGAGAACAAGGTGCTTATTAAATTGATTTGTCTCCTGGCTTTTCTGGAATGCAGAGCCGAGAGCGGGAGAGAGTCGCTGCTCACACCAAGTTCCCGGTCGGCGGAGCGACATGGCGAGCCCGGGGTCGCTGGAGACGGTCATGCCTTCCTCCTGCCCCCGGCACGACGGCAGGGCCGCCACCGCTAACCCCTCAAAGACCCTGGCCTTCTCCATCGAGCGGATCATGGCAAAGACGTCGGAGCCCAAGCCGGCCTTCGAGGAGCAGCACGGTGGGCCGGGGCCGGAGCCAGGCAAGAAGCCGCTGAGCCTGTGCTCGCCCCTGCCCTGCGTGATCCCTATCCCGCCGCTGGGCTACGAGCTGCCCTCCAAGACTCTCAGCTACTCGGAGCTGTGGAAGAGCAGCCTGCGGGGCGGTGCGGGGCTCTGCAAAGCCAACTGCGGCGTCTGCTGTAAGGCAGAGCTCGCCCTGGGCCAGCCCAGCGGCCGGCTCATCAAGCCGCAGGTCATCCACCAGACAGCGGCCGTTCCGGCAGCCCCCCGCTCCCTCTACTACTTCAATTACCTGGACGCCGCATACCACCCGGCCGACCTCCTGCACGGACAGCTCTTCCCGGCCGGCCTACTGGGCGCTCCACCGCCTGGGGGGCTCTCGGCCCACCAGAAGCTTTTCCTGCTGGAAAATGCCAAGCTGGCGGGGCTGGCGGCCGAGAAGCTGCCGCCGCCGCCTCCCTTCGCCCACAAGGAGCGGCTGCCGGGACACCTGGACCAGGTGATGAAGGAGGTGGCGGCGGCGGAGCGCGGCAGCCACCCCAAGGGCCACGCCAAAATGGGGGGCGGCGGCGGCGGGGCGGCGGAGGGCAAGCCCAAAAACTTTACCTGCGAGGTCTGCGGCAAGGTAAGGGGGGCGCCGGAGTAGGTTGGGAGGGCTGAGGGCGGCGGCGGCGGGGCTGTGCCTGACCTCGCCTTCCCGGCGCTTTCCCGCAGGTGTTCAACGCGCACTACAACCTCACCCGCCACATGCCGGTGCACACGGGGGCCCGGCCTTTCGTCTGCAAGGTCTGCGGGAAGGGTTTCCGCCAGGCCAGCACCCTGTGCCGGCACAAAATCATCCACACCCAGGTAGGTGGGGGGCAGCCGGGATGCAGGAGGCGGCGGCCGCCCCTGCTCTCCGCGCAGCCCCCACTGATGGGCCTCTCGCACCCTGGTGTAGGAGAAACCCCACAAGTGCAACCAGTGCGGAAAGGCGTTCAACAGGAGCTCCACGCTCAACACTCACATCCGCATCCACGCCGGCTACAAGCCCTTCGTCTGCGAGTTCTGCGGCAAGGGCTTCCACCAGAAAGGTGAGCTGAGCCGGGACACGCCGGGGCCCTCGCCCATCATTAGTGGGGAATAAACGCGGCGAGCCCTGCCCGGCTGGGGGAAGCGAGGGGCGCAGGCAGAGCCGCCGCCGCTTCCAATTACTTTCCCTCTAAGCCGGGCAGCACCGCCGGGCACTGATGACGGTTCCCCCTAAATGCTTTTTAAATGAAAGGTACCAGGCCTTGGTCCTAATCCAGAGCCCTCCGTTTGCCGCGGGTCACCGGGTTGACCCTGCCTCTCATTTGTGCCATGCCAGTTGCGCGCTGCTCCGCGCTGACGCGGACCGAGTTTGACAAGTGGGACGGGGGTGCGGGGGAAGACACTTCCTAATGCCCCCCTTACCTGTGCACCGTGCGGCTCGGGCATCCTCAGGTAACCCCCTTTTCCATCTTTTTCCTCCGTCGCAGGCAACTACAAGAACCACAAGCTGACCCACAGCGGAGAGAAGCAGTACAAGTGCACTATTTGCAACAAAGCCTTCCACCAGATCTATAACTTGACTTTCCACATGCACACCCACAATGACAAGAAGCCCTTTACGTGTGTCACTTGCGGGAAAGGATTTTGCAGAAACTTTGATTTAAAGAAGCACGTCCGAAAGTTGCACGACAGCGTCTCCAGCGCTCCTCCGCCGCGGGACTCTGGGCGCAGCGGGCAGAGCTAAGGGCCCGGCGCGCCGCCACACTCGGACCTGCTCCACCAGGCCAGCACTATTTATCCAAACCAGCCTTCGCTTCTCTGTCTTTTCCCCAGCGAGCTCAGCCGCCCGTAGCAAGCGACCCCGAGCCGCAATTGTATATAAGAGGAATCTTATTTAATGGCGCTTTGCGCCGCCGGAGCGGGCCAGGACGGGCCGGGCTGGCCGCCCCCCGCCCGGCGCCAGGACAGAGCTCTTTATACGTGTCTGTAAATCTCCATTTTAAATGTACGCTCGAATAAGTGAGGAATATATCTATATCTATCATTGGACAATAAACCGGCCCTTCGCAGGTGTCTCATTTCCCACCTGGGCCCCGGCCCGAGCGGCGACCGGGCTGCACGGCGCTATCCCCTGTGTGAACGCGGCTTGCGGGAGCTGCCGGAGCCGGGCCCTGCCGCTTCAGGGTCCGCCAAGCACCGCGAGCATCAGAGGAGCAAAACGAGGGCGGGAGGGAGCCGGGCGGCTTCAGAGGGCTGCTGCCGCCCCCCGGAACGGGGGCAGAGTCCTGGCAGGACCCTCGACGGGGCTGCGCGGCTCCGACCGACAGCGCGAAGGGTGGCTCGGAGTTTCCCAGCGCCGCTTTTCGGGGTCGGTTCATTACGGCGTGTTTAAACCGTTCCTGAATGACTATCTTTCCTTGCATGCAGATAAAACGATCTCACGCTTGCTTTCCGAGTAATGACCCAAATTAAGAGAGAAAACACAGACCCTTCAAACCGCATTACATTAATCTAATCACTCCCAGCAGGCCTCAGAAACTCTTTTTGATCAGAATATGGATAATCAAGCACTTGGATTACACTAAATATTCCCTTCTCATCTCCCCCCTCCCTCACTTTTAATACGCAAGTGTCTATTCCGGCCACGTCGTTAGGAACAATATTATTCTAGCGGAGAAAGGAGATTGAGGCGGCCGAGCGTGTGCGTGCTGCTAGGGCCGGGCTTGCCAATGAAGAGGGGAACGAGAGAGGCACCGAAATGCCTAGGGATGGCGTAACGGGGAGCTCACCTTTCTCCTCTTAATTGAGTGGTTAAATAGAGGGAGGCGAGGACGAGCACAGCTCGCCGCCGAGCGCAGGAACGGGAGTCGACCCCTCGCTCCAGGTTTCTGGATTCATTATTAGGCTCCGATGTTCCGCGCTCTCCAAGGAGCGGGTTGGGGGCTGAGGCCGGGGCTGCGGGCACCGCGCTCCCGCTGTAGGGACGGGGCGATTTTAGAGGTTTTGGGGTTTGCATTTTCCAGTGTCTGAAAAAGTATTTTGACTCTTTGAGGAGCGGAAAAGAATGTCCAGTGATCCTGGCAGCGGGGAAAGATCATGACCGAATTTGTTAAAAAAATTCGGAGAGTTTTAGGTTAAAAGGAAATTCAAAAAAGGAAAAGAATGCAAACCCCGTCACCGGTAAGTCACCGCTCCAGAAACTCTGTCGGGGGAAGACGGTCCCGCAAGTGAAGGGGCTGCGGCTCAACCCCCGGCAGGCGAGAGCCGAGCCTGGCTCTCCCGCCGCCACGACAGACGGGGCAGGACAACCCACGGGCCGGGGACAGCGGGAGGGAACCCTCTCTCCGTGAGGACATTGTGCCGGGGGAGACCATGGCAGGACGAGGTCCCGCAGGACGGGAGCGGGGCGTGCGCATCCCGAGTGGTGCCCATGGAGCCGGTCCCGCTGCCAGGTCCGGGGGAAGCGCCGCTTTCTCCGCACCTCGGGCGCCGGGAAGAAGTCTGGGCTGCCAGCCGGGAGCCGAAAGCGGGAGCCAGGCGCGGCTGCGGGCCCCACAGACAGCGCGGAGGCTGCTTCCTCAGCTCTCCTGATGAGCGAGAGCAGTGCGAAACCCACTCCCAGGAAGGGAATTAAGGAAGCGCTTTCTTACCGCATTTTTATAAAAAGCGGCGTTGTTTACAGAGCCGGCTGGGGAGGAGGGTGGCATCCCCGTCACGGCTAAGGGCATCTTCGGGGCACCCTGAAGTGCCGTGTCGGCCGCCGCTAGTGGGTTTGGCCACCTGGCCCCTCCTGAGGGGCGGTGGGCAGCCCTCCCCGGACCGGCTGTCGCTCCGGCTTCCCCCCGATCTCGGACGCACTGGGAAGGGGCCACGGCAGCGCGCTCGCCACCGGCCGGCCCTGGACCCCCCCCGGATCTCGCCCGGATCTCGGCACACACAAGCCGCAGATCGCGGGGGAGGGGCAGCTCTGCCAGACACACACACGCCAGAGACTCCAATTATCTTCTCCCTCACAAGATGTTTCTGCTGTCCACGACTGCTCACACTTCGGCACTCTTGCCAGCAAGCCTCAATAACACAAAACCCGCACAAAAACCCCTCTCCCGGCGCCGCAGCCGCGCACACAACAGATTGAGCGATGCCGGTGCCTCAGGGGGAGGGTTAGAGGTGCCTCCGCGCAGAGAGCGACGTGCCAGCGCCGCCGTGCTTCCCCCCTCGGCCCGCCCGGCCTGGCCCGGCGCTTCCCCGAGACCGGGCGGCTCCCAGGTGCGTCCCAGCATCGCGCCGGGCACCGGGAAGCGACCAACCTACAGGCAGCTGCGTTGCCCTTTTCCCTGCACTCTGCTCTCCAAACGTCTGAGCAACCAGTTTGCTGCTAGAAACATGTTAATTGCCAACGGAGCTCATTAAGGCATGCACATGCAAAACACAGCGAGGGAGATTAAATGGACAAAAGCGCAATAATGAACTGTCAAAAATCGGACCCATCTACACGACCAGGAGCACTCAAGAATGAGGCATTTAGAGGCAACAAAGGATTGTCTGGGACAGGAAGAAAGGACGACCTAGACTTTTGTTTAGTCAACACAATTGATTACAAATGAGAGATTAACAGGATAGCTTCAGAGTTTTTTTGAAGGAGGCATAAGAGAAAAGTCCAATTAAGTGCACCGAATGTTAACTACATTGATTTCCACGGCCAGCGCTGGAGAAATTCTCATTAAACCATCCCTGGCGATCCCTTTTGGAAAGTAATTTGTCTCCCTGATGGAGCAGAGAAAGGGAGCCATGTAAAGAGAAAGAAGCGCTAGTTCTTGGCACAATGAGCTTAGGAGACACACTGGAAAGAGCCAAAGGGGGAGTTAATGAGCATCTGACAAGCCGCTTGGACCCGGGCCTGGAGAGCAGCGATGAAAAGATGGAATTGGCCAACAACTATTCTTTATATCAAACATAAAAAGGCCAATCTGAAACAGGGCTGCTCAAAGCTGGTGGGGAAGAAAAGAAAGGCCCCCAGTGAGGGGTGGAGTGGAGGGCTCAACTGCCCCATTGGGAACGGGGGGAAAAATGCACTGGTATGTCCCTCTCCGAGCGAGCGGAGCTGCTGGCCCGCTCTATTCCCCGGGCGGGCACGGCAGAGGGGGGCGGCAGCCCCGGCCCAGCAGCCCCGGCCCGGAGGCGCTTGCACAGACCCGAATCGCCCCAGGGCAGCTGAGCTGGGTACAGTTTAAAGAAGTTATCCCGCGGAGGGAGATCGCCTGTCATCCCAAATCACGGCGGCCCGGCTCTCCCCGAAATTCGCCTTCCTCCTCCCCGGGGCTGCATTCGCCCGGCCCCTCCCGCTGCCTCGGCTGCGGCCCCCCCCGCCTCCCCGGGGGACCGGGCACCGCGGAGCGCAGCGCAAGGCAGCGCACGTCGTGTAGACACGGCTCGCTCGGAGGCTCTTAAATCAGATTAGAGCTCGTTAATAACAATTTTGGCCTAAGTCTGTATTGACTTAGGTTTAGGAATGGCTAAGCACTTTCGCTTAAGTCAACACCAGAGCTAAACTGACACATGCCTTTCCCAAACCGCCGTTCCCCAGGACGCCCAGGTGCCTGCAGGACTTGTCCTTCTGCCGCTTTAAGGCGTTTTACGGAAGTATTTGCATGATTTTTAAGTAAGCCTGCTGGGCCTCAACTGTGCCAGCCCACCCCTGCGTGTCATCCACGATGGTCCCCTCCAGGGACGGGTTTCATGGGCCTCACCCTCCTAGGGTTGCGATCAGGGGACTTCTGTTCTTTGGGCTCTTGCTGCCAGCCCTTGCGGTCCTTCCCCAGCCCTCACGGTGTGGCTCCTGCCCACTCCCTAACGCCTCCTGCCTCTCTCCTCAGGTCCCCTCTAACCCCTTCAAATTCGTACCCTGGATACCCCCAGAAAGCCGGGGCTGCATTGGCATCCACAGCCGAGTTCCGTGGAGAGAGTAAGGGGCCAGAGGTAGCTGCCCCTGCAACCGAGGGAAAAGACGGCACGGCGGGTCCCAGCGGAGACACTGCCCTTAGGCAGCAAGCACAGCGGCCACAGCGAGGGCTACCGGCTGCCTGCCCAGCTACTTTAGATTCATGGAGAGCCACATGCAGATGGGATGGCAAGGGACAGGTAAACCGTGTGGCTGTGCAGGCAGAGGGGGCCACCAGCAGGGAAAGGCACCCACTCCTCGGACTGTAGTGCTGGGGGGGGTTACTGCTTGGGGACACGGTCACCCCATGCCCTTCCTCTCCGGAAGATTCCTGCACACAGACCTCACACCACGACCAGCTTTGCCTTAAGCAGTCACCCTCCCACCTCTCCCTTGCTGTCATCCTCCCCACCTTCTCACCAGCCCTCTCACAGGTACGGTGCTGTGCTGACCAACACCATCACAACGAGGTCTTAGTGAAGACACATAAGCGGGAGGGGGAAATGCTCTTATCAGCTGGTTTCTACCACACATCCTGATTCTCCAGGTGACACTGTCCCAGCTTTTAACCCCACTCCTAGCCTACTCTTATTGCTAATCCTGTCTAGCCCAAAGCCATAGCCTCGTGTTATTTGTATTTATCTCACTGATTTACTACAATTGCTTAATTGATTGAATCATGGGCAACACGTGCCCTCAATTAAAAAAATTTAAAAAAAGGAGAAGGGTACATTTAGACTTCTGTGCTCTCTTTTTTACGGGCTGCCTCTCCTCGTAAGTTGTTGAAGCTGCAGCTGGGCTATGTGGCTCAGCCCTCAGAGACCCTCGGGCGTGCTTCCCAGGGAGCCCAAACAGCCGTTCAGTGTGGGTGCGTCAAGCCACCAGCGATTTTAAACCCTGCTTTAAAGTGATTCCGGTAAGAGCGCGTTTAGTCACCGAAGCACCTTATTGTCCCCAACGGGGACAAAATGCTGTCAGACACAGACCACAGAAAAGGTCCGCTCCCAAAATTCTGGGTGTGTAAGCCCGAAACAACACAAAACTTGACTTCTACAAATATTTGCATCTTTGACGTCTTCTGCGTTTGCAGAAGAAGCAGGCTGATGACAAACTTTAAAAGAGATCTGATCCGGGGGCAGAAGTACTCCCAACCGATAGGACAAGGAGTGGGGACCTCGCTGGACCCGCTTCGCCTCTCCCAGCTCCTTGCCGAGCCTCTCGGAGCCCCTTCTGGGCCGCCCCAGTCCGCGGGCAATGCGCACAAGCGGGGCCACAGCAGTCGTGGGAGGGCAGCGGTAGCCCCCGTCCCAGCCCGTGGGGCTGCTCTGCCAGCGGCGGCGGGGAGCCCAAACAACGGGGATGTGCGCTTTGAACCACTTGGGAGACCGAGGCCACGGGAGCCAGGTATTTTCCCACATCAGCGCCGCTGCCCCACTGCAATGGACACGATTGTCCTGTGAAGGACTCAGGCGTTTAAACCGCAGAGAGCACCTGAGACCTCCTGCAGCCGCGTTCCCGAGGTCCCGTTAACTGTCTGATACTCCTTCTACTGTCTTCTTCACTGCTGCCAGTTGCCAAGATATTTCACACAAATAGAAGCTGATTTATTATCAGCCTCTTCCTTCTGATTCATGATGTTAATGAACTGAGATATTACCAACGCTGGATTATCGTATCTATCAATGAATCCAGTAAAAGAAAGCTAATTATAGAGGAAAAAGCCAAGTGTACCCGGAAACTTAATACAAAGAAACGTCCGAGAAATAGAGCAAAGCGGCTGCAGTAGTTTAAGCGCCCTCTAAACACCGCTTCCAGTTGACTGGGGACTGCGACACTTTGGGTCACACAGACAAACCTTTTTCCTGGGGATTCAAGGATACGTTTTTTACCGTTAACATTATCACGAGCGTTTCCAAGGAATCCAACCCGCTGCCCAGAGCTTTCCTGGGAATCTCGGCGCCGTTGAGGGAGAACACAGACAATGCCCTTCCCGTTCCCTCTCCCAGCGCACCGTTCCCGGCGACGCGCAGTCCCCGCGCTCCGATCACGACCGACTGCCACCCGTCTGTCCTCCCCCGTGCCACAGCGAGCTTATTTCACACCGGGCAACTACGAGAAATGGGGTTTGGTTAGTTTGGAGTTTTTTTGTCCCTTCCTTTTTCCCTTTCCCACAGTCGCTTGGCTCGGCGTTTCCCCGGCTCGAAGCAGCGCTGCCTCTCGGGCAGAGCCCGTACCGGCGGCACGCACAGCGCGCAGGTTCGTCCGCGCTGAACAAAGCTGCCGGCGTATGCTTCACTTGGGCACATTATCTATCCTCCGGAAGCTTTTACTGAGCAACAGTCAGAGCTCCGTGAATTAAACTATTGGAACACTTACAAACTAAATGGGTAAAGAAAGGCAAGTCTGGTTACCAAAATTACATTTCCCATTTCCCATTCACCGCAGTGAGGCAGGTACTTATTTACTACGGCTTCAAGCTAGGTAATTAGTAAAGGAGACTGTAATTTACCTAAAGAAGGCAATTTTTGTCCTTTTATTAATTTGCAATAGATTTGTAAAATAATCTTACAGCAGCTGGCTCTGCTTGAATCTGTTTCAAAAGTGTGATGTAAATACTGTCTCACACTATTTTGTTGCCTATTAGGGGTTTCTGGTAGGTGATACGACTGAGAGTGAGGGGAAAGAATACCACACATTTATTTTTAAGATCATAATCACAGCGATAAAACTTATGAGAAGAAGTGAGCATACTTTCTATCTGTATGCGTTAAAAAACAGACGTATCCAAAGTAAGTCAAATGTAAAAGCTACAAACTGTAAGGCTACATACACAGCGGGTACAACTTAGCGCATTTTCAAGAGCTCTTTTAGCTGCGTTTAAAAGGAGTAGCAAATTCCCAAATTAAATCACCCTATTTATAGCAAAGACAAAGAATTTCACACAGCAGGAGGATGTACTAAAGAACCATTTTCCCCCGTTTCCTTAGCAAGGTTTTAAGTATCTCTATTATCTACATCTTCCTAGTAATCGCATATCTGAAGTAATTTAGCTCACACTTACTATGAAACAATAGGAAGAGTGCAAATAATCGATCTGGGATTCATCACATTTGGATTTTTCAGCAGTAAACTTCTGAGATGTTAATCTTCACTCAGCAGATTAATATTTCATATCAGAGTCAGAGGAAAATAAACACCATACCTAAGAAAAGTATTTATCACTGGCCTACTTGCTGTTCACACTTGGGTCCAGCAGGACCAACTTATATCCAACTCATACATGCAATGCACCTCTGAGATCCAAGAGGCAGTGACTACAGGAGCAAAGTTTTATTTCAAGTATAACACAGTATATCCATGGATTATAATCCTTGAGCAAACCGAGTATCACAGTAATGAAGACCTTAGCATTACAAATATGTTAAAACAGCTTGCATTTGGAGTGATATTTAAGGTCAAGTTGTATCTGAACACAACTATTAAAATATTATGAAAATTGCCATTATGGAGTAAATAATGTTTTCTTTCAGATATAACCTCTGAAAGTACATTCCATTTTAAATTTGGTTTTCTTATTTTTCAGTAAGAACAAGCTCAAACTGAGCATCTACATCCCCAACCTGTTCTATGTGAATGAAAAAGACAGAAATGAAAAACTATAAGCTCAGCCTAAAAATTAGCTCCCAACTTCTATGAAAACATAACCCTGAATAAATACAATCAAGAGGATACCATAGTGTCAAATATAATGTGTCTAAACCAACTTACTATTTCAAATGTACTCTCAAATTAAATTAATAGGCTTGTAAAAGATTCTGCAGAGTAAGAAATTTCTTACGCTAGGGAAAAGTAACATGCCTTGCCTTCTCCTGCCTCCACAGCCAGAATAACTGAGAAAGTATAAAGCTTGGGAATGTGATGGCAGAGGTGACAAGACGGGTGAACAGGCTGTCCTCCTGGGTTAGTATTGAGGTTACTCATCTGTGCATTAACCTAGAAAAGTATGATTAATTATTTCTTCTTGCAAGATACTCCAAGATTAATTTACGAACAGGAAAAACCTTTGGGTTTCCTCACTGCTCTTCACTTAATTGCTGTCCCACACCTATGAGACAAGCACAAGAAGCAACAGGCCCCTAGGACCACTGCGCCTTATGTATACATGTATTGTAACACAAAAGGGCAAGCAGCAAGTCAAGACTATAGAGTAACAAGTTTGGTTTGGTTTTGGTTTGTTTGTTTGTTTGGGGGTATTTTTGTTTTGGGGTTTTTTTGGGGGGTGTGGTAGGTTTTTTTGAGAGAAAAAGCCGCTTACTCAGAATGGGTAGGAAATTACAGAAGATATATATGATGTAATAGCTATATTTTATACTTTTTGATATATATAAAACCTTGGTATAAGATGGGGTATAACTACATGTTTGAGGTAATTGCCTTGAGCTGGTGAAGAATACCCATTCAAGATCTCATTGGAGACCAATACTAAATCATATCAGTAGAAATCACTTTTGGGGGATTCTTAAATTTTTTTAAGCACGCAAAAGTTTAACATTTGCCTTCTCAAATCTTTATCTATAAAAAGGCAAGTATCATGCTAGCCCAGCCATGGTAAATTAACAAATCTAAGCAGAACAGGAGATACCATATAATTATCTTCCCCGTCACTGCGTGCCCCAGCTCAGGAGACACTTGCTCCTGTACCTTAGCGGCCCTGCTGTGTTGCCCCTGCCCCTATTGCTGTGCTATTTCACAGTCATAGGCAGTTGCATTTATTTGTTTCAAACCACAGGCCAACATGAAGGCCCTTGTCTCTAAGAGCAGTCACATACACACCATACTGCTTTAAATGTTTCTCTTAATTCAGTTTTTCCTTTTCTGGACATGTTCCTACATAGTTTTCCTTGAACTAGTTGTTTCTAAAGTTATGCTGCAGTAAAAAAAGTGAAATTCCTTCTCTGAAGATAATTTCATTTTACTCTCAGGCATGCTATGTGAAGCCCCAAGGGTGGCATGGTGACTACTCTAACCCTGCTTGCAGGTGCCTTTCATGCATATTGCCAAATTCTCACCCATCAGGCTGCCATGCCCTCAATGTCCACACACTTAGATTTCCTTCCAGGGGAAATCACAAGGGCAAGGAGATAGTGAGCATCTGCATTGTGTCCCAGTGGTTAGGCGGAGTTGAAAGAGATAAAGACCCAGATTATTCGCATGTATAAAGTACTTAGGGGCCCAGATTTCAGTTTAAGTGATTTCCCTTTGGATGCAAACAGGATGAGTCCCATTCTTTGTTAGCAACTAACTGCTCATCCATCCCTTCATTCTGAGCATCATGTATAATAGGTTTTCCCTTCTTGTGTGCTCAACCAGTTCCAATTATTTGCTTTTTAAATGTGAGCTCTACAACTGCCACTATATCAGACTGAGAATCACATTGTGAGTTTACAGAAGAAAATATAACCAAGTTGTCTTTGTGACAGAACACTGAGTAGGTATAAAATTGCAATGGTCTCTATGCCAAGTTTTTTTTAAGCTCTCAGCTTGTAAGATGAAAGCCTAATTTGATATTTTTGTAGTTATATAACAGTTCTAATATTTTGTGACATTTTGTATTGTGACACTATAGATGAAATTGTCATCGGACTGACACCCTTTACTGTTTATTCCTTAATTACAACTGTTAACAACACTGCAGAGAAGCGTGCTAATCTGCCATCACATATTATGAAAACAACGTTATTGTTACAAACACCAACACCCACTCAACAGGATAATTCTAAGATGGCAGTTTCTGTAAAAAGTTACCAGTTTAATGGACACTTCAATAGAAAAAGTTTAAAATGAACTCCTAACATTCCTGTGGAAAATATACAACAATTTTATATTGCACCTAAAGTTTTGATTTTACTGTGTCAGTGATTCTTCATGCTACATAGGGATATAATTTTTTTTGAATAGTGGAGTCTCTATGTAGTATGCAGATGCATAGCTCAGATAACTAGCAGCCTAGCAATATTTGTAATCATTACATTTTCATATCCTCAGACACTGGCAGAGGTACTTTTTTTCTTTGTCCTACTACTTCCAGGTTGGGGGTGGAATGATGTTGTTGCAGGAGATTAAATTTTAACAGTATATTGACTCAAGTCCACGTTCTTAACAATAAAAGAAATTAATATTTTCTAGGCTTCTTTTGCTTAGGAAAGATTAATTTTATGCAGGCCATGTCACACACCAGGAAGGATCTTCCACTGAGCTGACACTTTTAGAAGTTCTGTACCAGTGAATTTTTCATACCTAGTTAGCTCAGTACAATTAAAACTCACTGATACTGTACCTCTGTAGGTGAAAGCTGAGAAGCTGTTCAACGGCTGAAAATGAAAATATTATATCCTCAGCTTCTGTATATGCTTTGTTCTTGGACAGCCACTGCCAGTTACCTTTCAGTTTGCGTCTTTCAAACTTATCATGTCTCAGAAAAAGTTCTCACTTGTAGATTGTATCAGCAGAAAGAAAATAACATCAAGAGCAGCCTAGAAGTAGCAAAAAGCCCCACCTGTTAGACAAGAAATACAATGTAGATAGAAGGAGGTTGGGAAAAGCTGCCTGGAGTGAGGTATAGAAGTGATGAAAGTGGCAATGACAAAAATCAAGCAAAACAAGATGCAGAAATTCAAGTTTGTTCTTTCTACAACTGCTCTCATTAAGGTTCTTCCATAGATTTCTAGTGCTAAACCAAGGCTACTCTGATGCACAGTCTGCCTTTTCTGCTAACAGTAAATTCTTCCTTTCTCCCTCATCACTGAGCAGGCATGCAGTACAGATGACTGAAGTGAAGAGAGATAATGCAAGATTCTGTCTTTACTTATTGCACTTATATGTAGAAGCAGAGGATTAAAAATAACATAAAACTCTTTTCATACTGAAAACCTAATTGCCTTGGTGGAAATCTATATACCAGTGTTTCTCATTCTTGATCCTAAAAGCCCATCTGACGATTGCTTCTCTAGTACAGAATAAAAATAAGGAATTGTACACAATGCAACAATGGAATCAAATTATCCTATGTAATTAATTTTCATTTAAATTATTTACATTTCAGTTTAATGGCATGATATTCTGTTGCCTGATCTGGATGATCTTCTCTGCTTAGAGTGATAAATTACGAAACAAAATGAAGCTAAAATGTTTATTTTTGTGAATCTTCTTCTGGGTAGGTTATACTCTGCTTTGTAGCTTTCATTTTCTTAAAGCCAATAGGAACTTCTGCTCTTCCTAAAAGAAACTCTTCCCACTTGGGAAGAGATTCTTTTACTGATGCCCAATAGAGAGTCTGAGAAAGATATAAGAAAAAATAAACTTAATTTCAAAATCTGTGTCAGCCAGTTTAAAACAATACAGATATGCAATGCATTATTAAATCTTACTTTAAGAGTAAAGCAATTCAGAAAAGAACAATGTACTTAACATATGGAATTTTTAATCTCTTGTATGATACAAAATATCAGCTTGGAAATATTTCATTCTGCAGGACAAACTGTGAAGTGACTGAATGTGCCCTCTTGTGGTAAGCAACACATCAGTTTAGACCCTACAGTACCTTTAATAAACTATTTTCCACGATAATGTATTTTTCCAAAAGCAGGTTTTATATTTAAGTATGTATGTTACTGGAATTTAATTCTGCAGTGAAAAAAAAATGTTAGAAATGAAAGCTGCACATTTACCAGTGTAAATTGATTATCCTAGAAAAGTTTACAGTACTATACAGAACTATAGTTCAAAATATTTGAGTAAAATTTTAGACTTGATAACTCACTGATGAAGTAATCATCTCCAGTATTTGGATCACAAATAAAAATAATAATTAAAAAGTGCTGTGGTCTAGGAGAACTGCTGTGGATCATCTAATCCTTCCTCTTGCTTTACACTGTGCCTCTGAGTAATACATTTAACATATTATTTACCTGTGTTATTCATCATTCTTGTGTTGGTATCCTAAGGATAACTTTATTGTTTGTAGCATTTTTAGGAAAATTTTAAGTGCCAGATATAATTTTTTTCCCCACAAAATCATGTAATCTAAGAACTGTGCTAAGATAACACTTTAATCAATCCACGTATGTATTTTTTGCCATTGATGTCCATTCAGAAAAATGTAATTCTGCAGTAGAAAACAGTTATGATACATATGTAGTGAGCCTTTTTTCTTTACTTAAGTATATAATGAAGGAGAAGTGTAGCATAAAACTGAAGATCTCCCTGCAAAGTATTGGATTCCTGGCTAATAATTTCGATCCTTACATGTAACTCAGATATAACTAAGGCTCTTGCAGGTTTACAAAAATATTTTCTTCAACAGATTTACTCAAAGAATCTTGTTTGACAAGCATATGTGCTGTCACACAAAACTACTCCGACTCAGCAAGCTGGGGATCCATTATAGCCATAACTTTCAGAGTATATTAATACAGACACATACACGGCTGAGTGAAATATGCTTAGAAGTGTTTTGGAACAAAGCATGCACAAGAATTTTGTACTCTGAAAGAAAGTTTTCTTTTTCCACTATTTATAACACTCTTCTCTAGAAGCATTAAAAAAAAAGCTGAAACGGGATCTTCTCCTTCAAATAGTAACTCTGTTCTCTCTAAAATTTCACCACTGCTACAGAGCACAGACATTCTGCAGCCATGAGCAATCGCTCTGCAGCCTCAAATTTGTGTGGACTTTGCTCAACACGCCACAACCTACCATGGGACGAACTGACCCAAACAACTCTAGAGGTGTCTCAAAAGTCCTTGAAGAGTCTAAAACTACTTCTGAACACAGTTAAAATAGGTTTAATGTTTAATATTAGTAGGTTGGCATCTTCCTAAGCATCATTCAAAATGTACAAGTATTCAGGAAAAAGTGTATGCTTTGGCCTAAAAATGTCTAAAAATAATAAAAAAAGCCACTGAAGGGGCATACCCAGTGTGCACCCTGTCACAGTCACAGTAGGCTATTTACAAAATGCAATGACAGATGAAAACTTTGAACAGTAACCAGAACAAGAAGTGATGCCTCTCCTTTAAGCAACAGCCTAAGCATGACAACACTTGCCCAGCAGGTGTGAAGCTAAGGTACAATACATCTCTCTTCAGAGCTGACAGTGCTGAAACCCAGTCCTTTGCCCTGCTCTGACAGGGCCCCGGCACCCAAACCAGCATAGAACACTCTGCTCCTGTGCCTGTGGGAACCAAGCCACCACACAGCATAGAACACACAAACCACTGGGGCAAGAAACAAACGGGAATCCAACTGCTCAAAATTTTATCTTTAAGTAATGCTTTAGGGACTGCAGGTTGAGAAGAAAAAAAAAAGAATCGAGTGTTCCTGCTGCGGTACTTTTCATAAGCTTCCATACAACTCTAAATAATTGATGTGAAATTTTCTCTGTTCATGCTGATAAACTGTTGACCCTGAAATGTAAAGATGACAATCTGTGGTAAACTGAGAATGGGATGACCATATAAAACAAACTAAATAGCTCTGACGTAGTAAACACAGTGATTTTCTGATATTCACAATATTACTTTTTTATATTTGACTTCATTTTTAAATAGAAGTTTGTATAGATCTGAAAGCTGCTAAATATTTCCACCAGAATGCTCCACAATCTAGGGACCTTGTCCCAGAATTTAGGTTCAGCATGCTACACAGTACACAGGCCTTTGGCTATACCAGTCACTGAATTTTAAAATCAATTATTTTCACTTTAAGAACATGCCTCAGGGAAAAAAAAAAGCAAAGTATTTGGTAAAGAGCAAATGAAAACAAATGAAAAGAGAGTTCTAGGACTTACTTCTAACTTAACAGTATCGGGATGTGGAAGTAAATACATTCTTTCTCGCAGCCTTTTTTCTGCTGCTTCTATATCCTAAAACACAGGCAAAGTACATTTTAAAAACAAGCACTGGGAATTTTAAAAGGAAAATACACATATAAAGACATTTAAATTAACTAAATAAACCTATTACAGCTAAACAGCATTCAAATATTAACACCAAAGTTCAAATCTTTGTTTAGTCATTCTGAAATACAACTTGTACTACTTAGACTAACACTCTACATCTGCTAAATATGTTTGCTGCACCTTTTTCATACAAGAGCACATTTCACAACCAAGACTTTTGCTGTAAAACACTGCTATTCTCTCTGGACACCAGGGTAAATTAGTTAAATTCTGTTGTATAAAACTTAAGGAAATAGAGGGGAATGGATCATCTTTTTCCATGCTGCAAAGACTGAAGTATGTATTCTAGTTACTGTAACTATAAAGTAACTAGGCAAATTATGTGCAAGATCTTTACTTCTCAAGACAAAGATGACTTGCTAATATGCATGCATAACATGTGCACAAAAATGTAGAGCTGCAGCAAGCTGTTCACCAGACAAACTTGGATGACAATGCACCTCACACAGTTTTCCTACAAAAAAATCAGTATTTGGGTTTCTGCTTGTCCAGTGGATGTGTGCTGGATTCACAGAGGCCCAAAAAAATCTTTTAAAAAAGAAACAACCAAAAAAATCAACAGCAACAAACAAATCAAAGCATGCCCCCAAACTAACCACCCTCCCCCTTTAAAGTTCTGACCCATTCCTATGGGCTTAGTTCCATATCCAACCATTGAAGAGATTGAGTGGTGGGCAGATGAAGAGAGACAGAAAGGGACGTGGGAGTGGGGTGTGAAGAAGTCAAAGCTGAACAGAGTGGAGGGGGAAAGAAAGTATAGCAGATGGCAGAGTTGGGAGCAGAGAGCGGGTGTGAAGAGTACAACAGAAAAACTAAATGAGAGAGGAAATTCCCCAAAGGGACTTCCCAAATATTCACCACCACTGCTGCTGAAAAGAAGAGTGAGATTCTGGAGGAGCATACCCACAAGAGAGACCAAACATGATTACTTGTATTGAATAATAGCCAGTCTGAATACATCAATAAGTGAACAGTGTTCAACTCAAGTTTAGTTCAGTAGAGTATGATTCATTAAAGCAAAAAAACAGCCTTACTGTCAGCTGAAGATCAACTTAGTGACACAGATACAGTCAGATTGTTCAATTTAGTGTTCATCTTATTTTATTTCATTAATTTCTTTTACTATATTCAATCTCAATTTTTCTTTTACAATATTCAAGTACATAATTGCAAACCTAATCCAAGCAAAATTGTTTCTCCCTTTTCTACAGCAAAATCCATACCACTGTAGGAAGCTAAAGGATGTCTGAGAAAGAGTAAACTAAGTCTCAGATTTATCCAAATTCTCAGAAGCAGCAAATGACTGCCCCTTCCTAGGTAAGAAAAAACTAATGTGATAAACATAAAGAGGGAACAGGAAAAAGGACATAAGCCATTTGAAATCAAGATGTCAAAATAACAGAGGCCAACACAGATTTAAGTGACTTCAGCAAGGAATTTCTCTGTTGCACGTATTAGAACAGATACACACAAACAGCACCAAATGAAGCTCGTATCAGAATGGCTCAGGCCAAGCCTGGAGAAGTTACCATCATAATGAACCATACTGAATAAAGGATCATTCAGTAATGTTCACCTCATATCCTTCCACAGGATTTTCCTCCTTTCTGATTCCTTCTTCCTAATTACTGTAGGAATTTTAAAAGGAAGGAAGAGTATCAATCATTATTTCTTTATAGACTCAGCGAAGTCATTGGAATGTTTATGGTGACAGGAAATGAGTGTCTTTCAGGCAAGAAAGGAGACAGCAGTTGTGCATGTATGTTTACTAGAGAAGGTCATTTTGGCATAGCCTAGATATTGGACACGTCTTTTCGTTGCTCACTCCAGTTTGTGTTGTGCAGTCTATTGTCATTCAGAATACTCATTTAATGACAGACAGGGAAAGAAATTTTTGCTGGAAGGTGTAGTATGCTTTAGAAAATAACTTGAACTACTGAAAGATTAGATGGCACTTCTTGTGTGTCTACACATCTTTGTAAGCTTTGTAGGAAAAATAAATCCCTGTCATCAATATAAAATAAATACATCAGCAGTATAAACTTCTTTGGAAAAAACCCAACAAATCTAATATGTCACAGTACTGAAAAAAAGAGAGCATCTTACAATGCTTCCCCTAAAACCACAAGGACTGGAACAAAAACAATTCAAGACCCTTCCCCAGAGGTAATATGGAATGCATGACACACACATTGCTTTTAGGGGACCGAATTCAGCTGTCACTTATACTGATATCAGTCTGGCAGAATCCCACTTAAATAATTCTGGAATTGCATGCCTGGGAAGGAAAGCAAATTTGTTCTAAATTACCTTTCCAGTACTAATTACTATATAGCATACTCTTTTCTATTTCATGTTACAAGCTGTTACACAGTAATACATATTTCTAAACACAAGAAATATCACTGAGAAACAAATGTCATAAATTAGATTACAAATACTAGTCTAATTTCTGCTTTTATTACGACAACATTATATAAGCACCAAATGATACAGATTTCCCTAATCTGCAGTCTCCCTTGAAAGACATTGAGGAAAATACTCTGATAATTATGTTGAAATGCTGAACAAATGCTTATAATGTCAAAATTTCAATTTAAAAAAAAAGGTTAGTTCCTTGCTTTCTACTGATTAGAATTTAAATTAATTTTGAAATCTTTCTTGTGCATAAATTCCAACTAGCACAGAGAAAGAAAAATGGCTTTTGCTATGATCTATTACTGAAAACAACTGATTTTGCTTACATGCAGAAAACCAGAAATGCAAATAAAAAAATAACACTTCGTCATGTCCATGTATTTTTGAGTAGGCCAAATCAACAACTCTCCACATGGTAACTGTGAAATGTACAGTGCCTGGTATCAGGAACAATATTCTGAAGCTGGCACATTAATCAGTCTTGTTTTCAGGCTTCTCATATATTATGCTGCATAGATTTTTTTTCCTGTTTTCTTCTGTTATCAAAAAGCATCTGCAGGAGTGCATGCTAGTTAAAACTAGGATAAAATTAATAGAGTTAAATTGATTTATGCTACTTTATCCTGCAACAGAATTTGTTTTGATACATATGTTTTTGCTTTTTTCCTGTACAAACACCAACATTTTTGACACTTGAAAGGAACAATTTTGAGGATGTGACAGAAGATAGCAAATATCTGTTTAACTGCAGAAATATTTACACTCTGTATATGTCTGAGCTATTGTTACCATTTCCAATACAATAAAGCTTTCAGGATGGAGAAATATACTTTTGCATTTATTGTGTTTGACTGCCCATATAAACTGAGAACGCATTCATAAACACAAATAATTTATAAAACCCTATATTTACAAAGTAAAAATCAAACCTAAAATGCATACGGAAAATGGGAGTCATAATGGCTGAAATTACTAAATCAACAGAGTAGGAGCTATGGAAAAAATAATCAAACCATCCATTTGTTGCCAGCCTCTCACTGAAGCACCTAAATCTACTATACCAAATAAAGGGGGGGTTGATAGCCGCTGTCCAGAATGCATCAGTTCACCAGTCCAAGTTGAAAAATCTTCTTTGTCACAGAATAGTTAAGAAGGCATTCCTGGCTAACTGTTCTGCCTTGTCTGCCCCTCTCTAAATATAACTCCCATTTAAATACAAACTCTAATGCAATAGAATTATACCCACCCAAAATGTGAACATTTTAAATCGGAACCAGGCTCTGCATGAAAAAAAACCAAAGAAATTCTGGTGACACAAATTAATCTTGTAATTTTCTAGAGTAAAACTTACTTTTTCAATAAACACAATACATGCATTATGGACCCTTAATAAGAAGGAGCTTAAAGAAAAGGCACAGGAGGTTCAGTTTGCTGCTGTCTCCTGAAAAACCAACATGCATTTTTCAAATGCATCATGTCAGTGGTCAAGTGCATCTCTCCAAACTCAGATGCCTGTGCTAGGGGTTCCAGAGGAACCTTTTAGTATTCCAGTCCCTGCCATCAGACCTAGATCTTTTAAACTGCCCATTCTCCAACGTCTGCTGAATTTACCCAGGAAACAAATCTTACCTAAATATGACAACTGGTATGTAGAACAGCTATGAGCATTATTAATGGTGTCACCCCTACGGAGAGCCAGAAACACCAAACACTGCTTTTATAGACTTGAAAGTAAAATGCTTGAAGTCACTCTACACCTCTTTAGAGAAAAATATTAAACTGAGAACCTCTTTGACAAGTTAACACAACCACAGTGGGAGAACAGTTCCTACCCTTGGCCCAAAGCACTGTAGCCTGGTCAGCCCATTTTCAAACATACCCCCATGTCTTGAATCAAAGCATAGGGGGGCTGTGAGTCCTGACAGACCCCTAAGTTCTCTCAGGCAGACATGTACTAGCATGTGTTACATCTCTACATGTACTTAACAAAAACCAAAAATACATAGTAGCAGCTGCCACCATGAGGCTTTTGTAAGAAGGGCACGGGAAATAGGTAGTGATGCCATCGGATAATAAAGACTTGTCATTTAATACTTTTTGGTCAAGTTCCAGAAGACAGAACCATATAGAAGAGAATTCAAATGAGAACTATAGAGCAAATACTTCTCTTTTCTTTTTCTTTTAATTATCTAAGCTACTTAACCATGGCATTTTGATGCGGTTCCTGGTAGTTGCAGAAACTTACATTTAAAAGTGCTGCATTCCTTTTATGAGCTGCATCAGCTGCTTGAGTTTGCCATGTCTTTTTAGTCTTTTTGTCTCTTAGATAAGTCTCCATCTGCTGTAGCAGCTCTGATCTCTGAGACAGTCTACAAAGGAAAACATTTTGCTAAGTGGGTAGAACATTTTGCTCAGGAGCTAGAAAATAACCTTTTTACCTTACCCGTTTTCTCAAAACTATGGGGCTAATTAAGCCGGCTGCAGGGTGGGTGTGCTGGGGGAGGGAAAAGGTACAGGCAGGCATCACCTGCTGTGCTTGTACAAAGCTATAATGTTGCAACCACCAGTCCTCAAATGCTGAGGTGCTTAAAAACACTGAATCTCCCAGAAGACGGAAAGACAGGGTGGGTTGGGGTGACTTGATCAGTACTACATTTGCTCATTGGCACGTACTAGTTGTTACAAGAAAAGCAAATTTTTCTGAATCACTACTGTATTTGCCTCACAATTTGAGTTCACAGGACAACAAAAAAGAAATTCTACTACTGAGGCATTGAGTGAGAGAATCCAATTACCTTCCCCAAACAGGAATTTAACGGTGACAGGTTAACAATGGAGATCTTAAACCAGTACCACCACTGGAAGTCAAAAACTTCATCAACCTAAACACCCTGAACAGCAGGCAAGGATGGTAATTCCCATGGTTCTTGAAGGAAGAGTGCCACCTCCTGGAACTCCAGCCCCTTGCTGAAGCACCACTGTGCTGTGCAGAACTCAGATTCACTGGCATCGAAGGTCGTGAGCAGGCAGGGAGAGTCTCACAAGACTCAATACAAACAACTACTCACATTTCCTCATGTCTTCTAGCAAGGTGAACCTCCTGAGCCAAACAGGATGACATCTTCAGTTTTTTTGCCCCGGTTTTGTACTCTATAGAAGGAAAACCAAGTGAAATTAAAATCTTCTAAAGACGTACATTAACATACACTTTCCAATATTAAACAATTCTGGTTAAAAAGCTGCACACATTATATCTATATGTCAGCTATCTACACAAAACCTGCCACAAGACATTGCTACATTATGCTGTGAATACATTCACACTACTAATGTTCACAATATGTTTTAGGAAAATGCTACTGTATTCTAAAAATTTATGAAAGAACCAAATTTTTTTTCAGTTTCAGATTTAGCATTGAGTTTTCTCGAGTTTCAGATGCTTACAATCACACACACGCTCTGTGCTTGCCTAAATAGTTTATTACTGTTTACATTCCTGATTTCTGGCTTTTATCACATTACACTGAATGCAAAGTTATACTTGTAAACTACTTCTCACAGATACAGGGACCTGTTCCTAAGAAACTATGTTTAAGTACAGGCATGATTAAACTAAGTAACTTGATTAAACTAAATAATTTAAGCTACTAAAGGAAACTCAAGCTACTAAAGTTTACTATTCAAATGCTTGAAAAATTAAGTGATAACTTCTTGAGCTCAGCTTTTCAGCACTGTAACTCAGTATATAAGGGAATACACAGTCTAAATTGTTTAGAACTTACTGGTTTTTTTTCTGAGCTATTAAGGAGATCCACTGCCCACTGATGCAAATAAAGACCCTACAGCACTTTTCAGAAGGCTGAAAATGTTTTGCCTATTTTTTTTCACCTCAGAGGTGATTGTGTTGCTGTCAAGTAAAATTAAATAACTTGTCACATGTCCATAATGTCAAAGGGTGGGAGAGCTAAAAGAGCTCATCAAGATAACATTAGTTAAGGCCTCCTCACTATCACGTGTCACACCTAACTCTGAAACCAGCTATTTACACGTGGCCTCTGCTATAGTTGGGGTGCATCTTCTAAGGATGCATGTTTTACCACACTCTGTAAACACTTCTATCCACCTGGCCTGTTGCTAATGTTTCATCTTGTTTAACACGGAGCACATCTCTTCAGTGCTCCTTCTCTCAGCCGGGGAACTTCATGCTCTTTGCGACACACCTTTACCGGCGACAGGAGAAGCCAGAGCACCCCGCCGCACGCACCTCTTGTCTTTAGGGGCGCCTGTAGTTTACAACAGGAGCAATAAACCAGCATCAGCGTGAGTGACAAAATGGCACCAGTCTGAGCATCCCGCTGCACCGTGGGGCAACCGCTCCATTCGCTGCTGCCCTGGGCGGATGCCAAGGCCTGAGGCAGCCCGGGATGAACCTCCGCAGGCAGTCCCCGGATGTCGAGCCGAGAACACCACCTCCACCTCAGAACCTATGGCCGCTCCGCCTCAGGCCGCGGTCCCGACAGGGCGGGAGCGCCACGGCCGCAGCGGGGCCGCGCACCGCCTGAGCCCTACCATTGGGAAGGGGGGGGATGGATTTACGATCTCGTTGATATGTAGCATCCCGTATGATTGCGGGAGAATAAGTCGGAAAATAAAAATAAAATACCAAATACACTTGCTGGTTTACCTTTAGCCTCGTCAGCTTCGAAAAGGAAAGCAACCACCCGCCATGGTCTCCGGGATGTCTTAAAACACCCCCCGCCCCCTCTGCCATGGAGACGGCCGGAAAGGTGGAGCCGAGCCGTCGCTTTGGTGGGCGGGATCGGGAGGGGGCGGGATCAGATCCCGCCCTTAGGATTGGAGGAGCGAGAGTGCGCGGCACCAATCACGGCCCGGGGCGGGAGCGCGGCCGGCAGGAGGGGCGGCTAGGGGGAGTGGGTGGTGCGTGCCCACGCTCACCCTCACAGAGTTCGCGCCCTGGAGCCCGAACTGGCTGAGGCGGTAGTTGCGTTTAAAACAAGTGTTCCTTCCTCTGTGCAAGGCACAGCCTTCCATGTCCGATCTGGGAGAGCGCCTGCAGCGCCAGCCCGGTTCTCCACATGGTTTCCAAACCCTCTGGTGTGAGTCTGCCTGTGTGTCAGAGCTGAGTTCCCTCCCGGCCTCAAAGCTGAAGAATTGCTGTGGCGAGTCTAGTCCTTTATAGGCAATCTTACGTCAAAATATACTTCAAATAAAAAAGCACAATTAATCCACCTCTTTTTCCGTAAATGTTTTGTCCTTCACAGAAAACACAAACCAAAAAATTCCAAGCTAGATAAAGCTGAAAAATATTTTTTTTTCATTTCATTGGTGCCTAATAGATTTATGCACGTGCAGCTGCAGATTTCTAAAAGCTGCTCTGAAAGTGCTTGTCTTGCCTGAATGTTTTCTAAGCATGCTCTCATACTAGTTTAAGACACCTCATCACAAGCCTTTCTTACTGCTGATCAGATGTTTCTTGTGATTTTTCATCTCTTTATATTTTCTATTTTTTTCTCATTCTCTGACTTTATATTTCTGCAAAAAATTCACATTAATTCACTTCTTGACATAAGTAGAAGTTCTTTAATGTACTTGTCAACTTACACTTGCTTATTGTAGCAGTCAGGATAAATAGTACTTAAAATCTTTTTTTTTTTTTTTTTTTTAATTGTGATTTCAAGACAAGACTTTCCAATAAATGTCACGGAGGTGTAGGAGTCAGTCCTCATTTGGTGCGAAAAGCTAATTGTCACGGTCTCACTAAATGTAACGGAAAGCCCAAGCGTTTTGCATATTCTACTTTAAGCTACACCAGCTCTCTGTAATGGCTGTGATCTTTCTTTGTAGCATTTAATAGATTTCAGGAAGAAAAGAGACAAATTGAAGTTTGGTTTACATAGACCATTATAGATGCCATTTGTGACGAGAATGCAAAGACCATTTTAGTTAAGTTACAGATACTATCAATTGTAACAATCTCCGGAAACAGAGACAGGATGGAAGCCATCATTTTCTAATGGCTGCCTTATGTGACAGTGAATGAAGTTCATAGCTACTGAGTTATAAACTCTTATTTTAACCTAGACTGGTTCTGAAGTTGTCAAGAATATAAGCTTTAAACTTATTGGAAAAAAAAATAATGCTGGTAACGGCCAGAAATCCCCACATGCTGGTTTGAGCTGGGGTGGAATTCATTTTCTTCACAGTATCTGATCTGGGGCTGTGTTTTGAATTTATGCTGGAAATAGTGCTGATAACTCAAGGATGTTTTTATTTCTGCTGGTCAGGGCTTACACAGAGTCAAGGCATTTTCTGCTTCTACCCCTTCTTGTGGGAGTGCACAAGGAGATGGGAGGGGCACAGCCAGGACAGCTGATCCCAACCGATCCAGGTGATATTCCAGGCTGAATGGTGTCATGGTCAGCATACGGAGCTGGGGAACGAAGTTGTGTACATGAGGAAAGGCTTTCTCCTGCATATCTGAATGCACTGGCACCTCACTGTAGTGTGTCCTGCTGTTACATGTGTGTCATGTCATGTGTGCCACTGCCTTAGCTTCCAGTTATGATGTGCATCTTTCAGAAAAAAACCCCACCTTTAATACCTTTTATAAAAAGCCTCTTTTCCACCCAGATTCTGTCTTCATTAGATACTTCTATATTTATGTAAGTCTACTGTTGGATCACTGCTATAAAAATTTGAAAAACAGATACCTGCCAGTGGGACCCTGAGATCTGTATTTACTGCCCGTATGGATTAAGGACTTAATGTTAGCACGGAAATGGGAGCATTTTGACCCTAGGTATTTTTTACCCCTGCAATTTGATTTTGCTCTGAAAATTTGGAGGGTTTTCTGAGTGAAATTGGTGGATTGTGACACTAGGTGGCACTTAAATACAGCTAACAAAGATTTTTGTCTCAACACACAAAAACAGTCAAACACATTCTGTTCTAACATGCAGTTAATTATATCCTCAAAATGATGTCTTGGATTGATATTACTAAACAAAGATGTATAAAATGTAATTACAGACAAGTGAAATAAATACTGTGGGCTTGTAATTGCAAGATATGTTTTTTACTTGTAATATGCTACACACCTGTGCATAGTTTATATAGATAGTATTTTATTTTGTCATTTTTACTCACATTTAGGATGGCACAATTTAGCTTTATGTGCGTTTATTTACTGCTACCAATTTTTGCCATATGTCAGTTTTTAAAAAAGGAAATGTTTTTATACATTGGAATTGCAAGACACCAGAATTTCACAGGGAAAACTCTAAGAAAGGAGTTTTCTTGTATGAAACCACTTCAAAACTTTTTTAAAGAAATGCACATATTTTAGGGTTTTTTTGCTTTGCTTTTCATTTCTTCCTTCTCTTACCTTTTGGAGGTACACCTCTGTCGGTACAGTAGCTTAATATCCATGTTGAGGTCTGAGGTCTATCTGTTCATAAACATTTGTTGAGTGATATCATTGGTAAAATGCAGCAGGCCTACGGGACAGTCTGAGAGCCATGAAATCCCATCAGAGAGCAGCTTGTGGCCATCACCTTGGCTTCTGACAGTTTTTTCTATCAGCTGCAGAGTCTGTCAACAGCATTTCAATCAACTGCACAAGCCCTGTGCGAAGCTGCTTTAAGTTACAAGCTAAAAGGCAAAGGCGTGTAAGGAAATGCCCTCCCAGAGCAGGAGTGAGCTAATAAAGTATCAGACTCAGGAAGGTAAAAAATGGGCTTCTAATTCCTCTTTGCCCTCACATTCCAATATTCAGAGACTAGCTCTCAACCTTTCTTTTGGTAGGTCCCCCACCATTCCCTGTCCTGCATTACAAATTGTTGTCTTCTCTGTAGTAGTAATATTAGAGCTGAGATGAAGCTCATAAATGGTAGGACAACTCAACAACACATTCCGGTATTTGTGTTTTGGGTTTTTTGGTGTGTATTTGGTGTGGGAAACTCTGGTACACATGTGGAAGTCATGTGTTGTTGAAAAAAATTTCCAACACATTACTGTATGCTTAGACAAACTAATGTAATCTGTGTGTGCTTGTTGGAATTGCCCCCAGACATCAGGAGACCTGTTTCAGGTGAACCAGAAACCAAACAGCAGACCAGGATGGGCTCAGCACCCATCAGCTGGTGCAAAAATAGTCCAAACTAGAGACGACTGGGCCAAGTTCAGAAAAAGAGTTGGAAGACCTGTGTGAAGACGAAGAACTGAGAGCTGTGTGTGTGAGGGCGCAGAAGTGGTAGAACTCCAGCTGGTTTGTGTGCCTGTCAAAGTGTGGTATAAAACTGGGCATCAGGCCAGGCCAGACTCTGTCCAGTGTCAAAGAAAAAAATAATGTTCTTGATAAAAAGATGTTAACAAGACAATATTTTCTTCATGCTTCAGGTAGGGATAGAAACCTGATAAATAAAACAAATCTAATAAAATCACTATTAAACTGCAAATTTTTTTTCTTATCTTTTTTTCTTTTGAGAAAAATTCTTAAAAGTTCTGTAAATATAAACTAAAACTAGCCTAGACAATTCTTCAGACAGTTTGCTGATACACCCACTGAGTCACATCAAGAAGATACATGCCCTAACAGGTGCTCTCCATCAGTAGTGTCTATGGTATAGCTACTTCTTTTTGAAGAGTTCATGAAAATAGTTTGGCCCTTAAGTAATAACATTAAACCTTCTCTTAAAAGAAAATGTACAGGTCTCTACTGACTTTAACAGATGTACTGGTAGTTGAATGTTTTACAAGTAATTATAATAACTATTTACAGTAATTAGCTTGAATCTAATTGCTTCTCAGCATGTTAGGATAGTAAATTAAAACTTTATTTCAAACAACTCCAGTTGTCTGTTTTCCCTAAACTGCACATAGGAAACCCAATAAAAAAACCCTCTTGGAGACCACCATTCTCTGTTCCTGTTTGGAGTACTTTGAATGGAGGTTCTTAGCTTTGATCTTACAACCAGCACTTCACTTACCCCTGTAAACTGGATATTTCTTCCTCAGCACGGAGAGCAAGCTCCTCCTGAGAGCAAAAGAGGTGCATGTGAACAAGAAGGACAGAAATACACTTTTTGGCTCCTAAGTGAGAGAGTCATGTCAGATGGTTTAGACAAGGGAAGGCTGATTTTCCCTAGCTCCCTCCCTAATCAGTGCAGAGAGCTCAGCTCTCTGTGACCACGGTGTAGGCCCGAGGCTGAGCATTTGAAGCTGCTGGGAAGGACCAGCGGTATTGTTCTTTACAGGCTGTGTAGGGAGCTTTGAGAAACTGCTTTCCTCAGACTGGTGCCTGCAATTATGTACCTGATCAGTGTCTGACCATCTGCTTCAAAACCATCCACAGCTTATGTCTTTCACACCCTTGTGGAGGTTCATTGGAACTCCTTAAGACTGACTTGGCCTGCTGCAAAGACAGAAAGTCTGTCAGCTTTGGCTTGCTTTGAGATTCCTGTTTGAAACCATAGCAAGTTTACTGAGGAGCAGGTCAGTGCCTGCTAATTTCATGTGAATTCAATCACATACAGGTACTGCTGGTTATTTAAACAGTCTTCCAACTGCGTTCACACAATGCTTCGAACAAACTGGACTGTTCAGCTTCGTGCTCTGGGATGATGATGGGCACCATTTTCAGTTTTAGACCATTTGCATTGGGTGTACAAGTCACCCTATGACTTTCAGCCACTGTAAGTAATGCTATTGCCATTTGGTCGTACATTAAAATTGTCTTATTCTGTAATGATGATATATCTACAGCAGCAAAAAGTACTTTGAATTTTAATACCTGCATTTATATGACTGTCAAGATGCGATATTAATAGCTTGACTTTTACTGTAAGCAGAGGTAGAAGAAATAACACCACCTTCACAGTTCTGGCACAGTTTCCTTACGTGCTGAATTCTCAGCCCATTGTTTCTGGTTTTTGCCGTACAAATCTGAGCAGCAGTATTCTATTTTTTAATTTCAGTTTAGATTTTGAATGCTTTTATTATGAGTTTCTTCAATTCCAGAGAGAAATTAGAGAGGCAACAAGGCTTCTCTTATTGCATAACACCAACATTTACTGACAATAAAAATAACTGAACTTGCATAAGAAACCAGTTTCTAATAAACCCTTTTACTGGGTTGTTGTTATGAAGCTTGAGCTTTTCATTTTTTTCAAAAAAGCCCCACTTTTTAAAGAAAGGTCAGTCAATCTTTTTAGAAAGATTTAATAAATGACTTTTCCCACATTACAGAATTTAGTCTTTTGTTGAATTGTTTCCGTTCCTATTAAAGCTTCACAAAAATGTACCTTCTATTATATTTCTTCTAATAGGTTTCTCAGCCTTATAACTATAATAAATTTGTCAGTCTAGCTTCGCTGAACACTGGAGTTGAAAATCCTACCACAACAGATTAGAAATCTAAGCATTTCTAAACCCTTTCAAGAAGTTTTACCCTTTCTTTCAACATCTTTTATGTACTCAGCAATTCAATGAAAATAACCTTTCAGAGTCATTCTTTAAACTCTCTTTCTTGGTGATAGCACAGTCAAGTTATTTGATCAGTCAGTCAGAAAACCCAAGTTCTGTTCCCATCTCTGGCAGAGTGGATTCATAGTCTGAACCAACTCGCTGAAAGCCAACATTTTGTTAAGTATTCATTCAGAGGAAATGACCAGTTTGACCCACACAGGACCTGATTTTTAGAGCAGGTGAGTGCTCAGACCTGGAATTTCAGTAATTTTGAGCAGTGCCCTTAGCACTGCTAAAAAGGTTAAAAAAAGTCTAATAGTATCTTGTTTGGTAACCAGAAATGAAAAGCTTCAGAAGAAGCTTTTATAGCAGATTTTAAAAGTTATGCAAATACCTTTTTTTTTCCCCCCCTTTTTTTTTTAGCCTAATCTCTTTCCTCTATTTTGTTTCTGTGAAATTTGGTTGTTGGTCGTGGTTTTCCTTTTTCTTCTTAGGAGAGAAATTACATTTTTTAGAAACACAAAATACTCGTTTGATAAACAATTCTCTTCAGGAAATGTCTTAAAGTGTGAGAGAATACAACAAAACCTTTAGAATATTAATAACCATCCTAAAAGCAGAGAAGCAAGGAGCATGATCACATAAATCTAAGAAAAGCAAACAGCATCTATGTAGCTCAAACCTTGTGTTATGAAAAGAATCAGCTTTGGTTTATAACACTGTGTGAAGTATAAATGTCAATGTATCATATTTCCTTTGTATGAATGAATGGGAAGGAGAGAGAGGCAAGGGTTATCCAAGTAATATAAAAGCATAATTAACGAATACTTCCAAGGGACACAAATAATCTGCACTAATCCCAAATTACAGCTCATACTCTATACTTCAATTTAACCCCCTCCCCTCAGGTTTATCCATAATCAGGAAATGGAGGAAAAGATGAGTTATCTCACCCTTCTTTTGAGAGAATTGTTCAGCTGACCTTCTTGCAAGCCTGTTATGGGTCATTCTACTTATTTGACGAGCTGTGATGGTTCTGGTGTGTTTCTGGTCACCTGAGTTCAAGAGAAATGATGAGGTGTAGAAAAAGCTTTTATGATGGTCGAGAGAGTGAAGCAAACTTGTTTTGTGAGAAAAGATTAAAATATTTGGCTTATTTATCAAAACAAAAGCAGGAAGAGTATCTGATTGTTTTCTACTAGCAATAGAACAATAATATTAATATTGGTGAAAAAGAGCTTTTTAAACAAAATTATAGTGCTACCAGAAGAACAAATGTGTGTAATCCATTTGTGTCCCTGTGCATGGCCAGAAGGGTGGAACTAGATGATCTTTGAGGTCCCTTCCAATCCAAATCAGTCTATGATTCTGTAATGAATAAACCTTCTATTGAACAGAGAAGTTTTAGGGAAGTGCTTAAGCATCAGACAGGTGAACTTCTAGACAGAATAGAGGAGGGAGAATGGGGTCATTTTAACATGGACCTTCACCTATCTGTGACTGGGAGTCTGAGCCGTGCCTTTCTGGTGACCTTCGGAGGGAAGCCTGACTTGCAGAGCCTTTCCAATGGCAAGTTTTTCATAGCAGACCTGTTCAGTTGAGCCGTGCTGATGAAATACCAGAATCCCATCACCAGCGTCAATATTGTTATCAGCTGCTGGTCTTCATTGAAAGAATACTTGGAACTTAAAGCTCCAAGTCACTTGCTGTTCTGTGCTTCTGGCTATGGATAGTATTGCAGAAGGAAAACCTGTAATAAACTACACAATGCACAACTTGTGCAGTCATCTTGGCTCTGCCTGCTAAGCCAGCCCACTTGTGTTGACACCAGTGCTGTGTAGGTGTGCAGAGCATTGTTACTCGATTCAGGCATTGGGAAGAGAATGTTTTGAAGACAGCATCTCCGTGTTGTGAAGATCTCCCTGTCTGTGTAGGCTTCCTAATATAACCTTCTATTTGCTGAGATCTCACTATGAGCTTTACTACAAAGTCCTACATATTATTTGTAGGTGGCTGTTTGTCTGAACTTCTTCCATAGCCTAAGGCACAGAAAGGCAGGTGAATTTAAATTTTTAGCTTTCACGTTAGTTTTCAAATGCTGTCAGTTTAAAATATTTAAATCACAGCAAGTTCTAACAGCATTATCAGATTTTCTTGCACAGTTGACTGTCTTTGGCCTTACTGAACCAGACTCTATTTATGATAAGAGTTATGGACAGCACTGTGGAGTCCAGGCTTTGGAATAGCTGGGTAAAAATGTCAGTGCTGCCATTGACATGAATAAGATCAATGCTTGCTTTTCTGTCATTTATGTTTCAGCTTAGCAATAATGTAGTAAAGGAGACTTTCTTCGGAAAGATGAAGCAGTAAAAAATATGATAAAATAAATATATTCTAAGGAATGAGAAAATTACTTTCCTTAGGGAGTCCCATTTATTTTCTTCATTAACCTTTATCAAAGAATGGTATCAGTTGATGGTTGGCAGTTTAGTTTCTGAAGATGGGCATGATGGGCAAAAGCTGTAGAATCACAGCAGTTTATATCAGTTTTTTAAAGAGAATGATTTTCTATTTAAATGAGGCTTATGTGTTCGTACTCTGTGTGTGTGCATGCATGTAGCTGTGCACACATGCATGCACACGTCTCTATTTCCAGTAATTTTTGAAGCTAACCAATTGCAGCCAAATTTAACATCGTTAAATAGTTTACTAGTCCCAAAGACATCAAAGTTCTAAAAGTTTTTTTGAAAATAGATGGCTATTCAGAGAAAAAATAGTAAGGAGAGCTTACCATTTGTAAGATGTCAGAGGGTTCATGTAGGTTTTTTCCTGCCAACTCAAATCTATAGAAAACCAGGCTCCTTGGTTCTGTTATTCATAGAGCTGCTTATCTACTTAGTGTTTTTCTGTATTTAAAACAAGTGGAATGAAACCAGTTTATATAAGCAATCAAATGATCTGTTGCTAAAATATGACTGGTGTATTAATCAAGCCGTTACTGAGATGCTCTAAATTTCCTCTCTGGAAATGGCTCTCTGTAATTGGGTAATCTCTCAAAATAATTTGTGATACCTTTTTACACATTGTGCCAGCTGGAATAATCAAACAGGGCTGATTAAAATTATGCTTTCCCAGTTATATTTGAAAAACATGGTGTGTAAGTTTTATATATTTTGAATTGTCTTAGACTGTTACAGATTCTGAGAAGAGACTGTCTCTGCATTAAAAGACACATAAGCAAGTGTAGAAATGGTTATTAATGTCTATTCATGTGTGAGAAAATGTGAGTGTTACTTGTAGGAAAGATCATGAAAGCGTGATTGGGATCCATGGCTAAATCCCACAAAGTATGCTGAAGGTAGCAAGGTACATCACCACAAGGTAATCTCTGCCGCTAAACGATCATTTCCAATTTCGTGGAAAGGAAATACACATCTAAGGAAAAATTGAGGTTTTCTTTTCCCTTATTGAGAGTTTTTCTTTCATTGTATGGTCTCATTGCATATGCTTGCAGGGCTGTAAGGAAATACAACTCTTGCAAGGCTGGAAAGTTATGATAACATATGTCTTCCTTCTCATCATCTACCTGGTGCAGTCTATGTTTAGATTTCATTCACTTTAGATTTCATTCATCGCTCATAGAGAAGCAACTGGATTAATTTTAGAAAATGACTCAGCATGATATGGGGGTGAGGAAGAAGAGACACAGTGAAAGACCTCACAGCCTACAAGACTGGGATTTATTGTATATGTGACTTGGGAAAATTGTTTACTTTGAGTAAGATTTTTAAAAGGCAGTTAGGTTACTGGCTACTTTATGGGACAAAATATATGTAGAAAATCAGATTAATCTCAGTGGAAACACTAAGTTAGAAATGGCATCATTCATTGTGAAGTGTAAAAATGTTCTGCAATGCCCCTTTTATGGAAAAAGAAGACAACATCATAAGAGTTCTTTAGAAAGAACTAGGGGAATGGGGTCATTTTAACATGGACCTTCACCGATCTGTGACTGGGAGTCTGAGCCATGGCTTTCTGGTGACCTTCGGAGGGAAGCCTGACTTGCAGAGCCTTTCCAATGGCAAGTTTTTCACAGCAGACCTGTTCAGTTGAGCCGTGCTGGTGAAATACCAGAATCCCATCACCAGCATCAATATTGTTAACAGCTGCTGGTCTTCATTGAAAGAATACTTGGAACTTAAAGCTCCAAGTCACTTGCTGTTCTGTGCCTCTGGCTATGGGTAGTATTGCAGAAGGAAAACCTGTAATAAACTACACAATGCACAACTTGTGCAGTCATCTTGGCTCTGCCTGCCAAGCCAGCCCACTTGTGTTGACACCAGTGCTGTGTAGGTGTGCAGAGCATTTGCTGTCAGGGTGCAAGACTGTGATCTGTTTGCCACTACACCAGTGATATTCCAGACAGATTTTCCCAACATAACACAGGCTGAAAAATCGGTATTACTGAGAGTATAGGAAAATTCAGACTGTGTCCTGTTTTTAAGGGACAATAGAGGATATCCAGAGAAGGTGACAAAGAGCAGTAGACATCAATTCTTACCAGGCTTTGGCAGTCTGTAGACCAAGCACATCCTGAACTCGAGATTGTATCCACATCTTTGTGTTTACTTCTCAGTTTAAACTCTTTCATGTAAATGTCTGAGGATAAGGTAAAGAGCACTATACATAAAGACTCAACCTGCCTCTTTATTATGCATCCATGCACTGCTGCTGTGGATGCACGTAGGTCCACAGCTAAGGTCCCAGTATATTACTACAACAGAATAATTACTATTCATCATGAGTATCTTTGTTAGAAGACTGAAATAGTTTTGCCTAAAATTGCTCAGGAAAATGTGCAGTAATGTTGAAAACCAAGAAATGTAGTGATAAGGTGACAGAAAAATCTTGGCTCTGCTGAAGTCAAAATGAACTTTGCCCATGGCTTCTGTAAAGCCCAGATTTTTACCTTGAGAGTCTGTCCAGACCAGCTGCTCTTCCTGGATGTCCTGAGAGTGTCCCTTCCTCTCCAAGGAAAGGTGTGCTGTCATGAATTCAGAAAAATGGATTTTAACAAGCATGTATGTACTGTGGATGACTGTACTTCTCTTTTTTGTGAATAACCTACTGTCGGAGCCTGATCAAAGAGATGGGACCATCACGGCTATTCATAATTTATTACTTGAAAAATCAAACAAGGCATCAGTCTCAGAGGTCGTGGATTTAGTAACAAGTCGCCATAACTGAAGATAGTCACGAGTTTCAAAGTTAGATGGCAATTTATAACTTTTTGGTCCAATAAGCAATTAACACAAAGCTTTGTTTTGACTTTATAACCTACCACCTTTGGTATTTTTTACTGCCTTGCATCTGTTTTTCAACCAATAACATGCTAGCTCATGTACACACATATACTTCTACTATAACATCTAAATTCTTAACTTAAACTATAAAATCACATTACTATACTTAAAAACCCTCCACCATATTACCCAATACTTATTCTTACTTATAACTATAGAAATATAGGTTTATAATTCTTCTGCTTAAGGTCTGTATACCTTTATCATTACATCAACCCAAGCTCTTTCCAGGGCTGTAAATTAAACTCATTAGTGCCTGTGGAAGTTTCTACTCCTCTCTTTCCCACAACCTACTCTTTCCAGCTTTGCTATTCATTTTCACAAAGCCAGATCCTGCAGCTGAGAACTTGTGGCTGTCAGTGTTCTCATGCTACCTTGTGAGGGAGGACTGGCAGAAAACATTCAAGTGCAGAGGATTTTGTAAAAAAAGAGGTTGACTTGCTATTTAGATAGCACTGGAAAGTGACTGTTGTGAAAAATTGAAGACTTGAGCATATACCACTTTTTTTCTCCAAGCTTTTCCCTCTTCTGTACACACAAATCAGGAAAAGAACCACTCCCTGTCCTTTGGGAATTTCTTAATCCATTTTACAGCAAATGCTTCTGCTTCTGTACTTTGTGTTGTGACCACTTTAGTGAAATAGATCTGTGAAGAGCATAGCCCAGAAGAGAAGCACAGTTTAATGCACTGGTAAAGCTGTATCCTCAGACACTAGACAGGACTCCTGTGAAAGGAAGATTGAAGGCAACAACTCAGGGATGGGCATTGCGGTGGCCTCACCGCTGCACTCAGACCCACAAGCCTGTGTAGAGCTCTGCTCACTCTGAAGATTGTTAGCGAACTCTTGGTCCTGTTCCCAAACCTGCCTGTACTAATAAAACAGCCAGAGCTCAGCTTCTGCTACAGGCATCAGATGCCATGTGGGAAAATGCACCATATAGATTATTGATAACCACGTCCTAGGAAGAATTGGAGCTCTCCAGAATATCAAGAGCGTATGATAAAACTCAACGAGGAACGCATAATGAAGCCAGGATTAGCTGCACAGAGAAACATTTTAGTGCCTAAATCCTGCCTGTTTTTGCTGTAATGTGTTGCAGTTGATACTACAGCCTTATAATGAGGTCAGTTTATGGATTATTAATAGATAATATGAACATCTAGCAGATAAGGATAACATGGGTTACAAGCTCATCAGCAGATAATGCTCTATTGCAGCAATAATCAACCTGCTGAACTCTGTAATCACCTATAACAATTGAGACCTATTTGTGAAAATACTTATTAATTCCTATTAAATATAAAAGGAAGCTTAATACAAAACCTGGCCATAATGGGTATACATATAATAAGAGATCCCTTTTTCAATACTTTTTTGTCCTTAAGCTCTTGCTTAAGCTCTTGCTTATGCCCACCAAATTCCTTCTGTGAATAGGAAATGTGTCAGCTGGAACTCACTTGTGAGGAGAGGGAGATGTATTTCTCCTCTGCTACTGCATTATTGGGAAGCTCAGGTTTTGAGCTGGGCAGAGTCAATGATGGTTTCAGGGAGAAATGGTTTGTTTCCACACAGCATGGAACAGCTGTGCAAGCCAGTTGAGTGATGTGATGTCCTCTGAAGTCACCCCCGGCAGCAGCTATTCCATGTCAATCAAGTGGCATCCCCCAGCTGTAGGTGCAGAGCTGGACATCTAAGGGGGACAATGTCCTTCTGTGCCAGCCTGGTCACTAAGTACCTTGTACCCACCTTGGATCTCAGATTCATGTGGGTGTCTGAAAAAGACTAGGGTTTGTGTGCTTAACACAGATACCATAATTGCAGGAAGGCTAAAATTCCACTCTTGTTACTTTCTAAAATGCCTCAAGTCTGGGACTCAAAATAGCGCTTTTGGGCTATAGTGTGAGCTGTAATAGTTTTAATGACGTGGTGTGAAACCAGTCCCCGTCCTGCTTTACACAAGGTGAAACAAATTTTTTGAAATCCAGTAAGTAGTTGAGAGTGAAAATAAAAGATCTGGGGATCCTTTATTTGGAGGTGTGCTGCCATTCAGGTCAGGAAGTCTGTGATGTCCCCAGTGCTGCAGAGGTGCCACCCTAGAGGGGACGTGGATTTAGTGACACAATTTTCCAAACCCATCGTGGAAGACCACACTATATAAATATATGTATTCCTTTCCTATGAGAAGCTGAACTACAAAGATACTTCCTATTCTGTACCATGGCTGGGACAGATCCTTAGTTGTGTGGGTGCATCCTACCTGGAATAACTGTAGGTTTTTCTCCATATTGCTTTGCAAAGGTACCTTGTATCCTTCTCAGGAAACTGAAGTCAACAAAGCAATGGATAGGAAGGATTTTAGTGAATGAATTGGCTTATCCTTCTGATATTAGGTCAGTAGATAAAATTAAACAGAGAAATCCCCAAACCCACAAAACCCAGAAAAAACCCATTCCCCAAACAATACCATTTTCAGTCATTAAGTGGGAATAACATGCACCAATAGGATTATGATGCCTGCAAATGCACCATACTAAAATAAAATTAGTTTAAAAGGCAGGAACAATATCATCATCAGGTAGCTTTCTTGCAGGGTGGAAGATAGCTTTAATAACTTCATTGTTGGAACTAGTACAAAAATATAAAAGCTCTCCTCCCCCTCAATACAGCAGTGATTGTGTTAAAAGCAAGACCTCTGGGTCTAGAGGGCTCTTTTGGTGTTTCCAGCCTAGGAAAAATGAGAGCTATGGCACGCAGCTGAAAATCAGCAATGCAGAGTATTGAAATCTCATTCAGAGGTGGATGTATTTCAGAGTACAGAACCAAATGGGAAAATTCAATATATGGAAAGTTAATGCATCATACTGCCTAGGAAGGATGCTGAGAGGTGGCACAGGAAAATCAATAAAAGTTGAACTGCAGGCAAAATGTGGAATAAGAGCTTTAGAAGGCAAAGAATCCAACATTAGTATTACCTTTTTGGGACATGCTTTTTGAACTTACTCAGAAGGAAATGACATAGTGGGACTTTACTCTCTGTTTTGGGTAGGGACCACTGTATGGTCTGAGGAAGAAAAGAGGGTGAGACATGATTCAAGCAGAAAATTCAGGCAGGGGTAGCTGTGTGCTCAGAAGACACCAGCCCTGCTCAGGGCTGTTCATTGCTGAGGCTGTCATTAAATGCCTGTCAATAACAAATATATGCTCAAAGCACCTGAACTGGTGGGTTCTAGGCCATTTGTGAGAGAATGGACTTTCCTGATCTGGCTCAAAGTCTATGGGGATACAGCTGCCTCAAAACAATTTTGTGAACAAACTGGAAACCACCAGGAGGGCATTGGACTGGGTCAGCAATTTGTGCCATGTGCATGTGCATGTGACTTTGTGGCAATTTGCAAAATTGGCTTTATCATCTTGTGCACTGGTTTTTTACCCAGCTACATGCAGTGACAGGGGCATAAAACCAGAAAGAAATAAGGGCATAAAAAGTGGGAGTGTACTAGTATTCCTTATTTAAGAACTTCAGTGTAATTTGAGTAACTTTATGTCATTTATATTAAATCATCATGTTCTTTTTGCTTGTCATTTTGAAGCTTATTTCTGTTTCTTTTTGTCCTACCTTTCATGTGACAAAAATTCCAGCTTAATATCTTTTTTTGGCAGTTGCATACCTTATCTTCGTGGTGGATACCAGCACAACAGGGTGTTTCAGAAACTATTGAAGCTGATGAATCAAAGACCGGTCATTGGTCTTCACTGGGAAGGTGCTGAGCCCTCGCTGATCAGGCACCCATGGCTCAGGCTGGACAAACTGGAGGAGAATTTTGACAAATAGAGAAAACTGTGTTGTGACAGGGCTCTGCTCATCTGACCAGGTTAGCTTAAATCAGTCATTCTTCCTAATACACACTGCTAGGAGGTCAATAGTGCTTCTGAAATCTGTATAGGATCTATAGCCTGAGAGTAAACAAGCCACCTGCATCCTTTTTATTTCAGAAAATAGGGGAGGAAAAAAAAGGTGCAAAGATTTACTTATGGCCAGTTTCACAGGCTGCAATCAATTTACAGGTCACTGTGAGACTTTCAGGCAAAGGCATAACATATGTCTGACAGGCTCAAAGTAAGAGGCTATCTAGAAAATTTGATTTAAATTATAAGGAAGCTTGTTTAAAGCACAAAAATTCAGAAGGCAGAACCTTTCATAACCTAAGGTATTGATATATTTCATAACCTAAGGTGTATATATATATATATATATATATATATATATATATATAACCTTTAAGAGTTTTTACAATTCCACCCCAGTCCAATAATGGTGTTTTTCAGCTTGAAGTCTAGTATTAAGCAGCACTAAGGACTTTCCTTGCTAGTTGCAAAGTGTGATAACCTTTCTATACCTAGATAAATAAAATGTCACCTTTTATTCTGTGTCACCATTTTTATTCAGCTACATATATTACAGCTACAAGCCAACAGCCTCCTTTGGTCACAGTCACAGTGTATTCAGATTCATGAATGAAATGATATTGATTTTAAATGACATTGACATTAAATGATACTGTAAATTAAAATGTTCATCTGATGATTAGACTCAGAGTTTGTCCAACAGTTCTGACAGTGAGCCAATACCATTGAAGACAATGATTTGAACCTGTTAGGAGAATGAAGCAGTGTGGGGCTGATGGTCCCATCAGGCTGCATGTAATGAAGACCTCGATTTATTGTTTTTCTATGATTTTCTGTTCTTCTTGATTGTGTGCTGATGAAACACGATAAGCACCTTGTTACAGAAAAATGCTCATTTGTGTAGTACATGCAGGACACCCCCATTCCATCCCTCTTTTGGACCCCATAGGAACCCCTTAGCAGAGAAAAAACAGTCAGGCTTTCCTTAAGAGATCATAATTTCCTTCTCATGCATTGGCTGAGAGAAGACTAAAGATCTCAGTTTATCCTGCAATCAAGCTCATCAGCTCTCCCTTTGCTTTTCCTTCTCAGGAAAGAAACTGGAGAGGATCACAGCCTTTCCTCTCATGGAAGGGACCTGCAGCATCTCAGAACTCTAGACTGACTGACGGAACCTCATGTTAGGAGACTCTGGGGGTCTGTGTGATGCATGGCTGAGAAGCTACTGTTTCTTTATTATGATGTGAAAATGTTTTTAAAGATTCTGTACTAGATTTATTATTTGGGCTTTATTTGGAGGTTCCCACTGTTGCCTCAGTGTCTCATTCCCTGCCTGAGCAGTCAGAGTCTGCTACTCTCACCTTGCACACAGGGCATCATTTTAGAACAAAACCCCCACCGAAACAGCTGATGGGGGGCTGTGCCACGTTCCCTATATTGAGCCTTGGGCTTCCAGCCAATAATGCCTTCTCCCAAGCAAAAGACACATACCTTTTGCCTTTCTTCTGATATTGACCCAAAAACTCTCTCCCTTTCAACAGCTCGTTAGACAAAGGAACAAAGTATTTATGATTGGATCTAGTGCAAGGATATCCTGTGATATGGGACACAGGACCAACAGGGTTTGAATTGCGGAGTGACAGAAACGATGGCCTGTGCAGAAAGCCTGGCTCATAGACACAGAGATAGGGAAATGTGAAATACTGGAAATGGCTCCCATAATAGACATGGAACTGAAATGCAGAATCTTTTCAAAATTCAAAACCACAGCATAAAACATGAATGAAGCAGGCATTGACTCCTAAACAAGGATTTCAAGACATAAGGAAGAACTTTAGAAAAGAAAAGCAAGCCCAGTGACTGTCAGATTAATTAAACACAGTGTCAGAAAAGACTGCTTTATGAAGTGTTGCTTCTTAAAGTATTACAAAGTCAGACATCAAAAACATTTATTGGCAGCAAAGGGAAACAGAAATCACCGGTGATCAATAAGGTGGCTGCCAGCAAGTGGGGGTGATGTGTCAGTGCAGGAAGCACTTTGTGGCACTTCAAGGGGCTAAGTAATAGGACTGGGAGCAAGCCATTGATCAAAATTATTTTTAGGTTATAAAAGGTCTTGAAAATACACCTTCTGGCATTTGAATCCATATAATAAAAATGCTGCTATTATTTGTGCCTGTGTAGGATGACTGCTAGCAGCCTCTGGAAGCTATTTATTACAGAAGAAGTTGGGATCTCATGATACCACCAATTAATTCAGGCATATTGGTAAATCATATCTCTGTTGCCAAAGTATTAATGAACGACTTACTACATCTTTCCACTTGATACAGGTCTCAGCCAGGCTTCTTCCCTGTGCATTCCCAAGCATGGAATCAAAATACTTTCTCCAAGGCTTTGCCTTTTCTCTTGTCCTCCACTCCTGCCAGTGTTGCTCACCAGGAAGTCTCAGGAGGAGCAGGGGCCTCCTGGAGCAAATGCTGTATGACCTTGGCAGTGCAAGGAGCTCTGCACCGTTTGTTGTCTGTGCACTGACAACTTGGCTGGTAGCAGCTGGGAGCTCACCTCAGAGCTGCTACTGTCTAGTGAAAATGCTGTTGTTTTTATTTAAGGAGCTGCCTTGGGGTGTCCTGATTTCTGTAGCTGTTAACAGAGCTGTTTTTCTTGTTCCATTGCTGCCTCAGGTCATGTTCCCACTGCCTGACCCCCTTCCTTCTGGCTTGTCAAACTCTGGTTTTTGTCCTTTCTATCAAAGATGTAGGAAGAGTTATACCCTTTCTTCAGGAGTGGTGATTTAAGTACCAGGAGATAAGTCCCATAGCCTCTCTGCTCCTGCCTCTTCCAGGCCCTCTCTCTGCATCATTTCACTAGGCAATGTCCCAGTTCATCCCGCCTTTGCTCAGAGGATTTCCAGCTCACTGACCATTCCTGGTGCTCTGCTTTTGCCTGTCTTCAGTGGGGTTACATTTTTTTGCCTGTGTGGTTCTCCCTTCCCAAAATGAGATGGTTTTAACCCTTCTGTGAGCAGACTGGTAGGCGTCCTTACCTGGTCCCAGTGTAGACCTGCCAGACCTGCAAGTGTCTACTTTGCAGCAGGTGGGGTTGGCTCATGTTCAGCTTGCCATCTGCTCCATCCTTCAGGCACTTCCGAGACAAGCAGGATTTATACAACTCTTTCCCCATATTGTTGCTGTCAAGTATCGTGTACCCACCTACCTGTGCATGCGGGGGCTGCCATCTTCTCCATAGAGGTGAAGCAGCCAAGCTGGGCAGAGGAACCTTCCCATGGGTGCCTGCTTCTGGCCTGGAAAAGTTTTAGGGGGCACTGGAAGTGCTGGAGCATCCCCCAGAGCAGGTGTGGTAGGCTGAGAAGCAGCTCCCTGCCACTCATCCATGAGGCAGCAGGACCTGCTGGTAGGATGGTGTCGAGCTGCTATTGGGGTGCAACATGAGGCAGCACCCTGGAGCAGGGGCTGGAGGGAGCATGCTACAAGGTGGGGTGCTTGGCAAGAGTCATCAGGCTGTTGTGTGGTGTTCCACTGATCACAGACCCCATCCAGTGTTCCAGGATCTCTCTTCCTACCAGTTAACTAGAACACAGACCTTACAGGTGAGAATACAGCAACACAAAAGGCAGCAAATGTAGTGTATTGATTTTAACTAGCAATTTTACATCAACAAGTGGTTTGAGTTATTGTTGTTTTTGTCCCTACGCAGGTGCTGCTCCAGAGGCTGAGTGCTGCCGTGTTGCTGAAGGCTCTGCTGGCCTGGGCAGCTACTGTGCCAGCAGCAGATTGCAACAAGAATCTGTCCACAAACCCGAGCGGTTTCCCCCCCAAGAAAAACAAAAAAAGTAACACAGCCCTGAGCACAGAATCAGAACAGGAGGTGGTGTGTGGAGCTGCTGAGGTTTTATTGCAAAACACCGACAGCATCGATGGCATTATGTGTGCCCACCTCAGTGACAGCTCCTGGCTAGAGCAGCAAGGACGTGTGACTACTAATGCACTCCATGGGGAATATTTGCTGCCTTGTCTCTAGGATTTGGAACATCTGTATTCCCCCAGTCCGTCTGAGACAGGAATGAGTACTTTTGCTTTTCCTGCCACAGTGCTAGGGTTAGCGAGCAATGCCATTTATCACAGTAAATCGGGTGATAGTGGCTTGGTGGAAGCCCCTGCTCCTCCAGGCTGGTAAGCCAAGAACTAGATTGAAGGAAGGGCACCTGGCAAGAAAGCTCAGGATCTGAGGTCCTGTTTTGAATGGAGACAGTCCCCCTTCCAAAAGGAATTTTGATGGGCCAAAATTTGTCGCAGGGGGTCCGATGCTGCTCAGCACCGGTATGCCGCAACCTTCCTAGAGAGAGTGTCCCACAGAGAACAGCTCTTTCCAAGGGGCATTAGCAGGCCTTCCTGAGCGACAGGTTATTTCAGCAAGGGTAGCAATTTCTCAGCTACAAGTGATTCCAACTCTTGTAGCTCAGCTGTTTGTGAAATCACCCAAGGCAGACTCAGGGACAGAGAGACAGGAGCCTCATATGGCAATTCCACAGAGGTAGCCTTTATTGTCCAGTCACCCTACCAAGGGGAGGCCAGAGATGAGTGCTCCCGTGGCTCAGGGGCAGAGGCTTTTTATGGGAAAGGTTGGAGGTGGGGTAGAAATCAATTAGCCAACGGGGTAAAGGCTATTACCATAAAGAACCAAGGCATGTTGGGAGCTCACCCTGAGGAAGGCTGCTTATGTTTGGGGAGAGTCTTTTGGCCCTCAAGTCTCTCTCCTCCAAGGGAATGCAGAGGGCTCCTGCACCAAGAGCTCATAGCCCTCCACAACAATTGGGGAGGAGCACTGGTGGAGAGGGACAGGGTTATTTACTGGCAGCTCTCTAATAATTGGAGACAATTAAGAAGGGACCAGTGAACTCCACTGTCACTGACAGTTCCCAGCTGAGTACTGCTTGGAAATTTGAGATATAATTAAAGCAGGCTTTGGATCTCATCATTCTTCCTGCATGCCTGGAACAACGAAATACTGATTCCTGCATCTGTTCCTTATGTGTACCTAATGCAAATAAGGAAGAAGTCTCTAAAATACATCAAAAACCATACTTTATTTTATGTATAGCAATACAATTTACATATTAAATAACACTATAATAGAATGATTTGATATAGTTTAACATAACAAAAAGATTCTTCAAGTTACAAAAAACCCCCAAACAAAAACCAAAAATGAACAAAAAGTCTCCCTCAAAATACTCCCTCCCACCCTTTCCCCAAACCAAACACCACATTTTAAATTTTTTTTCTGAATGGATCAATGAGACAAACGTATCCAGTGACTGGCTAAGTCTAATTCCTATTGCACACACTGACAATGGAATCCAAAAAAAAATTCCAACTTTCACAAGCACTGCCCCAAAGAAATGACATGTGTGGAAATCTTTTTTGGAGTGTGATGATGGTGTGTCACTACCTTGCAACACAGGTTTGTATTCACATAGCCACCACAGAACTAGGAAGGAGGTGAAACTAGAAAAAAATTAGCTTTATATGAAAATATAAAATTCTATGATTATATACCATAGATACAAAGTTCCCAGAAGATGCTTATCCAAGCAACAAAATATTTACAGTTTTAATGACTTTGCTATTTTAAAAATGAAGGAAAAGAAAATAGGAGTACACATGAATGCTTCGGTCTTTAGAAACAATGGCTGCTTGCTAGTCTCAAGTGTTCTAACAAAACAAAAAAAGTCACTACCCCAAATGTTGGAGAGTTGTGACATTGTATAAAATTGACCATCTCCTCTTTTGGAGACGTTTATTCTTAAAACTCAAGACATTTTTCTTGAAATTAATTATCCTCTGTAGAAAATGCTTCTCTTTGCAAATAGTTAACAAAACCACTAAAAACAGTTTAACAGCTAAGACAAAGTAGAGGCCAAATCTCGTTATTACAGTTCCTCTCTTTCCTTATTTTTGCATTCCTTCTCCTTTGATAAGTAAAGCCAGTGTAATTCACATTGTTAGAATGGCAACAAAGAGAAGAGCAAAGGGGTAACAGCAAATTACATCTGGGAAAAAAAAAAAGAGAAAAAGGAAAAGAAGAAAAGCAATGCAGTAGATTAACAGGTATTTTCCCTTCATGTAAAAACTCACTGGCACCATTTGAACATAAACTTCGGAATACAAGATCTGATGTCAAAAGACATGGATTTGAGAAAGACTGCTAAATGTTCAAGACAACTAAATTTTTTTTTAAAATTAAGTTCGTTTTGTTTTGCTGAGAATCTTTGGTAGAATAAATATCTATATTTTTTAGCTTTTAAATAAAGTACATCAGCTTTAAAAAAGATTAATGAGAAGGCAGTTGTGCTGTATCATAAAGATTCTTCTCCTAATGTTCCAATGTATCAGTCTGTGTTCAAGCAATTCAAGCAATCAGAAACTGGAAAAACAACGGAAATTCTGCAGATCCTGTAAATGATGCCACTAACCTAGAATAGACCCACAGTACAGAAACAATCACTTACAAGAAAAAGTTTAAGGGGTTTGGATTTTTCTTTTTCCCTGTTTCTAAATTAGCATTTGGAAACAGACACTGAAATGCTAAAGACAAATGCTGTTTAAAATGAATGTTCTTTAGACATTGATCCTGCAAAAGACTGGGTGCTTAGCCTACACACCTGAGCTGTCCCACCAGCTCCCCCAGACCTTCCTAAAGCCAAGCTCACATACAGGAGTGTTTGGAGGATGGGGTATTCTCAGCCTGCCACCTATTTCAGATGTTAAGATGACACAGAAGCTTTCCAAGCATTCCCACTTGGAAAGCTTGGCTGCTCTTATGGGCTCAAGACACAGTTCTCGTCTTTCACATGGTCTGCGGGTGCAGGACACATGCAAGACATGGAGAAATGGTATTTTCTAAATGTAGACACACACGTGTGCTTCAGTCCTTCTGTTCCTTATTTCTCAGGGCTGATGCTGAGGACCACACTCTGCAGTGATATAGGAATGTTCTCAGGTTCTCTTAATTTGCAGACCTGCATGTTGTTTGGGAACCTTTGATGCTTGAAAGACATCCTGACTGAATGCCAGGAGCTGGGTACAGCATGGAGGCTTGGGGTGCCAAAAGCAAGGTGGTGATTTTCAGAGCAGGACTTTGGCCAGACACTCATGGGAGCATCAGAAGAGCACATCAGTGCCCATCTCTGAGCAGACATTGCTCCTTCTGCCACTTACTCAGTTCCAAGGAAAGGGTGCAAAGCCCTGTAAGAGAGCAGAACCGCAGCTGCTTACAGGAGAATAGATTTGGCTCTTCTGCATGCTTAATCCTGACCTTCACAAGCAATTTCTAGCTTCACCCCTTCAAGCCTCATGCATCACTACCATCTACTGGCTGCCTGGCTGTCAGCACAGCACTTAACATACAGCTCGAGCTCCCTTACGAAATAATCCATGGAGAACTCATAGAACATCAGTGTACATTATTTCCCCATGGATTAAACCCTGAGCAAGTATTTCAGGTGTTGGAAAATGCCAATGCAAATGCAAGGATTTCCAAAGCATCTACCAAAATTCAACCCCCGCAGCCTTCATTCATTGATGTTTAAAACTTGTGAGAAGGTAAGGGATTAAAACAAGGGTGTTCAGGCAGTATGTCACAAACCACAGTTATCTTCCATCATGCCAGTGAAATGAAAAGTAAACACCTGAAAGTACTGAACAAATCCAACCCTCTTGATGCCTGCAGTAATCTTTGTGTCACTTAGTTGTCAGGGTTTGAATTCCTAACTTCTCCCTACACCTCCCCAGGAACTTAAATACTTTTAGATTGAACTGATCCGACTCATGAGTCCCTTTGTGCTACCAGCTGGCATTGGCTGGGGCCACGTTCAGAACTGGGGGCACAGCAGCCTCTGAGACTGATGCAGGCTGGCCAGAAAACCACTCAGCAAAACCTTCCAGCCCTTGCAGGGAGCAGCACTTGAAAACTTACTTAAACCATTCTGTTACCGGGGTGTAGTGACTGGAGAGCCAGTCCTAACTCCTACTGACTCCCACCTCCATGTAGTGCAAAGGGCATGCAAACTACAATCTTTTGAAACATTCTGCACATATTTTATTTGGACTAGCTCTTGCTGGACATGGGATTTCCTTATTGAAACCATGGGCTTATTATATTGTTTGGCATTAGCAATTATTGGGATAGCTTGTATGGAGGGATTCAACAAACTGAGAAGGTGACTGTGTAAAAAGTTGCTGATGAATCCTTGAATACTTTGAATCTTTCTCTTATTAACATTAAAAGGCCAAATGTTAGCACATACCAGTTTGCACAGCTCCTCCACTCTCAGCGAGACTGTATCAGTTTGCACCTTGAGAGGTTCTGAACCAAAATACCTACTCTTAATATCCTTTTAAGCAGTTTGCATTCAGCTTCCTTGTGAGTGAAAATACACAGAACCCTGCCAAATGTCTGTATTTCAGCAAGACTGGACTGGCAGAAATTAATAGGTTTACATTTAAATAAAAAAAAAAGCTGTAATATTTTGACAAGTCCTGAAAAATTACAATGCATGTTTTCTGCAGTTTAGAAGTGAAGAAACTAATGCTGCATATAAGGGATAGTGCCTTTAACTGTACACCAAGGGTTAGGATGGCTGAAATAATGTATTTCCTTTTCCAGGCAGATTCAATAACCCCTCTCTACTCAGCCAAGCTATGAAGGGCACAATTAATTTTAATTTTCAGGAGAATTAAGCATATGCTTACTTCTTTTGTTAAACAGGGACTAACCTTGTTGAATTGCAACCAAATACAAAGGAAGAGGGAGCCAGTAAGGATGTAAATTTGAATGCTCCAAACAGTAAGTATTTACATAATCTGGGGGAAACCATTTTATTGGCGTGGGAGGGAAAACACTATAAGCTAGGTTCATGCTAAAGAACTAGTCTGGCAAAAAAAAAGAGGGAGAATGTAACTTTATAGGTAGTTTTTTTATTAGTTTGCTTCACCAGTAAATATGGATCAGTACTTTATGTTTTAGCACTAAAGTATGAAAATTACACACCTGTAAAAATGGCATCTAACAGTTATGAAATTAAGAAACGCCTGTCATCATGTAACATACCATTAGGTGGGAAGTCATATTCAAGAAATAGTAAGGAAATTAGATGTGTTTAAAATATCGAATAGCTTAGTAATGTAAAATATTGCTACCTTCAATGTATCTGAAAACAAGTCTGATCTTGGGTTGCAGTAGATTTCTCACTGTATTGGCTCTGATGAAAATAAAACCAAAATACTTTCCCATTGCAGGGATGGTTAAAAACCAAACTCAACATTTTCCTGAATACATGGCGAAAATTTGGAACTGTAAATTCAAAACTTATCACCGAGTCCCACATATGAATTGCATCTAATTTATAATTATATTGTACGTAATTTATATATTCCATGTGAAGCAAGTCTCAGGCCTCTAAGTGTACAACACAGCAATTTGAAACAATACAGAAATAATTGTTTCAGCTCCACAAGGCCGTTACACCTTCACTGCAGCTAATAATCACCTGCCACATTTTGTCAAGAGAGGATGAACACTGCTCATCCACTCCACTGGAATCCAGAACACCGTTACCAAAACTGTGACGTGATCATTAAATACTAAATATGGTATGAAGGGGTACAGTATCTGTTGTAGAAAGAATCCATCTGGCCTAGCATTCAAGATTTAAGGTTCAAGGCTCACTGTAGTTAGCAAACTTCACTGCATTTAAACAAAACAGAAAAAGTGTATGTTTGTTGTCATGGAATGTCACATCAGGGCTTGTCTTGTATTAGGATATTATAGGCAGTAACACTGATCATATAGTGCAAACTAGATAAAATTGCGTTTCACTGTGTAAAATAAACAGAGGTGCAAATGCTCAGTAGGATACCATTAAGACATAAAATGGCAAAAAATAAATATCAAAACTTTTATCAGTGTAAAAAAGTAATTGGGTTATTGTATAACCTAGAGTCTGGCAAAAAAGGCCTCAAAAAAGTTCACTCAGTCTTCGGAAGTTCTACAAATTAAGTGCCTTTTCAGGTTTCCAATTAGACAAGAGACTCCATGCTTTCTGCGGGATCAGATTCATCACTGGCCATCACAGCACCATTTTTGTCCAGTGTCATGGGACCATTTCCATTTTCCTTAGTGCTGACCAAGCTTAGCATTGCCTTATAAAGAAACTGGTACTGTTCCTGGAAAAGAAAGAACAACTTATTTCAATCCTTTAAGTGTACATAAATGAGTGGCACTTAAATTTGGCATCTCCAGGGAAGGTCATACGTATTCATTATCAGAAGCATACACATAGCAAAGAAATAGACTTAGAACAATTACCTCTGTTCATCCAGTTTAACCTTGTCAACCCAAACTCCAGTTTTGGGTAGATTATATTATTTCTGATATACTATTAAACACTACAGGAGGGCAGGACAAAACCTGAGGCCACAGCTCAGCCCCAGGTCACTCCCTGGGTGGCAGAACCTTGTACTACGCACACTGAGGCAAGGGGGTTGCTCTTGCTGGACACTCAGTGAAGAGCCTCATCTCCCTGCAGCTCCACCTGCCCTAAGCATCCCTTCAGACCACAACGTGCCAGGTTTAAAGAGCACAGCTTAGCTCACAGGGCTGGCAGGCAGATGGTGACAAGCTGAAAGGTCCTTCTCTGCTAGGACTGCCTGTATAGTGCTCCCCTCCAAAGTATGAGAAATAAGTTTAAGTGCAAATCAGAGACTTACAGTGCGGCTTTGAGGTTAATAAAAAATGACGAATACACAAAAAAAGTTCAAATGCAAATTCCGCTTGGTAGCAGATGCTGTAAGGCTTGATAACATACACAATGCATGTTTTAGTTCACATTTTTCGGTCTTGGATGAAACCCTTGTAAACTGTCTATTTATATTCTATTTAAAGACTTACAATGTCTGTAAATACTCCAGGCCGCATAAGATTTATCATCTTTGCCACCTGGAAAACATCGACAGCATTTTCATTCTCCAGCTGCTGAGACAGAGTGGTAAGGGCACATAGAGTTCCTGCTGACACAGCTCCATACCTGAAAAGCCACACCAAAAGGAGGAGTTACTCAGAAACACACCTGGGCACTGACGCAGAGTCATGAAAATGTTGTTATAGTCTTATTTGATTACTGTAGTTCATCTTTTTATCTACTACATGCTTTTTTTATAGTGGCTAATATTTTGTCATTCTAATTTATAGAAGTAATTTGATGGTACACCAGTCATCTCAGGTTATCTGCACTATTCAACACAAAGAACTGTATCAGCAGCAGAATGTGAGCCATTTCAAAATACCCAGCCTGGAGACTGTAACACTGAAATCAGTTCTCCCACACCACATGGGCCGAGAGCATCTGCATTACAGTGGAGCGTTTTTTAAATTCATTACTGGGAGCTCAAGCAAAACATGAGCGATTAGAAAGAAATGAGACTTTGCCTCTTCCTCCACATCTGATAATTGCAGAAAACTAACATGGCTATGTGGTGCTCACAAGTAAATGGGGCACATCTCAAAGTCTTCCCTAGGTCTGATTCATTGGTAAAGACAACATCCCTGAGCCAGGCACCCAGGAAACATTACAGATTTTGAAAAGCTGAGCTGTGTTGTCATGTAATAAAAAGCCAAGCAGCAGTTATTCATCAGGAGCACGACTTGAGATATCCTTGAGATACTGGTCAGGTAGAAACCTCGTTGCGGTAAGCCTGGGGGTGTGCTTGAGCCATAGGTGCACGGGTGAAGCACAGCATGAAGGATCCTACACAACAGCTTTTGAGGAGCCTCCACTCTCCTGGTGCTCAGGAGACTGAAATTCTGTCCTGGCTGTGCTATGGGTCTGCTCTGTGACTTTGAGAAAGTCTGTGTCTAAATGTTCCCACCGGTAAATGGGGTCATCAGTGCTGACCTGCTCTCTAAGCCATTTGGAGAGCTTTATGTGAAAACTGAAATAATCAGCAACTGCTGCAATATCATCTTGTATTGCAAGATTACAACTAGGATTTGTACAGCATTCCTTTGGAAATCAAGACACATGCTGACTTAATTTTATATGATTTTTGCAAACTCAAACGCAGTTTACCTAGAAATGGGAAACAGAACTCAGATCACAATAGATGTGCTCTACTGGATGTAAAGTCTACAGAAGAAGCAGCAGCACCATACAGATGGCTGTGACTGATCATCTACAGGGACAGTGGACAATGTGCCCAGTGCATGTACCTGACAGGACACAACTAAATCCCTCTGAGGGTGTAATGGAATCATTTTCACTTGGGCTGGTAATTTCCAGTTCCCAACGATCTGAAGACTTTTCTTGCAGAAAATTATGCAGCAGATCTTTATCTAGTTGCCTACACATGGGCAGTTATATTTAAAAATCTTGACAACTGTCTCAAGTTGGAATTTCTGAACTTTTAAAAATGTTACCATGTTCATCTCGCCACATACTTCCTAAATACCACATGAAATTAGTCATCTGCAAATTCATATATTTGGAATTAATCTGCAGTTGTACTTATTAGTGGATTATGTGATATAGTTGTGTGTAGCAAAGGGAAATTTTAATTTTCATCTACACTTGCTTAGACTCCAATGAAAAGCAGAATCCACATTACGTATTAGGCATAAAAATAAAATCATTGAATATGACAAATAAACCAAAAAAGCAATGTACAGAAAGAATGACTCAGCATTGTAATTTTGATTTTCTTTTTTTGTTTAAATCCAGCAATGAAATGCCCAAATCAATAATGTTTCTAATTTTGTAAAACATAATCTTAAATACTTCAAGAGTAGCAAAACCTCACTTCAGACTACCCAAAGCATGAATATAAAAACCAGCCTGGAATTAATCAGTGCTGGCGAAAGGCAACAGAGCTTAAGCTCTGCATAAGCAAGACAGGAGGAGGTGATGGGAGAAAAACTACTTGCTTCAGCCCAAGGCACCATTTGCAGAAGTCAGTTGGGAAAAAACCTGTTGCAGCAGTGACACACGGATGTGCAGGGAAAACTCTGGCAGCACTGGTGGTTACGAGTGTCCTCCTGGGACACCAGTACAGTTCCTGCTCTGACCACTGACACAGTGAGGCTTTTGCAGATTCCCAAGACCTTCCCACTGATTCTGTTTTGTGGCAGTGACAAAGTCTAATTGGCTGTAGTGCAGGGGGGTTGCAGGTAGAGCAGGGTTTTGCACTGGCTTGGTGCTTGCTCTTACGACAACATGAGCACTGTCAGAAGTTGGGCCTCCTTCGGATTTTAAGCACAGAATGACTCCAGGAAGTGCTCTGCCCACCAGTAAACAGTCCCTCCAAGGAGATCAGGTCAGACCTAGGCTCCAGCTTCACTATAATGGTATTTTGCAGCTCCATAATGTGTGCAAGTAATAATATGCAATGCAGTATTTAGAACCCTTTATAACTGGGTGTTCAAGCATAGCTGGTGGGACAATGCTCACCACTGTGCTACAAAAGAGCAAGTGTTGGGGCATGCTGGCTCTGTGTTAGTGGGCCCCCTCCTTCCCACTTGGCACTATATGGGCCCCTTGGAGTGTTTTTGGGGAAGCAGAAGGAGGAAGAATAAATCTTTTAGAAGACCTGGGCCCTTTGTCACAAGATACTTCTGCTGCTCATTGTGAGACACAGCTGAGCCTGGCTTGTTCTGTCTTGCATGGCACATTAAACCTGAACTGTTAGACAGGAGCTTGGGCTGTCTTAAAACTTGTTTCCATCAGCCCATATTAGGCTGCTTAAAGCCTTATCTAAACCAAAGCTCTGCTGGGTTCTGCAACAGGTTGTAGGATTTGCTTGGGATACTTCCAGGAGCAGAAGAACCCAAAATGCTTGCACAGCAAACAGCCTCATCTCCTGAGTCCACCTAAGATTATAACCAACATAAAAACTACACTAAGCAAAATGTATTTGTGTGGGAGCCAGTGAAAGGGACAGACCCTGAGAGAGCTCCCCAGGTTAAAGCGACTAGAAAGGCCTCCCCCAGAGTGCCCTGTTCTGTTATGGAAGTGTATCCCAGTTCTGCTTCGCCAGTTGGCCTCCCCGCCCCCTTATACCTTAGCTACTCCTTCATGGGAAAATTCTCCCTTCCCCACTCTCCCACTGGACCTTGTTCCCTGCCACTCACTCAGGTTTTCCCATTGGCTCCTGTACCCTAATCCCGCCTATGTACTGCCCCTGCCCCTGAGGCTTTCCCCACCCCCATATATAAAGTGAAAATGTCCATCCCCCAAAGTCTTTAGTGCTTGGTCCTGTTCAGGCATGGGGCTCGAAGAAACCTGTGCTGTGGAATTCCACACAAAGACCCTTCCTGCCTCTTTGCCGTTGGCTTGTCGAAGAAGCTATCCAGAGCGTGTGTATGTGTCTGTGTCAATGCAGTGGCTGCTGAGCGACTTTCTGTTGAAGTCGGATCCGGAGGTCACAGTACCCCACCAGAACACCCCCCGGATCCCGACATATTTGGCCTCAGGTGCCAATTGAAAACTCGTCCGTGGAAGTTTATATATTCTTAATCTGTTCCCTGGACTACTAAACCCCACCCACTCCATGCACAAATGGACATCAGTCCTAACAAGTGTCTTTTAGCTGAGTGTGCAATCTGCACATAAATGGGAGAAAAGTGATGACATACTCATCATGAACTATGGTGGGGCCATCCCTTGTTAAGGCCTCTTCCTTGATTACATTGATAAGTTCAAAGGTACTGCTTATGGGAGCGTCAGGGTTTGGCCATTTGGGACACTGAAAGTGGCGGACTTCCAGAACGTAGTCATCCTGCAATGACAAACCAGCCTGGCATTAGCTTCCTCCACTTCACCGGCATACACTCCAGGGAGAGAGAGAGAAGAGCCTCACTGCAAACTGAAGTGAAACTTTCTTCTTCCAAACAGCTCCAGCATCTCTGTAACAGTGAACACCCTAAAATAATGCAAGTTTAAGAAAGTGTTTAATCAATAAAAGATTTTATATTTGAATTCAGGGCTCATATCAAACCTTTCTCAGAGACCTTATGGCTCAAAAGTCAAACAAGAGCAACCAAGTAAAATCTAAAAGGGCTTGCAAACTAATGTCTTGCAGCAAAGTCCAGCTGCAATCCAGATAGCAAACTAGAAGCAAGTTTATAGTTCAAAAGAATCATGCTTACATTTTTATGATTAGTTAAAAGACCACCCAAACAATTAAACTATAAATGCTGAATTTTCTAAGCAGAAATACGACAATACACCTTGGTAAAATCACGTCTTCACTTTCAAGCAAGACAGATGGTTAATACCAGTCTTACTAGCTAGAGGAATCTACCTAAAAGAAGAAGATGTGAGAGGGAGAAGGAGCCGATGAGAATACCTGTCCCCTGAGAGCAACATGCATCCACATGCATTTACAAGTAAATCCTTTTCAAAAATTTTCTGAACTCTTCTTCTTCTTCTGTATTTAAATGGCATCAATATAATTTTGGTGAAAAGCAAAGACCCACATTTGAAGGTTTACTTTACCTGGGTAGCTTCAAGGATAAAGTCATGGATGATAATTTGCTCTTCGTTAGAGAGGCACAGTCTGTCTTTGCTGATAAGGGTCACAGTAAAGGACTCACAGTTCATGGATTCCTCACGACTTGGCCAGTACACAAACTCATCTTCTGCCTGGAGAAATGAAACACCACACTGCTGCAGCCTTCCAGATACCTCGAAAAATCCAGTGGATCAAAAAACTGGTTTGATAAATAGAGATGATCAGGATCTGACCTTTAAAAAACCACTTCTGTCTGAAACAAATTTACTATTACAGTAGGCAGTAAACCTGCCAGATCCTCCCTTTGTGTGTTCAAACAGGTAACATCTGCTTTTTAATTGGTTTCATAGGGAAATAGTTATCTTAGCTCGCTCATACTTAACCTTTGTATTGTATCTCAGGCTTTACGACCTCCTGTCTACACAGTTTTGTTTGAAAGTCACATATTTGTTTAGAAAAAACTCATTGACCTTTAAAAATTAATGACTTGTTACTTTTCATTTGTGTTTATTGTGGTCTAATCCAAAACTGAAGGTCTGTGGATCAGGCCTAGGTAGAAGATTGATGGATACTTATGTAGGGCTTGAATTTTTAGGAGCAAGTGGAAGCATGAAGAGGAAGAGAAAAACCCAAATATTCTCAGCCTTGAAAAAAACACTGGCTAAACTTAATGCAAGTTCTCCAGCAAAACACCTCTACTGAAGGGACACCGTAAAACCTCAGTGAGACTGGGAAGGATGGAAGAAGCTCAGTGCTGAAGTAGCCTGACTGACAGGATGTAGGTAACATCCTGTCAAAGCTGTTCTTTAAAAAATAACTGTGAATTCCTAATTTGCTGCAGAGAAAGGAAATTATGGTCTGTCACCACATACATGCAAAGTTTGTTTCTTTTCCTGGCTTCAGAGATCTATGTCCCTGCAGCACAAGCACAGAAGTTGCCCTGGTCACATGCACAGAGCAAACCCGTCTCTCTGGACACCTCATCTTTCACTCATGAGCAAACGTGAGCTATGAACCGATGTCATCCTGCTGTGGCCATGCACATCCCTCTAAAACCAGGTGTATTTCTGTGGGTCTGCAGCTCTGATGCACAAGACATGCAAGATACTGTTGAGATCTAGGCTGTCAGTGTTCATTCTGAAAATGTGACTTAAGGTCCTAAGTCCTCACAATTCTGCCCTAAATAAGCAGAGGCACTGGGAAGCAGAGTAATATCGCTGAGTGTCAGGGAAGGGACCTGTCCTGCCACCTGACAGGTCCTCATGCAGCAGGTACCTTGAATTATTGTCTTGTCCTTTGGCACTGCACATCCAGCACCTTGATGCTGCCTGGATCCTGTGCCACCCCTCCTTGCCAGCCAACAGATCCCACACTGACCACTGAGCCGAAGCCAGGATGCCACTGCCTTCCTGGCCACCCTTCACCCTGGGAATGGTGAAGGTGAAAGCATTGTGGCTGAGCTCAGCATTCCTCCTTTACCCTTTAATCACTACTGTTCTGCAGATCTATTTCATGTACATGTGAAGACAAGATCAGCCTCTTCATTTCCACCTGACATACTCTCATTTCATTAGCACTTTCTGATTTGATCAAATGTCTCTGAGCACTCCTTGCAGTGCTGCACTCCCTTTCATCCCCACACACAAGCAGCATATTGACTGCTGCCTCTTTAGTAGCCCCTCATGACTGCTATTCTCCTGCTGTAATGAAGGTGGTTTCTCTTCCACTTTCAGCTACAATTGTCTATTCACCTCAGTGATGTGTGCATGAAAAAATTAACCATTTAGTTCTTAATCCTTTTCAACATGCCCTCCTGAGACGTGCTAGTAAATCTGGAAGTAGTGATTAGCACTTCACCTGTGTCTCCTTATTCTCTCTCTCTGTCTGACTCATTATTTCCACTTACATTAACATACTTGTTTGCTTTTTACTTTCATTAAGAATGACATGTATAGCCTTGCACCGTCATAGCTTTGCACGGCCTGAGGCTTAAGCTCACAGGCAAACAAGCAATTATCCACCTGTCCCTGCCTTGCATTTCTGCTCCTCTCTCTGGGGTTATGGTTACCCAGAACCCCAGCCTCTCCGTACCCTCAGTGCTTGCATCCTGCCAGGCAGCCCTCAGGAGCCTTGCAGATATTGTCAGCACCGGCGTGCTGTGCTGTGTGTGAGCACTGTGGTCCCTCTAGCCCTGGATGTCCAGGCGTGAGTGCAGAAGGCGACAGCAAAAGCACAGCCCCCCCGTCATGGAACTTATCTTTTTGTAACCAGCTTATGGCAAAGTTTGAGTAGGTGGCTCAAAAACTGGCTTTGCTTTCAGCCAGAAAACAGTCCCAGCAGGCAACTGAGTGACCCTGTGCTATGCCCAGCTGGGCTGTGACAGTGGCACCATCCACGGAGGGACACGGGCAACTCACCAGGCTCTGGTTGTCCGGCAGCATGACAATGATCTGTGCATTGTGATCCCAGATCATTCGCCAGAAATCTTTAGTCGTATGTGGCAGTGGATGTTGGGTTATGATGAACTCGTTACTCCTGTAGTAGCCCTTTTGCAGCAAAACAAACACACAGTTACTTACTGCCTTCCGTACTTTTAAAGCATTAATTTAATTTCTGAGGACACATAATGACCCTATTTCATTTTACTCCACAATATTTTCACACAGACTGTATTTTTTTAACTCCATTTCAATTCTACAGAGTCCCTACTGCTTGAATTTACTTTAAATCCCAGTATCTATTTGACTGTATCTCACAGAAATACACATTCCATCTAAATGCATCTTGTAATTAATTTTTTAGGCAAAAATCTTTAATAAAACACGGGTAATAGCTTTACATTATGAGGAAGGTGTTAAAATCTCATCTGTTAATACACAGCCATTACATACAGAATTAAGACAATTATAGGAATCTGATATTTAGCACCTTAGAATTGATTTTACTTTGTAATTAGGTGTTGGCTTCCTCACCATGATATAAGAGGCATTAATGTAATCTGTTCCCTTCATTCCAGGCAGTGGTGCCAAACCCACTCTAGCACGCTCAGCTATAACATTAAAAAAAAAACACAGAGAAAAAAAAAAAGATCAAAGTCTGGTCATGGCATAGTGCAGAAAGTAAGAATTTCTCAGCTGTTAACAAAGCAAACAGTGTGTAGCTCCCATCTCCCACAGGAGCAGGCCAGCACTTTAACTGCGTTAAAACACTGCCTGCTAACACAGGATATAAAAGAGAATGTTGCACAATATTCCCACAAGGACAAAGTAATTTCAGGAATCAAATTTTACTATAGCAAAGATTTTCACAGCAGGCTGAATTACCAAATAACAGTATATGCAGTGATAACAGGAGATTTCGGGTAATTCTCATCTGTAGTGTTCCATTTGTCTCCAGGAGCACACAAACCCAGCTGATTTATTTTGTTTTCCTTCCACTCTGTAGCACTGCCATCTCTCACAAGGTGAGAGAACCTCCAGAGACAAACTTCTTCCCTAATGGGGAACCTCCCAGAAGTGTGTGCTCTTCTGCAGATCCATGCTTCTCTGTGTTTGAGGGCTAGGTTCAACATCCTCCTCAAAACCTCTGACAGGCCCCAAAAGCCAAACTGAAAGCACTGCAGCTGCATGACACAAAGGACCAAATCATAAAGACTATTTCTAGCCTGTTCCCATCTGTTTTTAAGATGTATTCTGATGACTTCCCCTTTTATTAACAAAATTCATGATGGACTGTATCTGTGCCACTATTACTTTGTGCTAGCTTGGCTATCATCTGTCCTCTGTGTTCTGTACTCTGGGTTATGTGATGGGGATGACGTTGTGCCCATGCTTGCTGTGGTGCAAGTTCATACTGCTTGACAGCCATGCACAGATTCCATTTTAATGACTGTGAAACTGTGTCCTCGGGCACTAAATATCCTCAAATCTGGGGCGGCTCACACAGAGAAATGGAGTGTGGTAGCTGAATTACAAACAACTGGTGCCAATCACTGTGGGAGATCTCACCAGAGCTGGGAGCTGGTATCAAAGTAATCTCTCAGTATTCCATAGATTAATCCCCTACCTAATTATTCAAATTCTTAAGCACTTCAGATTAACATTTCACTTGGACAGTATATATGGCTGACACTGCAACTATTTCCTTTTGTTCAGTTTCATCAGGGTAATACTGAAAGACAAGACAGCTTGGGCTGAACAAAAGATTACATTTCCCCTTCCTAGTGGCTATGCCTTTTCATGCATAACACCGGGAGAATTCGGTACCAAAAGTTATGCTAGGCAGTAATCAAACCGAAGATGTGATCTTACACGGCACGACTGATGAGTTCCTGTTCTTCTCTTTGTTGCAGTCTTTCTGAGCACTGAAGCATTCCACATATCTTGCATTACACTGTGTAACCAGCTGAAAGAGAATAAAGTAGTAAGTCAGTTCTCAGAGCACTCTAAACGAAGAGAGGAGGTTTCTTTGCCAACTCCTGTGAAGACGAAGATGCGTTAGTAGAAGAATAAACTGCATTGTTAAACTTGTTTAAAGTACTCAAGTTTCCAGTGGAAATCATCCTTTTCATACAACATGTTTAATAGATAAAAAGATCTCTGCTGCTCCCAGCTTTGAAACATCCTGAATATGAAGTTCCATCAAAATGTATTTTCACAGAACACTACATTTTGTTATCTTTGAGAATATATTTCACAAACTTTCAGATATGTTTAGTCAGAAGCAGGTCTTGAGGAATAAAAGCTAGCAAAATAGAACAACAAAACTTTAATATTTTTTTTTCCAAAACAAAAGCCAGAATGTCTTTTTCTGCCAGGCCTTTGGGGAATCCACCACACTGGCATCTGAGATCTGAGGCCATGGGCTACATTCTCTGGTCTGCCACGTTCATTCTGGGCTGCCTAGAGGCACAAAGAAAGGCAGATTTGTATTTGAATACTCCCCCAGTGCATGGAAAAACTATGCCAGAGCAAAGAGAGTAAAGGTGGCTTTCACATCTCCTGCACTCACACCTTGTTACTCAGCATCATTTCACTCTAAGATGGTTGAATGTAAGTTGCTGTACTGGGGCATGAGCACAAGTTATTTTCTGCCAGCTCTGTGACAGCAGCAAAACAACAGAAAGATCTAATAATTGTTGCTGGTCACATCCCAGTTTGAAATGCACTCTAAACAAGACAGCACTCAACTCATCTATGCACTGGCATAAGCCCCATTAGAAGTTACGGGGTTTCTAAATAACTGTGCAATGTTGTCAGAGACAGTAATTTCTGAAAATGGCACTTAGGGTTTTCAAACTTTGTCACGAGTCATCAGAAAATATGTAATTTATACCTATAATTTAGAATTGTTTGTAAAAGTGCAACACTTTTTAAAATAACAAATCTTCGTCTCCTACTGCATTTTGTGTGGGCGTGTGTGAGCTTGCACTTGTTTCTTTAATTTAGTAATTAAGCATCTGGAATGTCTTGAGTGATGGAGAAATTCTGAGATTCCTACAAGTGAATTCAGCGAAGAGCCTGTTCATTTTTTGAATAGCTTAGCACCTGGTGTAATTTAACAGCTTCAGTTCCTTGGGTGGTTATTGGGTAGTTATTAACTGAGTAAGTTTAGCTGTGAAAGCAGATGTCGCGTATAAACTCCTTATGATATAAACTCCCACAAAATATTTTACAATGTATTCAAATAAAGTGCAATCAGAAAATCTTAGGTTTCAAATAAGAGATCTGGGAAAAAAAATTACTTTGGCCAGGAAGAAAGCAACTATGACATAGCAGGAAACGCAGCAAGCATCATGATTAGCAAAGAGAAAGGCATATTGTGTTTCCTGGTCTTAAAACATTTGTAATTCTTTATCTACAGTGATGAAATAGTAGGTGGTGCAAAGAACCTCATCTCGTGTCTTTCCCCGTATCTATATGCATGAGAGCCACAGTTTGGAGGAAGACTTCCAGCCAAGCTAACCACAGACTTGGGAACATCCAAGCCTCTTTGGGAACAGGGACACCAGCAGCATAGTCCAAACCAGTGTCCACGTCCCTCTTCTCACCTCTGACTGAAGAGCATGAGCATTGATTTCTAGCAGTGAAGCTAAGACTGTAGAGGACTGAACTTCTCAAGATGTGCTGATCAACTTTTCTGGTTTGGTTCCTTAGCCAATGACAGTTGACAGTGAAGACAGGCCATATAAAAGAGGGTAGGAAAATTAGGTCCCTCTGGATGGCAGCAATAAAGACTTACCTTGAATTGTTTTTCTAGCCGTGTCTTCCCTCCTATGCCAGGTATGAGGATGCTGTTAACATAACTATGCAGCTGGTTTGCAGACACTTCAGTCTCCTTCCCAAGGACGGCTTCCAACAAAGCATCATGAATAAAAATGTACTGCTCCTAGAAAAACATCAGCATGTCAGGTAGACATTTGGAATAACCTAAACAGCTGGCTTTGTCTGAGGAGCAGCGCACACTAAAGGAAAGGGTGTGCAAAACAAGCCACCCATGCAAATACTGCCAAATTCAGAATAAATATTTATAAATGTAGCACATACAATTCTGAACAAGTCAAAACAAAATATGAAGTTTCTGGTCTAGAAAAAGAGAGATATTCCAGTGCAGAAAAATATCAGTAATACATTCAGTTTTTACAGGGATGTAATTGGAAAAAGCTACTCTCTTTTTGATTACAAAGCAAAAATGAATAAGGCTTTAAATTCCACCCCACTGCAATTTTTACCTCTGTCTGGACGAGGTAGTTGCGCTGTGTCCTGATATGTTTCAGGAAACCCAGGACATTAACTGTGCTTTTGTCTTTTATCTGCTGCAGCATACTGTCTATCACAATGTAGGTACCAGTTCTGCCAACACCAGCACTACAGAGAACATAAGAGAAACCCATGAAATACAGCCAGATGAAAGCAAAAGCAGAAATAAAAGCAGAACAGAACTAAGCAAATATTCAAATATTCCTGTTCATGGGCTTTCATTTTCCTCCTAGCTTCAACCATTAACGTTTCCCAGCAAAATATTTTGGTTTTCTGGAAATATTACCAGGTATATATTTCCTCCCTTCTGTGGGTATTTCTGTGCTTCAAGATGAGGCTGAACACAATACAAACCATCACACCTGTGCCAGTAGCATGAGGATGAGGCTGCCGTGGTCTTGGACTTCACACTCTGGCTGTTTGCACTTGGCTCCTGTTTCCACTGTTGCTGTTACTGGTGTTGGCTGGATGAAGCCATACAGAGATCCATCCTTTGCCAAGCTGCTGCTCTCCTTGACCTTGGATTGCCAAGGTCACTCCAGGATGTGAGATGGCCCTGACTGGCTTCAGCCTTGAGGTAAAGCTTAAGCTGCACAGTGGAGCTGGAAATGCAAGTGGTACCAGCACTATGGGAAGGTATAAAAGGGGGCTAATCCTGTGGAGGCAGAACTCCTTACAGTGAACGAGGGCGATCCTGAGCCCAAGAGAGATGGGAGCTCTTCAGAGATTCTCAGTTTCTGCTGAGGAAGGAGGAGTAACCTCCATCATCCTCTCCTCTTTGATATGGTGCTGTGCAGCCCCCTCACACACAGTGATGAAGACCACACCCCTGAACTAGTTTATTGCCTGATCTATTGCTGTGACTGCAAAGTGCTGGTGAGTGTGAGTGTGGTTCAGTGGCAATTGCACTCCCAGGTGTCCATGTATCCACACTGTTGGTTCCCAGCAGAGGCGATCCTGCCCTGCCCATGTACTGAACCAGCAGGCTACAAGCAAGCTTTGACCAAGGAGCTTCCCAACCATATCAGTGCAATGTTCAGCAGCTCAGTACCATGGCAATAGCAAAACCCTGTGTCAGCTGGGAAGCTTTTGCATTGGAGCTGTTTTAAGACACAGGCAAAGTAGAGCTCATGTCTACCTGCACTCCATGGGGCTGACACACTCCTCTTGTGTTACTAACCTACAGTGTTTGTCTCAGCTGGCATGGAAGAGCACACACTGTGCTCCACCTGTGCTTGCCATGGGTGATTTGTCACAGCCATCATACCTGCAGTGCACCACCACTGGTCCCATGTCTGGGGTTCTGGCTGCCGAGGATCTCCTGACGAAGGTGAGCACGGGCAGAGCGTACTCGGGCACCCCCATGTCAGGCCACTGGGTGTAGTGGTACTGAATGACCGTCCTCTCGTTCTGCCGCCCTTTGGTGTTCCCTTTCTGACCCTGTGTGCGAAGGGTGTGCAGAGACAAGAGAGAGAGGACAAACAAGAAGCATAAAAATATCATCAGTCCTTCTGGATTGCTCAGCTGAGAAAGTGCTGGACTCTGACAGAAGAAACCTGCAGCTCTGCCTCTTCCTAGGTGGAGACAGAGTTCGAGGGAAAATACATGTGGGAACAGGTAATAACAGCAAAACAAGGACACCAAAGCAGCAGTGCATTTGAGAAAAAGAAATACAGGCTAAACCTTAACAACAGGTTCCTTGTAATCCTGGCTTTACTTACTTATTTCCCACCCACCTGCCCCTCCAGGTTGCCTATGCAAACGCTGAGTTTTGCTCTGGTGTGCCTTGCATCTTATATAAGACAGAAGACACTTGGATGGGAGCAGCGAAGGCTTGGCTCACCTTTTTAATCTTGGTGTTCCTGACGGTGAAGCGGCGCATGGTGTAGCAAGCGTGGATGTTTGTGCTCTTCAGCGTAACAATGATGTTGCCATACTCCTCGCTATTCTCCGTCGGCCAGTACTGATCGCATTTCCTCTGAACACAGACACAGTTGGGTGAGTTGGGTAAGGGCCTGAGCTGCTGCTTTGTATTTGTGTTTAGAACTTTTTGAAAAAAATCATGGCTCAGTATGTATCCCTCTGTTCTATTAGTTATGTATTATGCATCAGTACATACCACCCTAAGCCATTTAAATTCTGCCCAGGTGATTCGGGGAAGTGTTAAGGAGCAACTGCTAACAAACGAGAAGAACTCTTACTCTTCCTTTTTCAACAAGGTTCGTGATCATGACAATGATTCCAGTATTCTGTTCCCAAATCATCCTCCAGAAATCTTCAAACGTAGACTTTAAAGGTCCCTGGGTAGCAATGTAGGCTTTTGCTTTGTTGTAACCCTTCAAAGAAAACCATAATGCCAAGTGAGATGAAAGCAGTATCATGGCAGAAAAATTAGTATTTTAGAGCTAACAAGAAAGGTGCTTTTCTCATTCAGAATAGTGAGGAATTTGTAGCAAAATTATCAGGTGAAGTTGGAAAATACAATCACATCACAAGTGACAACACTTCCTCCTTGCGGAAGGATTCAAAGGTAGAGCAGATAAAAACCGTTAAAACAACTTACATCGACATAATTAGCATTAATGTAGTCACTGTGCTTAGAATCTTTCCCTGGTAAAGGCCTTAGCTTCACCCTGCTGTGATCATCTGGAAGATAAAAAACAGAGCAGAGAAACATTAGGGAAACACAATGCAGAAGTGCAGGCAAACATCCCATTTCCTGGGTATCAGGGCTGCCCTTACTAATACATAGAGGAGATTGGCCTTGGACTGGAGTCAAGAGGGAGATGGGAGTATCTGTCCTTGGTCATCTGCTCACGTGCAGGTTGTCAGCCTTCACATCCCTTGAGGTACATGGTTCATGCTGGGACAGCCTCTCTTTAAAGGGCACTGGAGCCTCAGGAGCACAATTTCTAGGATCATCTATATCACTTGGGGTAGTGAGATTCAAAGAGCCAGGGCACCCCACAGGACTGTGTAACACTGCCTCTGCTTGGCTCAGCTCATTATCCTCCCCTCAGTGCTGGGCTCAGACAGCTCTGCTGGCTCTGGGATCTGAGTGAATGTCCTCACTCCTTCACCACTATCATCACACCACAAGGATAGACTTGAGGTTGTGATCTTCAGCTCCTCTTTTTGTTTCACTTTAAGGCTTGACTCTGCCTTAAAGCAGAAAAAAATCACAGTCCTGCTCCTAGGCAGAAGCACTGGGCTGGGTGGTGCTTCCAACTCATGCAGAGATGAGACGTGAGCCAACTTTAAGCATAAAGACTGGTTTAATTTGCCTTCCTGGGGACCAATGGAGAGAGAGGTTCCTCCAGTGATCATCTGGGGGACTGAAGTGCCTTCTTCAATTCTCCTTCAATGTCACATCTCTGTACCTAGAGGGACCAGACATCTATGTCTAAAATCACAGCTGGGACAAGCTCAATGAACGCCTTTGCCCAAGGCCACACAGCAAGTCTTTCACAGGTCTGGGACTTGGTCCTCAGCCAGTACCTTGATTACTTCTGAAAATCTGTTAGAGACATGCATTTCCTTCCTATGCCATCAAAAGCATTCAAGATTTATTGCAATGTTTATGAACACTGTGAACTTTTTACCAGTGGGGTCTCCATGTCTCTTCCTAAACCACAGTGACTGCTGCATCTGCCATCCATTCCACGTAAGAGAACAACAGGGAAAAAGTTACTGCACTTCTATCCCAGATAATTTGGATTCTAGACCAGAGTCCAGATTTGCAGTTCTCAGAGGGATACAGGCAAAGCCTGCTCTGTGCTACAAAGATCACTATTTGTCCAAATCCTACACACAGCTAAAGCAGTTTGAAATTCAGCAGATGCACTCTGTAAGATTTAGCACCTTTGGGATTGTAGGGTAATCCCAGGTATCATCAGTAAAACTCTGCTCCACCATGCACTTCCCTTAGGCCACTTTTCAGGCATTAGCAGGCAGAAGAGATCTGATCATCAATTTATCTCAGTTATTCCTCCACAAAATTTCATACCAAACTTACACTTCTAAAACTATGCTTGGACTGTCAAACTGTGAAACATTACAAAACAAAAGCTGGAGTGAAATCCTGGCCCTGGAGAATTCAAAACATTCACTGCCTTTAATGGGGAAAGGATCTCCCAGCCACACTTCCACATGTTTATTACATACTATGTAATAATCTAACCTGGGGTCACCTGCCTGTCCCAGTCACACACACGCTGCAAGAGGAGAGTGCCTTTTTGGGTTGATTCACTGTGCTTAGGCCAGTGCTTACTTACAGGCCAGGATGTTGATGTATCTGTTCTTGTGCTTGTTGTCGGGATGGTTGGAATGCTCCGCAGTGATGTTCATGTCAGCCGTACAGCGCTGCACATCCTAGGCAGAAAGATTATTCAAATGGAAAATTAGTCAGTCTGAAAAAACCCTGAGCTTTCTCTCCTTTTGCAACAGCTCATGGAAACCATGTTCAAAGTATCAGTATTGTAATTGATGGGTTAAACACAAAGTCTTTCAGTATTGTCCTGTATGTTGTGGTCTCTTACACCGAGCCGTGTCAGCTGTCCCTGGAGCACGGTCACGCTCCTCTCCACAGGCTTGGGGACAGATGAGCACCTGAGGGCCAACTGTCCCCTTTGACTACCAGTCCATCGCCTTCCATGCACTGCATCTCCTGCCATGCCCCACTCTGTCCCTCCTTGAGGAGCTAAGGTAGGGTCCCTCAGATGCAAGAGTGGCCAGTGCAGTGTAAGAAACTAAGAACAAAAACCATTTCAACAGAAGACTTTTGACCGCTGGACAACTTACCTGCTTATAACCTCTCAAAATGGGGTTTCTGACATTTAAGTTTGGTACTGACCTTTTGTTCTCTACAGAGAGATGCCTTTTGTAAAATAAAAATAAAATAGATCTCTGAAGAGAACAGCAAGGGCTTTAAATACCACTGCTTGGACACGGATTAACAGCCCCTGATACAGTGAAGAAAAGGTTGCATCCATGTATATATTTATTTACAAAGCAGAGAGAGACCAAGCTTGCCTGGGTGTTCATGAAGTCAGAGATGCAGATATCTGTCTAGCTGGGGCTGTAGGTTAGATACCTAACTCCGATGGAATTTTAAAATTCTTAATCCACCCCTTACTCTGTTCAACAACAGAATACAGAGCTACTGAAATGGGGCAATGGAAGGTCTTTACTTTGACCCTAAAGAGAAGCAGCCATTCCCCTAGAGAGTTACACCCTTCAGAGACTGCCCTACAAACGGAATCCCTCAGGAGTCTTTTCACCTCCAAGATACACCTTTTTCATATCTGTTTAACCATAATCTTCCTGAAAAAGAGAACCCCATTTATCACTAGCATAAATATTCTTCATTTAAAGACATACTTTTGAAAAAAAAATTAATTTGGAGTTTACAAAGTTGTGGAAGAAATTATATTTATTCAAATCTTTTGTGCCTCCCAGAAATTGCACCAAACAGAACCAATTTCCCCCCAGGATATGTGAGGAAGTGCCAAATTACTTTGTACTTCAGACTTTAAAAATAGCAGTATAGAACCTAAGAGGGAAAGTCATTAGGAGCTCACAGCTGCTACAAAGATCACGAGCTAAGTGACAGAGAAAAATTATCAAAATAAATGCTATACAAACAGCAGATGTAGGAGTTCAGCATTATGTAGACATTTCACAAAGGACTTGCATAGCAATTTTGGTATCTTCCCCAGCATTTACATTTTGAAAGTGCAAAATATACTAAAACCTTGTACGTTTTATAGCTTTTATATCCATGTGACACTCTCAAGTAACAATTGCTTCTCTCTCTCTTCCCAGCCCTCCACAGGGAGAAACATACTGTGCTCAAGGAGATGAGCTGAGCAAAGACATAGATGAATCAAGCAAAACTCTCAGCTGGCCCTAAAAGAATTTTCATAGTTCCACTTCTACCATATAAAAAACCCCATATTAAAGTGTGCTCTTCCCCTAATTCTGCCTGTCAGCTCCAGTAAGCAAGGGATTTCAGATTACACAATGGGCAGGATCAGTTCAGCCTAAGTCATATCTGGAAAAGCAGCGATATTTACATGTTAGGTTGATTTAATGTAATTTTGTTTTACCTATTTTTGCATTTAGAAATCATGCCAACATCACTGCTGTACCATTACAGGTCACTCCTAATACCCTGCCTGTTTCTGAAAAGCCTCACATCAAACCCTACATCCCTGCATCAGTATAAAATTCTTTTTAGAAGTTACTGGCATTGAAAAATTTATGCCAAATGCTGTAGAATTTAATATGGATTAATTCAATAAGGTTCTGTGGAGAATACTCTGAGAAGTTATAGAATTTAATAGAGAATTACCTCCCTGCTAAGGAATTTTCTCTGACAGTTTAAATATTGCATAGTAAATGTATCATTTTCTATTACATTCTATAGGATTTTTCCATGAGGGAATTGTTGGTGAGGTTAATAATTTCAATTAACCTTTTTATGTTGATGGTGACTGTTTCCACTACTCTACCTGTTCCCAGCTGGCCAATATAAAGTTAATAGAAGAGGAAGATTAAGGTAAGATGGTGAAAAACACAGCAATGGAAGCTGTGAGAGCTGATGATCTGAAAATGGCTTTTCTTACCATGTAACATTCTAAATGGTTTTTAATACTCTGGAAAGATGTTGTAATGGTGGATTCCTATGTCCGCACAATGCAATAGCACAGCAAAAGGAGACTGTTACAGAAAAGCTTCCCCCTTGCCAATATGCCTGAGCTATTTTTGTCCTTTTAAAGTCTTCAGCCCTCCCCTCTAGTCCAGGACACAGCCAAGGCTTTGGGACATTGAAGCTGTCAACGAGAAGGGGACTGAGGACATCCTCCAGCTCCACGCTGGCCTGGGTTTGGCTGTGCTGCATGGACAGATGGGGTTGAGAGCAGAGGGTGGGTATCCATGCTCTCCTACCCTCCAAGGCTCATCTCTCCAAATTCTAACAGCAGATTACTAAACCACAGGCTCCCCCCACCAGCCAGTAAGGCATAAATTAACATTCCTCTGCTATTAAAGCTGAGGTGGTTGCCTTTCATCAATGCAAAAAAGGCTGCAAGGAGACAAGACTAGTTGCAGTCTGTTATCTCTGCCTCTGTTCAGAGTATAATTTACCCCTTGGCAGAAGAGGATGCCCTGGTGTTAAGAACTAACACCCTAGAGAAAGTCCCCCAAAGTCTCCATCTTAGTTATGCTGTTTTACCACGTTTATGTATATCGCATATTTACTTTCCCAGCATTTTCTGTTGCTTATGCAATGAATACTCTGGGATTTCTAAACCTTACTGGCTGCCAAGTCCCTTGGTTGCACTTAAAACATCACCATGATTGCATTATTAGTACAACCTATGTTTGCAGGCAGGTCACCAGGTCAGGGCTGACCCCAGGCTGCTCACTGCAGCTCAGCCGAAACCAAATCCTCTCCCAGCAGGCCCAAAACTTCTACTGGCACCTTGGAGTAGGACAGATAGTGTTCGTATCACCATGTTCATAGTTCATCCATAAACTTTTCAGCTCTAGAATATTTCCTTTGGCTTTCCTTAGTCCTGCTTAGTCTCCTCCACTGATTTTAATGGTGGCTGGCTTGCACACTGCTTTTCCTCATGTTCAACTTCCTAGAACACATTACTGTCCCAGGATGAATGGATACAGGCTTTATTCTGTCCTTTCAACTTATCCTTGACAACCCAAGAAATCAAAGTACGTGCTTTCAATTTACTGTTAGTTACTGTAAGAAGGGTTCTAGTCTATGCTATTATGGCTAATTTACCTTTTAATTATATTGTCCATGCTAATGCTAATTGGAATTTGATACACCCAGGTTTAACGACCCATTTTAATTGCCTTTCAGAAACAAGTTACAAATTAGTTTCTTCTAAACTTCAAAGAATTTCCATTTAAGTGTAAAATCAAACTGCTCCAGTATCTTGCTGGCAGTGTAAGTTCTGAGCAGGAATTTTTGCTACAGTGGCTGAGCAGCAACTTTGTCTCTTGATTTAGTCTTACAAAGCGCTGCTGCTGTTTCCCATTACTTCAGGCTGATGTCCTGGCAGGGGCTGATCTGTGAAAGCCTATGAATAGCAATGAGGAGGAGTCACAACAAAGAAAGGATCCTAATCTGAGCGACTAAACCTGAGAAGATCCATAGCTATGTTTTGATATTAACGTTGATTTTTTTCAGCATGGAAGCAGGTAGTTCATCCACCCCCAATAACAGTTTTGACCTATTATTTTAATCTCAAATTACAAGAATTCTGTGGTAGTGCTCTTGCTATTTGTTTTATCACAGCAAACATGAAGACAGCATACCAATAGAAACTCCAGATAGTATTTGAACATATCCCCAGGAACAGGGTAGATTTAGCACTGATATAAACTCTCCAATGACACTCGAGAGAGAGGTGAGTTGGGGACAGCCTAGAAAGAGGTGAAAATAAACAAACCAAAAGGACTCAACGCAGAAATAAAATCAATAGGTAGCTAAAAACTCCTGTAAATGCATGAGAGGGGGAAAGGATGGTGGGGTGGAGGTGTCAGAGTCTGACCAAGACGTTGCATTACCCAGCCAATGGCTCATCCAAGCGGGGCTTTCAGGCAGAAACTTTGAGAATGGCTGTGGTACTGTGGTTAGTAACAGAAACCCCAGATATCGGAACTTCTTTTACTGCTTCTCTTCAACTTCATCTCTTAATTCACAATGCCAATTTCTCTGGATAGGTGAAGCAGTGAGGTAAGAATTGAGAACTCCAGGAAGGCCCTATTCTGCAGCAATCCTTCCTCCTCCAGCTTCACAAGACTGCTTCCCTCTGGTTTCAGTACAGCAATACACAGACCGAGAATACCTCTAATTAGGGCAATTTTGGGCCAGGGTTATAAAACATTCCCAATGCAGTACTGCCTGCTAGCAGCACGCTTTCGAAATGGCATCTTTCTACTACCAAATTCCTTGGTGTACATGGAGCTATAAGCATGCGTCTGGTGTGAGCTGTGTCTAATCTGTAAGGGATGTCAGTATAACTACACTGAGTTTTGTAGTGTCTCAAGAAGCGTGCAAAGTGTAGCACTACCTGTCTTCAATGCAACCCTTTGCTAGAGAATAACATTCTGAGGTCCCTGCTTAAAAAGAGCCAGTGACCCCTGCTCTGAGCAGCAGGAACCATGAGAATAACATTAGCAAATCCCTGCCACATCGCTGGAAATACAGATTTATGTTATTTTCTTACATTTCAGGACATTTAGAAGAAGGTGCCACTGGAGTATAAAGATAATTTCAGTTTATGTGATGAGGGAGCTAGACAGCCTGCCTCCAAGTTCAGCGAGCCTGTTCAGACTCCAAATTGGCAATGAATCATTACGCTCACATGGCCACAGGGAGCATAGGTCTGCAGAGATTGCTTCCCCCTCTCTAATCGCTCCCACAGCAGCACTGACTAGCTAACTCCAGAATTACGGAAGAGGGAAATAAAACTCTCTGATCTCAAAAATCCAAATGCTGCATTAAACTGTAAAAATTCACAGTTAGCTTTGGGGATGGAAGGTGATTTCTTGGCTTAGTGTTCCTTTCTTAGAGCAAAAGGACATAATTACTCAAAAAAACTTACTGTGTTATTCCAGTAACAGGCCAGGGGGAGGGAGTGGAAAGCTCTACTGTGGGAGGTGGCACTTCACACTCTTTTTGATACAGGAATTTGGAGGGCACATGTCCTATATAGTCAGGCTATTGGGGAATAGAGGATGACAAATGTGACATCAGTTTTTAAAATGAGATCCAGAAGGGGTTTTAGGCACTGCAGCCCACTACATCTGACTTCTCTGTGGGGCAAACTGCGAGACTCTGCAATAGAGGAGCAGAGCTAGTGAATGCCTTGAACACATTGGGGAGAGGTCCCTGAAGAAGTCTACAGGCTGCCTAGAAGAGAGCAGCATATCAATTTCCAAAATGTGTGAACAGGCCTCTCAGAAAATATTACTAAAAAACCTGTTCTGGTTTTGGGGCAAAAGGAAAACTCGCCTTGTGTACTACCAGGTTAGAGGTGGGACTCACCTGCCCCGGAATTGCCAGTGTTCAGCTTTCACTGGTGGGACCTTACAGGGACCTAACCTATTCATAAATGGACTGCAGAGGAGAAAAAGCGTGTTTACAATACAAAATTATTCAGGATAATTAGAACAAAAGCTATTTGTGAAGGGAAGCTGAACAATCTTGCAGCACTGAGTGGCCGAGTGACAAAATGGCAAATGAAATTCCTTGTTGATAAATACAAAGTGATGTACTTGGGGAAAAACAACCCTAACGATACATACATACTCACAGGTTCCCAATTTGCTATTGCCATTCAGTGATGAGACCTTGGGGTCACAGTCAATAGTTTTCTGGAGGTGTCAGCTGAGTGCTCAGTAGTTGTTAAAAAACAAGTACTATGTTAGGAGGGAGGAAAGTCATAGAAAACTGAAAACATCACTGAACTCTGCAGTAAAACCACTTCTCATATACTGTGCACAGCTGTGGCCTTCCCATCTTGACAAGGTTATGGTAAAGGAAGGAAAAAAGGTACAGAGGGAACAAGTCAATGTAAGTCTGGAGTGGCTTCCTCCAAAAAAACGAAGTGACTAATTTAGACTTCTTCAGATTTGAAAATGGATTATTAAGGGGGAATATAAAGGCAGACAGAATCATGTGAGGCATTTTAAGTAAACAGGGATGCACTTTGTAATGCAAAAACTAGGAGGCGCCAAGAGAAGTTATCCAACATGAATTCAAAGGAAAAAGAAGTCTGTTATTGTGGAACAAATTTCAGAATTCATTGCTATGGGATGCTTTGGACACCAGAAGCCTAAAAGGGTTCAAGAGACAATTGGAAATTTATGGAAGAAAGGTCTATCAAAGACTGTTAAATGTAATGATGCCAAGAAAATCTCTGGCTAGACAACGAACAGATATAATCTCTGGCTCAGGAAGCCTTTCAATCTCTGTTCAGTCTTGTCCTCAAACCCTGCCCCAGTATTTCTGTAAAAGTGTGGTACCTCGTCCTGTACACCATAGCAAGACAGTGCTGGAGCTACCCGAGAGCAAGCCAAAAACCTTCCCTGACCTTTTTTTAATCTAGTACGGAACAAACTCCAAGGCTGAATACAAAGAGTTATGTCAGAGACCAGCACAAGTGATGCAGAATCTTTATTTTAAAAAGCTATTTGTTGTTCAGGATTAGATTGGGTCCTGTATTTTCAATTTATATCAAAAACTGAAAATTCACGGGCCTCAAAGGAAATCTTTAAAATTCTGTATATACAAGAAAACCCAGCTATCATCAGACAATAAAGCTGGCTACTTGCACTATGATTACCCAAAGGGAATAAGGATTCATTTTAGATGTACTTTCCAAGGGAAGATTTGTGAGTTCAAAGTCCTTCTTTCCTCTGCACATAAAATACTTCCTAAGAATATTCACAAAATATTTAGCTGTAATTACAGCTCAATTTAAGAGGAGGAGAGAGTATTCACACAATTTACTTTCAAAGGAATCTTCTTCCTGTAAAAACCAACTCAGCGCAGCCCTAAACATGCTGCCAAAACCAGAGGAAGAGACATCAAAATCTAGCAACAAACAAATGGAGGATGTTCACGTTCCACATCGGGCAGTGTATGTGTGTGCCTAGCTTAGTCTTTCCTTTTGCAGCTTCTACCTTAAACCTCCTGCCACAGAAATTTCTGAAGAGATTTTTGATTCTTTTTTCTTTTAACAAAAGCTCATGCACTGGCCACCTTTGGGAAGGTTTATTTATTCTGCAGTACTGATCACATTATTTCAGCATCTCCTTGCCATCCTCTTTTCTTCCCCTTTTAGATGTAAAAAGTCATATTTTTTTGGATGACTGCAGAATCTATTACCTCTTTTAAGAACTTCCACAGGCATGAAGGCACAATACGGTTGTGGTACTTTCCACCTAAGGCTAGCAACCCTGTAACAGTGGATTTTCTGTTTTAGCTGGAATATTATTATTTCTCCATAAAATATTAGCTAAGTCTTCCCCATAGCTGGCAGATGCAACTCCAGCACATGGATCATGGCTGGATCTGACTGGATGTGAGAAGTTGCACTGCAGCCACTCCAACAGCTACTGTATAAATGTAACGTCGGGTTCCACTATCCCTCAGCCACTCTCCAAACTGAGGTTCTGACCTCTGAGTCAGTTTGGGCACTTGAGAAACATTTTACCTATGGGCTCTGTGAAAAATCCTGGGTTTCAAATCAGGCCCGCGAGGCCTGAGCAGGGCAGAACACCAGCAATGAAGGTGAGCCGGGTGGTTTATCCCAGACAGAGATCGCCTTGTTCCTATTCCTTACTCCAGCAGGAGGTTTCATTTACAGTTAGGAAGCTGAGACCTCAGCTATGGAGAAATACATCTGGAGTGGCTATTCTGACTTCAAAGCAGACGCTCCAAGTTTTAAGCCAGCACGGAGAATAGAATTTGGTGCACGCAGTGCAGTTGGAGGAGTTTAACTTCCCTTTGGAGGGGACCCATCGCTCCCCAGAACAGAACTAAGTGGCCAAAGCTCTCTCCAACTGGCTGCCACAGCACAGCACTCACAGCAGGGAACTCCAGGAGGAAGGGAAAAAATAAGGTTATTACAGCAGTAGTTTTTTTTGCTGAAATACAGGCAGAAGGTGTCCAACATTTGTTAATAGCAGTGATTTTGTGGCAGCTGAAGCAAAGCCTGCTTAAAGCCAGACCAAGTTTACAGATGTGTTGTTGATTATTTTGAAAAATTAAACAGTGTAAAACCCAGCTGTGATGAATAGCACTGGGGTTGCAATTCATAAATAATTGAGAAGAGCGAGTCGCATTTGATCATCCTGATCAAATTCTACTCTCTGGAGAATAAATGTTTGCCCTGAATACCATCAACATTGTTAAATGCCTCAATATTCCTGCTCAGCCATCCAGCCAGCAGTCACTCGAACTAAATCACTCTAACACCTTATACATTTGCCTTCCTCATGAATACAAAATGCTTCTAACTTACACAATGCTTTTTGGGCATCAGACAAAGCAGACACTCTTTATAGACAGTAACCAAACAGCAACAATAAATGTTTTAAATGGTCTCATTAAAAACAATTCCTGCATACAATCTTGTCTTTACAGTGCAGTAAGCAAAGAAGCTGTAGCTATGAGGCCACCTATTTTGGTTCAGTGCCTTGTTTGTAAGCAGAGCGGCTGCTCTGATTCAAAGGCAGCACGCAAACACACTTCCTTTTGCTTGTGGGGAAGCCAGTAATGCAATTCCATGTGATTTCCTGGGGCTTCTCCCGTTTCTCAGTACTTCCAAAAGTTCAGCAGTGACTGTGATGAGTGAAGGAAAAGCCTGACTGTGCTGTCTTATGCTGCATGATGTTTACCATGCTTGCATAATATGGGTTTGGTAACCCAGAGGTAGAAAACTACTTTCACTCCATTGGAATTATCTCCAAATGACAGCACATTTATAGGTCAGAATCTGTTCTACACAGGTAAGAGGATGCAAATTTAAAAATAGTCACATTAGGTAAATACCACCAACTAAACCCCAAATCTCTTCTCCTTGGTTTTACTGGAACAAAATAATTAATGACTTCAATAACAATCTCTCCTGTCTGAACAGAGCATGAACAAGGACTCAAGGAACTGACCTACAGTTTGGGTTTTCATCAAAGACCAAATTCTACTACTTTTACTCATTGCAAGCACTATTTAACTACTTTTGGACTACTCGGGGGTATGCGGCTTTTCCGATGACTAAGAGGAGCAAATTCTGGACCAAGAAGAGTAAAATAATTGTTAGAAAACCCTGGAGTTAAAAACAACTGTTTGCATCTTCATGTTGTTCCTGGGGGCTTGCAGGCAGCTTTTCCTATTTAATAAAAAACTAGGAGGGCTCCCCCTTAAAGGCACCAAATCTGTGGTGGTTAGAAAGCATCTGTATATGTCCAGTCCCACATCGCTCATAGCTGGTAGCGAACTGGTATCATTCTGTTTCTTCTGATATATTTAAGCACTGCATTTACCTGACGTGACATCACACAGATGTCACATGGTCCCCAATTATTAAAACACAATTAGCTTTAGGAAAACAACATTTTATTGGTGGGTCATTAAATCGTACCTCAAAGTCTTCCGAGAACCCATGCTGGCTATTAGAATACAGCTCACTGATGTGTTTAACAAACTGCTTGACTGGAATTGCTTCCATATCATCTGTAGGAAATAAAAAAAATATATTCAGAGTTGTTCTTTGTTTCATACATAAAACTTCAGGAGAGGAAGTCTTCACTTGATGTCATTTAGATCTGAGTTCCCAGGGGCAGAGCTATTTGGATATGCAGTAATAAGAAATCTTTTTGAGGCCAGTTTTGAGGTAAACATTTCATTGTATTTCCAATTCTAAGCACTACAGTTATAAATACTGAGAGCCTGTTCCCTAAGATGCCGATTTACAAAGTCCAATTTAAGCTCAAGGATCTTGCTCAGTTTGAAGACGGCTGTGGATGGGATGAAGAAGCCTCCTCTACTTCCACATTGTATAAAAAGAACAGAAGAGACCCCAAATGTGAAAATACAGTTGACAGTTACTCCCAGTAAGTTTTACCAGACTGAGCAGACACACAAGCCTTTCTTATTACTGTTATTAACTTTCTCCCTCTCACACAATTATGTAGAATCCAAATGGACATATGAAACTGCTTCTGAGCAAAAGAGCAGGCAAACACAACAGCCACACTAATTTGAGTTCTCTCTCACGCCAGACATTATTCATAACATCGAATATGTATTCCAACTGGACTATTTGCTCTTGCACAGCACAGTGCAAACGCCAACCAATATACCAGTAAATCACCCTTAGATGTCTTCTCACAAGAAAGAAGTTGAAGATTCTAGCTGAAGACAAGACTGTTTCGAGCACCTGGGACTCCAGGCAGATTCTAATAAAGCTGGGGTGTAGGATGGCTGCCTTATTCCTCTCTTTTGCTCTCAAAAATGGCCTGGATATTATTATAACCACCACTGCAGTTGGTAGAAAAACTGTGCTTGACAAGATTCACCAGTTAATATTTTCAGTCTGGCATTCAGAAAATGCAAATTGCTATCCAACTGTGATTACTTTCAGCATGTGAAATAATCTATTGCCTGATGGCTACTATTGTCTGATTGCATGATTTTATGGCAATACCCTGTATTTATATAATCCATTTAATATTCTTCTGAAGATAGCATCTAGGTTATGTTTACTCCTAGTAATTCAGTGGTGTTTTTTTGCTCCCATTTAGCAGCCATATGGTTTGGTGCTACAGCTGCATTATGATCTGGATTCTTTTCCTTTTAAATATCTACATTATGATAGAAAAAATCCAAATATTTCTACAGATACTTAGCAAAATTTAACGATAAATAAATAGATGTGACATTTACTGTATTCAGAGTGAAAGATCTTTGGCAGCTAAAACCTCTAAGCTGTCACATACGCTTTTCTTAGCAAAGTGTATGAAGATCTGTATGTGTAAATGAGGTTCTACTTTGGCAAGAATTTTATAGATCCCTGACTAATCTGATTTCTTTCCAGCTGATGGCAGTTAACGCTGACCATGTCATTACTCCTCTCCTTTTATTTTATAACGGAACGCTCTAAGGTGGCTTTTTGCATCTATTGACATTTTCAGATCTCAGTCAGCTCTCTTCTATTTTATTTACAAGGGCCAATTGTTAAAGATATGTTTGCAATCTGGTCACCTCACAGTGTAGCAATGCTACTTTAATTAACCACATGCTCATTTACTGAATAATACAGAATTCAAAACATTTGACAAGTGTATGCTCTTCTTAGCAAAAAGCTGCAGTCTGCAGAAATGCTGGCATTTAAAAATATTTAAGTGGTAACATTTATTCTATATAGTATTGGGAATACCATCATCTCATAACAACATTTGTATCAGTATTTTCACAACCAAGACATTTGAATGGAATGATCTATAGGAACAGCAAGAACCTGTAAAACAGTATTTCCTCTTCTGAAAAGTAACCCACACATCCTAGTTTTCCTTGAAAAGAGCTTGTGCAATTGCATATAATCTCACAAAAAAAGTTCCATAGTTGTCATTTGGGTTTTTTCCTTGCATAGTTTTAGCTCAACTGAGACCAACCAAGATAAAGGATTGGCTGCAGCAGACCAGTGTGTCCAAGCTAATTTTGCAGAAGGCAGAATTTAACTTTGTGATCTGTGAACCAAAAAATACATTAGAGATAACCTGCTCTCCAGTCCATTGAATTCCCACCAACTTCAAGGATGGGTCTGCACCAGAAATCCATGGCAAAGAGTGGTTAGTTTTCTTTTTATTATCATCACTGCATGGTGGCAGTATGTGTCCACCTTTATAGCCACTGCTACTTCACTTCTCTCTTGTTAACTGTCCTTTAGTGTTTCTCCTCCCTTTTTCCTCTTCTGCATTTTCATTCTAACTCCCTCCAGAAGCCTTAACCCAATGCAGTTTCTTACCCTATTTTATAACATGGGTAACAATTACACATTAAATAATTAAATAGGAAGTATTGTTGATATATGAGCTCACTGGGTCAGAGGGAAATGAAGTTGCCCATTGACTCAGGAAAACCATACTGGAGCAACTAGAATTATTACATGTTAGAAAGATTAAAATCAGAACCATGAACATTAGAAACTTAAAAAACAGTTTAAGGTTTCCAGCTTTCAAACTGGTGAGATAACATGGTCCAACATGGCCTGTGATGGAACAGGCACAGCCCTGAGGGGACGGGCAACCAATGGTGTGGTAGGATGTGGTTGGTCCTCCTTGCACACCCACCTCGCCCCAGCTGATGGCCACAGGAAAGCAGCTGTACAGGAGATAGAGCCTATCACATTAACCAGTGAAACAGGAAAATGCTGAAGTAATCTGGGCTGGTATTTTTCTACTCATGACCTCCAACTCCAAACTCCCGTCCAGGAACACAAATTACTAAAGCTGGATACAGGCACGCTTAGCCATGGATAGCTTGCCAGACCTCTGGAAGAATGTGTGCTAACACGCTCAGCACTCAGGAATGGTCTGAGCTGACCTTATCTAGAGATGGCTGTGACCTTCTCCAATGGAGAAGGAAAACCAACAGATGTAGCTGGATGCACAGAATCTGCTTTTCCTTTAGCTACCGTCAGCCCAAAGGCTTTGGTTAAGCCTTCTTTCCATCTTAAAGCAAATAGACTTCAATTACTGTAATTCATTTGGTCAATTGAAGAGATTAACAGAATCCTATAATGGCTAATTAGCAGCTCTCCACTGTTCTGTGCATATTCGCTTTTGCACCATATACTTTTTCCCATCAAGAAGCTGGAGTGACATTTGATACTGTCAGTGCGATCCTTACATTTTACAAGACCTACACATTATTCAAAGAGAAGAGGGAGATGTTTGTCTTGGGGTGACTTTATGCTGTTGTATTCCCTATCACTGCTCTATGCCCAGATAGGATCCTGAGCCTTTCTGTGCCTTTAAAACTGGGTGCAAGAGAGAGAAAAAAAACTGAGTGAACTTTTCAAAACAGTTTGTGCTTCAAGGACACAGAGATTAGCGTGCGGCTGCTGCTGAGGAGCGAAGGAAGCACCCTTTTCTGCTTCTCTCAGCTTTTCGGCTCTGTTTCTCCAGAGAGAGACTGAGAGTTAAGATTCTTTCTGGGACTTCGGCTTTTCCCTTCTTCTCTTCTGGACTGTTTCAACATCAGAACACCAGAACTCACTGGGAAAATTTCCACCTTAGGCCCGGAAGGGGCCCAGGCCGACCCAGCTCCAAGGAGGAGGAGAGAGACCACACCCACAGAAGGACTTTAAAATCTTCCCAGGTTTCTCTCCACAGTGAGAGGTTTTATTATTTAGCTTTATTATTCTTTTCCTGTGTGTTTGTTAAATAAACAGTCTTTTTCCTTCACTTTCCTCCGAGGAAAATAATTTTTTTTTTCCTGAACCTGGCAGGGGGAGGGGTGGCTGTAACCTGCTTTCCTTTGAGGAGACGTTCCTTTTGGATGTTTCCCTTGAATTTGGCCCAAAACCGGCACAGAGATGTTTTAATAACATACCTTCACCTCTAACACTGCAGATATATTACAGTTCTGTCTAGCTTGGATTTAGCCATCTGTTTTATCAGTGTCAGTAAAGTGATTCTGGATTTACTTCACTATGAAATGAGCTGAATCTGGCACCACTAACTCTTTGTGTTACACAGAAAAAGAAGTATACTCAGATGGACAATATTTTAGTAATACTTTTTATAATCAGATACTACCGAAGCTGACACATGGGGGGGGTATGTTTAATTTCTGTGCTAAATACTTAACATATTGGTGGAGTTCCCATCTTGACTTGCTGGCCCAAGCCAAGCACCTGAGAGGAGTATCAAATAAACACAAAGGGGAACACAAGGCAGCTCATTTCCTGCCACAAAGAGACAATACCAAGAGGAAAATAATATTTGTTTAAAAAAATGACTGTACAGGAAAACCTTGACTAACATCTCCTTTTTAAAGAAATGGCAATTGCCAATGCAGAATACTTAATTCATTCCTTCGTAAGACAGACACCTTCAAAAGAAGCCCAAAGCATATAGAAGCAATAAAGTTCGAACAGGGTTATATTTTAAGTTCGGATAATTAGTAATCCTACCAGGATGATTTTCCCATAGCTCCCACTTAATAAGCTGCCTTTGTAATGTTAAAGCAATAGGAGCCAATTTCAAAAGAAAAATTGGATATCCTATCAGAAATGACATTTCTACATAATAGGATCTCAGATTCATTTTGATTCATCTATAGTCGGAGAGCTCACCAGATAGTTTAGTGGCATTGTATTGGAATAGATGGGTTTGGGTCAGGAATTAATGCAGAACGTCAAAACCAAAGTGCTTCCTCATACTACCTTTATTTAGTTTGGAGTTTTGGTGTTTCTGAAGACACATGAAATATTCTTGGTAAGAAAATTCTCCATGTCTTTCATTCTGTCTGTAAATGCTTTCTGTTTTTCTGCTATTACCTTACCCAGCCTCCTAAATCCAATATACTCCCTGCATCTTATGCCTTACTCTTAACGTGAAAACTTATTTGGTTGGTTTGTGAGTCCCTGCACTTCAGTCTCTCATTTACTAAGCCACCTGGATTCATGTGCCATGGCGGTCCCGTGCCTTGGCCCATCTGCTCCCACAGCAGCCACTCACTGTTCTGTGACATCTCTACATCCCAAGAGCACCTCCATCAATTCTCAGCATGTTCTTCACAGCTGGCTTCAGCCAAAGAACGAAGGGATTCTCCCACTGCCCTCTCCCTGCTTGGGAGGCTGAGCAGTGACCTGAATCCACCTGCTGATCTGGCTGACGACTGTAAAAAAGGATTAATTGATTTGTGGGGAAGGATTAGTTGTTGTTGGGGTAGATGGATCGATCCTACTCATTAGGATGAAGAATAGTGAAGTGACAGGGAAACCCCTCTTTCCAAAGGCAGCACAAACCTAACTTGGCTTATGATGATCACTGAACCAGTGACATGGTTAGGGACATTAATCCTTGAGAATCCACCCTCAACAGTGTATCCTTGGAGTTCTCATTTTCTGAAAAAAAGTCTTCCCAAAATATCTACCAGTAGGATTGTAACAGGACTGGATTTGACCTCTTAACTCACTGAAAGATAACATATCTGAAAAGTGCTTTCCCATATCCATAGCAAACAAGCACCTTTCTGGTCCCAGTAACACTCAACTCTGGGATGTTATTTCATCTTTCACTCTCTTAGTCTCCATTCCTAGACAGAACATTGAATGCAAACACAGGATTTTGTTAAAGATATTTATTTATTGTTAACCCCATTTAGTCAAGTTTCATGGGTTTTTTACTTTTTACAAAGAAGGATGAAAAAATTCTGCAAGCAGCTGGAATACCTAGCATCAATATTTAGGATGCATTTCACTTAAAATGGAATCTAACAGCCATGGCATAAGCTAAAATACATACCAGAGTGAAGGCTGCAGAGCTATGGCAGCAGGAGTAACCATGTGGAGTGTGATATTCTGTCTCTACAAGAGTGGCTGAGTATATAGAATACTGCAAGGATGCATAGCACACCTTTGGGCAAAATTCTGCCCCAGCACAGGTTATTAAAAACTCCCATCAATTTCACTAAGGTCAAGTGTCCACCTCTAGAGAAAAGCTTAGACAAAACTATATAAACCTACAGATTGAGCATCCATAACAAAGTGCACATACTGCTCAAATTTTGGCACAGATTGAATTTGAAATGTCTGAGCAGGCAGACATAGCCAGCTCCTGCCTGAAGTCACAGAAATACTGCATTATACGAGTAAATCTACACGTAACACAGGGAGGTGCCCAGTTTTCTTCAAACCATTTTAGATTTAATGCAGTTGAATTATACACATTTATACTGTCAGAGCCTTTAATTCTGCAGTACACTGGCTTTCCTTGCATAACTATTTAAAATAAGAATGCAACTGAAGCCATTATATTTCAATTGCAATAATTAATCTTTCTGACTGATTGCATTTACTTGCTGTATAAAAAACTGCCAGAAATAGAAGAACAGTTTTATTTGTATAACATTAGTAGCAATTAATTTATGATAAAGTCATTAAAAAACTTTAGTATTGAGAAAGTGTCTGCCTTCTGTGGAGATCATACCTCCATAAATACTATAAAGGCTAGGCAGTAGGTTTCATTCCAGCCTATCAAAATACCTGCTGAAGATCCCTTAAGGGTGCCATCCTCCTAATGTCACTGACCTCAAAAATTAAGACAAATTATAAATTAAAATGATTTAAGATGAATAAGAAATCATTAAGAGTTGATTACTGGGGACACTATTCCTCATTAATTCTCACTTTTTTGTAATTACGTATTTACGAAGTACTATTTTTAATAAAAACCACCTTTCAAAGTGAAAAGGCATGGAAAACACTTTGAACACATTCAAAAGTCCTGGAAAGATGGGCATGCTGAAAGAAAAACAGGAGTCCTTTCAGCAAGATAATTGCTATCTATTTGTTACAATCAAGTCAAATGAACAGAAGGGCAGGTTTCTGATAAAGGGGAGACACATGAAAAATCAGAATATGAAAAATCACCTCTGTAATTCTACATTCATCTCTTGCTTCAAAACTTAATCTACTACAATGCTATTAGCCATGTGTCCGTCAGGAATATAAAAATGTTAATGATAAAATTTTATATGTGTTAAAATAAGAGCTCAGTTTAAATCTGCTTGTACAAAGATTAGGTTATTCTTAACTATAAATGTAATTGCAATACACTTCTTCCCTTTAAGCAAAAAGCCAATTTCTGTCCAAGAGAATGAAATAATGTGAATTTTCCCTTAGCCCAGACATTAAACATGATCTTATTTGGTATTGCCAGCTAAGGAACACAATTTTAATCTCACACATTTCCATCCTCAGGTCCCAGTTCCTGCCATCAACTACACACAAGCCTTACATTCGAGCACATAAAGATCCAACTCCAGGGCTCTACCTCCCAGTGTGACAGCTCTCAGAAAAGGATCCATCTGCATTTCACATGGCCACCATAAAAACACATTATTTTGTGTTGTAGCCAACTCCTGAAGCCTCCACTAGAAGAACCATAACTAGATATCATACCATAAATTCATCAGTGTACTACTGCAGGAGCAGGGTTGGTACTAGAGTAAAGGAAGGTGGATGTTCCCTAAAATACCTTGATATTTTCTCGGCTTCAGAGGATGGCTGTGTTCGCCATATTGCGTTCATGAATTTAATTGAAGCTGAAGATAGGTACCAATTCACAATGTGGTGCTGGAACATAAATCCACAGGGAGTGGAGAGCAGAAATGAAGTCTTAAACAGCTGAAGTGCACCACCTCTGTGCTCAGTGAAGAGCTTCATGTCCTTGAGAAAAGCGCTCGGCTGCAGTTACTGCAGTTCCTGTACCTCACAAAGCTCACTGTGCTCAGTGCACTGTCACTGTCATGACCACAGACGTATCCTGGGCTCTGCTCTTTAGCTCTGAGGATGCAACTTGAGATAGCCACACCTTAACAGAAACAGTAAGATACCAAGCCTGTGTTGGGAACCTGCAGTTTCCTTGTCAAATGAGATACTCGTTATTGTCTCTTACTGAAAACAGTTTGTCAGAGGGTAGATGCTACCAGAACACAGCAGCTGAGCCTGTAAAAAACATGTCAAGTCTAACCACCGACATTTGTCAGGAAAGGTTCAAGGCACTATTCAAGTTACTGAAGAGCTAAGAATTGGTAATACGGACTCATGGTGGGACTCCTTGCAACCATGAGGAGACAGGGAAATGAAAGGATCATGGGTGCCCTGGCCTTCACACCCTGGTGGGTGTGAGGTGGTCAAAGCACCTTTTCATCGCTATTCCTCTGTTTCCTGGACTTGTGCACTCACACTGAGACATTCTTAAAGAAGCATAAGTATTTCTCCATCAGATTCCGCCACTAGTTTTTTAAAACACATTATTAATAAACTCCATGACTAGTTAAAAAATTAATGTACTGCCATTTAAACCTAAAACTGAACATACCGTGATCTGACAACTGGGAAATGTTTCTTAAGTCTTGTAGTCTAGACACAGCTGAAATGATTGGCATCACCTCTGAGAAATTTTACTTATACTAAAAATATAAGATGTGAAATACTTCTAGAAAATATGGTAAATTAATCAGCTGCATTGGCCAGCTGTTTTGTTCTTTATGATCTGTGCTTCTCTGGACTGTGGTCAAAATTATACAGAGTTTTGAGCTTTCCCATCAGGTCAAGCCTCAACTACCTCTGTACTGATCTCACCACAAGTTCTACTGACATCAGTGCCACAGCATCCATTGTGCCCACGGGCTGGGCAAGGAACCAGTAAAGTCACAGCAAGATGCAGAACAACACTCCACCCAAGAGCAGGAAAACTCTGAGACAAAGGACAGGAGGAGTGTAGAAGTGGAATTTGTATTTATTTTACTGTTTGATATCATCTAAATTGCACAGAGCTGCACTGATGGCAGGGAGCAGGTCTTGCTAGAAGAAAGGAGAAGTGCTAAGGGATGCATTTTGGTTTCACGGTTGCAAAACACACAGGTCTGCAGCTGTGATGCTGCTGGTGTTGTACTTTCCCAACTCTACTGAAAAGGATCAAGTCCAGAAAGATCCAGAAAGTCAGCCACATACTGACCAGCAAAAGAGAAGACCAAACAAACAGAAGCAGGAGCAGCTTTGCTGAGTGAGATCTTGCCAAGACCAAATGTTTTAGAGAAGAGATCCAGGCAAAGACGATGTATATGTGGCCAAAATTAACTGAGCATGGAGGCAAAGAGAGAAGATTCAGAGAAGTAATTTTGTTGGGCAGAATGGCAGAGGAGTTTTCAGAAATTTGCCATTGATTACAGATGCATAACTGTTAGGTGCAAGGCTTATGTGAGTTGAGATTTATACCTCAGACATAATATCCAGTGGGCGACTCAGTTAATGGTAACTCCTTTGTCCTGTGTTTCTCTAGGTCAAGCAGTGCAGATAATTATGAATAATGATAATGATTTGGATCTCAGAGAGAATTTGCACAGATAGGCACACACCTATGGGTGATGTGGCTTCCCGCACAATAATTAAGGACGTAGCCAAGGGAACTGAAATAGAAAATGGATAAAATAATTCCTCTGCAAGAAGATTTTTTAGATTTCACACCTGAAAAGTTGCACTGTGTGCCTATAGCAGGTAGATGGCAGAATGATCTAGCACTCATAGACCTGAGAAAATAGAGGGTTTGCACGAACAAGAGCAGGACATTGTGCAGAAATAAACACAAATGCTACCTCTGATTGTGCCAACACGTCATGGGCCAGAGTAGCGGCCAGAAACACCAATGCTCTTCTGAAACCTCGAGCTGTGTCGGGACCACGCTGTGCCTGGCTCCCAGACACGTGGCAGAGCCACACCACACCTGGGCCAGGACTAGCCAACCCAGACCCGCTCAGTTCCCTCTGCCCAGAAGCTCACTGTGTGCTGAGATGGGTCTTGGCAAACCTGCTGAACATCGTTAGCCACACTGCTCTAAATTGCCATCAGTGTGGCTGCTTGCTCTTAACCAAGAGTGGAAGTTGGTCCACTGAACTGTAGGAGGTAAAGGCACAGTCCCATAGGGATCTAGTCAAATTCCGCTTGTAAGAATGGGGTTTCACAATCTAACAAGGTTACTTTAAAAAACTTGTTTCTGTGAAAATGCCACTTACATTTTGCTTCTAGTATCAACATGGCAAGTAAGACTTTCTCACACTCTGCGGTAGCTTCCAGAGGAAAAGTTCAGAGGCTTATCATTTCATCAGTTGCCAGCAGTTCAAAGGAGAATTTCGTCATTTCATGTTCTTAAGGCATTTCAGTGGGCTGTCTACGTGGGAGCAGCAACTGATGTCAGGGAAGACTGTCATCTAGCAACAGGTATATGGGGGAAAACAGCCCTCTTCTACATCTCCAAACAAGGAAAATGCCTTGGAGAGCTTCAAGATCTTTCAAGGCAGTATCTCCCATCCTTGGAAAAAGCCAACATTGCTGGAGTTTTTCTCTACTAACTTTGAGCCTCATTATGGCTCAAGTAAGTAAGAAAGTATCCATGTATTAGCTAATATCCCTGTACAGGTAACAGGTAATACACACAGAGTGAGGCACTTACAGAGCGTGATTTGGCTTTTGGTGACATAAATAGCTTTAATGTCAGTGTCAAGATCTTCAAATTCACCAGTTCAATCTCTTTTAAGGTTTTCTAGGCATGATTCAGCTTCAGATTTGGATGTCTGTATGCAGGGGTCTCTATATGTCCATTATATCCACAAAAATGTTGTCATTAGACTGGGATTTCAAGGGTTGGATTCACTTTTGCATCCAACTAGACTAAACCTCTTTCTAAGGCCAAGTTCTTGATGTGCCTTCAGGCTGATAAGCAATCCTTGCAGATTTTTAACTACAAAGCTGCTCAAGGTGTCCTGCAGCATTTGCTCAGGGGGTGCCTTAATCTGCAGTGCCACTTATCAGGAGTGAGCAGCTCTTTCTCAGCATTACTGAGTCTGAGCACACCACAGTGAGCACAGCAGTGACAGCAGCATCATGTTTCTCACAAAGCTGCTGTGGTCTCACAGCCTGGCTTACTCTAGTCACGGGAAATGTCCCCAAAAGACAATGTTCTGTTCCTAGTCACTTTCTGCTATGTGGCAGAACAGCTGCTGCAGAAGCACTGGTGCACGTGCTGCCCTGACAGTACCTGCTGCCTGCACGGTTTTAATGGAACTTCTTCAGCCTACACTACAATTAGTATGAATGCACTCCAGTCTTAAAGGACTGACCATCAAAACATCTCTGTGCAACAGGGAAGAACCGCTGTCTCAATAACACACACTGCAGCATGAGAAGATGGAGCCTTCTGCTGGTTTCTTTTATCTAAGAAAGAATTGTCTCGATTACAGTAAAAATACTACACATTGGCCAAAGAGGTTTCTCTCTGAAGGGAGAATTTCTCTCCTCCCAGTGCCTTGTAGTAATAATCCCCTGGGTTTTGACAATGCTATGCCAGAGTCCAGCTTAGCCCAGCCTCCCCTTCCCCACAAGCTCCAAGGAGGTACCACACGAGAGCAGGCATGGTGGGACCACTGAACTGACTGCCACAAGCAGTCCCAACAGGCATTTGTTCCTCTTGGTTTCAGAGTAAGAAGAATGGAGTTCTCCAGCTATTTAAGTACTTCTGTGAAAACTAATCACTGGTGGTCTAAGATAAAACCTGTCACCTCCTGTTACGCTAAAGGAGAAGGACGACTTCTTGCTAAGGACATGAGGTGGCCAGGACATGCATTTTAGTCTCCAACAGAAAGGAGAGGGGACAATAAACGTGTGTTTTCTTTATTTTCAGTGGTACAGCATCAGACTGCAAGGCAAACTGCCTAACGCTTTCTGCAGGAATGTAATAGCTGACCTTTCTTACTGGTTCCCATGGGTACTTTGAAAGACTCTTTCTAGAAATAAGTCACACATGTCTACTGAATAAAATCAAGGAAAATATAACTGGACTGTTTCACTTTTCTAGGAAGCAATTTTCTTCAGTGTCCAGAAAAGGCTCTGAATGTTTTTTGGTAAACTGAACCTAATTAGCTACAGATTGAATCCCAGATCAATGATGCAAATACAGACTATGACAAGGAAACTTAAAACACCTTCAAGCAACAAGTACAAGCCTTTGACAGACTGAAGTCAATACAACATTTTTGGTATCTTAATTCTGCCTGTGAGAATGACCATCATCAAATAAGGCAGCGGCTGCAAAGGCCACAGTAACATCACAGCTTCAAGGCAGCTGCATCCTGCACTTAATAATTTCCAGGGGACATGCCTCATAGTAGCACTATACTCTGCTTCCAGCATCACTCTCAGTATAGCTGAGAGGAGAATTCGACCTTCGGTAACTTTATTAATACCAAATTAACAGATGGCTTTGGACTTTACTTGGGATTGTTTGCTTATCCCCGTGTCTCACTGTCCTTTCTGAGAGCCCCAGACTCCACCTCTATACAAGGTGAAAGTGCAGGCAAGGCCCCCAGTCTCAAGAGACCAGTGGAGCTGAATATCCCTCCTCTGCAACCTGCCCTGGGGGAGCAGGTGGTTTCACCATGGATGCAATGTCTCAGTGTTTTCAAGACTTGTTACTCATGTTTTTGACATTTTGCAAAGGTTATTCTGAAATGTCTATTAAAACAAAGTTGGAGAGGTGCCTATGGAAAAAGACAGCATTGGCACTCGGAGCCCCATTACAAAGCACGTTAAATTAAATGCAGCAGCACCAATACAACAAGTTTCTACCAAAAGCCCAGGATTTATCACGAGCATAACCTTCTCTTCCGTATGTAATTAAATCAGACTCCAAGTAGTACAAACACAGGAGATTAAGCCCGTCTTACCTGGAATAGGTATAATGGGAATACTTTCATTGGGGACCACACGGGGGGAACTGCTGTCCTCCACATAGAAATGAGCAGTCTGAAAACACTTTCTGTTAAAGAAAAAAGAAAAAAAATAGATTCAGGGTGTGAAAAACTGTGCTCTGAAGAAACTTTTGCACATATTCTGTTTCTCCATTTCTGTTCCATACTTTCAGATGTTATAATTTTAAAACATCAATACACAAAAACATATGTTTGTTTTCTACGATTACAGTCCTAATTCCAGATTCTGGTGTGCTCTAATTTACTGACATCTGACATCCACCCATCATAAATGCCTCTACATATTATTGCTAAGTACTATTGAATATGAAATTATACTCATAAAAGTTAGTGGCTGCAAAACAGGTTTCAAATACATCATTCAGAGAGAAACTCTGCACACAAGAAACATATTCAGCATATAATTCAAGCCCAAATCCACCTAAGACACGCAATTTTCAGGGAAAATACACTTACTGTAAAAGTTTCTGCTGTGTAACAACCACCAGTAATACAGCATCTGTAACTGCTGCATATTGTGATGTTCTGCCATGAAAGTTATCCTTCAAACATTAGGTTTTTTGTTTGTTTGCTTTTTAACACTAATGCCATATAACCTTCATCCCATCCTCCTCCTGCAAACTTGTATTGCATATGCTGGTAGAGAAAAATCCAATAGACACTTCTCTTGGGCTCCAGGAATCCTCTCAAAAAAGGTCTATAAAGAAGAGCAGAACGGAAATCCACCTGACTCTTTTTTACCTGTATTTAATGCAAAGCAGAGAGCACAAGCTGGTCATCACAGAAAATGTACTGAGCAGAGTAACATCAAGAGATCCGGGGAGACTCTGCATGGTGATGCTAACTGAGGCAGGGTTTTCCAACGCCAACGTCACTGCTCATTGCTGACTTAATGAGCTGCTTGAGGCTGGAACTGAATATTTAATGAGTCTTGCTTGGTGTGAGCAGCTATTGTGACAGGAGAAGGGTCTGCTTTCTTCTGTCGAGGTGCTAAACAATAGCTCCCCAGTGCAGAAAGATCCCCCTCACTGCTGCCCTTCAACTGCTCCTCAACACCTGGGCAAAGTTTGTGGGGGCCTGGTGAGTTGTGCCTTTGTCAAGTTGCAGGTTCCCTTGCTCAAACATATTTGCGCATGTGGCTTCCAAGTTGCTGCCTTGCAGTTCCCGCAGTTTGCTGCTCCGCAACTTGGGCATTGTGCTCTCCATGCAGAGCCCATCAGCAGAGCTGGCCCCACACACTTGGGCAAAGCCTTTGTGTTCCCTTTGTTTCCGACATCCACACATGCCAGGGAGAAAAAAAGTCACTGAAAACCAAACTAGTCTCTTAGGTGAAACCAGGATCTAAACTTATCACAGGTGCTTGCTTTCCATGTATCTGTACTTTCTAATGCACAGGCACAGTGCTTTGTGGGCACTCAAACGCAGGCTCAAGCTACGGCAGCACAAATACAACTTACGACAATACAGAAGCAGGAGAGAGTGGATTTCACAGCATGGAGTCACTGTCTGGGAGCAGCTTTCTATTTTCAGGCATGATGGCTTGCATTCTGCTAAAGTTATATATTTAGTGAGTATACTTTTGTTAAGAAACACCATAAGGTGAATTCACACATAAGGATGCAAGATGTGCATTAGTCTCACAGCATTTAAAAACATGGGATGAACTCCCCCCCACCTCACCACTCGCTCCCTGTTCTCATTTTTTTTTTGGCAGCCTTTATTTTGGACAATGCACACCCTGGGGGCATGCAGCAGAATAAATCAGTCACACATAAAGACGAAACTAAGAATATTAAACGGGCAAAATGTTCCTGATTTTGATGTATTTGGGGTTCTTTCCCTTGGGTCAATACTACCGAAATCCTTGAATGGCTTCTCCTGGTAAGGAAGACCTTAAAAAGGTGTTTGATAAAAACACAGACCCTTATGCAGGGATTTACAGGATTTTTTAAAGCTAATGATATTGAAGAAAAGCAATTATTTTTTGTTAATTTGTTATTTTATATTTGGAGAGGCTCTGAGAGGCTGGCATTATGGTTTTATACACAGTCATAAGATGTCTTTTTCTTAATAGCCTCAAAATGTGTAATTGTGTCAGATAACCATACTGTGCAATATTTTAAGGCCCATATTAGCAATAGCTGAATAGTCAGCCCAGAGCAACTCTGCTGAGCACAGTGTTGGGTTAACAATGTATTAAATGAGTATTTCACATAGTAAAGTTTGCTACAATCATTATGTAATTAAAACTTCTGCATTTTAGTCCTGGAACACTTCCTCCAGCTGTTTTGCAAAGGCAGACACCATAGACTTTGACTAAAGATTTTCTCAAGTCACAAATATCACACTCTTGTCTAATGTACATATGTAATGCAGCACTTTCATTACTTTACAATACTGGATTCTGGCATGTTAGGTGAAGACATGTCTCTCAAACTCTTTTTTTTTTTTCTGTACTTGCTCATAATAGCTGTAAATATTCTAAGTTTAGCCTCTACAGCTGAGCTCACTGCACACATGACATTGCATCCCTGTCCCGGTGACTCCTTCTGTGTCTCAGATCTTTAAAAGATCTTTTATGGGTTTAACAAACTCGCTGGATGAATTTTCCAGCAAGTTCTGCTTACTGGGTTCTGTTTCCCACTCTGGCATCTTTCCTCTGTGCAGCTCCAGGAGGGAACACACATCTTGGGGTGCCAGGCAGATGACTCCAGCTTGTATAATGTCCATTTTTCCTGAGTAAGGAAACACCTGGCTCCAAGTAGAGCCTTCTGGAAACTCATGTCTGGTTTGTAGTAATAATTACTGATAGCTGCCATCAAGGCTACTGAGAGGCATTTCAGACAATTCAGTATCTGCCTCTGCCCCCATTTTAGGATGCTCCTTTCTATCCCTTGGCATTTCCCCTCCCCATTACCTTTTCCTCCAGATACAAACATTAAGTGGCAGCAGTTGCTAAGGCTTCAAGAGGCTGCAGTAAATCTTAGTGTGTGTATAGGGAGGGCTGGATAAAAGAAAAGGATGAAAGCAGGAAATTGTTTGTTTCGAGCCACCAGAGAGTGGAGAGAGGGGAGAGAGGGGAGTGGATGCAGGGCTAGGTAAGGTGCAAATCTACACCTATTTTCACATGAGCACTTCAGTCTGTAACTTTTAACCCCAGTGTGTATACATGGGCGGGTGTTTGCACATGTGTGCCCATCTGCTCAGGAAACCAACACTGTCAGCAGAAAAAAAATAACAGGCCTTTTTTTCTAATAGAAGCAGTCCATAATGAATGCATAACTGAGATTTGTCGTGGCATAAATGATTATTAAAATCTTAACAACTGAAACACTAGTTTTAGAATAACTATTGCATTTCTGCAGCACTGGTTGAGGAAAAACCAATCACACCCTTGATTTCACTTCCAAAAGATTTTGGGGAGCCATATCTTTTCTGTGAAATACCAAAGAGTCTGTTGTCTCTGAAATATGCCCATGAGCAGTGAAGCACATCATTTTCTCTAGCCCCATATGTTTTTGTGGCTCTCTTTCCCTGGGGTACAGTAACTGTGTGAGATTGTGGTGATGAGACACACAGTTGTCACATATGGACCCAAATGCAGAAGTAAAACACTGCAAGATTAGCATCTCCCCAGAGAAGCAGCAGAGGCAGGGTCTGGAATGCAAAGACAATGTGAGGGAGAGCATCCCCCTGCCCAGAATCTTTTTGCAGAGATACTTACTGGCTGTGCATTACTAAAGCAAACTAACAGGATGCAAAGTCCAGAGCAGCAGCACGTTTTTACTAAGATGAAAGCATAAAAATATGCCAAGAGATGGTCCTGATTAGCTGGATTAAATGCTTGTTCCATCTCTGCTGAGCAAAATAACAGATTAACTTCTGTATAAGAAGAGATGCCTTGTGAGATTTTGACACTTCAAACAGGTTTCCTTGGTTATTAGTTACTAAAGCTCAAGCAGCTTCTCCTTTATACTCCTCTAAAAGCAAGAGGGAGAACTAGCTCACATAATGGCCTGAAAGCATGGATGCATCTTATTTGCGTGTAGAAGGTAATGCCTCAGTGTTAATACTGCCTCCAATACAAACACAGCTTGGTCGCAGCCGATGGGAGTGCGGGGAATTGCTCCGAGGGCACTGCCTGGCCTTTACTCCTCCATACTGGCTCTAGCACAGGCAGCGTGCCCTGATCTGTGATGACAGGCAGGATCTGTGTGCTCTGGAGCAGCCGGGGCAGGGAGAGGAGGAGTCAGGATTATGGCGAGGGACAAGAGATTGCCTCTGCAGTGGCTGGCTGGAACCACCAGGGCAGTGGTTCAACACAGGAAAAACCAAAGGGGAATGTTTCACAATCTGGGGACACCCAAGAGCCATGCCCTGCCTCACAATGAAGCAACCAGCACATTCATTGCTCCTTGTTCACTTGTCCTTCTTCCAGGTGTTAACGGTGGCTGAAGCAATGCGTATTCCTTCTCCAAGGCCAGCCAGATTTATATTACTTTATTTCTGTACTAGCATCCAGGAGCTCTAGGCTCTCTTCCTGGGTCATTCCCTGCTAAAGCATGACCAATTTGGGGGCAGACAGCTTGAAAGGGTCCTGCAGGCATATTCACTACTGTCAAAGCAGGGAAAATCTTGTCCTTCAGGCACCCTTCCTCCAGAAACAGCCTCTCACAGACAGAACCTCTGCAGAATGTACATTTGTTAACAAAGAGGCCAATAGTCCCTGCAGCCATCCTACTTTTACACACAGTTTTTAGCTGGTGAGAAGAACAGGAAAGATGGAATAAGAGTCAGACCAGGATCTGTAAGGGACCTCTAAACCAGGCTGCACAGGACATGGCTTAGTCTTTATCAAATGCAACCTGTATACAGGCATTCATTTCCCATGCTCCTCCATCACGGGGGTGTCTGCAACTAACTCCCTAACAAGTATGCAAAGACAGGAAACGATTCCCTTTCACTACCTCTGTACATTCATTCTCACTTTCAATAGAAGAAAAGCTGCTTCAGATTCCCGCTGAACTGTTTTGCATGTTTTTCAGGAGACACAATTAAGATCGGTTTCTGCTGGCACCAAAAACAGAGTATGTATGCAGTCAAGTGTACTAGTAACACACGGCTCTGCACTTTAAACTAGCTTCACTATTCCTTGGCAAGCATTTGTCACTGTCAGAATTGGCAATGACTCCTCAGAAAGGAGCACAGACTTCGGAACAACAGAAGCACTGCAAATCATGACCATGTCACCAGCAGAGCAGTGGATGGGAGCCTGGACAACAGCTGTCTGCAGTCTGTACTGCTTTAGCTGGGGTCATCAGTCACTGCTTTATATGAGCAATAAAACTGACTCAAGCGTTAAGAAGAAAAAGAGAGAAAACTACATGAAAAAGCTGATCTTATGAATATGAATAAGTGACCAGCATGGAGCAGTGATATTACATTCATTGTATCAGAAGGGCATCTGCATTTATGCTTTTTTGGCCAGAAAATGGCTTATATTGCCCTTATTTTCTACAATTATTTTCCTTCACAGGTCTTAACAATTAATGACCAGAATTCAGAAACCAAGTTATAAAACAACCTGTGACATGCTGGAGCAGTTAGGCACTGAATGCTGACCGAACTGGAGCTACTGGAGGATGTACAAAGCAGGAATGCATAAAAACCAGGAGGATAAAGGAAAGCTGATAAAGGAGGAAAATTTCCCTACAATAATGCTCATTTTCCAGCAGATCCCTCCTGAAGACCATTTGTCTTCTCCTCACAAAGCAATTTCTGCCTGAAATATTCTTGAGAAGTGTTAAGCATCACACAGATATGGTACCTGGAGAGGTCTGGGTGGTACATGGGCAGGTTGTAGAAGTGCACGGCATACCAAGCCCCTGGCATGTTATCCTAGACAGAACAGTGAAAAGTAGATTGTCTCTTTCAGGGGACTTCCTCTGGGCATGGAGAAGTGCCTTTTCACATTATGGAGTTGACCCAGACAGATCCACAAAAGGCTCCAAATGCTAATCACCAGTCTGACCACAACATTCTGCAGTATCATAGCGAAAGAAAGACAGGAAAAAGGCTGGGAAACAGCAGATGGGGAAAAAAAAAAGAAGGTGGACAAAATTTTGAGACCATATTTGTGCTGAAGAACGCACCACTAGAAAAACTGTCCAGCTGAAAAACTAATCTGCAAACAAGACTAGGGATTTCTGACACAAAATGACAGCTAATTTAATATTTATGTCCTAAATTTGCTAGCTGACTACACAGCTCTCCACAAAACTAAGAATCCTCTTCTCCCAATCCTCTGAGATCCTATCCTGCACCATAGCCCAGACACCCATTTATATCACATACAGTATTGAACTCAGGCATTATATGAGACATAAAAATTTTTAGAAGGGTATTCAAATAATTAAACAGTTAAGAAATGACAACACCCCCATGAGATACCTTCATGTCCTCCCCCTTCATCAGCTGTGCGACCAGAGAGCACCCAGGTGGCCAGTGCAGAAATGCACTTAGAAAGCTCTTTAATTGCAAATCGTAAGTGGATAAGTCTTAGTTTAACTCAGCACAAACGTTTTCCACGCTTCCTTGTCCCATCATCCTGGTGTCCCTGGAGAACAGCGAAGGCAATGATGAAACCTTATTTGTGATACTTGGCCCTGCGGCACTTGATAGCTAATTACTCTCCTGGTGACCTCTGACAGGATCAGAGGCACCAGACCTTCTCCTCCTGCTTTAATCAATACTCGCAACAGCTGCCTTGGATACAGTCAGCAGTTTTACAGATGACTGAATGGGTTTACTCATCAGTATTTTCTACTGCAAGAGAACAAGCTCCTTGGTTATACATACTACCACTCAGAACTTTAATGTCTTCAGGCAAAAATAGGGTAGACATACCTCTAGGTGGTATCTTAAAATGGTTTTAAAATTAGGCACAGTTTTAAAAACCAAAGGAAAGCCTGACATATTCATTTTCTTCTCCCTGAGCCAACATTTATGTAATGCAACATTCAAAACAAAGGCTAAAAAATTACAGAGGAAAACAAAGACATGCCTTTTCCAATCAAATAATACCTCAGGCACTTCCAATAAGATGTGTACTTCCAATGCCCAAAACATCATGTAATATTAAAAAGGAGACTTAAAACTTTCTCACTAAAGAAAGCTGGATTTAAGCAAGTGAAGAGATGTTCTGCAATCACAAGAGCCACAGCAGTCAATGAAGATTGCCTCTTACTAGAGAGGAGCTTTTAGTAGCACCTCCAAGATCTCAAAATTTGGCATACTTGATATTATCATTTCAGGAAATGAATTCCCCATGGGATGATGAATCTTAGGAAAAGAATGAATAAAAACCGGGTCACACACTGGTAGGTTAAAATGCAGGTAATTTAAAATGCAAAGTGTAATTCCTCTGGATTGGAAACAGTGTTAAAAGAAAACCAAAACAGAGATGATCCAACCTAGGAGAGGACAACAGAAACAGAGAGACAGCAGTCTCTTTGGAATATTTACATAACTGTCCCTAATTACTCCCATCTAATTACTCTCAAAACAGAAGAACTCTGCTATTGCCTTTACAAAAAATACTCTTTTCTTCCTCCAGATGGGACATCAGGACATCCAATTGACAGATATTTTAGGTATCCCAAGACTCAGACTGAGATCTAACACAAAAGTCTCGTAAAAATTTAGGCACAGCTTGTTCCTCAGTTTTGATGTCCCTGCCCATCTTCAGGAAGAAATGCCAGTTTATTAAATGTAATGAAATACTTAGTGGGAAGCTTCATCTTTCTCAACACACATGTCCATGTGAACCTGGACTAAAGCTGCATGGGAGAACTAGGAAGAATTCCCAACAGTGCTGGACATAATTCATGTTTAGCTTATTTGGGGCCAAGATAAATATTAAAAGAGTGATTATTTCCTTTCTCTCTTAATCACTGCGTGTTTGGAGGGTGGGCTTTTTTCACTGGCCACTTCAACAAGAAATAGCTACTTAAAAAATTTCATGGTCTCTCTGTTAACTCTGTTTAAAACACAATTAGAAACGGCATTACACCTTTGAAAGCACAGTACAAAGGAAAAGAAAAGAGCAGCTGGCACCAAGAGCAGAGGAGCAAATCATTTAGTACCTGGTAGATAATAGGAACACTGAAAATACACTACTTAGTGCTGGTGCTCTAACAGGGCTACGTCCATCACCTCAACATGCTAATATAGACAGACTGAGTGGCAGCCAGCTGGTCCTTCCTTCCCACCCATCTCCCTGAAAGCAAAGATGTGTAAGCCTCCCACTAGTAAACCTGGACAGAAATCTTGAGGATCATTAATCTCACTATCCATCAACCCATTTGGAGATTTGCTTCTTGCTGTTGCTGATGCTAATCTGGGCCTGACTTGAGAGCTCTGGGGAAGCCTGAAGTGTGCGTGTCTGAGGAGTTGCTTTAATGAGTTCCTTGCATTCAAAGGTTAACAAATGTGACAAGGAAACACAAATATCAGAGCAATACACTTCCAACCACTGAACCAGACCACTGAGAATTACCATGCTGTGTATTGTGTTGCAGTATGAGGAATATATCCCTACCTAGCTCTGGAGAGACACCCGAGTGAGACCCAGAGAGCTCTCTCCAGTGCCAGGGAGACACGCAGGTACTGAGAGCTTAGACTGCTCCAGCGCTCCTTGTCTGCTGGGCTTCCTACCTTGGGCACAGCTGTATTTGCTGAAGTGGTTTCTGGTAAATCAGGCAGCCAGCGTGGTGTGAACATCCCCACTGGGCTCCCTTCGCCAGCCACTGCAGACCCACGTCAATTAACGTATCACAATGAAAAGTCCCCGCATCAGCAGGACCCTTCCAGTAGCATCTGCCTTAAACTGCTGCATTTTCTGTAAGAATGTTTCTACAAAATAAACAGCATCATCAACAACAACAACAACATGAACAAATTCCAAGATAATTTAACTACAAGAGAAGTCTTATCAATACCAAAAAATCAGACAGCAGCATTAAGCATACACGGGCATAATAAAGAAGCACAGGAAACAAAAACAATATATGTTTTAAACTACTATCTCCACAGACCAAATAAGTAATAAGAAAAATTCTAGAAATATTATAAGCAAGTAACAGAGGTAGAATCCACTACACCATGAGGCAGAGGGGACTAGAAGCATGATCCTGACAGTGCATGAAATGAAGAGAGGAAGAGTTCCCTTTTCTAAATATTTATTAAGGAAAGACATCTTGGAAATAGGCCCATAATCCATTCAAAGCTTCTTGAATTTTAGTGCTGAGGAAATACACATTTATTACACAAAAAGGATTCAAAGTATGATGCATATCAGGAAAGTTACCACAATGTCTATTAGCAGTCTTCTAATTACATAGAAGAGTCAAGAATTGAAAAATCATAAAGCAACAGACGTAGAAGAGATTTTCCATTTAAAAAATCAGTTGAAATTATTTTGAAAATTAGAAACAGAAAACTAGAAACTGCTTTCATTCTCATGACAAACTCTTTTGCACTAAGCACACACTCAGGCAAATAAAACATTGCTTTCCTGTTGTCTTAATCACTGTGTAGAAACAGCTACTAATCACAGGAGCGTAACATTTTGGTTCAAGACAAAAGTTCATTGCAGATAAGCAAAACGGGAGAAATTCAGTCAACCTGTGTTAATTATCAGAGCCCTTAACACCATACAGTTTAATATATTTTCTATTTATGGACTGTTCTCTTTATTTGCACTACTTCTAAAGCTTAAACCTATCTTCTTTAAGCTCTTGATTACCTTTCAGTGTTGATAAATGTGGGACTGGGGAAAAGGAGAAAAAAAGCCCATGAGAACTGCAGTTCATATTTTAGGAAAAATGTGTTTCCTAATGTATGAAGAAATGTGCCTGGATGCATGAGGCACTTGCTCAGAAGCAGACTTGTAATTAAACACAAGCTCTTGGCTCTGCATTTCCTTTTCTTGAAGCTCAGGAAGGGCCATGGCTGCTCTGGCACACACAGTGTCCTGGAGGAATGTAGTAGATGTCTGCTTCCTGGTGAGCTGTTCAGCCCTGGCACCTCTAGCAATCCACATCCATTTTCCTCCTGCTATATTCATGCATTTCATTTCCATGTTCTGATGTGATCTCTGGTGGTGCTTTGGCTTCCATCAGACTGTGAGCTTAAGAGAAGAAAAGACAGGAGCCATCACCATGGCCAGCCAGACGCATCCAGGTGTGCAGTAAAGGGAGATTCCAGTAGGGACTGAGGTCCTACTGTTAGACCCACCCCAAATATTTTCATCTCTGCTCATATCTGGGAAACGTAGTAACAAGTTCCTGCTTTATTCTAGTGCTTTAATTCAAGGACTTTTGTGAGCTAAAAATGTTTAAAATGCAGACTAAACAGCAGAGTATTTTGCTACTATTTCTGGTAGTTTTGTCCCAGACATTTGGTTTCAGATCTGTGATTTCCTGTTCAGAACACACAAGTGTGAAATACTTGTTGATCTGTTTATTCATTTGCCTCCTGGCTGATCGTAGCCATTTTGACAGAATGGATAAATTAACTTGCTCCTTGCTGGGTTTTTTTTTCCACATGCTTCTCTATCAGCCTGGAAGCACTGCCCCGGCTATCACTCCTACACCCTCACTTTACATTCTGCACCCTCCTTTTAGAGGCTTGCTAAGCCAATTTCACACAATACCCAGGTTGTCTGAAATGTCACAAACAAACTCTTGCTATAGCAGCTTCTGCAACTCCATCTGCCAGATGAAAACAATACATAATATTTAGAGAAATTATTTGTGAACAATTCAAACCCAATGAACACTTTACATCACTCTTTATAACACAGGATATATCTGATGACTGTAGTTGGTTTCTTGAGGCAGGACTTAGCCATTTATCTACAACACATCTCAGCAAATCTTGTATTTTTCCAAATCATGAACAAACACTGCAATTTGGAAATGTGACACCTCTTGATCGTCCTCATTGAGGAAACAGCAAAGGTAACAGCTTCAAGTGATCAGGCAAAAGCCTGTAACATCAGCAGAAGATTTTCAGTGTAAAGTAATTTCAGCAGACTAATAAATGGGTTGCGTTTTTCCGACAGACGTGTAGCAGAACAGTGCATTAATTGATGTGTTCTTTATTGCAAAACATACTGTCTCCCTCTGGAGAGGGAGGACTGGAGCAATGGGATGCAGCATTGCCAGGAAAAAGCCGAATAATGCAAACTTGGCACCACATAGTAGCTAAATGTTGATTTATGGAAATTATGAGACATTCAAGGGGACAGGTCCCAGGCTCCAAATTATGCTCCACTCTTGTATTGCCCCTGTGTGATTATAGCAAGTTTGCATAGAATTTGCTGCTCACTCTTCTAATTGGATTCCTGCAAAGGGCACTTTGCTGTGACACGAACTTGTCACTTTATATCCTGCTTTAACTCCAAACCACACAATTAATATTAAATTCCATTTATTATAAAAGCAGTTGTTTTTATCCACACAATGCTATCAGCAGCCATCTCATTAATATTTATTTCCCAAAATGGCCCACTGATGTGGGAATTAACAGCAGGTCAGCAAGCCTGTCTGGCTCCAGCATTGATCTTAGCACAATTAGTTTGTACCTGTGAGAAACTTAGTGTCAACAGAAGCAAGAAACCAAAACAGCAGAGCTGCAGCTAGTGTTTTCCTAAATGCTTAGAATGCTTAGGATGCCTATGTTACCGGTAACTAAGAATAGTGCATTGTAACTAAATGATAGCCAATGAATCTATCGTAGTAGTTAAGCAGCCAGTGGATGAGTAACATGAATGATAAACATAGCAAAGTCTATAAAATGTCTCAGGAGTTTTGAATAAAGATCTTTTGCTTGAAATCTATTCCTGGGGTAATACTGTGTCATGCCCGCCTCAACAGCGACACACTGATGTTAAGATCTCAGATACAGCTAGTAACTTAAAAAGTGGAATATATGTGAAGCCAAGAAGGTCAAGACAGAATATGAGTTGGAACAGAAAGCATTCAACCCATATGTATTTAACTCATTCTTTGCAGAAAGCTCAGTAAATACAATAAGGTTGATGGAGAGCAAGGACAATGTTAATGTTAATCTAGTCACCAGAATAAAAAAAGGGGTGAGGTTGCCAATACATCTCTCCCTGGGACAGGAAGTTGCTGTATCTGGCACACCAAGGGAAAAAATGCTGGAAAGAGGATGGAAGGGGAATGCTTATCCCCTGCCTCATTTCCCCAAAGAGGTGAGCTGCCTGCTTTCCAGGTTTATAAAAGACAAACAAAACCCAAACCAGGAAATTGAGAACTGTGGATAACTTTAAACCCTGAGCTAAGGTTAAAGTTCTTTTTCCTCAAAATCCTCTTCTGTGCTCACCACACAGGAAACCAGGAAACTAGCACAGCCTGTCCCAGCTTTACAGTGCAGAAGCCCCACTGGACTCAACATTCACTGTCCAGGGAGTGAAGGAGGAGAGGGCTGCAGATGGGTTTAAGTGTTTCAAAAATGCTGATGGGAAAGCTCAGGGATTCCCTTGCACAGTTTTAGCACAAGAAGGTATTGGTAAGGAAAGCGAGGATCCAAGTGCAAGCTCAGACCTTACAGACAGCACTGCAACTTACTGAAATTACAGTCTCACTAACACACAGACTTTTCATTGCCCCATGAGCCCAGCTGCAGCTTAGGTTATCTCAAAGGCTGGTGAAATGGGATCACTTCTCCTGTGCTCAATGGTGCCCAGCTGTTTCTCACGCAGAAAGATCCCGAGAGTGAGATTACACAGCCAGACACAGGGAGATGAAGCAGCTGCTGAGAATGCGTATCAAACCCAATGATTTCTTCTCTTCCGCTCTCTTATTCTGTGCACTTGGAATAAAACTAAGCTGCAGGGACAACAGGTCTCTTTCTAGTAGTTTCCACCTGTACCTTTAAGCTATACAACAGGGAACTTGTTCCCCGTAGCTCTGTGGCTAACAAAGCCAGGGATGTTGAACTCCCACCTTCTGCTATCACAAAGACCTCAACTAATTCCCTGCAGCACATCAGCACTGCTTTTGGAAAGGTCCAGGCTCTGCAAAAAACCAGATGGAAACTATACTTATGGGCTTTTAATGATGTCAAGCATTTCCTCACAGAGATGCCAATAAGAATCTTTCTTCCCACCAATTTTTTTATTAAATCAGAGCATACACGGCAACTCCCTGTGTGGCACCACTCAGGGCTCACCCCATCAACATAAAACCTTCCAAAATTATCACCTCAGGTTTGCCACTGGGATAACAATGCTTTTATACCGAAAATTAAGGAGATGAATTGACATAGCCTTGGCAAATCAATATGCAATAGCAGACAGCAACTCCAGTATTATTTCACTGCCCCTTTTCTTCCTACAGAGTCTTCCCACATTCATTAGAGGGTGTTGCTCAGTAAGCCAGAGAAAGGAGAAAGGACTCCTGTTGTACTGCTGTCACCTTTGTGCTTTTGCTTTCAGGGCTCTCTTCTTCCAGATTTTGAAGTACAAGCATATTTTGGAAGCACAGCAAAGCCAAAGCTGCAGGCTCCAGCTCTGACAGCCAAATACACTTCAGAGAGTACTGAGCCCCTCTAGGTCCCCCCATCCTGGTCTCCACCATCATGTTATATGGAACAGAAAACTCCTGATCACCCATTTTCTTCAAGGTGTTTGTGTGAGGACATGAGTCAAATTATTCCCTCAAAGAGCTGAACTGGAATTTTTACTATCAAGACTGTGGAGCAGTTGTGAAGTGCTCAACCAGTTCTGAAAAGCCATCAGGGACCTGGTGTCAGCTCCTTATTCACAGATGACAATCATTACCATAAGCAGAAGAAAAAGGCTTCTGCCCTCCTGACTGCAGCCAAGTGCTCCACAGAAGTTGGCTTTGCAGTGATAAATGTCACGTTTACAGTGGGTTTTGGAACACGAAAGTCCATAATTTGCTTTCTGGGGACCTGTGCTTGATTATCAGGAGAGTCAAAAGCATTCAATGAAGTCTGATGAATAGAATTAACACATCATTTAAGCGGGGAGTAATATGTATGCAAATGAGAAAAAGTTAAAATAAGAGTTCAAGCCATAATTTCAGAAAATGTAGACTGCGTCCTTATGAAATATGGATGTTTCACTTCACCTCATATCTTTACATCTATGTTAACTGCTTTGCATGTGAACAATAGGGTGCATCAAGCCCATTCTGATTTTTATATTTGAACTTGGACTTATAAAATGGATTATATTGAAACATGAATAATATATATGCTAATTAAAGACTGCATTTAATGGTATAAATAAAGACAAAGACCAACATAGGCTAATTTCCATTTTCAGATTTCCTAATTACTATATTTTCCTTTAGAAAGCAGAAACTTTATTTCCATAGTCTCAGGAAAAATAAGACAATCTTTTCTTTGCTCAAATTGTTTTAAAAATCTTTTCATCTCTTTTATTCTTTAGGATTGATCTCCACAGAGATACAATTGCTTTGCCTAGATAGACTCAGTATTAAATAGGACCCAAGTCAAACTATGATCATTTGTGCATGCAAATGGTGTGCTTTAATTACTAAATAGTATTAATTTTTTTTATAATAAGGAATTATTGCTAATAAATATAAAGTTTATAAACCCCTCAATACCATAAACATGTTCAGAATAACTGTGGCAGATGTAAACCAAGTTAATGTCCTTGGTGCTTGTTAAGCTGTTCATCATTCTCTCCCTTCCCCTCCAGGTCCCCAGAATTAGAACAAGGACACAGGACAATTGTACAGTTGTAGGGAGACAAGGTAGTAGCAGAAAACACGACTTCAACTTCTGACACGCATGACCTCCAGAAAGCTTGCTGAAGAATAAACAGGTTGCAGGAAAAGCCCTTTTAAGTTAGAAGGCTTGTTTCTACCTAAAAGTGAGGAAAGTGGTGAAAACCAGTTCATTCACACGAGTATGAAGAAGCCTGTAATGAATATCAAGGCCAGGAGAATCTTTTGTTGCTGTTGTCCAAACATTGATTCTGTGGATAAAGTCCAGACTCAGCTTTAACTGACTAAACCAGCATTTGCAGTTTGCTCTTCCGAGCCTGCAAAGCAAACCCATTTACTCACTGACTGAAACAGCACACTGAATGCTTCAAAAATAAGGAGCTGTATGAATGGGCAGAGACTTACCATTTCGGTACATTTATGTCCCAAGCTTTTATTAAAAAGCAAAACAAAACGCAACAAAACAAATTGAAATAATAAGGCAGGTATGAGGACTGCCTCTTCCCAGCTGTCACTTCATGTCTGCAATACCAATTGCTGTTACTGAGGAACACTGAAATTTAGGAAACTTTTAAGATGCCGGAGAGTAAATGATCATCATTTTGAGTGATGATGTGGTTCCTACAAAATGTGAGGAATTTTACCAGCACTCACTGGAAACTTTCTGATGGTGGTTAAAAAATGGCTGTGGAGAGTGAATCACTGCGCAGAAATCCATCCATTTAACTGATAATTTGATCAGAAAGAAAACATAAAACAAATCTGCACCTTCAGAGAATAGATAATTTGATCAGAAAGAAAACATAAAACAAATCTGCACCTTCAGAGAATAGAACATTTGTCCTTAATGAGGAATGTTTTCATTTTATTATATATTTCTTCTTTTGACATTAACAATATTTTTACAATTCAAATTTGGCTTATTTCTACTACTTTATAAATGTCAATTTGTAGGACATTCAAAAAGGTTTTATTCTTTTTTGGACAAGACAGTGTTTCCAAAACATGAAACAACCCACCAATCAAGATCCAGGCACGCTGCCTACGCCTGTTTCAGCTTAAAACTTGGAACTCAAATGGATTTTAACCTGTGAGTCAATAGAGTAAAACACATGCTGTTTATAGCAATAGAGGAACTGTTTTCTTTTAAACCAACCAACTCAGCATTCTACAATAAACTGAATGAATTAATGTACTTGCAACATTTGTAATAGCAGCACAACGTGCTGTGCATTCCAAGGCCTTGGTTTTCCCCAAATTGCACAGGTGTTAAGAACAGTAAAATGAAGTTTGCCCCTGCTTGTTATTGTTTTACTAGTTTGCTGATTCCCAGCATTTATCCAAGCATTTAAGGTTACCGAATTGATTTAATATTCTTACCCTATAATTTTACACTCAGACTACATCCTGCTGTGAAATAGCTGGTGCTAATGTTAGTCCAAATGCTTCTGTGGGACTTAGGACAGGATAAAGCCTTTCAATAGCTATATTTTATGGTTACAAGGAGAGAGGAAAAATATAATTTATCTTGTTGCTGTGGTTAATTCACAGTTTCACAGCAGAAGTATACTGTTCCCTCAGCGTACATCTAGCTCTATTATAGGATATTTTATTCACAGTTTGTCTGAGACATTGCTCTAGCTCTGAACCTACCAATTCATGAGAGTGAATCTACTCCAGAGATACCTGTATACACTTTAACACATACTCTTACATACTAAGAATATTATAGAAAATACATAAACTAGCAACAGATCATTTGACAATGAGTAAGAGAATTGTTTCTTTGTGCTGGGAAAGAGAACAGAAAAAGAGTGCATCCATTTTCTTAATAGAGTCTTCTTTTCATATAGTGATTTAATTTCATAAAAAGCATTTGTGAAATTTGTTCCTCTTTTAAATATCTCAGAGCTTTAAAAGTCAAAATTCAAAAATTTTAAAGCTGTATAAGAGTTTCCTGTACAGTAACTTACAAGAGACCTAACAGACGAGTAGGAGATGCCAGTGGTACCTGGCATCCTCTACCACTGTAGTTATGAGAAAAACCACACTCCTCATGGCATATTATTTCTGAGCACTTACAAACCCGTTGTTAATGGAGCTTAATTAGAATATTTTGATATTTAAAAAAAATTTGTTTAAACTTATGCATTGCAAACTATTAAGCCAGTAACTGCATAGATAAAATCTTGCTCTTTTTTTTCCAGACCTCACTATTACAGCAGCACTGGGGAAGGCATCTCCAGTGGAAAAAATATACCTGCAATTAATCCATTTAATTAGTTCCACAGAGACAAAACAGGAAGATCATTGCAGCTGTGCAGATCCCTCCTTGCCTGACCTCAGCTGCCCTTGCCCGTTCTCCTTCGCTCTCTGTGCAGAAGAAGGTATTTTTGGAAATGTTGGGGAAATTCTGCTACACCTCTAAACAAAGCACTGAGGAGGGGTGTCAACAGCAGTTTTCCAACTTGCTGCCAAGACTTTTGCATAAACTTCACCCCCTTAGAATGGCCTGTAGGCAAAGCACAGCATGAATGTCTCAGCTCTTACGGGACACATCATATAGCAAATTAAAAATAAAAATTATACATTTTTTTTGTTTGGGAGTTTTCAAGGTCACCAACGCAATATTTTGAATTCTAGTCTTCCACACCTGAAGCACGTATTGTCCTGCTGTTTGACTCATGATTGCATGCTTGACACTCTTTCAAAATCTTTCAAAATAAAGGTGATCCATATCTAGGCTCCCACTGAGTTCAGTGGCCACATCCATAAAAGTGCCTGCTGAAAGACATCCACGCAACTGACCCACATGCTACAGTTTAAGAGTGACAGTTCTCATTTAAAGGTACTGTTAAAAGCAGTCACAACCTGGCAGGCACCAGGATTGCCAGCACTGAGATGGGTGGTTTCACCATTCCCTATTTCTTTTGCATGAAAATACTTCCGTATAACAGTCCCTGCAGGGATATCTTGATTCAGCCACTCTGGGTGCTTGCTCCCAGGGTCTTTGCCCTTAGCACCAGGGATGGCCTCACGGTGGCACTCACTACTGCCTACAGGGCAGCATTGACACATGCAGTACAGGTGGTGCCTTAGGTAACACAAAACAGAGCAACAAACCTCAGCTACACCAACGCCTTCTCCTCTGTTTTGTTTTTAAACTTGAAGTAATTGTTGTATTACACTCTCCCCTACTCTTAGGCTCCCTACTGTAGAAGAACAGATGGAACAAAACTCCAAACAGATTTTTTTCCACTAACCTGTGGGTCTCTTGATGCAGTCATCCTCTGCACCCTGCCTTTCCATTTTCTCTCCTGCCCCTTTGTATCTTCCTTTCACCCTCCCTCTAAAGCCAGCTCCCTCCCTTGCTCCTCCTCCCAACTCTTAGATGTGCTATTTTATCAGCTTCACAGTATTCACTTTAAACACGATGCATTTACACTGTGTCTTTCAGGCTTCTAGCCTGTGATTTACAGGGCAATTTATCACACTGTACCATCCTTCCTCTTTTCTCATGGTTCCATGTGTGCTTTAAAGCTGGCACTGCAGAGCTGTGGAGAACAGGCCTGGAAGCTCCTGTGTGGGATTAGACTCCTGTGGTGCTCCTGACCGGAGCTGCTTAACCTTGTCTGAAACCTAGAAACGATGGAAATTCTATAGACCACCTTTATTGTCTTTCCTTTCATGAGGCTGTTTCTAACGTCCAACCGAAATTTCCCTCTTGCTGTAATTTAAGCCAAAGGCTCTTCACATCCGCAGCACAATGGGGGCAGAAGATCGTGTATTCCTTGCAGATCCCTTTCTTGTACTCGAGCACTTGCTTCTCCTGTCTGCTAACAGCCCTGCCTGCCCACCTGGTGCAACAATCTTCCTCGCAGAAAAGGTGTATCACATAAAAAACCCCACGGTCCTCTCTTATTTACATCTGGAGATACATTAGCCTGCTATAAAACTGTATTTGCTTTTTATTTACAGGACAGCAGAGAGGAGAACACTGATTCATGAAATTCAGACGAAGGCTGGCCATGTGGGGCACAGGAAGAAGCTGGCTTCAAATATCTGGCAAGAAGAAACTCAATACTGCAATTACATACTCTTGAGAACCCATTTAAGATGATCCAGGTTCTTCAGTCACGTGGACTCAAATTTACAGCGGCAAAGTCTGTTGTAGCTGGTAGAAGTTATTCAGGAGTCACTTTGTTAACACCAATGGGATGGCTCAAGTTTAAACCTGAAGCAAAATCTAGACAGTCCTATTTCCTTGAAAGAGGACATTCCTGGGTCAGAATGTGCTTATTGATTTTGGTCCTGATGTTCTATAATTAGAATTAAAAGTACTATTTTCTGAGCTTTGTCAATATCCTGATAGTTCTGGAAATCACCACTAATCTGCATTTAAGCTTGGCAAATACCTGTTTCCTTTCTCAAGACAAAGTATGTTGGTCTGTAAAGTGGCAACTCACTATTGACTCACCAGAAAGGAAATGGGTTCTTGTAGAATTCTGTTTGGCGACAAAAAATTAAACCTAGTGTTAATTAAAAAAGAGTAAAAGTAACAGGCATATAATGAGAGAACATGCCCCTTTCCACAGTCAAGCTCTTAACAGATCATCCAGCATGCTTAAAAAGCAACTTTCCATCTGCAAATCTGTCTCTCTCTCTTTTCAGTCTAATGAGCCTGAGTTAATCTGTTCAAAAGCCCAAATGGGCATCTCGGGCCCAATTCAGCAGCAGGGGGTCTGTTACTGTTACTGTAACAACTGACAACTCCCGAGATTTCCGAAAGGCCCTGAAGTAGCCATTTTGGGAAATGGTTATGGAACAAGAAGTTGGGGAGGGATGGTTGTGGGTGCAGGTCCTGGGCTCCCCTGCCTCAGCCGTTCCCACACGGAGTCAGCCCCACGTCCCACCAGCCTTGGAAACATCTGGGCTCAGCTCTCCCACAGGAGGAGACGATAAAACCCCTTGAGCCAACGAAGCACGAAGCGCAACAGCGGCACACTCCGGTTTGGTCTTGAGATCTACTTGTGGGCTCTGTCCCTTGCCCCACGCTGTGTCCTGCTGGATGAAAGAGCACAGATGCTGCCAGGGAAGTTTTCATATTGATTTTCCTGATAAAGGAAGAATGATGAGTGCTGAAAGTATGGTACCAACAGCCAGAACACGCAACCAGAGGCTGCCCTGAGCATCTGGCTTGAAAGCAAGGGCCTGACGTCAGCACAAAGGATGAGCTTGGGTCCCAGAGCGGGATAAGAGGGAGCTGATCACAGGCCTGCTCCCTTTTAATGAAAAAAAGCAGCATTTTGAGATACTGAACACAGAAGGGCCCAAGATTCAGTACCTTTACCTCCGAAACTGAAAAAATCACACACAATCTGGATCTTCTGCAAGAAGAGCTGAAGTGCTTTTCCTGCATTGCCTGGATTGAGAGAGGACTCCATATCAGGCTAGGCCGCATCCCATTTACCAGGCAGTCATCTGCTCTGTACCCATCCCTCATCATATGAGACTAGATGTGGCCATTCCCAGAGGAAAACAAAGGCATGCCTTGTTCAGTATGAGCAAGGCACAGCTGGGCACTAAAAAACGAGATGGAAGCTGTAAGAAGTTTCAGGTATGCCACTCACCTCCACGTTTCCCCTCGTCTCCCTGGGATGTCGCCTGTCTCCAGGCTTAGGGAAGTCTCTTGCCCTTGTCAATTCTTCTCACTGCAGGTGACACAAGCTCTGGGGCACTGCCATCTCCAAGATGAGCACAAGCACCTGGACATGGTCCTCAGGCATTGCTGAGGACAGTGTTGGAGTGAGCATCCCCATCCATCTTTCTCATTCCTCCCTCATGCTGCTCCCTCAGTTATGCTGGTACAGCTCTGTCCTGTTACTACATGAACCAGACTAGGAGCTAATCTGGTTTAAATCAGGACATGAAAAACCGTCTTTTTTTTTTTTTAACATAGATTATTTTGCAATCCAGCTCCTCACATGGTTGTACAAACATTTGCAATGGAGTCACAGAGGGCAGAACAAGGGGAGGAACAGAGGACCCTGCCTGAACTGCTGCTGCTGAAATAAATACTCATGAAACTGCACCCGAGCCATTCTTAAAATTAACACCCAAGGTCTCAGAAAGTGTTACCACTCAGCATCCTCCATGGGTGAGAAAATGAGCAGAATCTCTAACATTTTAGAGTAAGCTGAAAGAAGCTTTTATCATTGTAAGCAAACAATTTTACAGTGGTCTGTAAATTTCCAATGTTCCTTTTCCAATCAGTACAGTAGATGAACAACACATTGTACACTCATAAAATAAAACCTAGAGATAGGTTCAAATAACAATTTCAGTGCTTTTTACAGCCTTGGACAGGCAGAAGTTTTTTTTTTTCTCCCAATTAAGTTTTAACACTCTCTTAGCTAAGGAGCTGTGCAAGCTCCCCAGAATTTAACACCAAAAGGTAGTTTTCCGAGGCATGGTTATTAGACATGGTAAATATGAGGGTTCTTTATGTTGCAGCTTCTGTTTCTATATTACAAGTTGATTTACAAATACAGCTGACCAACCTTCTTCAGTGCTATTGCAACAGTGTCAGAACTCAAATGCTGAAATATTGAACACCTGAGCTTGCTCCCAGTGAGATCTTTGCCACTGAGTTCAACAATACTCTCAGTCTGTAAGTGACTTGGCTTGAGGTCACACAGAAATCAATGACCGAGTCAGAAAAAAGAACATATCTCCTGGTGCTCAGTGTAATTTCTCCTGCACAGAAAGGCACTGCCAGAGAACTACAAGGCTCTGTCACATGACTTGTCCCAAGGATTCTGTTCAATTTGACAGGATGTGTAATAAAAACCTAAGAAAACTCTCACTGTCTACTAAATTCTATAGGGTTTTGCCTAAGGAAAATTAAAGACTTTTTTTTCCCAAGCTGTCTCATATACACACACAACTATAAAACAAGCAATGCAAGCGTGCTTGCTCTTTGAAAGGCAGCAGCTGTGTTGTTCCAAAAAACCCCCCTGAATGTAAACATATTAGCACTGTATAAACAGCTTGATTTAATAAGAAATGCAGAACAATATTCCCACTTTGTCTTTGGGATCACGATATTGATAGTGACAATAATTCAAGGTGAATTATGGTATCTGTTCAAAAGAAAGAAAAAGAAAACTCTCCAGCTATAGTTGTGAATGAATTTCTTCCTCTTAGCTGAAAATGAGAAATGGCTATAATTTAGTACCCATTTAAAAGTTGCTGTTGGCTAAACTCTAAAATCTTAATTGCTTATTAATATTCCCTGCTTATTTTTCCCTTTGAAACCACAGTTTATAGGACTGTAGTGTTTAAAAATCAGAATGAATAAAAAACAGTGGAAGATTACCACACCCTCCTAAAATATGTTATTTTTCCCCCAAATGACAAAACTTATTGCGTATCAAAGTATTTCAGCTGATTTCCTGACTCTAGTCACCCTCCTGCACCTCTGTGAAGATGAAAGTGACACTGACCGTGGGTTTACCCTTAAGTGTCAATACTCAGGACTTGTTCAATTTGCTACAGAATATAGTGGAAGTTCTAGAAAAGACATGTTTCAAGCCATATTACAGCTCAGCATACTATAGGAACTCATCTTGTTGCAAAAAACTGAAATCACACTCAATCCCTAAATAGTTTGGAGGTCACTACCAAACATCCTCTGCAGTTCTCAGAGCTCGTAGCAAAGGCTGTGAAGAGTAACAGTGGCAAAGACTGCAGACAATCCAAGTCAGATTTTAAACTGACCTTGAAGATCTGCAGATGGATCTCATGATACTGAGTCTGGGTATAAAATCACAGATGCAAAACAAATGTCCAGAAATACAAAAATAATGTGTTTGGGAAATAGCATCTCACCACGCCCATGTTTTAATGGGCTCTAGATGAGCTAGCAGTGCTCCAGTGAAGGTCCTAAAATCCCAGTGTACAGTTTTCAGAAATATTCAGTTGTTGTCCCTACAGCACACAATTTCAGGAACCAGTATGAAAGGAAAGAAAGCAGAAAAGTGGCACTTCTGTGCCACTGCAGAAGTAAATAGTGAATCCATACGGTCAGTAAAAGAAGGATCTGGTCTCCTCACCTTTTCTGTCTGCTAAGACTCAAATTCTCAACTTGATGCTAAAAGAAATCAGTTTAAGCACTAGAAGTCTTGGGAGCAACAGTCCCCTTCATCATGCCAAGCTCAAGGATCAGCCAGGCCAGCTTTTCCTCAAGAGGAATCAAAGATGCACAGAAGCAAACTGAAACTACAGTATCACTGCCCCTCCTGCCCAGGGAGCCCAACTACCAACAGGCCCCAGTGGATGTCATGGCTTGTGGTCACCCTGTGATTGTGCTCTCCTCATTTTTCTGGGATAAAAAGCAGCACAATTTTTGTAGCGTCATTATGCTGACCTAGTTTATCTTCCCCTCTACCAACTTAAAATCACACAGCCCTCTTTGTGCAGCAGTGCCATTAAAAGTACTGAATCCAAGAAACTTTAGTATAAAGGTAATTCAGAGCTCTGCTTGCCTGCAAGTTCCCATCCCTTTTTGTTACTGAGATGGCCACCACACAGACAAGATGGAAGTGATCCTTTCTCTAGAACATTAGTCATATTCTTTCACTATCTGTCCAGGATCCACATGAAAAAGGAACTGAGAACAGCAAATTACCTCTGCAAATAAGCAAGTCTCATTCAGAAATGGCACAGATCATTCCCAAATATATTCAATTACAAGGAGTCTCTAAAACACAGCATGGAAGCTCAACAGATGGAAAAAGGAAATCTTCGTCAAACAATGCTTGTTTCTATCACTCTCCCTTTCAAATAAAGGGAACAGAAAATGAAGCTTCCTTACAAGAAGTCTTCTTCATAAAACTTATTTCTTTGCTGTATCGCGGAATGAGCCACAAAGAGACCAAACAAAGTTAATGCTTTGCCAAACCTTCACAAGCAACTTCTCTAACTCCTTATTTTGGTCCCTGGATAATAGGGCACTGATTAGACGGAAACAAGCAGAAGGCTTCTCTCTGCTTCATTGTTCTGGTTATGTCACCTCTGGTCTCAAATAATCTAATCTCACAAATGCTCCAAAATGCAAAAGCGAAAATATAATTTGTTTTACCCTCAAAATGCATTGCCAAAGGGCAGCTATGTCTCTTCTGCTTCATCTAGTTCTCTGGGTTTTGTTTTGTAATGCTTTTTCTCACACCAAAACAAAGTACTGCTGTGCAAGAAAACACCCCTTGGTCCAGCATGCCTGCCCCCTTGAGGGTTATCCTTTCATCACAATTGTTTCTCTGCTGTGCACTTCATTACCATGTTTCCCTTACTGAAATATCTGTCTCAAACTCGTTTTCATGCCATTTGCTTTGATGGTGTTATTCAGCAAATTATTCAATATGTTGCCCATTACATCTTAAGCTAAGCATTTTTTCCGGAAAATACAAACTCCTGTTCCTTTCAAACTTCTGAATTAGAGGCTGCAGTGCTTCAGAATCTCATTTTTCCTTACTTTAAAACACTGACAGAGATAAACATTCTATTTTTTCCTGAGGAAAGGCAATCACATTGCAAAGGGCACATGAAATGCTGTGCTGCCGCTTCAGTGACACAGTCTGCACAATGTGAAATGTTACTTGGGATGATTTATGTTCCAGTTGCTTGTTGATTTATCCTAAAACACACATTTGCGTTTTTAATACACTCTCTATATGTGTTAAAAATCCTCAGAACTAGACACAGATTATTTGAAGCTAGTACACATGTGCTTTCACGTTTGTTCCTTTATTTCTTGCTTCATACTTATAAAAAAAACTTTGAGTGTTACATGACATAATTTCCATGTCTATATTAATTTTTCATCTCCACCAACTTTAAAATCTTCTCAGGGATGGTATTGTTACTCTTTGAGCAAATTAAACACAAATTTTGCAATTTCTCTCGCTCCATTAGTGAAATTGCAAAGAAATGGAAATGTTTTGCAAACAATGATAGGTACCAACATTCTTCTAGATAATAGTTGTTAGCATTGTATTTCAAAACCTTTCCTCCTTAGAAGAGCATTTTGTATCAACATTAGATAAATACTACTAACCCTTCATCCCAGTGTTTTGAGATATACCATATCCTTCCAGGACTTGCCTGGTGTGAATATGACCAAGTTTAGTACTTCCGATAAAGACAATGTATATTGAAAAACAGGACAATACAATGGGATCTTCAGAACCTTTCCAATTGCAGCTTTTGTGCATATATCAGTGCAATTTTATCCACTGTCTTACTGCAATGTTAATTACTTACAAATGTTAATAGGAATTATTTTCACAAGACTATTGTCATCTACTTATTAATTCTTTCAAATGTTCTCAGCCTCAACAATTGGGCCAATTAATTGTCAGCCAAATGGGTGTAGTGAAAAATAGCTTGGTACTTTTTAAATGGATTCTGCAAATATAATGATCAATGGGCCGGTATTTCTCATCAAAGCTACTTTCCTCTGTCCCATCTAGTGAGATTTTGAAATAATTCCTAAATACTTTCTATGTGTCTTATCCCTGGTTAATTTTAACTTCCAGATAAATGAGGTGTCTCTGGGTTCTGATTCTGACACAAGCAGGTGCTGCAGGTTTTAGTTTATTCTAAATCAAATGGAGAGGGATTTATTGATGCTAATCCTGATGTCCACCACTGAACCAATGTCCACTGGTGTGAATGAAGTGTCTCTTTTCAAGAGGCAGTCTTTACTTTCAAGACTTTGCAGGCTACACTTCTGAACTCTTCACCAATGCTAAAGAACCCTGACTCAGAGCATTGCTGTGGAATGTGAAACAAGAGTACCCCACTTTCTTGAAGTACAGTCAAAGGAAGGAAAGAACTTAAGATTACACAGGAGGTTTCTGGCAAAGATACCCATGAAACCAAGGCCAGTCTCACAGGGATTTTCTCCCACAACCACCCTTCCTGAAGGCCAAGACAAAGATAATTTTTTATAGCTACTTCAGAGGGACTAATTGTGAAAATATTTCTCACCATTACAGCTGGCTCTACCATTGGAAGGGCTCTACCAAGCTCATTTTCATGACACAAAAATCAGTATTTAAGACAGCTGAATAGTTAACCAACAAAGCTGTTCTAGCACCCAGAGCACTATCTAATGCATCTATCACCGTAACTTCTAATAAAATAAAAAAACACATGACCACATTAAAAACACTACCTGAAATGTGTTTCAAATCCTAGTCAGTTTCCACTGATAAGGAAACAGGCTCACCTCCAGTAGACAAGCACAGCGATAAGAAGAATGAGGCACACGAAGGTCAGTGCTGAGACCACAATGAGTGGGATGATCCATTCCATTTTACCAGGAGAAGGTCTCGTGGCCATGCTGGAGCTGTTCTTGCCAGCTGTGTATGTGTAAACACATAACAAAACCAATCACTGGGTGGAAAAAAGAATTACTATACAGAAAAATGTATAAGCAAAACAAATAGCTTATCCCTTTTACATGCTATGAGTAAACTGAGCAGAACTTCTCTAACTGCAGGGTGAGACTCCATTTGTTGTCAGTCTGAGACATGAGAGCACAGAAGTATGATGTTTATTGCCACATATGGCTTGGATTTTACTACTGCCTGTAGTTACAGTCTCATAGACACTTTCAGGACTCTTTCGTGCAAGTACCTATTATCAGATGTGGAGTACCCCACTAAGCCAATTCACCAGGGCAACTGAGTAAGTGCTGTGCTCTGTCATCAGTGTTTGCAGATAAATGCACTCTGTTTCTCAACAGTGCAGGACAGTCCTGTTTGCAAAGCTCAGTGTAATACTTCGCTTCAGAAATAAATTTCTTGGTAACTATCTTAAAATAAAAAATCCTCAACATGTTGGGTGTCATGTCACATCATTTGCAGAATTGTCACAATCTGGTGGGTTACTGCATACGAAAGCACTTTTTAACATATGGATTGTCAAGATGGGTGGATGAATGAATGGATAGGATGTGTTGTAACCAACAGAAGAAATCATTATGCCACAGCTTTTGAACAAAATTAAAAGCTTGTCAATACCCTGAGATCTGGCTGAGTTAACTTTTGCATGACATCTCATTAAAATCATTGTATCATATATAAGATGAATATCTAGAATTTCGGCAAGTACTAGAGCCAATGAGCATAGACACTGCACCAATGTATTTCAAAAGACACCTAATTTGTGCAAATTCATGTAGACTTGATGAATAAATTGGTTCAGACAGAATGATAAAAGAAAAATGCAAAGCAGATTCCATATCTTATTCATGTTTCCTAACAAACAGGCAGTGGTTGATCAATACCTGTCAACAGGACGTAATGGGAAAGGATTAGTATAAACAGCTTCAGATTTCAATGAGGATTGAAACGTGCACACTTGACTTTTAAGCCTATGTGAGTCTTTCCTTACCAACATGCTTCCTTGCCCTCATTCAGTATTGTATTATCATATCTTCCGAAACTGCTGCAAATCCTACCAGAAGAACATAACTGCCTTTTCACCATAGGCAGGCAAAACACAGATAACTGGAAGTCACCAGATGCCACATAATATGAAGTCATACTCTATTTTATTATACTCCTCCATAGGTAGGAGTAAAATTCAACTAACGTGGAAGTAAAGGTTAATTATAAATGCTTTTGCCTGACTGCTGAAAACAGAGCAAGGCTGCAGGCTGCTGCAAGCCCAGCAAGAAATCTTCCTAGGTTTGAGAACTAGGCTGATAGAGGTAATGCCCTTTAGCAAGCAGCCTAAATGAGGTGATAACCAGAGGGATGTTTGGGGGAAGTGAACGTGCACTTTGATTGAACATCTTTGATTTCCTTGACTAGCAAAGAATAAGGAAAAGACCAACCCCCAAATTAGAGCAAAGGCTTATTCTCTGTATTTGCCAAACTTACAACAAGATGCTAAGTCTTGAGGCATCAGTTATTACCAGTGCATTTCAAATCATTTAAGAGCATGAAAAAAGTAAGCCTGTGAGGTATTACTAATCAGAATGGTGAAAGGGACAAAGAAAAAACCACGTGATGTAATAAAATTTTGTAGGAGAGCCAAATAGTCCCACCACCTTATATCCATTAGGGTGTTGCTTCAGTTCTCACCAGTGACAGTATTAGTTTCACCTCCACATCTTTCAACACAAAACCATATGTTTCTGTTCGCATGGGAAGAAAATTCAATTTCATTGTAAGCACAGCATGGGCTGGAGTCCCAGTGCACACTATTAAATTCTACAGTGCTCACAATGCTCCTCTTAGTCAGTCTAGTGTGGAGAACACACTTACCTGCTCCTGCCAACTCCCTGTACCACATATATGAGGAGAAGAAAGTGCTCAGTATGCTGAGTGCCAGAATAGCAAATGCTATTACCTAATGCTGGTGGCTGGCTCTGAAATTCCAGTTGGGAATGCCCAAGCAGTGATGTGCTTCAGAAGAAAAGATATAGTTCCTGTGCTGGTTTTGAAGAAAAAGTCTAAAGTATTTTCCACTGATTAAGTAACGTGTTGTGAGAGCTTAAACAAACCAGTGCCAATAAATATTGTACAAGAATGGCAGCTGGGGTCAGAGGTAGAGCAATGCAGCTTGAGAGCTGGCGTCTGTCTTGAGTGTCATGGCAGAAAAGCCTAAGAAAAGCCAGTATACTGGATAACTTGGAAAAAGATGAAAACACACACACAAAAAAAGACAGTTCTGGGCCTCTACAGTTTCCTGTTCTCCTATATAACAAAATACTATGAAATAAAAAAATAGTCATCATTTCATTCTTTTCCAAAGCAAGAATGTCAAGCCCTGGTAGTGTCAACAGCATATCCTTGTAACAGTGGATAACACTGGGTAACAGTGCCCACCATAAGCTGAACTTGGTGGAGGATGGCGGAAGCTTAAAAAATGGACTAGGAAACTCCATTTTTCCTAAGAAATGTAAACAGTTTCCAGTGGCATATGCCTTCATTGAATTAATTCAGCTTGCCTTTTAGTGGCTTGGAATTCACCCCAGTAGAAAGGAATAAAAATTATTACAGTGTATCTGTTTCAGGAGGTCCCACAAGATACAAGCCCTGGCACTACTAAATCTACTCCTGTGTCTGGAAGAATCCATAACTTCTGTGAACCACCCATTCAGCAGTTCCACCCAGGCACTGGATGGATGAGCCCTGGCACAGAGAGTATTGGATGGCATTGGGCAGCCAGGGATTCTCTGGCAGTGCAATTCTTGCGCAAAGGTCAAGGTAAGAAAGAGGCATCTACAATTTGTGAAATGTGCTTTTTTTCTGCGTATTCTTGGTAATTGGTTCCTGAGAAAAGAAACGTGTTTATTTCCCTTAAGTAACATTGCTTGCTATAATAAGCAACTATAGCTGTACTATATAACCTATCTACTTTTATCATCCCGTGCCATTGCACAAATTGCCAGGACAAAGTTCTGTTTGTTGTACCATTTCAGATACCGTTAACCAAAGAAAAGCCCTGCTGCTGCTGAACTGCCTCAGACTACATGGTTTCCTAAGAGAAAGTCACCTTGCTCATCTTTCCCTTGAGTAAACAAAGTTATGAACTTATACAAAGGTATTAATTAATTCTGGAAAATAATATTGGCCATATTATTAAATGGTGAAAAGGCAAACCCATGTTTCTTAAAGAAGTATTGCCTTTGATACAAGCCTATGTCATTGTGCAGCTATTACGCCCCATTTCTTTAAGGCAGTCCTGCAGTAGTCATGCTTACAGGCTGTGCACTACTAAGCATGGCTTTTCACTGCTCTGTAACAGATGCCAATCATATTTAATCCTATATCTGAAATTCATAGTTTGCAGGCATTAAATAATTCAATTCTTTTATTTTCAAGCCATTCTGCTGTTTGCTCCTGTACAAACATTTTTTTTGTTTGTACATTGCCATGTACATCTCTGAAGATATTTAAAAGCTGTCTGGACACAATCCTGATTAAAGTGCTATAGGGAACTCTTCTAGAGCAAGGAGGCTGGACTAGCTGACTCCAGTGGTCCTTCCTGACCTTATACACTCTGTGATACTGTGTGAAGATGGCTGAAGTGCCACATTAAAATATAGCTTAATAATCCTTGCTGCGGATGGAGAAGAATTACACAGATGTTTAATTATGCTAATGAGGTTATCTCTAAAAGGCTTTTGTAACCTCAGACATGGCAAAGACTGCTCTAAAACCCAATATTCAGTCTTTGTTCAAATCATACATCAGGCTTGAAATTTAACCCTGCATGTCATGATCTCTGTGTCTCTACAAAGTCCTCTCGTCAGACGAACTCAGCAGAGCTGGGTGAGCACTGAGGGATGGGAGGACCTGGCTGAAATTTGGATGAAGAGCCAAACCCACCTCTCTCTCCTCAGTCCCAGCTCACCACTCAGGCAAAAGCCCCAACCCCACAGCTATTACTTTGCTTACAACAGCCCAGTCAACTCCAGTAAAAAACAAAGGATCTGTTTAATTGTCTGGCACAACCCACCAAAATTCTGTGGGATGCTATCTGCTTTAGCCTGATTAAACTGAATCATCCTGGGTTTCGTCTTTTTCCCTTGCTTCTTTTTTTTTTTTTTTTTACTCCCTCTTTTGGGAGAGTATTTAATTGCCGTTTTTCTGATTTTCAGGTTTCAGAGCCACAGACAATGCTGAGCAGCCGTGTGTGTAACAGTTGCAGATCAAAGGTACAATCAGTCTAATGTGGACACCAAAACAGAGAAAAGGATGATCAGGAAAATGAAAGAGGAGAATGCAAGCAAGCATTTGGTGACAGAAGAAAATCATTAGCATTGGCCAATACCACAGACAAGAAGAGGCAAATGCCATTTGGAAAATAATGACATGGCCTCAGGAGAAGTGTGTGTGTGTATGTATGTGTGAAATAAGCACTAAAAGAAAATGAGCCTTGCTGTACTTAATTAGCCTTGCACTTTCTCTGTAATTTCTCATGAGTTGCCTGTTGTCCTCTAATCATGCACACTCATGAGTACTTCCCCATTCAGTTATCTCCTTACAACTACTAATTTAATGCTAAATAATTCATTTTACAAATGTACATTGTTATGAAACAATTTTCTACTCTTTAAAATGATTAAACTTTCTACTCACAAAAAACATTTTTGAAACCTTGACAGCTTTTTAAAACCTGCTTTTAAAAGATGCAGAAGAGAAAAGATGCAGGGAGAAAAGATGCACCCAAAAATGTTTCTGCCCTCACAACGGGACAGAGTAAACTTCAGGGATGCTTTCTGCTCACTTTGGAAGTGGCCTTAACAGTCTTAGCTGTCCTGATGCTCAGGAATCCTTTCAGACACTTCTGGCAATGACCTCTTGGCTTCACTTGTCTTGATTTCAGGCTTACCTTGTTATGGAAAACCTTTAAGGCCCTTTCTCATGGGAAGAGGTCTTGCTATGACTGGAGTTTCACTGAACTGAACTCCTGGCATGAGTTAGGTCAAGTCTGTCTGTATGAATTGCAAATTTCCATGTTACTGGGGAAAACAATTAACCTGAAGCAACTAGTTTTAGGCTTTGTGCTAGTCTAATTCACCAGCTTGTGTCTTTGGTAACCTAGATCCAGCCTGGAGGAAAGCTTCTCCTGCATTCCCCAGTGTTTCCTCACAGGGGTAGCACTCCCAACAGGCCTCCTTCCTAACACAAAGGTGATTAGGGCAAATGGCATGCTGAAAGCTGCCTGACAGGTATCTCAGACCATATTCAGCGGGAGCACTGGCCTTTGAGGATTTCCAGCTGAGGAGTAAGAAAAACGGCAGTGTATTTAAAAAAAAAAAAAATCAGCACAACCTGTTGCGGGTTTCTCAGCTTCTGCATTGTTAATCTGACCCCTAACAGAACAGTTATGATTCACAGCATTACAGACTGGTCAGCATTTCTGTAACAAATGTTATTAAAGATTGGATTTAGCTTTGTTTTTTAAATTGGTTCAGAGCTATAACTGAATGCCCAATATCTGCATTTTTGTGTTTATCAATGTAGGAAAAAATAAATATGTAAGGCTTTTTCACACTACTCTAGAGCAGCTTTGATGGAAAAAGAAAATTATAAAACACTCTACAGATTTGCAAAGCAAACAATAGTAGTAAAAAACCCTAAAAAACAACAAACAAAAAAGTGCACTATCTCATAAATGCTGTGGTAATACACATAATCACTCAAATATACTTGTCTAATAAATAAATAAATCTAAATAAATAAATCAAAAATAAATCCACATGCAGGTACTCCATTTGCTCCTTGCAGTTTTCCTCACCAGTGCCTGGAGATCCCCAAGCAGGAACACGTGTGGACATTCCGCATGGCGCATTGGGAGCACCATGAGGGACCAGCTTGCAGAGGCCTGTGCAGCAAACCCTGACCACACCAGGCTTCGTGCACGTGCAGATCACCTGGGCAGGCTTCCAAGAGGTTGTATTTGCTGTGCACACACTGAGGAGCTGGTACATACATCCAGAGTTGGAGTGTACAGGAGCACTGGACATTCTCATCAGGACAAACAGAAAATACGTGAACTCTACCTGGTTAAGATTTCTTTTTCCACAGAAAAAACAGAAGGTAATTCTAGTGCAGAAGGTGCCTTGTTTTGGAAGATCAGAGCATGTTAGGTTTTGTGTTGAGAAATGAACCAGCAGTGATCCTGTATTTGGGAGAATATCTCAAAGCCCAGTCAGGGAAGAATCCTGCAGATAAACTAAATTAGCTAGAAGCACATATAGCAAACTTCCCATGAAATGCCAGTTCAGCACAGCAACCACTCTTCCAAATTACTTTCACAGCTATAGTTCATTGCATTCCCCTCCCTTTTTCTTTTCAACAAAGTTCTTGATGTAGCATGTTGGGAGTTAACATTTTTCCAGATTTTCTCTTCCAATAAGCTACAAGGACCATTAATCTGTCCCAATAAAAGGATATTCTTTTCTGCTCTGCTCCCCCCAGTAACAATTTGTGGGGTTGGGTCCTGTGACAACCTGCCAATCAGATGTAGCCAGACACCACAAAAATGTTGTATCTACTGGAAATCAGTAAGGAATTCGGATTGTGTTATTTTCCAACACTTATTCTGGTAAAAATGGTTTCCCTGCAGACCACTCACCTGGGTTAATGGTGATGAATTTGTTATCTGAGGGATATTCCTCTGGAAACCTGTCCATCTTTGGAGGAGGTTTTCTTGCTGTCTCCGGTCTTCTTGGGATCTTGCCCAGGTACAGTTCGTTGGTGAATGTTGGTGGCACTTGGGTGGAAGGGAGCGGCTGGGGCTGAGTGTTGGCTTCGGCAAAGCTCTCCTTCTCGGCACCTCCAGCCGTGGGGGCAACGTTTTGGTTTGGCTCTTCTCCTGATATGGTTTTATTTCCTTCTTCTTCAGCAGTCCTGTTGGGAAAAGCCACGGCCACGCTCGGCTCTGTGCTATTGTGTGCCTCTGAGGCTGCTGTCGACCTGCTTTTCTCCTTCTTTTCAGCATCCTTTTCTTCCTCTTCCTCGTGCTCCCGCTCCCCATCCTCGCTTTCACTCTTTTCATCCTTCTCCCCATCCTCGGCCCCCTCGCCATCCTTTGTCAGTGCTGAGTCCCGCTCCATCCCTGGGGAGGCGGCAGCGGCTTCAGTGGTGGCCACCACGGCCTGCCCGGCCTGTTTGCTGGGGGCAGCGGCCGTGGGCAGCCGGGTGGGCCACATGCTGCTGGGGAAGGAGGAGATGCCCCCACCGCTGAAGCCCAGCCCTGCCAGCAAGGTGCTGGTCACCACGGAGGCCACGGTGGCCTGGCTGCCACTGGAGGAAGGGCCCATGCCTGTGGCCATGGACACGAAGGAGAAGGGGAGCCCCGAGGAGGTCCAGGTGGAGGAGCCAGAGCTGATGGGAGCCATGTCTGCTGAGGAGGCAGGAGATGCTGTGGGCTTGAGGAGATCACCGGCAGCAGAGGGGAAGAAAACACAGCAGAGAGCATCAGCAGGGGCCCAACATGCCACCTGGGGTCATTCTCTTGCTTTTCCCTCCCGTTTCACACACATGCCATTCTCCTAAAACCAGAGACTCAACACCAGCTGGATGAAAGGCTGAGCCAGGACAGAACATGCCACAGACCTACCAGCAAACCACAAAGAGAGGAAACCTCCCTGCATTCACCACATCATCATCAAAACCCTCTTTATCCTTATCTTTATTTTACATCGGGACCTTCTCCACCCACATCACCACTGACTTGTGAGTAACATTTCCTCTTGAGGTGAGAAGAATGTAAAGGAGTTTAATGAGTTCAGCTGCACTACTCACAGTGCTTTAATCCTCAGAATACAGGAGTTTAAAAACACAGTGTTACATAAGGGCTGTCCCAAAATAATGGCTATGCTACCAACGTGAGCATCCGTGGCTGGTGGGTTCCTCTGACAAGGAACTCTGACTCTTCCCACACATATCGTGAAGGCCTCAAAGGATACTATTTTTATTTCCTTAATTTACCCATAAGGATTATTCTCCTAAAGACTGGTGTTACTGTGAGGCATTGCTCTTGTTAGAAAAGAACTGCAGCATGGCTAGCTGGGCACTCCTGAAGGTCTTGGAGAGCATCAGGAGCCCTTCAGGAAGCCACCACATCTGCCAGGATGTCCAGGCTGTGACACCCATGTATAGACTCAGTTTTCCACATCCACAGGACTCTACCTGGCCACCACCAGCAAATGAAAGGCAGGACTGGAACTGCCTGCTTCACTGAGAGGCAGCAGGGAATGAACTACGGAGTCTGCATCCTCTGCACCCTGCCAATACTATTCTAATGTCAACCCACTGCACGCGTGTGTGTGCTCTGCTGTAAATAAAACCTCTTAGTACACACATAAAGAACCAAACCTTGGTCCATCCATAAAGAACTAGTCCTGAATTACATGTGGAAAAAGAGACTGAAGTGAATTGCCTAAAGAGAAGGAATAATTCTGTGGAAGAGCTGAGTCAGCAGTTCCTCTAGACAACCTGACCGTTCTCCCTCTCTGAATTGCTGAAAAATGTCTCACATTGCTGAATTCATCAGCAGGAGGACCATTAGCTGGAAAGGTATGCACCACATGAGGACAAAAAAAGGTTAAATAGGTGCTGCTGAACATTGGAAAAAATGTAAAATGTTTATTTTGGAAACTGAAATTTATAACTTAACAGCATTTCTGCATCTCTCTGTAATTCCCAGGTTCAGTCAAGACGTGTAGTTGAAAAGCTGCAGCAAACCAAGAAAGGCTGCTTTCTCACATTACTTTTGACCAGCTGCAATCACAAAGAATCTGAGATCTCAGAGGAAAACCTGTGCTTTAGAGATTTCAAGCCAAAACTTTAAACAAGTATCTAAACTTTCAGATACTTATCAATCTGAATCCCTAAGGCACTGTGAGATTTGCTTTTTGCTGGCATGAACAGTCTCAAAGCTGGACTTAGTATTAAAATTTGACAGCAGATTTTATATATCTAGAATACCTCTATACATCATTAAACAAACATTAATCATTCACATGCAAGCTTTCTGTATGTTATTTGCTCACTAGAGAGTATATCAAACTGGATCAGAATAAAACCAGAAGCAATGTACTTAGAGTAAATTCAATAGTATGAATCCAGCCCATAAATTTGACTGAACAACTCAGTTGATGCCAAGAAATTTAGGTTATGGATAGTTTATATTAAATAAACTAATAAAATGCTTTCAAAACTCAAACAGTGTATTCCACTTTTACTGTAAATGTACCAACATTTCTGATTCCGGAATACAAAAGTTGGCTTCAGTGACTTGTTACAGTCTCACCTGAATTAAAATAAAACAAAGAGATTGTTCAGGCTTTATTCATACAGTAACAGGTATACTTAAGACACTGGAAGAGCAAAGATGCTGTGTGTGAGGCCTTTTTCCTGTTCCATATATTTCTGGTCATGCAGTTAATAAAAGAAATTAAATGTATTTCCACAGTCATCATTAAGATTTTACAAATCCTCTCTAAATGGCTTGAATACAGATTGAGGAAAAATTTTTAACACTCAATTCTCCAGTGGTCAAAGCCTCTCAGAACATGAAGCTAGAAAAATATTTCATATTGGAACTATATTTTATGCTATAAAACCCTTCTGTGACGAGTCTGGACACCCCTTCCCCAGGAAAGCTGGGTCCTGCCACGGATTTCCAACACCGTGCTGCCATCTGGTGGGAATGTCCCCAAATTCCCGCTCCCTAAATCCATGACTTACCACTCCTGTCTTCACAATTCTGGTGCCCTCGAAAATTCGAGTTGTGTTAGCTGGGGAGGGAAGAAGAACATCTCATCAGGGCACGGGAGGAGGCAGAGAAACAACTGCTACACTACTGCTCAACATCTGGCTACAGAATATGGGTGCAGGTCTCAGCCTAGAGCAAAGGCAACTCAGCTCTTTGGGCATTACCTCACTCTGCACTTGTGTCTAAACACAGATTTGCTTGTCTTTAATTACTCGGGCCTGACAATGCTGGTTTACTGTCGGAAAATAAATTCTCTCCTTCAACCCCAAGCTGGATGAAACATCCTGACTTACACAGGAAGCAAGAGTAGCTTGATGATAATAGTTTTTTCTGTCCTAATGATAATATTATCATTATTTATTGCTATATATTTCAACTGCAACTATAATCAATCCTGAATAATGTTTTGAAAGCTCAGGTGGAATAATTTTCTAGGTTAGATCTTGGGTACAGCCAGAGATTAGAACAGCAGCTCCTTTTTGGGGGCATCTGGAAGGAATCATATCATCTACTCCCACTGCAGATGTGTCTATCACTTCCATTGCATTGAATACTGGGCTAGAACTGGGCTAGAGTACCCAAAGGATATCCTACAGAGCTGTCAGTAATGATTTACTCCTAACTGTGATTAAACAGTTATTGTAGTCAAACTTCAAAGAATTCTTCCATTCCATCATGTAGTAAAAAAGGTCATAATAAGCAATACACCAGTTTCTAACTTCTGCCTGGCACTTAAAAGTGAAGTCTAAAATACCATGCTGAGGTACGAAGAACAGAGCTAAACATGAGTTGTGGCTTGGACAGGACACTTGTCTGATCCTTGCTCTCTCTGCAATGCTGTGGTGGCATGCCACCACAACAGAACTAAACCACATCCATAGCTTGATATCCTTCAGACACTAAGTGCTAACAAAGCAGGACCAAAACTCCCACACTTTCTGAAAATGACACTGAAAAACGCCCATATTATTTTTTCCATATACAGCATCAGATCCAAGTGACAACTCTTTACTTCATCCTAAGGATTTAAACTTTTAACTCTCTGCTTGTTTTATTCTTCCATTACTCGTTTTGAGATCTATGCATCTATAAGCTGGAGTGGGAAGGAATGCTCTCATCAGAGGCAAAATCTGCCCTACTTAATAAAAAATGTCATAATAAATTCCCAGGACGGAGCAAAACTTTAGCACTTAGAAAACCCCTAAAATCATCAAGTCCTTCTAACCAAATCTCAAGCTTTACCAGATTTCTCCAATAAACTTAAAAGGAAATCCATGATAAAAGACAGCTTATCATCTAGTTCTTTTGATTTTCTTTAAGTATGTATGTTTGGGAAATCACTGAGGTTGCATGCATGGTAAAACCTGAATGTCTCCACATGTGATTGTCAAGGTAAGACTAATCTCCTTTCCTCTACATAAAACAGACACCGATCAGACTCACATTCTGTTATAGTTGTGCTTCTGATGCATAAGGAGTCTCTGATGAATTTGTTTCGGAAAACTAGTACCACGAAAAGCTCTTAAATTCTTCTAAAACCTGACAAACCCTGACAGCAAGAGGTGTAGGCAAACCCTCCTCACTGGAAATGAGATTCAGATCAAGTCACTGGCCACAATATGAAATTAGCATTGTCTACATGCATTCAAATAGCTTCCAAAGTAACTTCACACCATGTTGCACTCTGCAAAGAAAATATTAAACAAACAAAGAATAGTTCAATGTAAAAATATGCATGTGGTTTCTTTTACCTTGAAAGAGCATAGTCTGGCTAAAGTCACTACGCATTTCATTTCGGCAAACTGCTTGAACTCTGAACAGATAAAGGATGTCAGGTGAGACATGGCTAATGATGGCCTTCTGTTTAAAAAAAATAGATATTATTCAGTTTTTTACCTCCACAGTACTGTCCACGATCAGTTTGAAATATATAAAGCATTGTGCTAACACAGGACATTTACGCCATGTAAGGCAAGCTGTATTTCTACACAGAAATATTCAGTGGTTCCCTGGAGAGGGCAAGGCTGAAGGCTGAAGAAATGCACCCAGACACTGCTGACTCTGCCCATGAGAAAGAAATGAACATGTCCCACATCTGTTCTCATGGCAGTCTTCATGCCTCAATGTCTCTGCTCTCCTCAGAAAAACTTAACACTCAAGTTATTTGCCTTTACAGCAATTATAACAAGATATTTTAGGTGGAGATCCATGTCCCAAACACAGGATAAGCCCAGAAAAGTCACTGCATATTGAAACTGTCTATTTTGCAACAAACTGGCTAAGGCAATTTGATGCTGGTGTACTATGCAACGTGATGGCTGAGCATCCTGGGCTGGGATATCCCTGCTTACTCCTAGACCTGAGAGTTGCCTTAGGTCACAATCACACCAGTTCACAGGAGTAGCTATATGAGCCACGTGAAATACTTGTGATCTCTATAGCAAAACATTGTCTAGCTCTGATTCAAGATGGGACAGCCCAACTGCATCTGCCAGAGCACTGAAAACAATCCGCACTTTCCTCTGAAAACGGGTTTCCTTCTTCTCTTGCCCCTAAAATAGACTGAGCTGTCATTGCTTTCTTAACCCAAAGCTCTGCTGAACAGCACAGGGTTTCACTACAATTTATTTCCAAGCTATCACTCCATCACATCCCTTGCACTTGTAATTATTTTTTACATAAAACAGGATGATTTCATGGTGCCCACCTCATTTTTGCTGATTAAGGCTTTCCTCCTTATACTTTATTAAAAAAATCTCTCTTAAGAGTATGAAATAATGACAAGAGAGAGGTTACAATACATCATAACCTTGGGTGCCTTCCAGTGGATTCCTCTCTGATTTCATGAGGCAGATTGTTCCGTAATGTGACCCAGATAATAATGTCTAGTGGGGAAATTGAAAATATAAATGGAAATTAAGTAAAAGAATCTTCATCTAAGGGAATAAGAGAAGTATTATTGTATAACTGATTGAATGGGCCCACAGGACTGTGTATTTGAAAAAAAAAGCGGTAACAGTCATTAGGAATAACACTGTGTTGCTGCATTTTTCATGTGCATATACAATTACTGATTTCATTATTCTGGAGGCTTTCTTTGATTAACAATAGAAGGGAAGCCTTTCAAACCCGAATCTGTCACTTTGATTTTATATGCAGAGAATGTTAAGGACCAGTAAAATACTTGCTTCCACTTAGACAAGAATGACAAGCAGATGAAATCCTAAATGGAGGAGACAGAGCAGTGCTTCCATCTGTGCTGGAACTGTCTTGCTCTTCTCTCTTTTTCTCACACTGCCAGGTGTAGGCAGTGCTTGTACAGGGCCAGTCCAAAATAATCTTCAAGCCCTAACTATGCAACTCCTGCCTCTGGCAGCACTTACTGCCAGAAACTGCTCCAAAGTCTGCAAGGGGCTATGCACAGTGAAAAGCCTGAGCTCAAGAACAGATTTTGGGGGATTGGACATTTAATGTGAAAATCTGTAAGCTGAACATAAGCCAACAGGTATTCAGAGCCTTGCCATTTCCCAAGCCAGCTGCTTCTCAGCAACACTACATGAAAAAGTGTCTGCAGATTCAGTCCTTTATGCACTCACATAAACTATAAATTCACACTCAAGTGTTTGGGTAGCCTGTTAGGTAACATTCCACTAATGCTGAACATTTAAATAGCAATTCATTGTGGGCCAAACATTAGCCTGCCTATAAGGTAACAACTTCTTTCCTCTTCTACCTCCTTCTACCAAGAAAATAACAATACAAGGATAGCTTGATACATATGGGGTTGATGCTGTGCTTTTACCAGGTCCTTGTCACTATCCTTGGTGAAAGTCTTCTCCTTTTCATCTTCATTTTTAGTCCAGCTATATGAGATCATGTAGTTCATGATTGGAGGGTGGTAGATGGTTTCTGGTTGGTTCCAGGTTACCAGTAGTGCTGTCCTGTTCACAGGCTGCACTTTCATGTTGACTGGAGGAGTGCTACAAGCTGAAAAACAGAAGGAGAAAAGATGAAGCTCTTCTAAATAACCTAGAGAAAACAAACAGGAAGAACAGTGCCTCATCCTAAGAGTTAGGTTTTTTTCTTTAATGTCCTGGCCTATAGTAACAGCTTAGACTGCAATCTACTGAGACCAATGGGATTTAATACCACCTGCAGCTGCTTTCTGCTCTCCTGAGTAAAGTGAGTGAGAGAATCCATCCTCTGCAGGCAGGTTGCTTAGTTCTCAACTTCAGTCTCAGTCCTGATCTTTGCACCTACACTTTAACTTGGTGACTTAAGAGCTCTGCACTGGAACATCAAGAAATACAGTGGACCTGATCCACAGCTTCCCTTATCCATGCTCTGCTGCTCTGTAAGGGGCAAATACCTCAATGTGCTCTGCCAGCCCTGGAAAGAGTTGAAACCTCTGAAAATGTGGCACTACTGGGTCAGTAGATGTTTTCCTGTTAACCTAGTACATTTTTACAATTATTTTATACTCCTCTTTGTATATATCTTCCTTCAAAGATGCTCAACAGATTGTCAGTAATGTATCACCAGCACAGGGAAGAGTGGCTGGGAAGAGTGGCTCTTGATGGGCTTGGCCATTGCCTCTGAGCAGGCAGAGGAACCCCCAACCAGCTCTGCGTTCTTAACCCTGCCTGCAGCATGAAGGCACAAGTCACTTCTCAGCCATGCTTAAGTCAGTGGGAACATCAGCACAGGGACAGCTTAACCTCTGGGAAAAACATGGCTTCTGCTTACAGCAGTACCAAACTCAAAATTCTGCAGGGCAGACCAAGCCCAGGCACAAATCCAGCCTGGCCCCTCAAGGAGTGGGGTGTGCACAGACCCCTCGCAGCACCGAAGAAACATTTTTCAAGGAGTTGCCATGGAAAGGTCCGGGTGGGGATGCACAACACTAGATGGCACTCACATGCTGTGGGAAAACTGCATCATCCCCTTCCCAGCTATAAAGAGCATATATTTTTTCCAAGCTTTAAAAATCACTTTTTGAATACCCAATTCAGGGCATATTCTCACATTCTCTTTCCCAGTGTAAACCCTGAACCAAGGAAAATCACTTGCAATGATACCTAAACACATGTGCCGTGGCAAAGGAGCTGGTCTCTTCTGCCAGGGAAAGGCAAAGTGTCACCCAGCCCATCAGGATGACACTGTTTGCAGAATTATTTTTCCCAGTACGACTTTTCCTTTTAAAGCCAACACATTGAGCTTGTTTGCGCTCTGCAGGTATGTGACCGCGTGTATATCTGGCCATTATTTCACTTCTAAAGAGTCCTGGCAGCACTGAAAGGGACAAACGTCTATTCCTATGCCTGGACTTGCAGGTTGGCCATGCAGTTCTGATGTCACATTACTGAAATAGCTACAGTTCTTAAATAAAAATGATTAAATGCTTTAAACACCAATATTACCAGTACAAAATAAAAATACCTGTCAAATGCATTTGTGCAGTTATAAGTCACATTTTGTAGCTAGCTGAACAAGACAATATATATTGGAGAAATATGCTTGGGCAGGAAAAATCTTTCATGTTTGCTCTTGCCATGAGGGGTGGCAATCCTGCAGTTTTGCAGTAGATCCTTCTGCTCAACCCAGAAGGATGATCCAGCAAAACAAACAAACCCTACAGTACCTCAAAGCAATGGATAAATGTGAGTTTCTATTTACACAGAGCTGAAGGGATCAAAATAGCATTCTGCTGTCAGCACCACCAAGTCAGATGCCTTCCCTCTGGCTCCCTCCTGGTCCCCCAAAGCACAGCATGAAGGTGGCCAGGACCTAGATGAGAGGGGACAGCTGAAAGCCATTGCTGTTATCACTATATACACAGCTTCCTGATCCTTGGTATGCCTCTCCATGCTCACCTCTTTCTGCTGAGATGGTCAGATCAATTCTCCCTGACATCACTGTTTATTGATAACTGCACCAATAATCATAACTGCCCTCTTTGATGCCCTTTGTCATCACAGAATTACACTTAAAAATGCCAGGCCAGCCTTTATTACTCCACCTAATCAAATCCCATCAGAGATAGGAGGCCAGGGTGAAGGACTACCCAGACCTAAAACTCTTACCCAGTCCTTGTCCTCCAGGAGGACATGCAGAGATTTATATATTTAAAGTAATCATGCATCAAATTGTTTTAGAAATAATTCAAGCAGGTAACCTTCCTGAGAGACAGAGAGATCTACCTGAATTGCACCAGCCCTCTCAATGATGTCTGGCCAGCTGCTTTTCACACAAGGACCCCAAGCCACCCCAGGGAGAGGGGGCTGCCTTGTCCCCCCTTCTGTGCCATTCTCTGCAGCCAGCCTGGATGCCATTTGGAACAGCTCCTGCCAGCCAGAGAAGTGGGTATTTCCCAAGGGTTAATAGGCGACTCACAGGCTCAGAGTCAGGAGACCCTCCCTGACCCCGCACCCTGATCCAAGAACGTCATGAGCACTTCTAATCACCTGAGTAGGACAAGCCTCATTCACAGCAAGCTAAAATGAGGCTGAATTTACAATACTGCCATTTCTCAGTAAACATTACAAAATTTTCATGACTTAGTATGACTTGGTTCAATTTACTCCAAGGCACAGAGCAGTACCTGAAGTAATTTAGTGTTAACCAACCTTTTCTGTTCAACCACATTTTTTTAAACAACTTATGAATGGGCAAAAAAGAAATATTTTTTTATAAAATGAAATATATGGTTTCATTAATTTAACTAAACCTGCTTAGAACACAAAAGAAACTTTTGATCCAATAATTCAATTAGATGATTTAATTAAAGTGATACATAATAACACAGTGAATGTCTGAAAGGCAAGGAAAAAAGTGCAATGATTTGACCACCTATGAAACAACTGGCATTTCCCAGAGATCTAATTTTTCTTTCAATAGTCTCTGTGCCTTGGATTTTTCAAAGAAAAAACATCACAGGCTAAAGGACCTCTACTGATTTTGCAAAATGTGCAGCTGAAGAAGAGAGAGAAATGCAGGAAAAGGTCGGGACAGGGAAGGGGAAGTTTGATCAGGACACACTAAAGAGAAACACAAGCTTTTCTTTCCCTTTTTTTTTTTAACAAAACCAGGCTTAACAAGCAAAAAAAGAAAGCCTGTGAATTCATGATTTCTTGAGGAAAAAAAAAGACCCAAAACCAAAAACCAACATTATTCCACACTGAAATAGCACCTCAGCTAATTTTAGAAAAAAATATTACTAATGCTTTCTTTAAAATTCCAATCCTGAGGGATAATAAAATATTGTGGGGGCTTTCAGGATATCTTTCTGTGGTATGTGCAGTCCTGAGCAGATACCTACACAGGTCTGGCAGGACACCAAAGCCACTGTGTCCTGGGTTGGTGGCCCTGTGCCAAGACCTGTGGAGGCAGAAACCCCTTGCTGGGGCAACCAGGCCACATCTCAGAGGCACCGAACAGGCAAGAGCCTTTGTAGTACCATGGTCATGCCTCACTGCAGGCACAGACATGCCCTGGACCTCTTGGAGGGAAAAAACACCCTCACCTTCCTGTCAGGGATGACCTGAACTGGGAGAACCTGGCAAACAAACTGGCTCCTGCCTTCTGGAAAAGTCCTGCAGAGGCAGGAGCATTGCGTGGGTGCATCTGGAGGAAGCCCCTCTGACCCAACTCAGGCAGCCTCAGAGGCTCTCCCAGCTGCTGGCCATGTGTGGGGCTGCCCAGCAGCTCAACCCAGGCTTTTCTCTGCAGATCAGCCCACTGGGGAAGGCAGGGGGAATCCAGCATCTTGGCCAGCCTCATCTTCCAGGGCTCACTCAAGCCTGGAGAAAACATGTTTGCCACTGGCAGATGAATGCAGCATGCTGATACAGTCCTAAGCACTGGGCTGGCCAGCCATAGAGCAGAAAATTTTTTTCTTCATGTTAAAAACATTTCAGTGGGCTGGAACTAAAACTGAAATTAATTTAACAACTCTGCATTCATCTCTCCCATAATTTGATTTGTATGTTGTATTTGGCTACGTAATCTCCATGAGGCTTTCCTAACTGAACGCCTGATAAAGCTTAATCCAAAAGCTCCTGGCAGCTCCATTTCAGCGAGTTGAAAGACAAAAAAAGGGGCTTATAGTTTTGAAAAAATTAATTGCTGATACTAAGACACACCCATGAATGCAGAAGGGGCATGTAAGAGAATATTAAAGCTTTTTTCATTAATATTGTTCCTTAAAAGCAGCCTGCATTTCTCTTTCAAAGACAGAAATGCAACACCAGCCAAACTTTCTGGGTTTCATCATGCTTTTTGCATATGCTACCTGTGGTTATGAAAAGACCTATTTAGGGAACCTTTGAGAGAGTGCAAGAACTGTATATTCAGTTACGGCTTGTGTACTTTCTCCCTGTAAAACAGATCCTCACATGACAAATCTAGTTCCACTGGGCTCAGCGGGATTTATAAAATCCTCTAAAAAAGTTCTAAGTTAGCTTGTCCATGCATAAAAATGTCACCACTTTAAAGGCAGTTATTTCTAGCTGTGCTATGCCCTCCTCTGAAAAATCTCACTCTCTCCCTCCTGCTGAATGTCTCAGCAATGCAAAACTGCTGTTCCTCTTCTTGGTGCCATGGGATACATGTTGTGTGCTGAAGCCCTGACAATTTTTGGCACAGAAAAGCAGCATGACAGTGAGACCCTGAATCCCTTGTGGTGACATGGGCAGAGATCTTCTAAGGCAATTCATATATGGAAGGGGAAGCACCAGCATCAGGATGTGCCCATAGCATGTTACTGGCTCAGAGCTGCTCAGTGGTAACTAAAAGAAGGAACAAGGGTCTTGTCTTGCTCTGGAAGGCAGCTACTGGCTGTAAGGTGAGAGAGGCCTCTTTTCTTTTTCTTACTAGTTTGGATATGCAGGATGATTCATTCAACAGGATGAGTGGCAGGGAACAGTGTCTCTCCCTTACAAAGCAGGAGCACAAAGAAAGTAGTTGGGGCATTTCTTCCCCCATGCTCAGTAGAAGAGAAACTGAGAGGTCATTATGGGGGTTTCATGTCTTTCTTCCCCATATGGGCAAACAAGTTGGTGGCCAAGTTCTTGGGGGAGAGAGGGTGTTTCCTTCCCCTCTGCCCCAGCCCTATGAAGGAGCTGGAAGGGTCAGTCCTGCAGGACAGATGCACCACTTGCTGCTGTAATGACACCCAACTCAGCCACAGGCAGCCCAGATGATTTCAGAGTGCCTGCAAAGTGTGATCAGTGCCTGTGCTGTTGCCAAAACACTGCACCAAGTTCAGTCAGCCCTGTCACGCCCAGGAACCTGACCGCAGACAAGAAAAAAGCAATGCCACCAACAGAAAACAGAAGAAGAATACTTTCAACTACATCCATACCTATATACACACACATATCTATTCCTTCTCATTATTAGATCCTCAAAACTTCAAATAAACCCTGAAATGCAAAAATATGGGTTATGCTGCAATGAGAAAACTCACGCTTGCTTTCAGTGCCGTGGTAAGGGAAGCGATACAGGGCCAGATTCAGCTACATTGAACTGGTGTGACTCAGTGGAGGTGCTAGGGAAGACACTCCAAACCATAATAAACAAGAGCATGCTTTGGGCTGTCGGATTCAATCCCAGAGTTCAGCAAGGGCTGTGCTCCCAAAGGATAACAAATAAACTACGAAGATCATATGCAAAGACAACACAGGCTTTAATATATCAGAAAGTGCTAAGAGGCATACTTATGACATTTTTCCCCTTATTCTTTCACTAAATGTTTGCAGTTTTTTTGCTTTGCTTTAGTGTATATTGTTGACTTCTCAGAGTGCTTATAAATAACATTATTAATACATAAGGATAATTGCTTTAAAGAGTAGCACATGTTTTTCCTTTACCTTTGCCTGCACTTTGCCAGCAGGCATTGGCAGGCTCCAGAGCATGCTGTACACACAAATATTTGTGTTGATCTACTTCAATCCACAGGCAGAATGTAGCTAGGAGACAGACTATTTATCTTCCCTGCTCTTACCTTCCACTATGCTTCAAACAGACAGGGTTGTTTCTTGAGGTATGAGGGACACCGACAGACTCCACACTTGTTTTATGAGCCCTGAGAAATAACCTCATGAGCAAATGGGCGCATGAGTTTCTCTGACAGACGGGGTCTGGACAAGCTGGTGTTTGCCCCTCTGTTGCTTGCCCATTTCCCAAGGTGGACACAATCCACATTTGGATTAATAACTGTATGGCTTTGTAGCATCTAAATTTCCATGGCATCACAGCAACAGATCCTGTTTTACTGAAAGGCATGGACTGTGTGTTTGCACTTTACTATTTCACATATTTCACAAATAGTGTTTCTGCAGTTGTGGTCTGAGTCCTTAGCAATGCAGATCAGCCTTACACCATCAGATGCCATGCTGGGCTAAACTGATGTCCGACAAGGACCTACCCTGCAAGTTTTGCATTTGAATTGCACACATCCATGTGTGCACGCAGAAGGTGACTTGTGTTTCAAATGTACACCTGTGCCCTTATTTACAGTGTGTTTATGCCACACGTGTGATCACATTCAGTGGCACAAATGGCACCAATGGGGAGAAAGGAGGATTTCTTGCCAGAAGGACACATACTTGCCATGTTAACCAAGCTGACCTCTCCAATGTTCTGATGAGGGTTGTTTGGACTGGGGAGCATAGGAAGGATAAGACAATAAGGTTGGTAGAGCCTCCCAATACATGCCTGTGGGATGCCTAAAATCAGGTTAGGAAAGTTTCTAAGTTAGTTCCTTTCACAGTTTCTGGAGGCTTTTTCCAACACAAAGGATGAGCTGCAGGCACTCCTGGTTCAAACTAAAATTAGTTAGCCCACTTCTGTAGGCTGAACAGTTGGGCTAGCAGGTAGGCAGTGCAGAAAGGAATTCCCTCCAGGTGTAAATGGAATAAATCATCAAGCTCAGCTCTTCCAGCTTTAGTGGCAGCTGTGAACCCAAACCACACCTACACTTTCACACTGAATTCCTCTTGCTCTCTCAGTTTGGACCCTTTATAATCTCTGAAGAAGTGTAAGCAGTGACTTAGTGCTTATTAATAAATCTACTGATAAGTTGTTTACTACATTCAGGCCCAGACACACGCACTCTTCACATTACAACCACACAGAAGTTACTACAGGTGTAAACCAGAACCCTGCAGAACAGAGCCACTGCAAGGGAAGCATGAGACCTATGTCAGGTGTAAGTACCACATCTTTTTGCATCTGATTCTCACTCAAAATGGGTCAGTTTTTTTAATGAAAAGCTTTGTGTTCCATCTGACCTGAGACTCTCTGGAAGGGAGAAGACTGTCCTTTCCTGCTTTTGCAGGACACTCTCCAAGACAAACTGCATACTCGAGGACCCAGCCAGCGCTGCAGAGGAAGACAGGGCTGAGGTGGAAGAGATGAAATATGCAGAAAGAAAATGTTGATTTCTGCATAAAATGTGCATTCAGCAGCCACTTGAGGATCAAAAAGAGACTCTTGCAGCTGCAGGTGAGTACCTTTACCTGGAGCACTGAGGCAGTGGCAGACGGGCAGGTCTGTAGTGCAAAGAAGCAGGGCAAGCAATGAGCAGAACTGTGTCACCACCCTCAAGTGTGACCTTTTGCTCCAAGCCAGGCTGCTACACCAACAGAAGTCCTAACGATGAAACATTAATTCATTTGCACCACACCTACTAGGGTGCTGACCTGATTAAAGGGGAATAGAATTGGGAAAGAATACCTTCCATAGCAAAATGAAATCAAAAAGCAAATAGGAAAAGCCCAGTTATCCAAGGAAACCAGGAAGGAGTTGTTGATCCATGAAAAAATCTTCTAAGATTCTTCCAAAGGACAAAAAGAATCAATGCTAATGGTAAACGTACCATAAATTAACTAAAAAAGGCTCTTGTTTATTTCCATTCTCCCTGAGATATTTAAAGAAAATAAATAGCTAAATTTTGCTTTAGCCATCCTGAGTTAAATTTTCAATAATGAATCATTTTAAATTTACCTTTACTTTGTTGTTGTTTTGGATATGTTACATGTTACTATTTGAGTATTTTTTAGTAATTTAGGTTTGACTAAAACATAAAAATGACATTCTACAAGAGTAGAACTTCTCTGCCTAAGACTCTTTCTGGACTCCCAGAGAGAACCTGAGGACATGAAGAGACTGCAAAGTTGTTATGAGACAGTTTCATAAAACATGGGCATTTAGAAAGCAAAAACAAATTACTGGGAGTAGTAACAGAGGCTATAAATGAGACAGATAACTTGTTCTTATTCAGAAACACTGCTGCCAATGCTCTAAACTATCTGCCTCGAAGTGTGGATATCAGAGCACTGAATCTCTGGACCTTTGGATGCTGCTGCATGGGAGGTGCACTCCAATGCTGTGCAGAAAGGCAATACCTTTACAGAAGGCTGTAGTCTCATTTCTGACATCAGGAGCCATGAAAGGGCAAACAAGAACTGAACTGCTTTGATTGAGCAGTGCAGTACCTTTAGCTGCAGGCCGATGGCCTGAGCCATGCATCCAGCACAAGGCATGCAGGGAGGAAAATCCAAATATCTTCTATCCATGTTTTAGTGGCATTAAGTTAAAAGGACTTCCAAACTGTGAATTACTACCACATAACAAAAAACAGTAAGGAAAATGATCACCTGTACAGTAATAGAGAAATATCCCAGCTGTTAATTTAGAGTCCAAAGCTAAGTTTTACTGGAGTGAATTTATGACTGCTCATTATTTAACTTAGGCTAGGATCATAATTACAGATGGTACTCTAAGGCAAAATCCCACTGACGGGAAACAGCATTATTTGAGACTCCAGCAAAGAGTAATCAGACACCTTTGGGAAAGTAATCAGGCATCTGTGAAAGAAAACTCTGATGTCAAGAGCCCCTCACATGGGATGCTTGTTTAAGTGTTCTAAGGCATGCAGCACATTTAATGAGATAGAAAGGTTAAAGGGGTTTTTGAGTGTTAAAAAAAACATAAAGAGAAAGAAACAACATTTGATGTAATCAGCATCAAAATAAAATGGGCAAGTATTGTTGCACATGGGGTACTTCCTGAAACAAGGAAATGAAACACCTTTTCCTCCTGAGTTTCCATGCCTACACCTTTACTAAAGCAGGTAATGTTTTGTAAATACAGCTGTGCTTGACGGGACAACATGTGAAAGTAGCAAGGGTCCTGCAGATCCAGATCCTTGAACTGGATGGACTTTTATGTAAGAATTCTGTTTGTCCCTGAAGAGCAATGTACACTATTAGACCGATAAATAATTAGCAATCCCTCTACCAGAGCTGCTTGAAAGCAGCCCAGGAGCTGCAGGAGCACAATATATGATGTGACAGAGCAACACAGTCCTGAGCCATAGAGGACAGACCAGAGAAGAAACGAGGCAATTTTAACAGAGATTGTCTTGTCCAAAAAGTCAGACACTGCCACAGTCACTGATAATTACAGTATCTGATTAATGCTTTACAAATGCATTCTTGGCTAAGAAAGTCTGTACAGAGAACGTCTAACGTTTCAAAACTTTACATAAATTAGTATTGCAACATGGGTGAGCCCTCTTGCTAAATGATGATCTGCCTGATTTAACAACATGATCCACTATATAGGTTGGATCTCTGAAAGTTTCATCTTAAAAACTATCACTGTATAAGGGTTTATTATCAACCCACCTGTTGCTACAATTACATAACTGAACAGTATTTAACCTGAATGGTGTATTTAAGAAATAAGATCTTTGAACATCATCTGTATTGTTTTTTGAAATAGCTCCAGGGTCAACTTAAAAATTAAGCTCAGCTCATGGGCTCTGATTCAGCAAAGGTCTTATGCATATGCTTTCATTCCAGGCATCCAAGCAGTCCTCAAGAGAACTGTTTTAAATCAGCTTTTGCCAATAGGAGGAAGGAATGAGATAATGGAATAAAGGAAAAGTCTTCTTCTTAAACTCTGACACAAAAGAAAATCTGGAGTTTTCACTTGTAAGTGAAAAACTAGTCCTATTTCAAATTAGCTAAAGTATTTCACCATCTTGTATTCTGATGACTGAAAACAATGCCCCTCTCTTCATTGCCTCTTTAAAATTAAAAAAAGAGAAGGGAGAGGAGAGTAACTGCAAAACAAAAGGCTGGTAACATTCATACTGGTTAACAAACTGGATCCAAACAGGCTGACCTAAAATAGCCTTTCCCAGAAGACATTTTTTTTAGCAAATGCCACCACTTTTGGAACTTTGCTAAGGAAATACTCAGAGGACTGGTATAAAGTGAGAAAATTTTCCTCCAGTATATCTGCAGTTTATGCTACTGGTCACAGTTTTGTGACCTGAGATAGCTTTGATAGCTGAGAGAAAAGACATTCCTCTTTGGTACCAAACTGTTCAGGATGGCACGTTTGCCAATGGACCACTGCAGAGCTGCATTGCTTTGTGTTGATCTGAAATTCTCTATTCACCAGGGAATTCTGAAAATTATTCTGAACATTATGCAAATTGTTCTGGGCACATTTTCCTCCACAATAAGAAAGGCTTACATAATGAATGCTACCCTGTTTTCCAGATTAGCAATACTGCCCACAGACTTAATAGAGTGTGACAGAGGAAACAAATTGCAAAAATTCACACCAGCAAACCAACCCGAACTTCCCCTCCAGAGCTGAAGACCATCACAAACCGTATCACCTTGCAGCAAGTAAAAGACACATTTTCATGACCTTGCCTTTTTCTACAACACACAAATCAGGAACAGGGAGGGCAGATGAGTCAACATGTGACAGCCATTGGTCACATTGCCTAATGCAATGTGGAAAGCATTGAGGTGCAACGAGGAGTTTTGCAGAAGAATCTGCATAAAATAAATTTGTTATGCTAACCTTACACTCTTCTATACTTGTACGCAAGACTGTCTGGCTGGAAAGCACACCATGCTCTTGGTTCCTCAGTACTTTTGCATGAATGATACTGTATAAAGAGGAACTATATTTACTAGCGGAATAAATAATATGTTTTGCTTTCACTCAAGTATTATGACTTCAACTCATTTTATTTATATGTCAGTAGTTCAGAATGTGCAGTGGACCAGGCACATCATCACCGTTCACCTTTGTCAAAAAAGAGGCCAGAAACATCCATGTTGTTTATATTTCTGGAACAGCTATATCTCATCCCTGTAACCTTTGGAGTATATACTACAATCCATTTTGTGTTAGCAACACTGCACCAACCTATTTATTTTTAAGTTCATGAAAAAAATGCACCTATTTTCAGTGTCCTCCATTGTGCACACAACCCAGAAAGTGACAAGCTGACAGAGCTGGTACAAAATGACCAGCTGCCCAGCCATTAGCCTCCTATAGCAAAAGCTCATTGGAGAAAGAAATCACCAACTCCAGCCTCATCCTTGCCATTAGATGGCATGCTGAATGTTGTCAGACCATGGGAAATGCATGTCCTCCACTTGAAGGTCTCTCTTGTCATAAATTCAAATTCCCAGACAGGCACAAGTACAGAGCATTACAGTACCTGAACATGATGGGAGAGGACCCGTAGAGAACCTGCTCAGGAAACCAGTCCTGAGAACCAAACCATATAAACATAGACTAATGGTTGTGCTGCTCCCTTGCTCCTGTAGACTGGCTTACCTCATGATAACTAAGCCATGTGCGCTTGGTTCTTAAAGATCAAAGTCATGGTGAATCTTTCCAGTTATTCAAGGTGCTCCTTTGGTTTCAACAGTTCCAAACTCAAGATGAGCCCGTTAACTATAGACCTTAGTGTTTGTAATGCTCTGACAAAATTGCAGGTTTCAGTTATTTATTATGTTGGTGAAAATTACTCAAAGATTCTTTATAATCTTAAAAACGATCCAGCGAGTGAGGAATATGCAGGCGTGTGGCCAAAGCAGTTAAATCTTCTTAACTGTTATACCACAGGTACCTTGGCTGCACTAAAAATAAAAACTAGTCAGTTTTGTCACTTTTAACATAATGCAACCCATTAACTTCCATCATTGTTCTGGGTAAATAATATGTACAGAGGATATAACTAAAGAAATTACTGACACATGTTGCTGTTACAACACTTATTGAAAACTTCAGGCCAGAGCACCTGAGCGTAGCAGGGTTTCTTCATTCCCAAAATCTTCTTCTCACTTCTGATGTAAATTCTCTGTCCCAAAGCTGCCTTTAAAGTACATGAGGTTTGTGTACGTGTATATGATATATATATAAATAAGCACGCTCAGAGAATAATGAGCCCTGAGAAATACCCTCTCCCAGCACTCTCTTGGGAGGGTGAGGTTGCTGAATGCAGCTGTTTTCATGATTCACATCCTCTAAAATCTGCACTTTCTGTGCCTGGCCAGGTGAAAATGCCAGGTAAAAAATGGAAGCTCAAAAATCTGCTTAGCTGTTTCCTTCTCTCGAACTGCCCCTCTCTTCTTTACCTCTACTGGTGAAGGACCAAGCACTTTGCAAGACTGAAGACTGGAAAGTATATGTCATTTCTTCTACCTATAAATAACACCAGTCAATAAAATAAAAGCAAATAAAAGTAGTGAATTTATTTGATATTTATTTCTAGTCTTACTTTATCCAGAACACATTTCTCTCAGAATTTCTGATCTGCTTCTTTAGCCAGGGCTGCCTGTGCCAGTGCGACAGAAACCTCTCGCCCACCCCCCTCCATCCTGCTCATTATCCGGCGTCTGACAGAAGCAAGCGCCAGCTGCTCTACAAAAAGGCACATGAAACACTTCAGCAAGACATTAGAAAATCACCTGCCTAAAAGGAAGAGATGCTTTTCCTCCTGTCACCATTACCAACAGACTGATACAAACGTTGAATTAAAAGGTCGATAGTTCTTCAGAAGTCTTGTTACTGGAGAAATGAAACCCATAACCACATCTGGATCCTCTATTTCCATTCAAACACCCAATTTGTCAGTGCTAATGGCGCTGAATTTTTACCTCTGACCTTGGTCCTTTGGTTTTTCCCTTTTTGTCAGGCATTTCCATCGCCCTACAGTCAATTGGCAGAAATAGGGACATTGCCAGTTTGAGATTCATATTTTGTGGCTTTGAGACCCACATATTCTAAGGCTGTATTGTCATGGCACCTTGTGACAGCGAGTTCTACAGCTATTTGCAGCATAAACAGAATTAGTTAATTTATTGACACTTACGAACCAGGAATGCCTGCACAACCTGCATTATTTCTTTGGTTGCTCACAGCTGTTTTTGGTACCATTTGATGACAAAGTAGACAGAAAAAATTCTACTAGTCAAGTGTAAAATTCCAAAGTATAATCTACCTTTGGAAGCTTCCGTGCCGAGCGGATTTTCCAAGATGTCTGTCATATCTTGGTTCCAAGCATCCTTCACAGCAGACTTGGATACCTTCCTGTTGTTCAGGCTTTGCTGTGGTCGGAAGTTATTCCTCAGGTACTCCACGGACTTGACATGGTCTTGCTGCTCAGTGGTGAAGATGGAGTAAAATGCCTCCAGCTGATCACAGCCATCACAACAGGGGAGAGAAGGGATGTTAATTAGAAAAACAATGTAGTGAAATCCGGGCGGCTGATAAGACAGTAAAATGGGAGGAAGTAAAATGTTGATGCCAAGACTGATAAAACCACATGGGAAGTAAGATTGCCAACTGAAATTATTGCCAACAACCTTATCTCCACACAGGGCTTATCCTGCCCAACATGGGAGAAGGCCTTCTAGAACCTGTGGACATCTGTCATCAGCAAAGAAACATTTGCCCTTAGACCCCCTTGTCTGGAAGGATTTTGTGTGTGACACAGCCTTGCCAAACCCTCCTCACTGCTGGCACTGTTCTGTTTCACAGTATCACGTCAAAAAGTGCTTCTAGGTCATTCCACACCAAGAGCTTTGGCTAAGGCAATGCTTCCTTATCTCCAAATACCTTATGAAGTTTAGCTGCCAGGCTAAGCTTCACAGACAGCTCGTGCAGCACTTTTAGGCACAGCTAGCATATACTCCTCTGGGAATAAGTTTCTTCTGTTGGATTCAGATCTGAGCTATTTACAAGAAAATGTATTAACCTGTAAGAAAGAACTGTAATTGGAAAACTTTTCTGTTACTTCGTATCGTAGTGTTTCTTAGAAAAAAAATTCTAGCAAACTAAGGTGAAAATATTTTCAGCTAATGTTTTTCTCACAGCTATCAAGGTTGGTACAGCTTTTACTGTTACCTTGTTATCATTCAGGACAAGAACTAGAATTAGTTATGTTGCTGCTGGAAAGACTGAGCAAGACAGAGCAGAGAAGGAATCACTCCTGATAATGTTTGGATCACATCAGTTACACATATTGATAGTATGGATTTTGGGAGCACAGAATCTGGCCCAGGACTTCAAAAAGGTACTTGAGTTACATTCATAGCTTAATGACAGCTCACTGAAACTTACACCCTTTTCATTAAGCATGTCTGCTCTAAAAGCTCTGGAGAAGCATGTGAGCCCCAAACCTTACAATTGGAAGAATTATCACAGCAGCCTCAGTTGATAGAACTGATAAAAATAATCAAAGCAGTGTGTAACAGAGCAGTTAAGCATCCTCCACTGACTCATGAGGCACCCACTACCATTACTTAATGTCTCTTCAAAACGGTAATCTGAGCCCCCTTCAGCAGAGAGACAGCAGGGGACAAGCAGGGAGGGGTGACCACCAATGATCAGTTCCCATCGCAGGCAGGGAGCCTCAGGTGCCACTTCCAGGCTTGCAAGTGCGGATGGTGGGATTTGAATTGTACTTTTTTTTCCTGCATCTTATAGGAATGCCTTATTCCCAGGTTCTCAGCACAATTCTGTTTCTTATTCTTTCAAATGAAACATCTTGAAAAATTTCAAAAACCACTTCCTAATTATTAGCAGGGCGCCCTCCAAAACATAGGAGGATGGATTAAAAAAGGGGTAAAGGGACTGACTTACACTTTTGTCTAAAAAAAACCCCCAACAGATGATCCTGCTACACCCTTCTATAAAAGCACAGATCAAAACTTTTGTGCTTATTTACATACCCTTTGCACTTCATGCACTGGAAGCAGTTTTGATGAAGCCAGATAACAGGGCTTAAGGTGACTTTATAAAAGTGCAAGAACTTGGGTAGTAACTACTTCTCTGAAGTCAAGTCTCTAGGCTCAGACATCTGTGACATTAAACGAATTTTTAAACTGTCAGAGAGAACTTTTAAAATATTTTCTTCTGCCATGCTACCTTGGGGAGGTATAATTGCATTTTAACAACTGCGAATTCAAACATGATTTTTAACCTTCCACTTTTTATGCGCTGAAGTAGATATAAGCCATTTCAACCTCACTTTCACTATAAAAATATTATCTAAGACAAATGAGATTAATTTCTCTATAGCTGCCAAAAAAAATTATACTCTAAGATCTGCAGTCAAGGAGCTACATTCATGCTCCTCAAGGAATACAAGAGCTCCTGTTCAGAAGAAGAAATTAAAAGCTCTTGTAAGACTATTGTAGATACAGGGAAACCTGATCTAAAACTCTGAGTCATGCAATTAAAAACCATTAAAGCCTGATGTGTAGTTTTCTAAGGGTTGGATATACAAATGGCAATTAAAAATACTGAAACTGTTATAAGCACCATGAGCTACTCTGAGGTATGCATTACGAGAGATAATGCCATGTTTTGGGTCATTGAATGCACTTAGCTTTACAATGCATCCACAGGGTGACACAGCTTGTCCTGGTTTGTTGTCTAATTACCAGGGAAGATGATGATGATGGAGCACTGAGAAAAAAATAGAGAAGCCTCCACAAATGGACCACTTCATTACTGTCCTAATTCCAGCAAGGTATTTTGCACAAAAGCAAGAATTTAACTGGAACAGCAACAAAGCTTAAACAATATCACTGTTGTCCCTTGAGATTACAGGCTGCTTCATAGGGTTTGTGATAAAGAAGGTTAAACTATGGCAATGGATTATGTTACACTGTTTCTGTTAGAGGAACAAATAATAATCATAGCAGTGGCAGGGTGGCAGGCTCTTAAAACACACATCTAGAGCTGCTGGGGAGGGGGGAGTACTATTATTTAATCCACATGTGTTGTAGTATCAATGCAAGTCTGTCTACACACGGAATTCCCAGCCCTTCAACCACACACACATGCACAGAGCACCACAACGCCAAATTTTAAAGGCTTGATTTGGCACAGTTACTTCTGTACAGCACAGGAAAGGAGCTACACCAGGATAAAGTACCTTTATACCGACAGCCGAAATTGGTATTTATCATTTTATTTGCATTTGTTAAAATAGAAAAAAGAAGTCGTGACCCACCTGATGTGCACACAGGGTATAAAACTGAGCATGGGCCAGGCCTTGCAGCCACCAAATAATAAACAGTAAACTTATTGATGTAGTGAAAAGCGACAAGGGATTGAAAGGATCCTGCAGGCAAGGACAGAATTCAAAATGATCTCGACAATCAGAGAAATATCCTGAAAAAAACAAAGGGTCTGATTCAAACAGGACCATGTGCAGAGTCCCAGGCTCCAGCCAGAACTGGGAGCTGCTTGGGGGCACAATGTGCTCAGCACTGCCAGAGAGCTCCAGGGAAAGCCTCCCGCAAAACGTTTCCTGCTGACCAGGAGCAGAACACGGGCAGTACCGTCACATTTCCGTGAAACAGGCAAAATAACACCAGGATGGATGGCTGGAAACACGAATCCTGCCATGCCCCTCAGCCTCTGGAGGGCCTCAGCTGAAGCACTGCAAATGATTTTGAACACAGACCGTCAAAAAAAGATGAAAGAGTCTATGGGAGAAGCAATGAGATCTAGAAAACAGGAAAAAAAGCCTGGAGCAGGGGTATGGCAAGTGCCTTCTGTACTTCTGAAAGCTTTGAACACAGCATCTGTCAGTCGGGATCACCCAGTGAACAGTTTATGTGCACTTTACAGATTAGTGTATGTAGAAAGTTTGTTTTCAGTGGCTTATGACAGATGAATAAGAGGCAAGACTAAGTCCAGCAGGTTGGCTCTCTAAAGACAACAGTCTTACAATGTCAAAATACAGTGAACTGGCAAACATTTGACTTCATCTAGACATTGCTTTATCAGGATAATTTCTTCAAACGCCAGACACTGTGTCTATTTGCATTAAAAGCTGCTATATGCTAATTTTAAAGATTTGTGCACCAGCTCTCTGCAAATAATGGCAGCTTTACTGGGTTATAAAAACAGTTAAGCATGGAGAATTAATGGAAAGATGTCTTTTTAAATGTAATTAGTTCAAATTACTAAATCTGAGCAGAACTGAAATCACTCACTTTACTTTGAAAAGAAAGTTTCAATTAAAAAGAATAAAAAGGAACTCTATGTAACTATTTACACCATGGCTTAATTTAATCTTGACAAAAACAATACCAAATAAATCACTGAAAGGAAACTGGGTTTCACGTTGTGCCATCTTCTCAAGACTGATAGCTCCTGTTCAGAAACAATATTACTTAAGAGAATAAAAAAGATTACTGACACTTCCTTTTTTGCCAACAGAAACATTTGTGTTCTCCAAATTAAACCGGCAGGTTTTGAAAACAGTCCTAAGGAGGGCAAGTTAAGAGATGGGCTTCACTGACAGAACAAACACACCTGATGGTAAGAAATGGGCACAGGCTTCCGAAAAACGATCCACTCCACAATCTCGCTGCAGGGAGGAGTAGTCAAGGAACCTGTGTAGCGGTAGTAGCTCCCCAGTGACGTTGGCAGAAGTTCCCTCAGCACAAAGGGATCCAGAAAGGTCTCCTTCTCTATGGGGAAGATTGACAAGCAAGATTACACTTTTTTTTAATGTGTCTTTAAAACAGACATCACATTGCTAGGCAGCCTAACAAGGTGCAATGGCAACAACATACTTTATCATATATGTAATGAAAAATGGAAACCCCCTCCCAGGAAGGCTCTGTAAGAGCTGACATGTGGTTTATTAAAAGAGCAACCAACATGCTAGTCAGTCGCATCCCAAACACAGACCCTCCTACTTTGAACGTGTGCAGGTGTGAAATGCACCTGCTACCCCACTGGTTTATGTCAGTACAGAAATAACACTATACTCAATGGTTCCAGCACTCAGTACACGGCTCTCCAGCTTGATGGCAGCAAGATAGAACCTAGTGGGACACAGCCAGGCCTCAGTGGTCCTGTTTACTGCTGCCTGACCAAAGAGCATCGGGCAGTTTATCTGTCCCATCTCTGCCAGAGGTGGAAAGGGATGCAGGAGCTGAGTCAAACCCTGAGTGGATGGCTGAGATGTAGGAGGCAGAGCCATGCTGTTCAGCCAAACTTCTCTGGCAGCTGCCAGGCAGATGGTGTGAGGAGCAGGGACACAGAACACTGCTGAAGCTCAACGTGGTGCTCAAAGCAACATCCAAGCAGTGCTTGCTCAGGCCTGCCTGCACCCATCCACGCTGGCACTGCCAGGGTGCTGCCAGACACAGCCAGGACTGCACCACAAATAGGTTTCACAGGTAAAACTGCTGCCTCTTCTTCTCAAATCTGAGAAAGTCCTTCCCAGGGTCCAAAAGTCCAGGAAAAACCTTTTTTTCTTTGACAATCTCCTTGGACAGCCTGAAATGCAGACCTAAGCACTGGAAGCATTTACCTTCAAGTAACAGTGACAAGCTGGTAATATTTAACACCATGAAGAAAAATAAATAAACAAAAGGAGGGAACAGCTGCAGGCAAGGCAATTTCCCTGCCATCCCTGAGCATTTATCCTCTGCAATTCATGTTGACTCAGAGGCTGAAGCACCCTCTCAGCCTGTGCAAAGGTGCTCACAGCCTCTGGGCAGGCTGACATGCGGGGCTCTCCCAAACATCTCTATTTCCTTACATTCTCTATTCCTTCGGTATCCTGCGTGCCTCAAACAGGAGTCCACACTTGGGCAGAGGGAACTCTTTATTTCTGTCTCACTAGAGGTGCTGAGCAAACCAACTGCCACATGCTCCCTGCCCCAACAGAAGGGAGAAGCAGGTGGGCTGGTGACTGATACACACGTCTTCCAAATAGGATGAAGTCTGCAGAATTCACTTCCACAGCATCCCACAGTTTTCTAGAAGTCTTGATCAATTCAAGAGTTGCCTAAACCTCTTAGCAGCAGTCCGATAATCAGGGGATTTTTTAACTCCATTGCTGCTGCACGGTGCCAATGATACATACACTTCAGATATCTTCTATTTTCTGCACAATATCAACAGGTCTGCGATGTTTTCATAGCTTTTAGCATTCCAAAATATGAGTAATTCTATTAAAGTCAAGAAAATACTGCAACCCCTTAGTGAACAATTCCTTTCCTTCTAATCCAAGTAGATTTCGACCACATCTGCATCTCCAAAAGGGAAACAAAGAAATAATAACCCACACTTTTTCCTTGTCATAGCACACCTCTGTGAGAAAAAGTGTGCTTAAATAATAAATACTAAAATAAATATGACTGGTCTAAGTTCAAAGAGATTCTAATCAAGAAGTCATAATCACAGCAAAAGGTCACATTTAATTTGATTGGCTCATTTTTATGCAGAAAAACTTCGCTAGAAAAACTAGAAACTCAGTCACAGGACTTGATTTCCAAATGCAGCACACAAACCTTGACAGTGGATTTCTATTTCAGAGCTCTCTCTCTCTCTCTATATCAGCACTCAGCACACAGTGGGCCACGATGAATCCCAAAGCGTGTTTGAATATTCCAACATCCCCTGCATTAACAGCCAATGAGTACACAGGAAAGGCCTGGGAGGCAGAGGCACATTTTGAAAAGTGCTTTCCTCTCGAATTTAAGAAAAACTGTTGCAGTTAAAATTAACAATTTAACTATTTCTAACTTTTGTAACAATTTCATTACACCAATGGAATCACTTAAGATGCTGGATAAATGCTCTGTGCAAAACCACAAATATGCTATCCCTTTATCAAAGGATGGCAGGAGGAGGAAGCTCATTTTATACTTTCAAGGATTTTTGTGCCATATGCTGACAATATTATATTTTAATAATTAATTGTTCATCAAAGGAAAAGATGAAGAACAGTGATGCTAAATTCAAAGTTATTCAAATTGCAAAAATGAATAATGTATGACTTTTATATTAAATACACACTGTATTAAGTAGTCTACATTTCATCCAACTCTGTCGTTCCTTTTTAAACATTTTGAACTACAATATGAATAGTCAAGTAAAGGAAGCTTATTTAGACAGAGAAATGCCTTATTTGAATGCAAACTGGAAGTATCTGACTGTGATTAATTTCTGGTTATCAATTAGGGAGTGTTTTTTCCTAAGCACTTGGGAAGTCATAGTCAGCTGTGAAAAAGAGTATTTCTCAAGGAAAAAGTAGCTTTGCTAATACAAATAAGTAGGGCAGGGTGTACTCGATCTAATTTTTCACGGCTACAAGCAACGCTCTAAGTTTTCATTAATGAATGACAAAGATTAAAATGAAAAAATACATATAATTGGATTAAAATGACTCCTAAAATAGATGATAATCAATTGATTATGCTTCTATAATGTAACACTTTTGAAAACATATCATTCTTTTCTATAGCTTGCCATCTAGATGCATGGGGCAAAGTTTTAGAAATCGGAGTCACAAAGATCTTCACATGAAGCTTAAAGAAAAAGGGACTTAGGAACTCTGGTGTCTGCCTGCTATATCCTTCAAGAGCATATTGAAACAGTAAATGCCATGAAATTAAAGTTCCTAAGAGCTTGAGACAGTTTTGAAAACGGCATTTTGAAGTCATATTATTTTAAAGACTTCAATGTTAAGTCAGTCATTGTTGTTGGTAAAACTGTAAGGAGAATAATTTCCAGGCNTATATATATACATGTGTATATATAGTACCTCCTAAATGAAAAAGAACAAGGTTGGAAATAATAACAAACCTTTCTTCGCTGTCTTTTATGACCAGCTTCTGTTTCCCATTTACAGTGCCTGAGATGGGCATGAACTGTGTCCAGGAGGCTGGGAACAGACTGAGTGGAGTGAGGAGTTTCTAGGAGGGAGAAAGTGGAAAAGGCTGGAAACTACATGACTGATGAGACAGCATTTGCTGACAGGTACTAGGAAATGACTGGCAGACAAAAGCAATAAAAGACAGCAAAGCAAATGTGTTCACCTGCAAACACCTGTGAACCACTGCAATCAATGCTGCAAAACTGACCCATGAGCCACCTACTCGTTCTCACACATAAACCAGAGCCCTGCAATGGTCTCTTCTGCTGCTCCTTGTCCTCTTCCCATCTCAGCACCCGAGCACCCAAGTAGAAATATAAACAACCACGAAAGCAGAACCCCAGAGACCCTGACCCTGACGACAGGCCCTTGAAATACAGAGCATTCCTCTGGGAAAGAACAATAAACCTGCTGCTGCCACCAGTGCTCCCAAGTAATGCAGCAAAGAGCAGTATCCAAAACATCGCCCCACTAATGCAGACAGTTTTATCTACAGGTAACAAACAGCAATGCTTTCTTTACAGCATCAAGGCTTGGAAAAACATGTTCACTCTAATACCTCAAAGGTATAAATAGCAAGCACCACAGATTCATTGTTGACCATTAAGACAATGAATGTGGCATTTAAAATACTGAGTGTTCCACAGTATGAAAGGACAATATTGTATTTCAACCCTCACATTCACAAAAAACAATTAACCATCCCAGCTGGTACCATATTTGACCTTCTGATACAACATTCACATCTACCTCTCGGTCTGTCTCCCACAACAGCAACATGAGAAGTCACACCCAGCATATTCTTTCTTTGAGCTGAGAAATCTCCCCAGCGTTTTCCAGGGGCAAAGTGCCATTTTCTGCACAACCTGACCCAAAAGCAGAGCAACTGCAGACACGCTTTAAAAGCCTGACCTATTTACACTCTTTGTCAAGTCATCACCACTAGGTCTGAACTAATACTAAATTGTGCACAATAGTTTACTGAGCAGAGGAAAAAATCAGATTTTAAACCAGATACCAGCAGTGGATCTCCACCAACTACTGCAGTTTTCACAGGCTGGTGCCAACAAATATATTGAAAGAGCCATCAGTTGAATCTTTTGCCTTCAAGGACTGATTTGCTAAAAATATATTCTGTAAATCACTTAATAAAGATAGACCTGAATTTTAACCAAATCACTAGAGTAAGAGGCTTCTTGAGATATGCAGGTAAATAGCACACAATTATCTGTGATCAAAACTCTTTTAAATTTAACAGAAACTTGGATTGGACATCACAAGAAAATAACTATACGCCAAGTCCATTTATATCGCATGGAATGCTTTAGGACTTTCATAATGATTTCCTGCAAGAAAACAGGAACTTGGCTGCATTGAAAACAGTATCTTAAAACGAACTTATTTCCAAAATTAACATATGTGCGGTGCCTGATGGGTACCCAGCTACACTTGGAAAAACTGAAATCTGCAATAACAATATGAAGAGCTTTTAAAGTCTCCCAAATTTGTTAAACAATGTTATTGACGATTTCATTTTCACAATGAGCCAAGACACTCTAAAGCTTCTGCATTCAAATATTTAAAAAGCAAACACACAAAAATAATCAAAAGGACACCATGTTGCACACTCACTGAGCCAGAACTTCTCTGATAAAGCAGACAGCAAAGCACAGCCAAGGACCAGACTCATCGGGGTGATTTTAAAGATGAGATTACAAATATTATATATTACTTTAACTGAAAAGATCATCAGATGAGCACCTGCTGTGTATATCCTGCAGGAAGAGCAGTATCTGACAGTCCTCTGTACTCAGGGTAATTCTTGTCATTTATTGTGCAATTATTTTTCTCACTTTTATTTAATATTTTTTTAAAAAAAGAGCCTCTGCTGAGCAATGTAAGGAGCTGTAAGGACACAGAAAACACAGAACGGCAGGGAGGAGGGGAGTGAGATAATAACACAGTCCTGCAGACTAATTTATCCTGCAGACCAGTGAGAGGTACAAAAAACCAGGAGGAAAGAATAAAAAAGGCAAGTCTCTTATTCAGAGAAGATAATTTCCATGCCACGTGTTGGTCTCAGGCTTAATTTTTCTCACTCCTTTTCTTAAAACAGCTTAGGAGGAAAAGGTTTAGCTGCAGAGAAGAGGTCTTAACTCTATAAAGAAGGAAAATGTTATTCTGAACCTTTCATGCTTAAGCAGTGCTGATGAAGAGCAGCTACTGGCATTTTAGACTGGGATGAGACTTCTCCAGGTTTCACAAAACCTAACCTGAGACAGAGGTACATGAGGCTGGACAGGTAAGGAAACTAAGAAATACAGCATAAGCACCAGCGATAGGAAGAAAAAGAAACTGTGACAAAGTTTAGAGGAGAGGAGGATCCCTGGAAAAAGCTGGACCCTGGCAGAGGTTAAAGTGAAGCAGAAGTGCCCAGAGGAGCACGGATTGTTCACATCTGCTCCAGCAGAGACAGAGCAAAATCACATGTTCTCAGACTTCCTTACCCCTTTTTTCTCAGCAAACATCCCCAAAACCCACCAGCATAGCACCCAACTCTTACTCCCTGCAGATGATTTGTTCACATTCAGCATCAGCTTTAATGCTTAACTTTTAACAAGTGCAATATTTTTCTGTTAGTTTGAATTAATTTTTCTGTGCAATCTATTAATTCTCTGTCAGCTTACTGGTCTTTACTCAGCTGTGACCAGCACTGCTTTCTGCAGAGCAGACAGGTGAAGGACCAGAGATTTCCAACACTTCCACCATTTACTCCTTTAAATGATACAGACCTCTGCAGCTATGCACAGAGCTGCCCTACATAAAGGTGTGAACTTATCACCTCTGCTCTCATCTTCATTTCCCACTTCCCTCCTCATCTCCTTTGCTCCACAGCAATTGTGCCCTGGCCCCTTTCACAGGGCTACTCTGACTGTGAACACAAGAACAGATCAGAAAACAAAAGAATATATCAAGCTCATCCCTGAGGAAAAGGAAGTGCTCCTTCATGTTTCCTTCTCAGTATAATGTATCGTGCTGCTCTCCGTTTGATGGCCCTTCCTTGTTCCAAACGGAGCTGCTGCTTTCTTCAAAGTTTTACTTTCAAAGATGAGCTCCCACAGTATCACATCTCACCTTCACCCCTCTCCCCCACCCTTCTTCTCTACAACCCCATAATATTTGGTGTAGAAGGCAAACAGCTTGTCAGGCAGTGTTATGGTTAAAGTTCAAAACAAAAGAAAAAAACCTGTCATAGTTTTTTCAGCTAATGGTGTTTTCTTGTTATTATGCCTTCTGGTGTGATAGATCCACAGGGTAACTAAGACCGCCTAGATTGCTTCCTTTTCAGTGTTGATTTACTTTAACATGTTATTCACTGGTTTTTCACCTAGGACAACTGGAGAGATGTGCAACATATTTATTCTCTATCCTTTTTCATCATTAAAGCAGTTGTTTCCACTGTATTTCGGTAGGTTCTCCCCAGCAAGCCCAGAAACTTTAGTAGTCACTTGCCTGACCACTTCTGGTCCATCTCAAGGGAGATCCAAGACTACAGTCTGCTCCATGCTGGGTTCCAGTTACAGCTTTTTAAGACTGTTTTCAAAGCTCCCTTTTAAATAAACAAAGGTTCCTCTTCTCCCATCACCCCACCTCACATTCACAAACAAGCAACAGATGCCATTGACTCACTTTGTACCTAAGCTTTTGATCTGGTAGCACTTTGATTTTCAGAGCTCACTTTTGACAAGGAAGGGAATAACAGTCCCATTTTTGTGACACTGAGCCTTTTCTACTGTGGTAATTTATTTGTGCTCTGCTAATAATTTTCTGTTGATCCATATAGATTCTTGATGACAACCACAGAGAACAGGGCAGAGTGACAAAAACATAGTTTCCATCACCCTGAAATCTTTTCCAGGGGCCTGGGGTAGTGTGGGCTTGCTGTTCCCTCTGACAACACTTTGCCTGTACAGTAAAACAGGACTGTGGTCCTGTGCAAAGCACCTGTGCCAGGCTGGGAAAAGGTGACGGTCACACAGCCTTCGGCACTGGGTGCTGCCCCAAGACTGACATCAGGGAAGAAGGCTCATTTTAATGCCTTGCAGGCAGCTGGTAAAAACAAGGAAAAGGCTTCTCTAAGAGACTTACATACAAAACGGTACCAAAAAGGTCAAATCAAAGACAGCAAATGTGGGAAATGCAATGTTTCTGTGCAATAGCTCCATCCTGCCAGGTGTTCCTCTGAGACCTTGCTGGAACGTGTGGCAGACAAAAGCTTTCATAGCCATTTTAATGATTATCAACTGTGTAACGCATAACCTTCCTCTGTTCCCACAACAGCACAATCATTCTCTCTGAGGCCTCACCAGCCGCCTCAGCCCTCGCACAAGAGCAGCTCCTTACTGCCCCGTGATTCTCAGCATCACGAAAAAGGACAAGGAGCAGAGAGGGGCTCAGGGCAGGGCACCCAGCCAAGCACATCAGCAGCAAAATGGGCAGAAGAGTCAGATGTGCAGCACCAAGACTGCCCCACTTGTAGTGCAAGCACAGCCAGGCACCAGTGACGTTTTTACCTATGATCCAACTTCAATTAGCAACATGCATCATCCATCCCACCAGAACCAGAATTGCTGAAGACCCTTCCCACCAGCTTTCACGATGAGAAGAGCATTTGTAGAGGAGCTAAAGAAGACCCCAAGCAATCAGAGCTGAAAGACACTGGGAAGTCAGCATCAGAAAATCCAAATCCCACCTGCTCATACCCCATCCCTTCTCCAAGGAGGGCTGCCCACTCCCAGCTGTCAGTCCTGGCTGGGCTTCATGGCAGACATGCTTGCCACGTGCCCTGTGGCAGGGAAAGCAGGAGTGAGAAGAGCAGGCACCTGGCTGGCAGGAGGTGTGACAAATCCTTGGCAGAGCACAAAACCAAGAGCAATTCTAAAATCAGCAACAAGCATTTGACAGCTCCTGTAAGAGCCTCCACGGCATTCCTGTCCTGCTCTTTGAGGGCAGATGCGGGAGTTGGGGAGCAGTGTGGGAACATCCTGTTCAGCAGGAAGAACATGGGGCAAACCCCAAAGCCTTATCATAGATACAGACATCATTTGGCAGTTTGGTACACCATGGTTTCCCTTCCAGCTAAGAAACTTTATATGGTTGCTCATGTAAAATTAAGTTTAATGTGGCATTAATGTTCTACAAAATTATGCCTGGAGATAAAGAAACAGTCAACTAAGTAGCAACTAATCCTGTATTGATTTTTATGTGCATGTTTCTCTATCATTGTTACTCAGCTGGTGAGACTGTGAAGGGCACAATTATTTATGTTCCATCGAATTGGTAAGTAATTCAAATCCCTGATGAAATATCAAGCAAAAATTGGTTTCACTTCTATAGAAAGTACTTCTGACTTTGGAAATGTTTGCATACCCCTGGAAGGGCAATGTAAGAATACAAGAATTCACAGAAAAAAATAAAAAAGGATACAAAAAAATTTAAAAAACCCCAGCTCATCACTCATGAGTACCATCTCTCTATCTACCTGAGTGTCACCAGGTCTGTCACCACTATGAGGACAGGCCAGTGTGGGAGCCCTGTAGAGTGTAGTGCAGAGTGGAGCCCCCATACAGGACCAGGCCTTCTAGTAAATGACAAAATGAGGATGATGAGGGTTTGTGTGGGTATGCCATTCCCTTGATGAAAACTAAATGCATGCGAGGAAAGAGTGACTCTTCAGCACAACCCAGGACTCTTCAGCACAACCCATGCTCTGCCAGATGGAGGGAGAGGGACAAGAAAACTTCCACATTTGTATTTTTTACATTATATGTATGTGCCTTTGTATTGTGACAACCACCTAAAACCAAGAGGGTAATGGAAATGTTATAAAATGCAAAGAAACTTAAGGTTTCAGTTTTGCCTTCTTTTGTTGAATCCCTGCTTGATCCAACCACTTGATTCAAAAGCCACAAGAGTTTTCCACTGTATTTCAGCCAAAAAGTCCATGTTGCCTTAGGGTCCCAGTTGAATGAAGCCAAATGGAAGGCAGGAAGAAGCTTTTCAGATAAATTCATAAAACTGTGCTCATGTAAGATGTAAGTAAAACACATCAAATAAAAAAATGCGAGCATCTGGAATAAAACCCTCACATCTTTACTATTATTCTATATAATAACATTAAAAGAGAAATATGATACGACAATTCTTCACTGAAGCATTCTATCAATATTTAAGTTAAAGAGAATGATCTCTTTCAATAACTGCTTTGCAGGAGGAAATTCCTTTACTCTAACCACCAAAGGAGCCTTAGAAAAGGCCTTTAATCAGGGCCTTTGAAACAGGAAGGAAAGCATGATTTTCCTCTTTTTCTTCCTTAGTGTTTTGAAAAGGAAACAAGCTATTGAAATATATCAAGTGATTTCCTTTGCTTGAAACACTAGCAGACTTCTGTGCATTGAGTGCAGAACAAAAATAAACGCCTTTTATCCACCCAGATTTTGCTGTAGGTAAGACCGCACGGAAATGGACTGATCATTATGTGATCAGAGAATCACAGCCTCGGGACCAAGTCACATCCTACCCAAACAATTAATTTTGGGAATAGAATAATCCTCTTAGGAGACACCGGTGTGATTATCCATGAGTGGCTGTTTTGTCTGCGAGGAGCAAGAGAGGGAGCAGAAAAAACTGATGAGGTGGCTAAAACACTGTGTGCTTGCAGGCGGTTGGGAGTCTTTGAACAGAAAGTAGTAAAGAACAAAACTAAAAAGAGATCCCAGTCCAGTTAAATGGCAGCTTGGCTGCACTGTCAAATTACACAGACATTGAAAAAAACCTTGCGGCCTAATGCATCCCAGCATTGTTTTTGCTGGCCTGTTTTGTTACCCAGTGGGAGCGAGGTAATAACTTCTATTTTTGTGGAAAACAACACTAGTTTTTCAGCTTAGTGTGTTCTTTGTATTTCATGGCAGAACACTGCAATTTACAAGCAGCAAAACCTAAGGAAAATTCTCTAAATGAAGGACTTTATGGCATGTTATCATTTAACCTGTTTTTCACTGTGTTTGGATTTATTTGCCTTCCCAGTTGCAATGTTAAATATTCTGAAAGTAAAACAATTAATCCAAAATCCTATTTGTTCTAATCTAACACTGTCAACTACTTTTAGGTCTGCAGTCAAGAGAAAAAAAGTGTCTGTTAAGCTCTACAGCACCAGCTAATGTCTAAAGACAATCCTTAGAAAAGGTGCAAAGATGTTTTATCACAGCACTATAGATGGAACGGAGCACCATTCCAGTAGATGCCTTTTGAATTACAATGGGATTATTAAAACTTTACAAATCATTATTTTAAAACCTGACAAGAGTACTTTGGGAACTGGAGCATCTTGATGTCATTGCTAATGATGCCTGTGGTAAGGCTTCAGAAAATTCCTAAGTAAAAAATTGCTTATAAAAGTATAAAATATATTAATATTTATTTCAGTACCTGCTATAAGTTCAAGGATAATAGGTATATGCATCAAAACAGCTGAATGATAGTATTTATGCCAGCATTAGAAAGATGTTCATCTGCTGCAAAGTTTAATTAATTTTCATAGATAGTTAATTTTCTGTTTCATTATCAGCTCCCGAAATGTGAAAGACAAATAATTTATTAACAAATAGAATAAGAGGTGTATTTTTAGAGCAAATAGAAGATAAATAACAGAGTGAAGTATCCAGGCTGCCTGCGAAGTTCTAATACGAATGATAGATTGCAGAAGGTTGTGATTGATAACTTCTGCATTCTGGAGCACTGACTGAAAAGAAACAAATTGTTTACTGTTCACTCCAAATCATTCTCAGGTAACAAATGACTCTGATCTTTACCAATCAAATAACGGCTGTGATGCCCTTAAAAATCGGTGAATGAGGAATGTGTGGGCTCATCGTGTCCTTGCAGGGGTGACCTGATCCCTTAAGGACAATATTCCCGCCCCTCTCCCCTTCCCAACAAGTAAAAGTTTAAGCAGCTGCTTACCATGATGTACAACGCCCTTCAATCCATGGATAATAGGATCCAGTGCTGAATTGTCCCTCTGACTGACCTACATGCAAAGGATACAGGATTGGTTACATCTACTCTGGCATCAGGCAGAACAGTCTCAGTTTAATCTTTTAAGGCGAAAAAAAAAGATGTTATCTAACAAGCTGCTTAGTTCTCACATTTACAATGGATCTTCACCAAATGCCAAAGGTACATGGTGTAACAAAATAAAGTGAAGAAGATTAGATAAAAAAAAAGCATATTCTGCATTCTTTAAAACATTAACCACATTATCAGCCCTGCAAAGCCTAAAAATACAGAGCTGATTTTTCTCCATCTACTTCTGCCTTCATAGAGGAAAACTGCTGTGACAAACAGAAGTCATCTCAGACCAGTTCATTCCTTACCCACACGGCCATAAATCTGGTGCTGCCACTGCAGTCAGTGAAGCTGGACCCTTTTCAGCCCTAATGGAGTTGGGCCTTGGCATCTCATTGCTATTCATATTTTAAAATTTATTTAATTTAGTGTCACTCGGACAAAGGAAAGGCAAAAAAGCTCTGTGAGAGGATCTAGAAAAAAATAATCAATTTTTGACAGTGTAATTGCCTGCACTACCAGACCAAAACCTGCAACATTCCTTCTATCACTCAGAAATTGCCCACATCCTCCACAACAGTGAGATCCAGCACCAGAAACAGGAGGGAAAGGCAGCAGGAAGCATTAACTCTGTTGAGCTCCATGACTTCCAAATTAAACCCATGTGGTGGTTTGAACCTGAACTTGATGGACAGTCATTTACACCAATAGCGCTTGTCAAAATTTACATATTTAAACCCCGTGGAGACGCGGGAACGCTCCTTGGCTTCCGGTCCTGAGACAGGACACAGGGCTGCCCGCTCGGCCCGGCAGGGGCCAGGTTGGGCCTCGTCGGGCCTGGCTGAGCCTGACCGCGGGGGCCGGGGCCACGGCCCTGCTCCGTCTCGGCTCGGCGGGGGCCGGGCCACGGGCCGCGGATCCGTCGGGGCAGCAGGAACTTTTCCCCGGTGCGGCAAAACGAACTGAAACTTTACACCGCTGCCCAGCAGAGATCATGTGACCAACCAGCTGCAATGCCCAGACCCGGGTAAGAGCACCCCCTTCAGTGCTGTAAGTTCCTCAGAAGAAATGAATTTTGCAACATCGATCCTCTCCCAGGTCAGAGGAAAGGGAAAGGCAAAGGCACGTGCATAAACACCATGATAGTGACACCAAAGTCAGTGAAGAAGAGAGAACTGAAACCCAGAGAGAGAGAGAGGATAGAGGCGATGCTTTTAAAATCTGAAAGCTGAAAATCTTTTGTAAAGCTATGTTGATGGACTGTGATAAATCAGAGAACTCTTGTAATTTCATGAAAGCATGGGGGGGTGGAGCGTTCAAATTGCCATGAGTAAAGATGTTTGTGTTGAAATAAGCAAATGTTGAAGTACCTGTGATCCAATGAGAAACCTTAACAGAGAGAGGTAGTGATGAAGTGAAAATCCTTGGTCCCAGGGAAGGAGAAGACTTCTGTTCGTAGAGATGAAGATGATCCCAGAAGTGGATGAAGAGAATCTTTGCTCTTGAATCGCTCATCCTTAAAATATACCCCATTAGCTAAGATTGAACCCTCAAAAACGGTTGTGGGGAAAGCTGTAAATCGAGGGAAGGAACTCACACATGCCAACAGAAAACCACCCTGGGCGGCTGCTGTGCTGTGACTGTGGAAAAGCCCCATAGCATGGGCAAAAGAGACTCCTCTCCTTAAGTGAACTGATGAAAGACTATTACAGAGGTGGTCAACTGACTGAAATAATCCTAAGTTTGTGTCTTTGTGTTGTAAGTGGGAGGATGAGGGGAGGAGAAGTGTTCTGAAGGTTTATTCTGACCCTTAATATTCTTTTTTTCTTCTTCTTTTAGTTCTGTTAATAAACTTCTTTACATTCTTTAAGTTTAGAGCCTGCTTTGTATTCCTCCTAATTCTTATCTCACAGAAGGTAAAAAATGCGTACAAACCCACTACAACCCATTACTTCAGTCAGTTACTTGCACACAGCCAAGGAATTTACAACCAATAATGCGATTTTTTTTTTTTTAACCTTTTGCCTCTTCAGAGGTACTGTAGAAATAACTCGCAATTTCTGTGAACTTGTTCCATTATTTAAGATACTTGCCAGTTTACTTTTGAGAGATAAATACTGCCATGTATCTTATTCATGGGGTACATTCTTCCTTTTTTTTCCCTACCAGTCAGCTTCAGAACCTGAGCAGTGTTGATAATTTCTGGATGGACAGCTCCTAATGGGCAACACATCAGATGCAAAAGACCTGTTCTGTATTTTACTGCTTGCTGATGACCTCAATGTCATGAGGAAAAACAGAGTTTAATCACGTTATGGCTGTGTATTAATGTATTTAGAAAGGAGTGGAGACAGAAGAAGAAAACCCTGAGAAAGGACCTTGTGCCCAGCAGGGAACACACTGATGTGTGAAGGGCAGAACCAGCCTGGAGCTGTTCCTAGTAGGAGGACATCAGTGACCAAAGGACATCCAAAAAAAGTGCTGTAAAAATATCACAAATTTTAATGGTCTGACAAGAAAACTGGAATCCACTGGCCAAGTTTCACAAGCACAAGCGCCTCTCATCTTGTCCTTCTTCTCCATAAATAATTAGGAATCTTAGAAACCTCATTATCTTCTCCTCCAATTGCATAGAGATAAACCACAAAAAACCACTTTACTGTTTTCTGTTTATTTGCCCTTTGAACTACTCTGCTGTGTTCAGGACACATTCTCATGCACTTCTCTAGAGACAAAATGGTTTGGTGTTGTAAATGGAAATCGAAAATCCTTTCCTTATCACAGTACTCCAGAACTTGCAATGATCATCTAGGGCAAGAAATGCAATAAAATTATCAAAGCAGCAAAAGCAGCTTTGAAATATATACAGCTCAGATGTTACTGGACATAACACCATTAGCCCTGAAGGCTGCAAGCTCTTTGAAGCCTGAACTTTTATATGCCCTAAGAGGTGCTCTGTACACTTTGGATCCTGTATAAATAATAATCACAGGACAGTGGACCCAGTGACCCACTGTGTAGGTTCTGTCTGGCATCTGACAAATCAAAAAGAAACTAAAAATACAGAGCCTGTTGTCAGACACATTCCTGCATCTTTTCCATTTATCCAGGTTTCTCCAACCATGGGCACTATTGAAAAAAACATCATTAAAATGCTACCAGCATTTAAGTACAAGAATGTAAGAAAGTCTTGCTCTGGACTTAAACAATGTTTTATTTATGGCTGCCTAACCATAAGTGGTAAAGAGTTTTATTTTGTTTACTTTGGTTTTATTTCTGGTGACAGCTGCAATCAGTTTGAAGAAAGCAAATAGACAGAAAGAATCATAAAGGTTAGAACGCTTCGTGTTGGGATTTTGTGTCAAAGCAGATCAATCATTAACCTCAGCCCTGGCAGCGCCCCTTTAATCTGCTGAGGTGGTGTGGCTGTATAGATCCAGCCATGCAGCCTCTTTGATAGCACATTCTGCAAACGCTCTGTGTTCTTCAACAGCGCAAAACCAACAGGCATGGGATTTCTATGGAGGCTGGAAGGCAAATTCTCCATACATCTGTAATCTTGTTTTCTCCAGGACTGTGGGGAGTGGGATCTCATGTTTCTTTAAAAATCATATTCAAACAAGTACCACTTGCAGAGATGTCAGTTCAGACCTGCATGGGATATAGCTTTATTTTCCTTCCAGATGCTTTCCCTCTTTTTACCTTACGTTCATACACAGTTCTCTCACACTTCAGTACAACTGTTTCAGGATCTTGGCAAGACCATTAGAAAAGTGGCCAAAAGTTTTCTCATTTTGTAGAAGGGTTCAGACTTCAGAACAAAAGTTTTCTTATATCTTTTTCTTCTTCAAATTCTTAAACAACCCAAAAAACCCACCTTGAATTTCATCTCTCTCTCTCTTTATTTTTTCACTTCTCTGTATTCTTTTTCTGCCTGTGTTCACAGAGGAAAGGAGGTTTCTGAAACCCAAAATGTCAAGTCCTATCTCTATTGCTCCATGTCTCTGGTTTAACTGGCCTGCAGCTACCACCACACTGGTTGAGATCAGAGATTCACCTGTACAAGAATCCTGTCTCTGATAACAGCTGATGCTTAAAAGAAAGGAAGGGAAAAAAAAAAAAAAAGGCAGAAGGAAAAAAGGACAAAAATCTCTAGAGTAAGAAGTGTCCTTCTGATCTGCTTTATTATTCCATGTCATGAAGCTTGAGCTTATATCCGCCTACAAACTGTTTTTAACTTCGTTATATAATGTGTTCCAGACATTTATTTTTTTATCATCCTATGAACATAGCCTGAAGGAAAACAGCAATGAATTCTTCAGATTGACTTTCCACATTTCTGCTGATACCTTGGAGAATTACAGAAAGATCACACATCTGGAACTAGGTCTGGGCACTTCGGCTTCACCCAGCATATGCCTACCTAAGCTCGGCAAAGCTTTTCTTTTCCTGTGAGTGAAGAGCCATGAGTTTCCCCCTACTCCTTCAAGACCTTACTTGAAGAAACACCAAGAATAACAATTTCTCAAGCCACAGGAATTCCAGGCACAAACACAAGCCTACGATGCTGCAGAGTGAGTATTAACAGACAGATGGAAAAGCATCCTGAAATTGCCCTAAAATAGCCACAGTACCACTACTACAAGTGTTGTTTCCTGTACAAGATGTTTTTGCTCAAGACTGACTAACACTCTATAGGTCTGCAGTAAACAGATTAAATAATTCTTGTGTGCGTCATTTATAATTGAAAAATGCCTGTAATCCTCTTCAGCAGAAATGAATAGGTAACTATCATGCTAAGCACAATGGAAAAACAAACACAGAGATATCATTAAGCAGTTTCCTGTGCTAACAGAGCTCTCACCATAAGGTAAATACGGGATGAACACGACATGAAGAAACAAAATCTCTTGTTTATTGTACCTTTTGGGTGACTTCAATACCTGGTGCACATGCCATTCTGAATAGAAAGAATGGCTTGATGTTAATGCAATAAATAAAGCAAATATTTGCAATATGGGAAAAGGCAAGGCACAAGTGACCCCATTCTGCAGTCATAAACCAGATATGTTCTTCACATGAAGGCATGGTGGAAATCATACTCTAGACAGGTTAGATTAACTTAACAGCTCCTGCATCTGATGCAGGGACTGAGAAATTATTCCAAAAACAGTGAACAAGGCTGATCTCTATTGTCAATGAACTCTATTGACAGTAGGGTTAACACCTTTCAGCAGCACAGTGTGTTCTCCCTGTGCTTGAAAGTGCTGTTTCTACAGCTGTACCCTTGGAGGCAGGCCAGTCCCTACTCAGGATAACATTAATACTCCAAAGAGGACAGTTGCAGCAACTAAGCAGAGCAGGAATGTGACCAGAGGACAGACCAGAGCACCTCAGCCAGGCTGACAATGCTAGTACAGCCACCAAGCCACAGCATGTGAAAATAGACTTTACTGGGCAAGGTACTACCCCCGTGTTGCAGCAGTATTGAGCTCAGCATGTCCTCATGAGTTAAAAAACACCAACCCATTTCTCATTCACTATCACTCATTGTAGAGCAGCCAAAGCTCTCTGTTCATCTGATTATTTTACAGGACAAACTCAGAACCTCCTGAACACACTGATTTATCAAAATTCAGCAGACTTGTAAAGTGTTAAAATCTATACCACATGCTATATAATTAAAGTCATATGCTACAGTAATGTAAGTAATCCATGACCTGTCTTTCTGCTGGAAACAGTTCTATAAAGCTGAAAAAAAAGATCTCAGGCAAAAATACTGATCTTACCATGCTTATTTTAGAAACAGTAACAAATAAAAACAGGGAAACCCCCAAATACACATTGAGGCAGTTAGAGAGGTCACACAGCAACACCAGACCTTAACTCTAAGACCCTTGAACAAAGGGCCAGAAACCCCCCAGTGTCCAAAGCTCCAGGCAGCCTCGCCGAAACCCAGATTATCCTCCCACCAACCAAGGAAGTCTAGAGGGAGCACCACAAAGCTCTCTAATGATCACTGGTACCAGCTACCTTGTGAGAAGTAGGTGAATATTAATTATTTGAACAAATCAGGAGTAAGGAATACACTTTCCTTTAAAAAATATGTTTCAATAGATGTCGTGTGGAAGAAAAGCATGTGGGGAAAAAAGAATTGAAGAAAACCCACCTATTTGGGTTGATACAAAATACAAGTTTCTCTTTCATTTCCACCTTAAAAATATCTGGCATTTAGACATTAAACTGTCATAAATTTGCAGCAACTGCTTTCAAGCTCATTAAATGGGCTCACAGACAGTATTGCAAAGCATCTCTGTGAAGAGATGTGAAGGAGAATGCCACAGTCGGCTATATTGAAAGGTGAAATGACATGCATTTTGTGCAAGGCAGAGGAAAATGAATGGCAACAATTTTGTGATACAGTCCCTGTGCCTTTCCCCTCCGCATAGTCATATAATTTACTTTTCTCTCCCACAGCAACATTTGGCCTCTGACTTGGAAACTAAATCTTCAATCTATCAAGCCTTACCCATCTGTTAAGTAAAATGGCCAAGAAAATCTGCATGCCTTGAATTTGATATAGCCAGCTGCTCCCAGAGTGCTCAGCATTAACATCCAGAGACCATCCTCTCATGCTGCAAAGGATGGTGTCTGCCAAGGATGAATGACTACATACTTAACTGTGGCAGCTGAAGCCAGTGACAATGGCTGACACAGAAGGATGCCAATGTGTCAAACTCTACTTTCAATTACAACAGTGAAAGTCAGGGGTAACGCTCCCCCAGCCGTGCGTCTTCAGCTCCTATACAGCCTGCAGTTAAGATATACAACTCACCACCCAAAAACCTAAGTCTCCAAGCACTCTGTACAAACAATCAAAAAGAAAAAGAAAACGATTATAAATTAACTAGGTTGCAGGGATTAAATCGTCCTGTAGGGCTTCAGGACAATCAACATGGTTAAACAATTTATTCTTCTGCCAGCTCAGTGGTGGTTGGACAGATGCCAGTCCCAAATCTCTATGGGAAAAGACCTGATTTTCAGTGGTTTAGAACAGAAATTAGAGGAATCCCATTAATGCGAACACTGAGCCACACAATATGTATTTTAACATCACAGCAACAGGATTTAAAGAATCCAAGATAATCACTATCAAAAGAAACATTATTTTCTCAGTAAAGGGAAAGCACTAGGGATATTGCTTGTGAAACTCTTCAAATCCATGTCTTCAGGGCCAAATAATTTCAGGGCTAGCTATCAGCTTGGGTAGGCCCTACTCCCAATCCTTCTGAACAACAATGCTTTAACCTGCATCAGTCTGCAGCACTTGGAAAGGACATCCTGGCTTTGTGGTCCACACCCTTCTGCTCTTTACTAACTCCATTGTCCCACCTCTTGCATCTCTCCCTTTTGAAGCCTACACTGCAAAATCTGATTGTGTATAAATATCTGGTTTCTTAAACATTACTGAATAAAAGGAAATGAAAGATTTCAGCCAGATCTGGAATGTGGATGAACAGATATGAAAAGTTTACATGTGCTTTGCTTTGAAATAAATTAGGAAGTATTTATCTGGAGCTTTCCAGGAGGACTGATGGATGAGAAGGGATACTGGTTGACACAACAGCACACTGAGCTACCTGTGAAGCCAAGAAAATGCTTACAGAGCTCCTGACATAATGATAAGCTAGATTTGGTGCTCTAAGTTTTTCACCTTCACAAGCACTAAATGATCCAAGAATGATATATTCCTGCTCCTCCACAGATTATATTTTCTTCCATCTCCCCCATATAAACTATAATTGCACATCTCCCATATGAGCTGATGCAAAAGGACAAATCTGGTCAAAAGCCTGCAGCCTGACAGAGGTGAGCAGGGAGGCAGAAGGCATTTGCTGTGTAATGAATGGACTGCCCAAAGTAAGTACCCTGCAGAATATATTTGTAAGGGAAAACAAGAAATGGAAACAGCCCCCTTATTACTTCAAGTTTCTACTCATGTGTAGAATCAGAGAGAATAACAGGTACCCAGGCAAGATGTGACACTGAACCTTATGGTGGCACATGCATTATTTTACACAGATATTACCATGAGCTTTGATTTTTTAAAAAATGTGCATTAGAGCTGATTTTGCCTACAGCAACTGGTTTCAGGTTTAGGGATTTGAAGGCAAACTCTGTTGCGTAAATTTGGGTTGTGGCCTTCAGGTATTAATAATCCTGTTATGAATGAAAATATACTAAAATCATAGAGGTGCATATGCTGGAGGAGGAGGTGTTCCTAAATGTCTCATTCACTATGTTGTTTGAAGAGAAGGGAAAAAAAAAGTTAATGAGTCTTCCAACAATTATTTTAAATAGAGTAATGGGTGTGCATTGATCCTTCTAGCTAATTCCACTTAGAATAATACATCATTCTGACTGAAAGCTTGTTAGTGATGTATTAACTTCATATTTCACTACAGCTTTGGAGGGTATCTACTAGCAGGGTGTATTAACTAGCAGTGCCAAAGAGGAAGCTGCACTTTTTCCTTTACTTTTTTGACGTCCAAAATGGTTTTAAAAGCTATTGAACTAACTTTAGGGTCAGGTGTTCTGGCTGTCCCTCATCTTTAGTTGAGTGCAATGAAGCTGTTTGCAACCATTGCTCCTCACAGCCTTTAACTCAGCCCCTACATCACTTTGTACCTGCTGCCTCTGGACCTGAGTTAGTTACAGACATCCTGGGATAAGGATGGGACAAACTAGGTGATAGATCAGCAACTTCCCCTTTCATTATGTCCAGTAGGGATGCTTGAAAACACAAGCAGCATAAATAGTACTTTTACACCACAGGTTGGCTGAAATACCAGTATCATAAAAAGAGCAAAGCACTGGCTACCACAGAAGAACACTGAGCAGAATCTGCGTGTTGGTGCAATGTCTTGACACAAGAGACTGTCTCAAAAAAAGCGCAGGACCATGAAACTCCAAGGTAGAGTTAAGTCTGCTTAGTAACTCAGCTCAGAATACTCTGTGCTTGTGCACACTGAATTCCTTTGTTAGCAGAGAGGAACACTGATTGTGCATTGTAACCCCCTGGCAGCAGCTGATTGGACCACCAGGCTGAGGAAGACGCTGCATCTCCCCCTCCACAGCATTTCTTCCATTCACTATCACAAGATTTGCAACCAGCAGCATGGTAAGAAACAACAATGTATTTTCCTTTCTTTTTGTAAGGCACTCTTTTGCCAAACTTTTACTTACTCCATTGCTAAATTAATTCATTTCCCCAAAGCATTCTTGCACAAATGCAGCTAATTTACTGCAAGTGAATAGCACATTTGATTAACAAATTACTGAAAGATCTTAATATACATATATCTAAGGAAAAACAAAAGATATGTACAGCCCAAAAGCACAATCTGATTAGAGCAATAGAATATCTCAGATACAAAGTTCAGTAAAAGGCAAAAATGTAATTGCAACACAGAGGAGAGGCAGCTTCACTGGCAGCTTCTCTTAAGCTGGGAAAGCTTGATTGATAGACTTTACCATCTGCAGCTGCGTAAAAAAGGGCTACAGTAGCTGCAAGTTTATTTAAAGCAATTTCAGTGCACTGAGCCTACTTGTTCTCCTTTGAGAAAATAATATGATTTCTTCATAGAGCATGTAGTCTACTTATTTAAGCAGCAGTGTGCAAGATCTCTCAATCCTACCAGCAGTTCAGCTGGAAAAATGACACACCAGGGGGTAACATTTTATCAGGACGGAGGCTGTTTGATAAAAACTGCCATCAGGTATAAACTATTTTCATCATCTGAGTTAAAAAAAATTTTAAAAGTGGGCAAAAAAAAAAGAGTTCGGTCTCTTTTAGAGTTTTCACAATTTGCTCAATTTACAGTTTTTAGGTAAAAATAACCATTTTGACCTAAGTAGGGAGGAAAATGAAATGGTGTAATGAAAAAATATAACAAGCACCACAGCCAGATCATCTTACAACACCCACTCCTTGATGTACAGCTTCACACATTGGAGAGGCTAAACTCAAAACTGTGAAACCACGAATGGAAGTTAGCTCTCATTTTCTTCTGCTCCTGGCTTGAATTTGCACAAAATTGTGAGAGAAAAAAATATCTCCAGCTTTTGTTTGTTTGTTTGTTTGTTTTTTAATGGAAATAAAGCAATGAAGTCTGATGGCTAAACAGGAAAACTTCCTGGGCAAAATGCAAAGGCTGGAGAGGAACAGGTCAGATGGACATCTGGAACTCTGGCATTTTGCAAGGGTTTAATTTAATTGCTCCAGCTAAGCTTGCCTGGGATGAAGCAGAGATTTCCAGCCTTTCCCTCTTTTCCAACCAACACAAAGGATTTTGATGAGGGGGTAACATCAATCACTCTCTTAAAATGAAGAAAAAGAATCATCTCAACATCTTCCCAACATCTTTCATTCATTCTACAAGAAACGTCCTGTCTTTTTCTCTCCCAGCACAGCCCTGGGCTCCCTCCAGCCAGGCAGTATAGATGACTAAAGCCAGCATCTGTGAGTCACAAACACAGAGGATGCAGAAATGTCAGTTAAGTTACACAGTCACTTCCCTAATGACAGCCACACCTCAGTTCACAATTAAATTAGAAATCCAGTGAAAACAAATTATTGTAGGGCAGATTTTTTTTTAAATCTTACACTTTGAAAAATCAAATTCCAACACAGTTTGTTTGCTGTTGCTTTTATCTGATTTCTAAGGAGGTTGGTGTGAACTGGCCTCCCAAAACTGAAGCAGGAATTTTTGCTACACCAAATTTCCCATTTCTATTGCAGCAGCCATGGGCTGGGAGGGCTCTCAGGCTTCCAGGCATCTTTGTGGTACAAGGACCCAATGTTAAACCAGTGCTTTTCATTAATACTTTCCAGCACAAAAGGGCAACTACGATGCAGTCTTGTATTTGTAATTTTCTTTCAAGCAAGTTCTTCCATCTTTACTTATCTTTTTGTAAATTTTCAGTGTCATATAGTTCTTGCAGGTCTGTGCAGCTTTGCAAAATACTATGAACTTGCACGGTTCGGTGCTCATAGTACCTAGAGCAGAAAGCACCTACTAATCCTCAGAGTTTCCTCACTTCTGCCTCCACTTCCATGTCTGAGTTTCCTCCCTCTTCCATCACTCACCTGCTACATCCTCCTCGCTGTCTCTTTCCACCCAGTGAGCTGTTTCTGTCTCCTCAAATGTTACAGCATCCTCCCTTCCCAAACTGTTCCACATACTCCCTTAAGCATCCTTCCACAACTCTCCCACCTTTTCTTCTCCACCTCCTGCCTCTCCAAGGAAGTTCCTCTGCTCTCCCACCCCCCAAGATGTTCTTCATGGAGACAGGAGAAAGAAGCAGCTTTGGCTGCTGTGTTGGTTTCATTCAGCCTGGTTTTTGGTATTGGGGGGGCCACAGAGGTGGCTTCTGTGAGAAGCTGCTGGAAGCTTCCACCATGTCTGGCAGAGCCAATCCCTGATGGCTCTGAAGATGGACATGCTGCTGGCCAAAGCTGGGCCAATTAGAGATGATGGTAATGCCTCTGTAATAACATATTTAAGAAGAAAATCAAAACAAAGTGGGGGCAGTTTTTCTAGCCAGAGAAGAGGAGGAGGTGAGAACATGTGAGGGGAACAAGATGGAGACACCAAGGTCAGTGGAGAAGGAGGGAGAGGAGGTGCTCCAGGTGTCAGAGTCGAGATTCCTCTGCAGGCCGTGGTGAGGACCATGGTGAAGCAGCTGTGCCCCTGCAGCCCATGGGGATCCACGGGGGATGCAGAGATCCACCCACAGCCCATGGGGATCCACGAGGGATGCAGAGATCCACCCGCAGCCCGTGGGGGAGGTGCCCACGCTGGAGCGGGTGGATGCCTGGAAGAGGCTGTGCTCCAGTGGGAGACCCGGTGGAGAGAGGGGGCCCTTCCTTCCAGGCTGGAGCAGCCTGTCCTTGGAGGACTGCACCCTGTGGAAGAGTGACCCACGCCACAGCAGTTTTGGGAGGACTGCATGCCCGTGGGAGGGACTCACGTTGCAGCAGTTCTGGGAGGACTGCTGCTCGTGAGATTTGGAGCCATGCTGGAGTAGTTTGCAGAGAACTGTCTCCTGTGGGAGGGACCTCACGGTCTCACGGAAAAAGGACTCCTCTCCCTGAGCAGCAGAAGAAAACCTTGAACTGACCAAATGAACTGACCAAAACTCCCACACCCTGTTCCCCCTGTGCTGTTGGTGGGAAGGAGGGAGAGGCTGGGGGAAAAAGGTGTTTTAAGGGCTTATGTTACTTCTCATTATCCTGCTCTGACTCTGTTAGTAATAAATTCACTTCGTACCTTTAAGCTGAGCCTGTTTTGCCCTTGTAGTGTTTTCTCCTGGTCCTTATCTCAACTCATGAATGCTTAGTTAATTTTTTTCTCTCCTCTGTCCAGCTGTGGCAGGAGAGGGTGAGCGAGCAGCTTTTGTGGGTGCCTGGCATTTGGCCAGTGTCAAACCATGACAGCTGCTGAGGACGGTGAGTGGGTTTGTCCAGCGGAAACCTGGATGCCAGCAGACAGGGTGCCAAGGGTACCAGCTGCAGGACTGCCAAGAGCTCCAGAACCAGTGGGAACGAAGTGTGTGTGCACCAAGAGCCAGTCAAAGGGCTGTCACTGGGCAGTCACTGCAGTAGAACTCCAAGAAGCAGGTGAGAGAAATGACGCAGTCCATCTCAATCTTCTTCAAGCCACTGAATTAAGAATGGCAGGATGTGGCCTGCATTTTTTTTTCTCAGCTGCTTCTAAACTGCTCAAGTTCCTGCAGCAACAGAAGAACAACTAAACCCTCCCTGTTTCGCCTGGTGTAACACTAGACAAAAACAGTGAGGGTCATATGTCAAGATGTTTATTTTTCACTTGGTTAGCATGACCCAGCAACTCTCTCAGTTCCTTAAAACAACATTTCAACAAGTATCATGGCTCATGTTTAGAAGAAACGGGGAAATTTTGTGCAGACAAACAGCACTTAGAACACAAGTGCATTAAAAGCCTGGCAAACATTCAGTTTGTGGCAGCAGTTTCTTCTTCTCGAAATACAAAGAAATACAAAAACTAACATGACGTGTGCTTGTTTCAAGATGTTCTACATTTCAGCAGTAGCAAAGTGAATGCTATTCAATCACTGTGATAGTCTTAAAGCCACAGAACTCCTCAGGATGCTCCAGCCTTCATGCCTCTGCTCCATGGGCTTCTTACAGCTTTCCTGTGCTCCTGTGGTGCATGACCCATCTATGGAGGGCATTTTCAAGCTCCGTCTCTGGTCAGGAAGCCCTCCTCCTACACCGGGTATAACTTCAAAATTGCCAAAATCTAAAAATCTCAGGGAAAGTCATGAGAGAAGAAATAAAATACAACTGAACAAGATTTAAAACAAAACTTAAAACAGGGTTAGAACAAAAGGTGCTCTTTGAACAAGTCTAGCCTGACCCAGAAGAGTGAAGATGCTTCCTGCAGGTGAATGTAGACAGTAATGCTCTTAGGAAGATTATTCCATCTCCTCTCGTCCTCTCTGAACCTGCTCGCCAGAAAACCTGGCTATTAATTTGGGGTGTTTCCTTATATTTCCTCCTTCTTTTTTATTTCTTCTCACACCCAGCACTGTAACTCCTGGCTGTCCACAGCTCATGAACACTGGTTATGATCCGATCACCAATGCTGTGGCAGGGCAGCTGGACCCTCCAGGCTTCTGGCACATGCTTTGCCACGGCCCCACTTTTGGTGTCGACCTCTAGAAAAGTATCTTATCTCTCTTCTTAAAACCTGTCAGGCTGCATGGTCTCTTGATGTCATCACCCTCATACAACCGTCTGCATCTGACACCAAAACCTGCATTAGGTTTTTCTCTGCCAAAAGCCTGATTGGTATGGAGGGAGCTAAAGAGCCAACACTCTGTGAAGGCAATCCACAGAGGATTGGCACTGAGGGACATCTTCACTGCCGTCACGCTGTACAGCCAATCCTACTCAAAATGCCTGAGACCAAACACAGTCAGAGTTCCAGCCCAGCTGTAACAAGCACACAAGGACCACGGCACTGCTGGCTGCTGTGAGGATGAGAGGCTTTCCAGAGAAGCACCACTGCCCAAAAGCTTCATGCTGGAGCATCCCATGTTCCCTGGAGTCTGGTCTGTACTCCCAGCACACTGGTGGGATGCACCTGCACTTGCAGCTCTCTTTACGCTCAGATTTTGAGGGGGGCAGGAAATATTTTAATATTTGGCATGATAATGAAGGCATAAAAAAATCTCCTATTTTTAGGGGCAAGACACTACATGTCTCAGTTATATGTCTCAGATACAATGCAAGCAGTAACGAAGGAAGGAAGGAAGAGGGCACTTTCTAAAAGGCACACGTAGGCTGGGCACTTAGGACACAAATGCAGCATTTAAAAAAATTGCTTCTGACACAAGAACAGCTGACAGAGATAATCTCCGCAGCTCAGCATGAATTTATACAGTCTTTCAACAAGTCTGTTAGACAGGTGTGGTAGCAGCCAGCTGTACACTATCCACAGACCAAGTTTCTCTAAAACCTGATTGCCCATATGGCCCTGCAGCATACTGAGGTGGTGCCACCTGCCCAAGCATCACCCTCCTCTCCCACCACCATCTGTCCACAGAGAGGGATCAGTATCAGCCTGAGGGCTAGTGCAGAGCTGGTCTAGATAATGAGTGAGTTCAGACTTCAAAATGATGGATGTTCCCATCCACAACACAGGGACCCCCAAAGAGCTTTACCCAGACAGGTTTAAAAGCTAGCTTTACTTCCAGTCTTTAATTCTCTGACGAAGTTATGAGCAGAGACAAGTAAGCCATAAGACAGGGTGGGCTGCATGCTATTAGGAAGGTATGCTTATTAGCTGAAATGTAATAAATCTCTGTAGATATCTGGAATAGCAGAAGGCAACAGTTTGCTTTGGCATATCACTAGTAATGAGGTGGAAAGAGGAGAGCATTCCAAAATGTTAACCTAAAGCTTAATTTGACTGGTATGCACTTTGGGAGAGTACTTAATAAGACTGGTTCACCCAAGATGGGGAACTATCTGTCTGTTCACGCCTCCCATGAAATGCAGGAGGATATAAAAGAGTGTGATTTTAGCAGTTTAGAATACAAAATGATGAGGAAAAAAATCTTTGAAAAGTAATTGATGCAGTCTAATCATGTTTCACATAAGAGCATTTCAAATTATGTTAGATATTTTTATAGGATCTAGATATGATAAAGCAGGTTTGCCAGGTAGCAAGGTAGGCAGGAAGGAGGAAGGAGTAAGAAAAAAAAAAAAAATTTCTTCTTACTTCTTACACAGGCATATGGATAATGCCGTACAAACTACAGATAAAAAGCACCAAAAAAATTGTCAGCTTATCTGTTAAGGTTATGGAGCTTTGCTTTCTAATCAACACTTACCCATATAGCTGTTTTTAAATATTGATCTGATAGCATGATCCCAAGGGAAAATAAATATCAAAAGGGGTGATTTAATTCAGTCTTCCTGGTTCCTGCATAACCATGATCCTATTTCTTCAAAAACCCAGAAAGCAGTAACTTAAGTGAAGCTTACAGATCAGCTGATATATTTACAGCCTTAAAATAACATGAGACACACTATAAAATACACTGAGATCCAAAGTTAATCTCTTTTAGCAATATTCTTGCAGCAAGTAAAGATGAATTTTATGGTGAAAAAAATCCATTTTATAAGGAGCAAGACTGAGCTTTCTAATAACCATGCTCCTTTCTAATGTGGTACATCACTTTACTTTACTCCTAAAGAACACTTTGCCAAATCTCCAGTTAGGCTTCATTTGATACAGCAGAGATGTTGCAAAACCAATACCCTCTTTCAGAAGGTCTCTTTAGACTTGATAATGACCACATTTCAATGCATTTTTGATGCACAGAAATGGTACAGTTAGAATCAGCAGCTAAATACTGTTCTGATGGTGTCAGCCAGGCAGCTTTTATTTGGCTCCTCAGAGCTGCAAAGCAATTGCAAACACCATAAGCTCATAGGAAAAATCCTGCTCCATCAAAACTCACTATTCAGAGGTGCTGAACAGATTTAACAAATCTTTATTTAACATGTTTCACTTTTCTGCATAGAATAAGATGGTGAATGGCATTCTTGACTCTCACCTATCTCCAGCAGAGCGTAAGAGCACATCCCAGCTTGTGTGCGGTTTTGTTCTGGAAACTCTGATACCAGCACACCTGAACTTTAAACAAAGGGAGGTTTAAATTACTCGAACCAGGACCGCTGAGCTCATTTGGAACTCATCACCTTAGTCAAATTAGTGTGCTTTTCAGTGAATCCCAGATGTAGAAGGTACATCTGAAAGCTACTATAAAGTTATGCTGTAAACAGGTTCCCAGGTTTACCCACCCTCAGCTCCACCCCATAAACTTGAAGATTTCTGATTTAGAATCACAGAATCACAGAATTCACAGGAGGTAAAACATCAGGTACAAGGATTGCTCTGGACAAGCTGCCATCTCAGCTGCAGAATATTTTTGGGGGTGATATGCCATCAGCATTACCAGCTAAACCATCAGTTATACATACAAATGTCCACATCTGTACAAAGACATCAAGAGGGGACCAGACTAGACTGTGATTTACTTTCATTGCCTTTTTTTGACCTCTGGAAAGAAAACCATGGGCTCAGAACACCCTCAATAATCATCTCTCCCACAGTTGTCCTGCAGCACAGAAACTACAGATGACAAAACCCAGCAACAACTCAACCCTCTGGCAGTAACCCGTAACACTGGATTTACAGTAATTTAGGACAGATGACAATTAAATTACTGAGGGATATTTTCCTGCATGCTTGCTGTGCATCATGTGTAATGTTTAGGAATTGCACAAGAAACCACACGTATCATTGGTAAATAACCGGGGTAGTGCTTACATGGACATGCCAACCTGACACCAATCCGTGTGACCCTGAAAGGAATGGGCAGCACCCTCTGCTCCCAGTCATCCTCTTCCCTCCCTTGCATGCTTTCCTGCTTTCCCATCACTTCTGATCTGGGAAAATACTGACATTTCAGCCAGATCTGCTCTGTGACTTGACTAAGGCTGAACAGTGTGAGCAGCACAAAGACACAGTCAGGATGACTGTGTAACCACCTCACTGACTGTACAAAAATGACACGTTCCATTTATTTGTACAAAGAGAGCCGTAAGTGATTCTTAGATCTCATGGCAACCTATTAACAAAAACAGACTTTGTGAATGGAGTATCCAGGTAAACGCTTCAAACAAATACATTAATTATGCATAGTCCGTATACTTTTTCCACCTTAGGGATCAAACTGAAATGAGACTAAAGAATTATGTTTTATTTGTATTAAAAATGTATCAGCTGCTGTCCGAGAAGGTTTTCCAAAACATTCGGTATGCTACCCAGGAAATTCTATCTGAAGCTTGTATTGTCTGTTCTTGTCAATACAAGGAGAAACGTGGCATGGTTATAGCTGAGAACTACAGTAGTAACTCTTCAGGCAGAACAGCTTATATTTAAAAAGAATAACTTTTTCATCTGAACCAGAAGATCTAAAGAGAAAGGAAAACCCAATTTTACCCATCTATTTTATATATTCAGTCTTCCCTTTTATGGCACAAAGTGAAACTAAGCAACCATTTATGAATAGATCCTGCGCTCACCTTAGCTTAAAATGTGCCATAGCACTAACTGGTAACCAGAGACATACGAAGACTCTGCAGTTTCATGGAAGATACAGAGGGCAAAAATAGGTGTCATTTTTCTAAGGGTTACACAAATCTTGTTCAAAATCCTGCAGAACTGGGCAACATTTGGACTGGAGAACTGGAGTTTCCTGGCTGAAATGTTAGATTTCTTCGTCTACGTTCCATGAATGTAAATCACATGTAATATGTTTGATTAGTCCTCTGAGAGACGAATGGGTAAGAGAGCTGGATAAATACAGAGCCTGTTTGGAAAAAAAAAATCAAATCAAATTAAACTTTAAAATGAAATGGGCAGACAGGCATAAAAAACTATCTTTCTGGAATCCACACTGGATGTCTGAAAACTGGGAAAAAACAGGGACTTCCCAGAGGCAGCTGTTGTGTTTGGGAGAAAGGAGAGGAAAGGAGATGAATGTATAGCTTTACATCTCCTGTGATTCTGTAAGTAATTTTAGCAAAACTCTTCAAAAACTTAGATAGCAAAAAATAGATTCTTTATTTACAGCTTCTCTTTCTCTCTCTTTCTTAAAGAAAAGGTCAAATCAAAATGCACCAGATTTGGAACATGTAAGAAGGACAGGGATGAAGCAATCTTTGCTATTACAAAGTTACAAACAAGCCACATTTGATGGCTTCTCAATGCTCAGAGACACAGAGGGGCTGTTGTCCCTACCCTAAAGCCGTGATGGAGCCTGCAGGAAGGCTGGGAGTCCCTCCACTTTGTCCCAGATCTGGGTTTGCTTTGTGATGTTTGACAAAGTGACCAAGTGCTGCATCAACAATGCACAACAGAGACCGAAATGCAAAAACTACTACTGTAGTTAGGGAACTAATTTGTTTTTTAGTCTAATGGTTATAATTAGTAGACTTCCTGAGTCTCAATCTTCCTGAACCACTGAAGGGGTGAGATTATAGACTGACAACTGTAATTTTTACATATTACACATTTAAGTGTAATTTTCAGGACTCTGGTAATGAAAATTCCACAAGACATTTTCTATAAATTTAAGAAATTTTATGGCATGTCTACAAAATGGTTTGGTTTATTTTTGTTTTGTTTTGTTTTTTTTTTTTCAAACAGGATATTTTTAAATCACAGAGAAGTAAATTACTGTGTTTAAGAAGCTGACATTAGACACTATAAATATTCCTAAACTGATTCCACTTCTGAACATCAAGGGTGAGAGAAAGGAAAGGGAAGCAAAAGAATATACAAATGCATGCTAATCAAGTTCTTGAGGCAAGTAATTCAAATAAAAACACTAAAATGTAAGGGGACAATTATGAGAATTAATGCTAACAGGTTGGTATGTAATTTAATGAAGCAAGTTAATAATGGCATCCCGCTTGGGATTAATCTCAATACATTAATCAATTAAGAATCATTGAAAAAGCAAAAAAACTGCAGGTCAAAAACATTTACAACAATGTAAACTGAAAGACAGTGATCCTAATATTCAGATGAACCTTAAACCAGAAGAGCACAGAGATCTTTTCCCCATGAAATGCATACAACCAGTTCTCACTAATGGTTATGACTGATAGCTCAAAACATTGAGGACAGACCCCATAAAATATGCAGAGTGTTTTTTGTATTTGCAGCGTTGCAGAACTTTGGAGTCCAAGTCCTCTCAACAGCAAGAAAGTTTGTAGTTCCTTCCTAACATCAGTAATTGTGATTTTTCCATTAAATAAATAGGAGCAAAGGACTGTGATTTATCACAAAAAGCTGAAGTCACTTGGTAATCCATCCCAACTGTTATCCCCCCTCTTTGCTGCTGCATTTAAACCAGAGAGAGCACAAGTTGTGAGTTATGGTCTCAGACTTCGCAATTAAGAAAACATTGACAGTGCATTTGGGGGTGAAAAAAAGGATCTAATTCTAATTTTTACCTTCAATTAGTTTTTTTAGATGCTTTGGAAGTTCATTTCCCTAGATATATCTGAGATTAAAAACAAAATAAAAGCCGAAGACTCTCTGTGCATTCTGGTATTTTGCTCTGCACTACAAAAAGAACTGCATGGCACCGTTTTCAGTACAGCCCATATTATTTAAAACTCAATCTAACAAAAATGCTTTAATCGAAAGTATTGTATTTTGGAGGTCATCAGATTTTTTGCCTTAGTTGAAAATACCATGAACAAGTTCATAGAGTGAAGAGAAGAAGGGAAAGGAAGACAATTGCTTGGGCACTGAAGAAGATAAGTGCACATAAGGTAAATTATCTTTCTACACTGCACAGTCAGCCTGTGGATAGAAAAGTTTCAACACAGCAGGTTGCAGCCATCATGATGTAGAGACTGCAAATGCCTCTTGGCAGAACACAGGCAAGCAGAAGTGGAACTATGTTTGCTTCCAAGAACGATCTCTTTCAGCCTCCCTGCCAGTCTGTGCCTCCAAATCCAGCCCTCCTTTCGCTCACACATTTGTACCTCATCCCTCCAAGAAGGCTTGCTCAGGATGTTCAGCCTGCTGTGTGAACACCTCTGCTCTTCACACTCACAGATTTAGCCACATGAGCTCCTTCTCATGATAAGCCATGACAAGTGTGCAGCCATGTGAGTGAGAGCCCAAACCCACAGCACTCTGCATAGACAGAAACTCTGCTTGTGTTTGCATGGGATGTGACATGAGGGAATCCCAGGAGCTCAGGCTCTGCACAGTAACCCAGTAGCAAAGGTGTGTATCAGTGTTGCTGTCAGCGCACTGAAAGTTTGGAGAACTGAAGCATATCTGGTAAAAAAAAAAACCACAGGTGAAAGGGACAGTGTTTCTTCAGTGCAATTCAGCTCACTAACAAAGCCCTCATTTCTTGAGCCCAGCAGCACTGAGTGATGAAGGTTTCTGGGCTCACTTCCCAGCTCCCTGTGCTCCTCAAATTGCTCATAGTAAGGTCCCAGGGCTCACCCCTGCAGTCTGCCCCTTCCTTACCCTCTTATCTGCCCTCCTTTTTGAGAAAGGGAAGCAGCTCTGCCCTTCTCACAACTGCATCACCCTCAACAACAAAAAACCTTTTGAAGCTTCTCTACTAAACTCAAGACTTTATCAGGGATTGTTTGCCTAGTACTCTCAAGAGTCATCTTGCTCATTTATGTACCAAAATAAAGGATGAAGAACATTATTACAAGAAATCTTAATTTAAAAACCAAAAATCTCTGTTGTAAACAGCAGTTTTACTATTAAACATCATTTGAAACATGACCAAACTGGGCTGAGGTATGGATCAGAATAAAGTTCAAGTCTCATTGTTAAGCACTGGAAATTTAATAAGCACCAAAATTGGAGATATATAGATATGTATTTTACTCTCAGAGCTATTCCCCATCTGGTCTCCCTTTCCTTTCTTATTTTACATAAAATATTCAAAAATATTCATATTTCCTAAAGAAACTTTCAACATAAGTTGAAATAAAAATCAGAATTTTGGGCTTAGTTAAAAAAAATTATTTTTGTTTTCTTTAATGGAAAGAGTAGAATAGATTTTTTAGAAACAGTTTCTGTGAATTTTTATCTTCTACCCAAACCCTCCTCCAATCAAAACGGTTTCAGAGCAAGTTGTCTGATCAGCATGAACATTTGTTATTAGGCACCCAAACTTGCGCATTTTGGCTAAAAATACACCTCTGGAGGCTGGTCTGTGCCATTGACATACTGAACTCTACTCAAATGTAAGAGTCCTTAAGAAATTCTAAAAATTTTGTATTTAAATTCTCCATGACGCAAAATCACTTTTGACAATTTTATCTCCGCTTATTTGCTGGAAAATTAGGAGAATTCTTTTCTGATCCAGAGATGCTTCACAGGTTACTATACCCCATTGCATGTATTGTACAAGGTGTTTCTCAGAAAAATGTACTCTTGGTGGTGTAGTGGCCACATCTACACATCTGGCTGTGTCTTTATATGTCAGGGTAGCTACTTTGTACCTCTGTACTATTTTTCAACCAATTAAAGGCCTTAGTACTGCTTTTATTAGTAACAATTAATGTTTTCAAACAACTGCAACATTTCAAAATGCTGAGAAATTTGACTTCGTAAAGAAGAACACATGTCAAATTGTTTTGTTTGTCTTCGCTTACATGGAGAGTTACTGGTATACAGGTACTGAATAAGGAGCTGTATATATCCTCATGGTATGAAGATAATAAAAATATACCTGTACTAATACTAAATAACACTGCTAATCAATAATAACAGTTTTGTTATTCATGAGCTACTATTAATAAAACCCCATGGGTTCTAATGTAACCATTAAAAGAATTAATACAGTAATTCAATTTTAAGGTCTTTACATCTATCTGAAGTCTATTAAAATAAATGAAAAGTCTCTCAATGACTCTGGATGATGCCCTGCATGTTAATGACGCCATGTGTTATTTTCACTATTGCAAATCACCTTTAAGATACTGCCTAAACACTGGAGTACTGATTACGCTTCATGTAGGTGGATATAATGTTCCAAGAGAAGTGCACACCTCTCTCTCCATTCTCATTGTCAAAATCAAACTAGTTTTGCTTAGACTTTCAAAAAACATTAGAATAAGGGAAAGGCAGAATCAGGGAATTGCCAGGAAGTGAGACAGGGACATGGGACCTTGTCTCCTACTGGATGTGATTTTCTCAACAGTCACCATATTTAAATCACTTATTCACTGAATCTATTTTGTTATGGTGGCAAACACATGAAACAGTTAATGAAAGGGAAGAACAGGGAACAAAAAGGCTTCTAAGGGAGGTTAAAAGCTGAATTCTGTTGTTTGAGAAATATACATTTAAAAAGCATATTTCTGGCAAATATTCAATAGCTTTGGTGGTGTTTCACCAATTTATTCTGTGTTCAGCTCATTTAGGCCCCTGGGAAAAGTGATTGATCATACTGATGAAGCAGACCAAGAACTACTACCAAAAAAATTTCACAAAAAGCAAGGCCACAAACACACATTTTACTGAAGAACAAATCTCTGGATACAAGAGTAACTAGTAAATATAAAAACATTTATATGCAAATAATACACACATAGATCTAAAAGTTAAAAGGGCTACAGAGTAGTTTTTTCAACAAACTTACAAAAACATGTCAGCATTGGAAGGCAACTCAGCAAAAGACATGTAAACCCCTTGATTTTCATCCCATGTACTTTTAAAAATACTGCTAGTTGCACATTTCCTGGCAAGTACCTAATTACCTTTACAAATCTAGCTGTGCACTGTTGAAGCTCTCGAGTGATTGAGGTTTCAACATCACTCATCATTATGGAGCTAATTTTAATGATGAAAGCATTGCTAAAAGTTATTTTAAAATTTATTTTTACTTAACTTCTTTAGAGATGATTTGTTTGCGTACCTGAGACACAGTAACTAATCACTGATGGCTTTCTTTGCAAATATAAAATAGATTTATATGCCCTCCCTGTAGGAACAAGAATTCCATCACCTCCTCCTGAATTTCTGAGCTATTGAATATTTGATGAGTGCTTAGGGAATCAGTATTGTATCTTTTCACAGAAGTAATCAAGGAATGAAGTATTCTCTGCCATAATGAATCTACTGAAGGACTAAAAGATGAATATTTCAAATGCAAAACCAGTATGTTTGTTTTGAACACTTTTAAGTTTGGCTTTAATAAAGCAAGTAGTGAAATGTGCAATGAATTATACTGTTAGATGTTAAAACAGAGTTGTGCAATATGTCTGAATGCATTTAATTCAAGTAACTACTCATTTTAAATGTGACTTATAAATATGTATTACATGTATGAGGAATGGATGACTCAGGAACCATGAGAGACCTGGGCCTTGCCTTCCACTCCTAACTTGCTTCAAAGCCAGCTCAGCCTGACAATTAACCAAGGCCCGGAGCCAGAACGTCATTAACCACAAGCTGAATCTTATGTGGGCTGAAATTAAACATGCGCACCAACTGTTCAAGTCAGGATCATTTAAATCAAGCCTGAGGTGCCTGGCTGGACTGGGACCTGCAACGTGTGTTTCAGCAGCTGGTGGGTCCCAGTGTGCAGCCAGAGGCTCATTTAAGATTCCCAAAAATCAGGGCCCCGCAGCCGGGTCCATCACTGCAGTGCTACCCTTCCTGCAAATCCAGAAGCCTTTCCTGCCAGCCAGGAGGATGCTGTCAGCAGGAGGTGATGGGCTCGTCAAGCTAAACATCTCTCAGCAGCACCAGCTTCACTTTGAGAAACACCAAACCACCCCAATACTGAAAGGAATGGCCATAATGTGTTCTCCTAAAATACCTGTCAGAAGGCAAGGTCTCATTTGTCACGGCATTCTCTCATGTCTCCAGGGGATTTTGATTTTTGCTAAAATAACAAGTGAGTTCTCTTTAACAACAAAGAAAATCCAGCTAGAGATTTTAGGCCAGCTCATCTCATTTGCAAACTGAGAATACCTGCTATAGAGTCCCCAGAGTGCTATTTTGTGTGAGACCTTTTCAGTTTCTCTCCAGAACAAGATACAGAGATGAGCAGTTACGGTAGTTTGTATTTGCAAGAATTGTTTCTTAGTTTAGTAATTTTTTTTTGTCAGATCAACTAACCTGCAGCACACAAACAGAAATATCATTTATCAACAGAGCTTAAAATGAAAGCAATGAGAAAAGCACAGCTTTAATTACAACAAAGTTCCAAGTGCTTCAATTATCCAAGTTCAGAACCAATGTACTTTACCTGGAAATTGCCCCTGAAATAATGAATTCAATAAGGAAAATTCTTATATAGTCCAAGTTAAATTATTTAAAAAGGAAGAAAGAGGGTTCTTAATTATTTAATGTTTCACCAATAATTGTAGTTCAGTATAATGTTCACTCACTGGTGAACCTGATTTTCAAAGGAAAATTTATGAACATCAGTCAAACAAAAAACACCTGCCAGACTATAAACTCAGCCAGTGTTGTGCACATTCATTCCAACACAGCATTACCACATCAGCAAAAATCCAAGTCTTGACTTAAGGACAAATGTATCCAATAATTTATGTTAAAATATTTACACAGAAAAGCATGCATGATACACTTTCCTAATGCATTAGTAAAAAACAGTATGACCTCTCGCTACAATTTTTAAAAGCTGTGTTCTAGGTAAATGAGTTCAAGATGGGACCAAAGCTCTGGAAAATAGAAAGCTGTTGTACTTGAACAATCTAAGCTGCCAATCAAAATGTGACCATGGACATCTTGGGGGCATTTCATTCAAAAGTCACTAGGGATCAGTTTTAAAAGACAGCTTTAAATTAGCTGCATGAAATACTAGCCATGGCAAGTTTATCTGCATGGAGTCCTGGGAGCAAGGCTCAGGGAACACCAATTATTTCTCAATAAAAAGGTTTTACTGAGTGATAGATCAACAAGCCCAGCACAGGATACACAGCTGAGGCGGCTAAAACAGCACCTTGGTCAAACATAGTATGGATCTGCAAAGGATTATCATCATCCATTAATAACCCTATGTAAACCCTATGTACAGCAACTCAAGACCTATGGGACTAGTTCTGGAAAATCCTCGTGATGGCCAAAATAGCAGCTGTCACACTGGTGTCCCTAAAGTTTATTTACAGGGTCCAGAATTCAGCATATGCCCTTCCAGACTGGGGACTCGGGGCTTACAAACCTTCCTCGACCCTTCTCTGTCTTGAAGCCGAGCTGCCCAGAAGGAAAATCTGATACACTCACAAGTTTAACAACACAGCATTGATTTCTCATTTCAGCCCAAAGGAAAAGGAAAAAATGCCAAAAACCCCACAACCATTTCCTTGCAGCAGCAAAACAGGTTGTCCCTGGGTCACTTTGTCAAAGAATTACCTTAACCCCACTCTCTGGAAAAGATCAGAGAGTGTTTATCAGTAATGGCCTCAGATTTCACAGCTCCCAGAGCAGCAGAGACCAGCTGCACCATCATCCAGACTTTACAGTCTCATATCCTGTGGCTGGCAGGGCTGGAAATGATGAAAAATGTAGACTTCTGCTTCCCTGAGTGGACTACAACACTCAGTTGGGGTCTTGAAAAGCCTGAGGTCTCTTCCAATCAAAGACAGGGTTTTTAACAGCATAACACACTATTTTAAGTTATTTTTAGTGAGTTTAATGGCTCCCTTGGAATTGTGCAAAGAGAGACTTGTAGTAAGTGCAGCATCTGGCTTTGCAGGTGGGGAATACCAAACAAAGTCCCACTACAATTTTAAGGTCCTCTAAAAAAAACAAAATACAGATTAGGAAGTGGTGTGACATGGGGCAGTGCTTCACATGGCTGATGTGAAGGCCATCAGGGTAATTTAGCAGTTAAATTCCAGACAGATGATGCCACACATGTGTCGCACACCATGGCACAAACCCATGTTCCTTCCAACACAGCACACACACCAAACCGACAATGCTTCACTGTGGTATAAACCAGCCTTTGGTTGTTCTGTTTCTAAACTTCCGTCTAATATGGCCAAATTCAGTTTGCCCAAAGCTTCCCCTAGTATATTGAGATTAAGAAGTCTGGAGAATCTTCATCATGCCATGCCACTGTAAATTATCACAGCTCCACCAACTTTGCCCTAATATGAAACACCACAGAAGTGCTCAGAATCTAACAATGATGAATTCAACATGCCTCCTTCCACTATACTGATGTCAGCAGAGTTACAGCAATCTATGCAATACAAGGATCTGATCTGTCCTTTTCTCCTTATCAAAGCATTCGATCAAAATCAGTGACAGGCAAAAAGACAACCTTACTAAATTTGAGCAGCAGAGTCAGGCTTGTCACTAACATCATAAGAAAAAGGGAGGTATTTACATATGGGTACTTGCATATTCCTTTTTATAAGGCTTCACAAAGATAATAGCAAGATCACTTTCTTCCTCAGTAAAAACTAATGTGAAACCTCACAAAGGATCAGCATTTTCCCTTGCTCTTCCCTCCCTCCTTTCCTCTCTCCTGAAAAGCAAGACCTCAAGATATTTCAAATCTTCATTAGCTACTTCTCTGTCTGTAACAGCTTGGTGGCGTGGAGTGGCTCCAACTCCCTCCCTTCAATTCACCCTCGAGTCAGAAGGGTAAGACCCTGTTTCTGATACGAGGTGACAAAGAGCTCACACTGCTGAATGCCACTGCCACAGGTGACTCTTCCATCACCAGTGGCACTCCCTGCCCCACACCGCAGATCTGGAGTGTGTGGAACCACAAATGAGCTCACTCAGCTGCCCCAGATCTGCATCTCTCAGGATGCATTTCAAACAAGCGCATGCATAAATTCACTCATTTGGAAACCTGGTCTGTTCAAGAACTTGTTACTATGACAATTTAGAAGAAGCTGCTACAGATATGATTGATGAAACTTATTGATTAATTTTCTCTCAAGCTACATTTGAATTTAAAGTTTTCCCTAAACAGAACCAGTTGATGTTGGTTTGTTAGTATTCCAGGGACTGCAGCAATGTGCTTCAGCAGCGAAGGAAGTTCCATGATAAAATGTGTTCTCCAATCTGCATCTGTAGAGTAGCTATAAAGTCAGAACAATCCTGGCAAAATTTTTCATTATGTTTTTAAATATACTTATTTACATTTTAAATCACACATAGACAATATGAAATATCTTTCACTTAGACAGGTGGGAACAAGAAAACAGATGCATCCATTAAGCTTGAAACAATTCAATGAATTAAACAGTACTTGGTGAACACTTTGGTTTATGGATATAGCCTTTATTTAAACTTACTTGAAAAAACACAGCCATGGCTCCTACCACCCTGTTTTCTAGAACTGCTGTTCCAAAACTGTCGAAGTCATCAGGATTGTAGAAGTAAATCTGCATCTGCAAAAATCAAAACCAACAACAGAATCACATTAGTGTTGATTCATACAGATTTCACATGATGTAATGCATACACATTGTATGTAAACTCGGTGTTATGAACCTGAGATAAAGGAATTCTGCTAAACAATATTGTTTAACCAGCATCTTGATTAATAGCATGACTGCCCTGCCAGGACAGTAAGCAGGGAACAGAGTTGATGCAATGCATGTGATGACCAAACCCAGGAATAAACAGTACGGTCAGTCTGTTCAGATGGTAAACTTTGTGCTATCTGCCAGCATCTTTTCATTTCTTTGCATATTGAAGGCTCATCTCCAGCTCTGTTAAGTGTGCTAAACATATTTATCTCAAAATCCACAGAGAGTTTTGAAAGGGATTTCAATGTTTAGAGTTATTCCTTTACTCCTAAAGTAATTTGTAAGATAAAAGTCTCTCTCCATAGCAATGCATTTTTATGAGCCTCTGATAATTCAGGTCTATCAGTCAGGGTCACACTTCTCCCCGTCTTCAGTTAAATTTCATGACTTTTATTTTCAAAGCATTAGTAGTCCGCAAAAAGTATGAGACAAAACCAGATATACTGATGTAATTTTTAAATGAATAAATATTAATAATTACACAAACCCCAAGTAAGAGCAGGTGAGAACAATGATTACCCCAAACTAGCAAGTGTTGGAGTTACATAAATAGAGGAGGACCAAGAACAGCTTCCTCCATACACTCTGCTGGTAAACAATTCCACTCCACTACACACATGCCATGAATAAGGGCAGCCTACAGAGGCCTGTGGGTGCTCATGCTCTTAATTTCCTGTATGGTTCTTGTTCCACTTCCCACAGTAGTTGAGCTCCCACTTCTGCCAGCTGTCTGAACACACTGCTGCTTCTCCAGTAGTTGTTCAACCCCTCCATTCCAAAAGAAGCCCCTAGTGTTAGTCCATCTCTATCAGCCATGATTTGCTCCGAAGGATCTCGTTTAAAACATGCAACGCTCCTTTCTCTACACTACACCATGCAGGTGTGTACATGGTCACAGAATAAATTCAGTGTTGGTAATGTTTGTTGTACGTTTACCCTACACAACACAAATTAAAACCACATGCCCGATGGTGACAGCCAAGCAAAAGAACTGGACTTCACAACGATTGTTCCTGCGGCCATTCAGGGAAACTTCCAGATGGATTTCACAACCCAAACCAGCACTGGCGGGCTGATATGTATGCTCACTTGTTCTCATTGATGCCAGAAAAAAAAATATCTGTTCCTGGCTATGAAATGGGAATGGACCCCTCGGCTTCTCTGCCACTGGCCTCTTGTTGAACCTGTGCACTCACTCTGCTGCCCATCACCAGTACCTCCCCTTTTCACAGCATTACAGTGATGATAAGAGATAGGCACACAGCTCATAGTTTGAGGGAGAAGTAAGGTCTAGCTGAGACTGCCCATGCCTCCCAACACACTGCTGGTCTGACCATGGCTCCCTCTTGCAAGTCTGTCTGCAAGACCCAAACACTTGTTTGGGTTTTTCCAAAATAGTGCTGCATGACACATCGTACTACATTCACAAATGCACTGTTTTTCTCATATATTGTGTATGCCAGGAGAGATTATACCCTCTTATCTTGCACAGATACATTCCTACTCACATTTACTGATTCCCAAGCTTCTGACTGTGTATACTGGCTGTAATGGATAGGTGCTTTGCTAGTATTATACAGTTAAAGAAACATCACCGCATAGGGAAAAAGGCCAACATGAAGATCAGAGCATTCACAGGTAGAGGTACTTTTTTCAGCAGGAGGAAGACCACACTCCAAATAGCCCACAAAAAAAGAAAAAATTTGGCACTCACACTAGTTTTATAAAATTTGAAAGCAATTTTCTTCCCTTTCTTTGGCCTTCCTATTCCCAGCATACCCACAGCACACACACAGATGCTGACAATATCTCACAAAGGTGGTGGTGTGTCCAGATTCTGACAACTTGTGCTTTGAACAAATGCAGAGAAAGGTACAGCCATTCATTGATGTAGAAATTAAAACCAGTTTGTTTCAGGTAGAATTGCTTAAACTTCAGTTTAGCCAGCACAGAACAAAGCTGACAAAACACTCACAAATTACATTTTGCTCCTCTCTAAAATAAAGTCTGATATTATCTATACCTTACATAAAACATTTCACTATATAGTCCTCACAGGAATTTATGAAGAAAAGCACCACTGAGTGATGTTCAGCATATGCCAGAATCATTTTGGATCAATTTTGCTCATGGCGTTTTAAGGAAATTAATTTTTACAATATACTCTTGCATAGCAGTGCAAAGGGCTTTGGTAAAAGTTTTTAATTCTGATCTCTCATCTTAGCAGTGCAATCTCACAGCCTAATCAAGAACCACACTCTGCCTTGATTACCATACACATTTGAGCATTTTACCACTGCTCCTGGTATTTTTCCAGAGAATGTGGTTCCTCTCTCTGCATCCATCACGTCAAGGGGAACTGTCTTGTATGAAAAATTATTGTCATCTGTCATACAGTAGCTTCCTTATGTGCTCATACAGCTAGAAGGAACATTCTAGGAGTAGAATATCTGAGGAATCGCTATTATATAATTTACACACGCATACCCTGCAAAAACAATGTTAAAAAGACAGTAAAGTTACACCCTCAAAGCCTCGTGGTTCAGGCTGCTCATAAAACCACACCTGGACACCGCTGAGCATTAGTATTATGACAATTTTCTAATTATGGGATCACATATTGTTCTCTTCCATAATACAGCCTCATCTGTTTTCCCCAATTTACAATAAAATGCAAACGTATCCAATGTATTTTTGTTCTTTTATTCATAATATACATCATATTGAATGCATTTACCAGTAGACAGTTAATATTTTCTATGGGTGGGATAAGGTTCTTTATGTACAAAGTGAGAATAAGGCAGTTAACTGTAAAATTAATTTCACCACATACTTAAGTGGCCTAAACATGCTAGAAAATTTTCATTATTACTCCTTATTATATAATTAGTATATACAATATATGGTGCACTTGCATATAAATGACTTCTACTGTCTCTGCCTGGGACGTACAAAGCAGCAGTACAGAATGCAACAAAGAGGCTTTTAGCTAAAGAAAATCTGGAGCTGATTATAACATGCTATTTGTGAAATGCGGAATGGAGAATCACCCAAGCTTACACATACAACCTGAATTGTGGCGCTGCCTGATTTCAGCCCCATACAACATCATTTTTTGTACATTTTTTCATGTGATTTCACAACAGCTTCTATTTTCCAAAATTAAAAAATTTAACGGCTGTGAATCCTGCAGTAATGGGAAAGCCTGAAATGTCCTTCGTAGTGTGACACCTGTCTGCAGTCAGAATGCTCTGTTCCACACATCCCTGCTGACTGTGCACCAAACAGCCTTCCCGGTGGCACAGGTCCAGGAGGGTATGAGTGTCCTGTTCTCTATGGCACAATATATGAGATTTACAAGACTTTTACATCTAGCCTCACGACAACAAACAAGGCTGAGAAAGGCTTACATAGCCTTCCTTAATCCCAGATGTGCAACATGGCAGTGTGCTTGCATTTACCTTGTAAAGAGGTATCATAAAAACCATGTGTGTCCAAGCAAATTGAAATTTTCAGTATTTTGGTAAAACCAAGCTGAGACAAACCATCCCTAGTGAAACAAAGGTACTTTTCCTGCAGGAAGACACTCTCCATCCTAAAATGCTACCACAACTACTACTGCAGCTACAGAGCTTTACCAAGGCAGGGAGAGGGCAAGAGTTTGTTTTTAAAGGAAAAACTTCATGCTTTGACACTCTTCACACTATAAAAGAATTGTTTTCAAACTTCAGAGAAATTTGCTGTACAGCACAGATTTAAGCCTGAAAAAAGATCACTGAAGGCAAAATCTTCAGACTGTTACAAGTGCCTTAAAATAGAGGATTAGAGAGAAAGCCCTCACTCTGCCATTACTCAGGAGATAATCACCAGTCACCCTAAGAAAACATGTCATGTTTTCTAGTCTCTGCTGTCCAGGAAGATCCAGTGGCCAACCATTACAGTTTCCAAGCACTTCAGGTCTATTCCCAGCCTACAACACTTAACACAAATGAATACACCACATACATCCAACATGTGGGTGATTCTCCAGTGTCGGCGCGGGGTACCTCTTGTGTTCTTCTGATCAGAGTTCTTATTAAAGAGATGGGACTATCATGGTTATACACGATTTATTACTTAAAATAACAAACAAAGCATCAGTCTCAGAGGCTGTGAGGTTTAGCAACAAGTTGCCATAACGAAGGATAGTCACGAGTTTCAAGGTTACATGGAAATTTATAACTTTTTGGTCCAATAAGCAATTAACATAAAACTTTGTTTTGACTTGATAACCTATCACCTTTGGTACTTTTCAGTGCAATGTGTCTGCGTTTCAACCAATTATCTGCCGGGTCACGTACACCCATATAATTCTATTATAACATCTAAATTCTTAACTTAAACTATAAAATCACATTACTATATGTAATAACCCTCCACCATATTACCCAAAACATATTCTTACCTATAACTACAGAAACATAGGTTTATGATTGTCTTGCTTAAGGTCTATATATCTTGTCATCACATCAACCCAAGTTCTTTCCAGGGCTGTAAATCAAGCCCATTACTGCCTGTAGAGTTTTTTACTCCTCTGTTTCCCACACTCCAGCCTGGAGAGCCTTTGCCTTCAAGCTCCTACCCCTCCACCATGCCCTGGGGGCAGGAAATTGCCTTCTCCTCAGGACAATCTACTCCCTGCAGAAACATCTTTTTTCAACTGTGTTCTTCCAGCCTCTACAGAAACCTGGTGTTACCCAGGCCTGGCAAAATGTCAGGCCCTGCTCTATGCTTAGATTTTAATGCCAAACTGGGCTGCCACCATGCTGATGTTGTAAGGACAGGCTGTCCAAAATGTGCGTATTACTGAGAAATACTGCCCACCAGAGACGAGTTCTGATTTTATTAAATGCAACTGCCTCAGAATGACTAAACCCTCATTATGAAATGTCACTGGCTTGCAAAAACTGAGCCTGCTTCCAATGAAGGGCTTCTCCCCGCCACCCATCCACAAATAAAAGGCTCTGTCTCTCTGTTTGGCATGACAGGCATCCAGACAGAAATCACCATTCCCACACATGACATCTCTTTGCTGTCTTTACCCCACTACAAAGACAGAAAGTTTATATCCAATACAGACTATCATGGCCAAACTCATTCAGCACTTATGAGAGAAAAGCCACAATGAACATCTGAAAGATCCCAGAAGATGTGAGCGAGTTCAAAGCGATTCTAAGAGACTGGAAACCAAGCAAGTACATTTTCCATAGACAGATGCCAAGTATTTTAAAAATAAATAATTGAGACTTTTAAATTGGGCTGCTATCACCCTGTGCAACCTCCTACAGCAGATTTCTCTTTAGATTAAAAAATGAACAAAGGCTCATTGTGCTAGCACAGATGTGGAGTACAGAATATTCAGTAGTATCAGGAATTCTGGTGCAAGGGAAAAGATCATCAGAATTAGCTTTCTGCTCACTTCCTTCCAGCAATCCAAGGACTACCATGCAATTTAAAGCATGGTAAAAAAGCATAAAAAATTAAAAATTTTTATAGACCAACCAATTTTTTGATGAGTCAGGCAGCAAGATGCAGAGGCAGCAGCAATGTGGTTTATTATGTACTGCTTTAGAGACTGAGAGTATTTTCAGAAGAGCACAACACCCTGGCAGCGCAGGTAGATTGCAAATCTTTGCAGAGTGGTGAAACAAAAATTTTGAAATGTTTGCTTTAAATGATTGAGCTAAGCACTGAATATACTAATTCTTAATTAGTGCCTTTGCTGCTTACATTTTAAGAATAAATTATTCTCAGCCACTTTTACAACTGGATGTAAAACCTCTTGCACAAAAATAAATTCTCTGCTAAGATTATGAATCATACATTACTTTTCTTAATTGAAAGCTTGCACGTAACTTACTTTTGCTCTAAATATGTGCACAGATTTCCAGTGAACTGGATGATGTGATCCATTTGGCTGGAATAAAAATTTTCTACAGACATAATGTAATCTTCACTGCAGCACTAAAAATTCAGAATAACTGTCCTGCAGTCTGTGTGTTTACTGGAGTGTGAGATGTACACTGGGGCAATAAACTTTGATGTTTGACTTCTCATTATATTCTCTTTAAAAAAATCCATAAAACTTATTATTTATAACACATTCAAAATCTGCTTAGAAAAGGCAGGGGGAAAAGTGAAACGTGATGTTTTTCAGTTCTCCTACCAGAGCTTGATGTAATAACACAGAGTATATTGCATTCTTTTGAAAAGATAAAGTTGAACAGGAGCAGATAATGGCATGTTTTTCCTGCCTAGTCTATTATTCATCAGTGGATTTTTAACTATAGTTAGGCAGGTAGAGAGATGTATTTTGAATGTCATAAGTCGGTATTCTACAGTGCCTAAAAGTGTGCTGGGTAAAATTGCAAAACAAAGAGTCAGACACGGACTTTATCCTAATGTAACTGCAACTTGATAATGAATACAATGCTAGGCTGAAAAAAAATGAAAGGAGCTGAAATAACAGGAAGAACAAAGATCATGCAAGTGAAATACCAGAATTTAACTCAATTTAGATGTCTGTATCCCTTAGAAGTATGGTAAATTTCCCTTTCATCTTCTTTAACAGTAAGCATGAATTCTTGTTTTGTTGTCTCCAAACAACGCAGTAGGTGTACCTATGCTATAAATTGAGACTAAGCAGTTTCACAGTCTTTTTCAACCTGAAAGGTGGTAGTTGTTGCACATTCTGCCCATAAGTCTGCATTTAAACCTGTGAGTGGCGCACTGACAGTTCAGTAGAACAGGGAGGAAACCCAGCGCTCATGGGATCACCCTGGGCTCCCATGCATTGTTGGATCACGGCCACATCACTCAATATCTTGAGCATTAAGTCCTGAATGTTAAGAGAGAAGGATCTCGGCAAGCCAGAAACTTCCTTGATTTCTACTGCCAGAAATAAATACCCTTTAGGCCTGCTCCCATTCCTAACATGAAAATCCGTCTCACGTGTACACAGTGAGTCATTACACAAGGAAGACCCATTTGATGCTAAAAAGCTGCATGTTGCATTCATCTGTATAACTGTAATATGAAAATAACGGTGTCAGTGTTTATGCTTTCCATAACATGAAACTTTTTTGCAATTGCTTTGTACTCCAAGTAACAGCCATATGATTCACCATGAAATGAAGTCTGGAAAATCATTTTGGATAAATGGAACTATAAATTCAATAGAATTTCCATGACAACATAGATTGCACCACTCCACCACAAGTGAAATGTTATAAATCATTCAAAACCAACAAAAAATCGGCAGTAAATCTTCTCTTTCACAGTGCAAAAGATCCTTGAATTACAGAGCTGTGGTTATTACCTTCCAGCGCAATGCCTCTTGTTTCTGATCCTCCTTCCTCTGTGTTACAAGTGTTGTTTCATATTTGACCTCCTTCCAAACACAGGAGATTATAACACTAACATTTTCATACTAAGACATAAACAAGAACTGAAGCATAACATGCAGGAAGCTTTTTTGAACCTTTCCTTCTCATCTCCTAAAAACGTTTCAACTATCTTCATCCTGTGGTAATTATACCTGTGTATCCAGATACATCACAGCATCTTGTTAGACACACAAATTTAGGAGGCTCTCTTTCTGGAAACATGGGTGGTAAGTGTACAATAGGGTGCTTAGTCAGCTCATAAGAGGGATATGAACCACATGTCCAAGGGATGGAAGAGATCCAAGGAGAGGAGGTAAAAATAAAAAAAGGATAAAAAATTGCACCACACAGTATTGCTCATTTGTACCCCTCCATCAGAGGATTCCTGAAAAATGGTATTTCACTTCAAGACCAAGGAACCGAAATGATGTGATTCCAGGAGAACCTTCACTGCAGTTTTAAAATCTCTGTGGCTGTTGTCTTCATGCCTGTAAGAAAAACCTTGAAAATGCAAGGCTCTTTCCCTCCTGAAAAGATTAAGAAGCCCATGAAAACAAAGGAGAGGAAAATAGTTAAGTATTCTGGGGTTTGTGTAGAAGTAGGAATATTTCTTAAAAATCAAGTCTTCTGGTATCTTGAGAAGTGGCAACCTATTAGCCCTTAGACTACAAAGGCTACTACAGAATTTCTGCTATCTTGCATTGATCACTGCCCATTTCTGGGCCTCAGTTCCTCATGTGGTCACTGCCTATCCCTTCTTTAACTGGATGTTTTATGAAAAAAAGTTTGAAAAATTTGAAATTAATGGGAAGAATGACACACAGTTGAAAACCATGTGAAATTAAGTACCACGTGGAGCGTTACTGGAGGAAAAAACCTTTGAGGTTGCTGTTAATTTGCTTGATACTGCACTAAGGAAGAGTCACACAGGTACCTCATGGAGAGAGTCTGTTGCCTCCTTAATACTGGTACCAACTTCAACCAGCTCATAACTAACAGAAGATGTCAGGAGAAGCTGTTTGTGCTCCATCCCTGAGGTGTTCAAGGCCAGGCTGGACAGGGCTCTGGATAACCTGATCTAGTGGAAAGTATCCCTGCCCATGGCAGGGAGTTGATAACAGGTGATCTTTAAGGTTCCTTCCAACCCAAACCGTTCTATGCGATGTGGTTCACATCCCCTCTATGAGCTGATACTGCAGGAATTCAGTGCACGTAATTACTGCAGGGCAGTGCATCTACACACCCAAGGGCATCTTCCTAGGCTCTGGGAGGCCAGCTGGTGTCTTTCACTGGTCTTTACCTTCTCTACCAGAGACTTTTTTGTTTATTTATTGAGTAGCTCCGAGTCTCACTTACAGTGGCTTTGTCTAATGGTGGCATATTCCAAATAAGACAGTGGAAACACACAACATTGCGGCAAACTTGGCTTCCTAAAACTGTCCAAATGGAAAAATTAAAGGCAATACTGAGCTGCTGTCACGGCTGAAAAACTGAAACAGGCAATTTAGAAAGCGGCTGAGCACCAAATGACACAACAACCAAAAACAAGCTGGATGGACTAACTGTATGAACAGAATAGCTCTGAACTCCACCCAAAAGTGGCTGTTTTAGATACCGTCTTCATCTACTTCCCATGGCCTTCCTAAAGAAAAACAACACTACTGAAGAGTTTTAAGCTTCAAAATACCCAAACTGTCCATACTTCACCTCATCTTTCAGGAATCCATTTACTTTCCTAAACATCAAGAAGTGCTGCCAGAATGGAGAGAACTGGGATTTCCTACCAAAAATACTCCAGCACTCCTCAGGAAAAACAAAGGGGCTGCACTTGAAGAATAAACCCCATAAAAGCATACTTTTCCTAGCATGTGTGATTAATACAATTTCATATGCCATTCACTTTAAAGATGCACTAGCACAAGTATTCATTCCTCTGAGAGCTTATATCTTAGCAGATTTCTCTTTTTGCACTGTGGAATTCAAAATGTCCTCTCTGTGTGGTCTTTTTTGTTGTTGATGATGAGTTTCTTCTTCTTTTTTTTTTTCCAGTGGAAGAAAGCAAGGTCTTACAAGAGGTTTAACGAACTTCCAAATGCCTCAGAACAAATTCTGAGGTATTTATAGTTTCACTCTGGATTCAAAGCTATGCAGCAGATGGGGCACATTTTCAGCAGCATTTTGCTGGGCAAAAGGCCATTTCTATCTCTGAGGGGATGTGAAATCCTCCAGGCTGTACACTTGCAGAGTTATTTTTATTTATGAACTGTGAAGTAGATGGACAGTTACAGCAGAACCAGGTCAGGACAAGAGCTTACTTGGAGGGTAAAAATAATATGGGTTTTCTCATATTTTGCAGAATACACCTCTATCTAGACCCTCATCATAACGTCAAAGGCAGAGCAGAGTGCTCAGCACCGTTCTCAGTAGCTACTTGCAGATTACTGGAGGGATGTGTAACAGCCTGTGCTGCAGGGACAGCACTAGTTCTGTCACAGCTGTCCCATTGGAACATGAGGGATTTTTCCAATGCAGCTGCTTAATGGGGGTGTTTTATTTCAAGATTCTCAAAAGGGTTTAATACGCAAGGAGTGAGTACACTATATCCTTTCTAAAACTCAGGATCACCTGAAAATACCTCAAATTGAAATCTTTCCCCCCCATGGGCTGCCTACCCAAATTCCCCAGTCTTGGAAAACCTTACATGTAATATCTCTGTACTCTGTCTCTAATTTTCTATGTTTCTCTACCCTTATCCTACGACTGTTTTACCAAGCAGAAAGTGAAGTCTGCATACATCTGAAGTGCAGTGTTAAGAAATTTGTAAACTTCTTGTCTTAAGTGACTTTGTGTACAGACACACACACACAGAGTAGCAGAGTACACCATCTTAATGGCCCCAGTGTGTTAAGGACATGATTCTGGATTTACGCTAACAAATCAGAAAGAACTAGACTTCAGCACAGCAAGAAGCAAAATACTCAGGCAAGCAGCAAAACTGACAGAAAAGTTAAAGTGCTGGAAATTGTGTAGCCTTTTAAAGTTAAACCATTGTCCACTGTCACATCTGCAAACCCACTACAAACACGTTTTGTAATGGTCTTTTGCTAAATGTTGAAGTTATTCTTCCATGCCTATGAAACAGAAACACAGCTCTGATTCTCACCCCCTCCCTTGCTCATACCTGTCTGCAGATGCCATGTTGAGACTCCTCTGGGGCATCTGACGCTGCTGCTCCCTTGTGGCATCACCTTATATAATGTGACTAAAAACAACCTCTCAGCTTTAACGCTTCCAATTTCTTACAGACCCATTGATGTTGAAAGAAAGAACGCTGAAATTCTTTGGAGTCTCAAAGAACACAACAGTGCCACCAGACTGGCATTTGAGTCCAAATTTCCCAGGCTTTGGTTCAGTACAGCTTTTGGAGCACACTCTTGGGAGGTATGCCCAGTTGCGTCCCTGCTCAGCCAGGCTCTGCGCAAGTTTCGTCCCTTCCCTCGACTGTATTTTAATAATAGAAACTATTTGCAAGCCCAGGAGTCACATTTCCAGTCTGGCTCACACCTATGTATTTCTGAAAGCATCTCTTCTGCCTCAGCATCTCACACCCAAACAATTCACTTGTGTAATGGACACCAGAGAACCTGTAGTTTTCAGTGTGACAGCTGCTGGCTTCTTGCCAAACTCTTGGTGTCTCTGGCTCTAGAGGTGCCCAACCAATTTAATTCTTGCTCATGCCACTCCTGTCACCACCAGCACCAGATACTTGGATTGTGCCAGCAACCACAAATGGGAACCAGGAACACTCCAAACTGGTGCAGCCTCTCCCACCCCACAGCAGGGAGAGCTGCCCCAAGTTGCCCAGGGCCAGGGCTGGGCAGATACCACCTGCCACACAAATACACACCAGTATGTGCTACTGGTGCGTTCACCTCTCCTGGTGTCGTTCTTTCACAGGACGAGATGCCTCAATGGAACTTTTGAAATATGAGAGTTGCACAAATAGTCTTTCTTGTAAGTCTGATAATTAACCTGCATAACTAATTTCCCTCCTTGCAGCAGGCATAAGTTGGAATAAATAGTCTATTCAATACCTACTGAGAGAAGATTTCTATATTTCATGTTTACTTTAGACAAGTACGAAACCCTTTGGACAAAGGGCCTCAAAGAGTCAAACTCCTTGCAGTTTCAACAGAGTGCCCCGAATAATACATAAAGCAGCTATGCTCTTATCCCTAAAACCACAGGTGTGAACCAGATGTCATGCTTATCTTCTCTTGAGATTACAGCAACCACATGCCTTTAGAATATTAAGTAAGCTTCGGATGAAGGAACCTGAAATATATTAAAAATGTGGCACTGAAGTTAAAAATTCAAATATTAACCTAGAAATCACTGATTCATTTAAGAGTCTGTTTATACCCTGTGTTCTGTAAAAATTGTATTTCTTTTATTTAACCTTTTTATAACAAGATGTATTATGAGTCACAAATCTGAGATAAAACTATTTGCATAAATCTCAGTATTGGTAAGCAAGATTTTGCCAAACAGATCTTTCAAATATACCACCACCTATTAAACACGCATCGTGGCTCAAGAAACAGAATTCAAGTTAGAGCCCTAATTTAAATTTTAAAATTTCCTATTATTGTAGTAAAGATTTAGAAAAGGGTGAGCATATGCTGTACTCAAATATTGAAAGGAGATTAAACCCAGAAAGGTATCTCAAAGAGAATTTTAAAGCAAACAATACACAGTAACAAGAAATGGTGCAAATGTGCTCTAACCATACAGCCTTGAGCATAACCAGTCACCTAAAAATGCACAGCCAGAGGATTATTCCAAAATGTTCAGTTTTAAGAAAAATAACAATTTCCTCACTCAACGAGCTAACATCACTAAAATATGTGTTTGTTACTGGGGACATTTCATGAAAAGAACCACATGGTCCTTCTCACCAGATGCACAAAACATCCTGCCCCAGAAGATTGCAAAGGTCATACTCCCATTGCAGTATTTAGTCTCTTAAACTAGGTCAAGGCACCACCTCCTGACTCCTGTGTTGATACTTTGGGAGCAGCAGAGATTGCTGCAAGGGTGAGGGTCTGTTGTCCCTGACAGAGGGTTCATGTCTTACTTCAATTTTTGCTCAGCTTTCCTCCTCCACCTTGGCTAGTTTCATTCTTTAATCCAACATTCTAGTTTCCTTCCACAGCATTCCCTGTCAAACACACACACACTCCAAAGGGTGTCAGCAGCTAATGCTAACACTTCACTAAGAGAAGTCTGCTAGGTCATTTTACGACAGAAATATTGCAGGTTTGTAATTAGAGTCCTACATAAGAAAGCCTGTGTTTACTCAATAATCTCCATATTCACTTAACAGATGCATGCATCTCCCTCTCTAACTATAGAGAAATGGTGGTGAATGTGACCTGAATCCAACAGCTGTAATGTCACCCACTTGATCTTGAGGGAGTTGAACTACCTTGTTCACATACCAGTATTCACCAGTGACCCACAGCCTCATCCTGCCCTCCAGCAGCAGGGCCTGTGACTTAAGGGGAAAAAGCATCCAACATCTTGGCTCACTCATGTCAATAAAACAGAGTATGAAGAGTCATAGGTTAAGGTGTTAACATGACCCTGTCTGAAAAGTGAAACTTGGTTTGCGTTGAGAGCACAGACCCAGGCTGCTCAGCTCCATGGCAACACTAATGATTTAAACATCTTTATAACTTTTAATTGAAGATATAGGAGAAAAGCGAGAACAGTACAAAAAAATTAAAGAATTTCAAATATAAAAAGTGAGTCTTGTAGCTTCACCTATGCCTTATCCCCATCTCTGTTAGCAAATGTGTTTTTCTTACAAAAACAGTCTATGGATGGCATTAAACGCAGTGAAAAACATTTTCCTTCAGGAAAACAGGTGAGACAGGCTACATCTAGTTCTGGAGTCCAGTCCTAATTTCTGCAGAAAAAAACATGTAACAGCAAAAGGAAAAGAAGTGCAGAGCCAGATAGCTCAGCTTCTGGGACTGATACTTGCAACTTCATTACTATGGAAAGCAGGCAATGAAAGTGGCTGTTATCAGCCACTTCAACACCTGGTAACTCCTATCAGGCGGCACAGGACACAGCTTTTCCCTTCCTTGCCAGGCATGGGATCACAGCAGCGCTGTGAAAGGGAGTGTGTCTGGGCTCACTGTGCCAGGCTTGTATTGAACAGACGGAGGAAAATGATAGGAAGGAAAACAACAGAGATGGGGGAAAGAAAAGGACAAAGAAAGAAAAGACAACATCCCTCTCTCTCACACCAAAGGGCTGTTAAGACTTCACTGAAACTGGTGGCAGCTCTGGTAGTTTCCGGTTGCCCTGCTACTCTGAGCAGTTCAAAACACATTCAGGATCACGACTGGCTTTCTTTAACACCCAGTGGTTGCTGGGTTGGTAGTACAGGGTCCTGACATCCCAGGAGATTGTAAAATTCAAGTATTTCAGTTTGTCTCCTTCCCTTCACCAGTTATCATCTGGCCCTTTCACTGCCAAGATCTCCCATCACACAGCCTGGCAGCCAAGGGCTATGGGCGGCACCAGCATATCCATCAATTATGTCCAGAATTGTTTTGTAAAAGATTTTACAAAACACCAGCCTGATCGGCTAATTTCCAGCTCCATTTCCAGCTCCCCTCTCATTTAAGCACATAGCTTGGAAGGTAATTTGATGGGTTTTATATTATTTCAAGCTGTTCTCTTTCTGCTAAGTTTCTTAACAATGCTCCACACAGATCTTGTGTAGAGCAGTGTGGTCATGGCTATTGTCTAATACTCCAGGCTTCAGCAATATAGCTCTGAAGAGTTCTCATAAAACACTTGATTACAGCTACAGGTGCATCAGGCTCTGTTAAATCCTCTTTCCAACCTGTATTTACTGCTGACTGCTAGCAATTCATTTCCCAAGGGGTTTCATAATTCACGATCTTTGATACATTGCTGGAAAAGTGTTCCTTTCCGTGGAATGGGTACCTTCTGTCTTTCTGGACTCAGAATCTTAGCTATACTGTGAAGCATAACAAGTAACATTTATTTAACTTTGTTGAAATTTCACAGCCCTGTGTAATCATGCACCCAGAGTCACCTTTTCCAAGCTGAGATGTCACAACAACTATTTACCTTTTTTTCTTGTCACTGAAGGCCCTCTATTTTTTTGAACATACACAGCATTTTTTAGGATGGGCAGTCACAACCACTCAAATCATATGTACCATGGAGTAAAGATTTTTCCTGTTGATTGCACTAATTTCCTAATAATTTCAAATCTTCCTCCTTGCCTTTTTGCTGCTTCTGAGCACTGAGCTCACATGTTCAGATGGCTCTCTGTAAAGACTCCAGGAATACTTCCTTGAGTGGCAATAACTATTTTAATATTCATTACTCTATGTGCAAAGTCAGTCTTCTTTCTAACCTAGTTAAACTAGAAAATGAGATTTATAGGATCCTGCTTTGTGTGTGTCTGCATACGACATGCCAGACCTTTATAATAATTTTAGAGTGCACTGACCAATTTGATCAAAACCCAACTGCTCACTCGGGTTCTCGAAGACTCAAAGACACGCATGCAAGTGCCTTTGCAGCTGCAAGTAACTTTGCAGTTAAGTGGCAAAGTTAAACAGAGACCAAATTAGTTTCACAAGTATGGATCAAATATTGAAGACATTGAAGACACTCCCTATCCTCCTTCACAGAGCACTTCATCATCATGCCCAGCATGGGCAGCCGACACTCCACAGGCTGTCACATCCCCTTCAAACTCAGCAACGCTGCACACAGATAACCTGAGGCTTTTTCGACTTGAGAGCACTCATTTCTGCACCTGGGGATGTTATACGTCACACAATGTACCCACTTTGTTTTGCTCAGTGGGAATGCTATAAGTAGGTGCAGATGCCCCCGAGTCACTGAGAGAATACCAGCATTTGAATCTAAGCATACATAATATTACTAGAAATCCACCATTCTGTTAAATATTGTAACATGGTAACTTTAATCATAAAGCCTCTCAGTATTTAAATACTTCAGGCACTGTAGACATTTATACAACTAGCAGTAGATGAATTTTCAGATAGATACTTCTGAGTAATTATCCTCTTGACACAGCACCAATTGCTAAATAATGCCTCAGTTCAATAGCATGTAGCTATTATTCCGGGCACTATTAAATCTCTCAGAAATGTAACAAAGATGGTGATAAATATCTTACACTCCATTTCAGTCTTCATGTGGATGAGGAATAGGACATTTTGCCTCACCTGTTAGTTGGAGTTCAAAGAGAATTCCCTAGAAAATTAGGAGGTAGCCCCTCCTGCTTGCTCTAATAAAGCAGGGTATGCAAATTTGTTGTAGACATTAGCAAAAATTCCTTAGGAGCAAAATTAGCACTCAGACTCATAGGGAAAGCTGTCTTAGCAAAACATATCAGAAGAATAACTGGATGGGATAGCTGAGTGGGAACTCCTAGGAATGCCAAAATCCTTACAGATTAGCTGGCAAGGAACAACTGTTCTGTGCCCCCAGAACATCCCTCTGTCATTCCAGGAAAGAATTGCTGAGCAAAAAAAATAGAACAGAAAGAGTAGTCAGTCCAAACTTCAGTGAATCAAGGCATGACCACAGAGATAGTTTTCAGATGAACCTGCTTTTATGTAACACACAAAGCTCTAGTATATCAGGAAAATGCAGACCTCTTGTTCATATAAAACATTGGCCTTTGTTCATGCTCCCTTAAGATGCTTTTCCTAAACCTCCGCCCACTTGCATATTACTTACCACTAATAAAAGAGCCTGAGGAAAGAAATTTGCATTCTCTGGTCACCAGAGGTCTGTGAAGAGAGAGATTCAGCATGCTGGTCCATAGAAAAGGTTGTCTTCTCATGGTCAAGAGTAGAAACATGGAAGAAAACCCCATAAAAATACTTGTCTCCTCATCCTGCCACCCTCTCTTGCCACAGTGGGGTTCCAAAGCCTTTAGAGATGGTGAGCTCTCCAAAGCAAACCATGTCAGATTGTGTTTGCCTTCATGCTAGTGCTCAATGTCCTGATTTAATTTCAAAAGCAGCCATCAACAATAGAAGCCGCCTCCTTAAACACAGAAAGCCAAAGTTAAAATTACTGCAATAAAGCCAATTTGTAGCCACTATCAAGTAGTTTCATCATCATTTATCAGTGTGTCATGAAATGCTCCTTTTCTTAATTCCACTTCGAATGATGACTGAAAACAAGATGAAGGATTTGATAACTTGCTGCCCAAAAATTCCCACTGTACTTTCCTCCTCATTAGAAAAAGTTACCATTAAAAATGAGAAAGACTAATATGGAAGTGCCAGATTTTAAGCCATGATTGAGGGCTTTACATTAAAAAAAGCTCCAAAATAAGGACACTGAAGTATCTTTAGGTGTGCAATAACCTACAGCATTTTAACACACACACACACACACACACACACACACACACATATATATATGTGTGTATATATATGTGTATATATATATGTCACTTTGGGTTCAGTATATGATAAATTTCCATTAGTAACTCACTGACAATTGAAGCACAGCTGAATACTAAATAAAGCCACGAGGCTGCTCTGCTAAACCCTCTTGTGGAAAAGAAGGATGGTCTGAAAACTAGGGGGAAAAAAGCATACGTGTGAGGTCGAATCACAAGCACTTCTGTGGCCACTAAAGGGAGAGAATCGGAAGGATGTGGTCACTCCAGGGCACATGGTCACCACATGATGGAATCACGTGCCCTAGACCTGAATGTGGCCATAACCTTGACCTGCAAAAGGTCTACCTCTGAACAGCTGTATTACACCTTGCTTCAGTTTCTGTGGGTCAGTAAGTCATCAAGAGAAACAGAAGCAGCAACTTCCTCTGTCTTCTCATCCCAAAATTAACTGAGATTTAATAAATGCATAAGATAATTTTCAGAATCTTACATGGAAGAGGCATCTAGACCTGCTGGCACAAAGCTCTGGTGTATTCTGCTGTGAGTTTGTACAGATGAAACCCTCCTTTGATGCTATCTTAGGATTCAGTTAGTGACGGTTCAGTGAGAGAGAATATGAAAGAAGTTCATGTCCTTAATAAATATAGTGAATTTATTATTCTGAATTCAGGACCCTCTCTGAAGTTTCAGATCTAGGATTTCTGTATCTACAGGTCATTCCTCAGGAAGCCACACTCCCATCTGTAGATGTTCAAAACCTGGTAACACTAACAGTCTCCACATCAAAAAAATCATGCTATCTATAACTATGTGATGCCAAATTTAATCTTCTAGAATTTAACCTTCTAGACAAATTCAGGAGTATTCATGGACACATATACTGAGTTCTGTCTCTATTAAATTACCTTTTCAGAATGTAAAGCATTTGACCAGTGCAACCTGACAAGTGCCAGATGAATGCAGTAAGTTACAAGCAGAGCAACACAGTCCAATCAATAAGTTTATGTACATGTTCTTAATTGTATCAGGTAAATACTTCTTTTTTACCCACACATGGATAAAACAAGATATAACAGTCCTGTGCTAGACAGGGAAAAATCTCAGAAGTGGGATGCTTAGAATAAAATCAAAGGTCAATGAGAAGGAGTGCTCGCTGCAGGAGGCTCACTTTGAAGCCACCCATGTGTAAACTGCTCAGACCTGGAGCAGCCTCCTTGCTTGGTGTTTGTACAGGATCCAACCTGACAAACACGAAGCCTGGTTCAAAAGATGCTACAGTCACAGAAGCCAGCAAACCACAGGACTTCCGCACAGTATTTTGAGCTCAAAGAACCTTAACAAAGAGGCAAGAGTTCCTTGGATTGTCTCTGGCCTATCTAGGCATGCAAACATTTCTGGGGGAAGGCAGTTTAAAGATCTAATGTATTGCATAACATAAACTACTGGAGCCATCTTAGGGGAGATTTCCTCCTCCTTCCTTCCATATAACAACCTGATTACAGTCACATACTGTACAAATCTGAGTTTGTAATCACTATTATCTTGCTCTTTTCCACATTAACAGCAGCAAGGCATAGATAAGGATGAACTTGCCTCCATGGCAATAATGTCAGGCATTTTACTAAATCCATGATATAAAGAAATTTCCCCCACTGTTAGATGCCCTTTATCACATGCATGTTGCATCTTACCAAGAAATAGTTACATGTGCATGTTTTTAAAAGATTCAGGGCTTCCACATAAATAAACACACACAATACACCCACAAGCTTAGGGAAGCAACAGATTCATTTTCAGCAGGATGGTCTGAAAAACAAAGTTTATTTCCCCTAAAATGCATGAAATTGCACTAACTGATTGTCAGACCACTACAGCCTACTTACAACACTCTAAGAAATTTTAGCTGTTCGCAAACTAGTCTTGAACGACTTCCAAAGACCTTTGTTAATGCCTGTCCCCAGAGAGGATGGACATTATGCAGGAATCTCACCCACCACAAGAAAAAAAATCAATGTTTTAACATTCTTACTGTGCTGCTGTTGATCCAGACCTCACAAAGAGCTAACAGGAAAGTTAGCCACAGTATTTTTTTGTAATTTTAAACTCATCACAGACCCAGATAAAGCTCTATACCTGATATTTTGGTTATTTTTGTCTGTATTTTCCTAGCATATTTCACAGACTGGCCTCCTCGTCAGTCTAGCCTTTTAAAAAAGCAGTGATTTGTTTGACCAGACCTTAACTCCCCAGATTCCACAATCTGGCTCTTCTAGGAGTTATAATTATTGGGGGCAAGGACTGAAATGAAGTTGTCAAGTGACAGAAATGGGCTCTCTTTCTCCCTTCCCCAAGACTGATGCTATTCATTTGGAGCAGGTCTATACACAAGCCCATCTAATTTGATCTGCTGAAACCTTGGTGAGACCTGGCAGTACCTCAACTGGAAAACAGTTCTAAAATTAATAATAAAATGACCTTTCAGTTTAATGCCTTGGCTATCACAGATATCTAATGGTGCACTTTGCCCAAGTCTCACACGGACTCTGGCAGCAGGACAGGAACAAAGCCAAGAATTATAGCAGATTCTTCACTGCCACACAAAAATACGGCCACTTTAAATGCGGAGTTACAGACCAAGCACACAATTTTATTTCATAATATATTCTGTTTCTGTAAGGCTTGATCTCAATCTTTTCTCATTCAAAAAAAGTCTTAAAACAACTGTGTGAGAGCAAAGGCTTCTTCTCTGCTCTAAGTATACAGATTAAAATGGGCTGAGGCTTGACAATGACTGCAACACTGAAGTGATAGGGGACTACTGAATGCCATTCAGTTTCCTACTGAGTAGGAAGAAAAACATAAATACAATATCTTAATTTCTTAAATTTCAATTAATTATAATTCAATTTGGCAAGGCCTAACACAGGAAAATATCTTTACTTTCCCATGTTGTACATTTTTAAATTAATTCGAGACTATATGATTGATGGAAGCTTTCAAGCTTTTGAGTAGTGAATACTATATATATAAGCTTTCCTTAGATAAATGATTTCCCCAATGTGAAAATGTTCATTTTAATGAAATGAAATAGCCTTAATAGGTTGTGATGGGAAGTAAACCCTGAGATAAACATTGCATAAATAATTCACATCCTTCCATCTGGGGAACTTCTTCCTGAACTGCAAAGTGTCTCCAATCTGAAATGCAATACACATTATTTTAGCAGCAACCAAAAAAATGCAGACTTCTTCCCATACATTGCATCTGAAGTGTAGGGCATCTGCCATTCCGGAGCTGAGTGCATATTTTAAGACACAGTTTTAGAAAGATTTTTGATTCTGGACTAGAACACTTTCTCCTAACACATGGTCTTCCACAGAACTGGTGTCCACTGTAATTGGATCTAACTTCAACTGGATCTGTGGAAATTCACATTTCCCATGATGAAGGAACTGGAATATGTACAACCTTCTCCACTATTTTAATTTACATCATACTGTGGCCAAGGCAGCATCTAAAAGATATTTGGAGATACAGCTGTAGCATATTTCATACTGGTTTATGCTATATGACCCTAATGTTCCTATTCTGCACTTACTGCTTATTTATTTTAAGAGTTGGTCTCCTTTTCAGGAACAACTTTTCCCCTAAGGACTTGCTACCCACATCTATTGCTGGCAAACACACTCAAGGTGGGTCCCCTTGTTACAACAGAAAATACAGCTGATCACAAACTCTCTGCAGAATTTACGGCCATTACTGCCCCTTGCTCAAAAATCAGGGGGAGAACATGGAACCCGTGAAACCACAAAACCTACTTTTATGCCATTTGATGTGATCCTATAAAATTCACCATGGAAAACATAAGCAACCATACCTTCTATGTGCTGATCTTTTGGGTGCTGTGCAAATGAAGCCTAATAGCACATCACAAATTACTTTGTTCTGATCACATCTCTTGTTTAGCACAGCTACCAACTTTCCCTGGGTGCCTGAAGGAAACTCAGAAAAGTAAAGTTTTTCTTCAGTGGTATTATTCAGAAACGATCACAACCTTTGATGAAAATAATGTTGATTTAAAACATGAATATGTAAAACAAAAGCCTCTGAAGAGAAAATGTACTATCTATACATAGCTTTTAAAAGGTTTCAACCAACAACGTTGATTCAAAATGTTGTTCAAAATGTTTCAATCAGCAAAAATATTCTTAAAAAGGGCAACTGCTAGTGACATACTTATTTTTCTGTCTATTACACAAAATAGATATAGAAGCATAATGAAAGAATATATTATGATCGCTTATGTTCATTGTCATGATTTTTATAGGATCAAATCAAACAGACAATGGAAATGAGTTTTGCAGTTTCACTATGCCTTCTGGTTATCAAGTGATAAGTTCCTAGCTGTTGACCATTTTTATTCCCTTTTAATGCATACTCCAAAATAAACAATGCCAACACACAGAATAAAACTTGTAGGAATAATTTTCTTCTGTCTCTGCAAAAGCTTACAGAGGTTCTCACAGAACAGGGTTGGATATAATCGTTCAGAGGATTCACTCAGAGCATTTCCTTTTTTTCCAGCAAAGCACAAAACACCCTGGGACTGGATTCAAATGGCAGAGCTTACTAAGGCTGTCTCTACTCACTCTGAAGTCTGCTACGCTTAAAAGATTTCTCCTGGCTTGGGTAGCTCTTAAACATGGGGAAGTTCTACTGGATGAGCCACAAATCATTTAACAGGATTCTGCTCTGCTTCCATAGAGGCACGAGCAATGCTTGCAGCTTTTTATACCTATCAAAGAGCATCAGAAAGGTGCTGAGATTTTCCGCCCATGGAATGACTAAGAAAGGAAACAGGAATTTGACATGCCAGGATTTTTGTTGTTTCCTCTTGCTGGAGAAAAGCACCTAAAACACCTGAACCTTTTGCATGTCACCCCATGTAATTAGGAGCTTGAATTATTTGGTTTTTTCTATTATTTTCATGCAACATGGGAAAGGGGGAAAGACAGGGAAAAAATGTACTTTTCAAACCACAACAGTGAGTCAGGGTGACTCAGAACAGGTACCAATTAGGAACGGCGAGTAAATGTTTTGAAACCGCCTTGATTCCATTTGGTGACATCTGCGTTAGAACAGCTTGCTCAGAGAGGATGTGCATGAAGCCTCCCTTAAGTTTCTTCATTCTCAAAACCTAAATCTTTAACACTCAGAGCAGCTCAACAGTTTCAAAATATGAGGAAAAAAGAAAAGGGGGAAAAAAAAAGGAAGCCTTATGCTCAGAGTAATTTTGCAGAAAATCCCCAAACCACAGAAAACCAATTTCTTAGAACTTACATTTAATGTTAAGGGCTATTCAGGAAATACAAAATGGTTCTTTTAAATATTTAAACATATAAACAGCGACTGAGAAAGCATTTCTTATTAAGCATTTTTATGGTTACAGCTACTTTGCTGCTGAAAAAGCAACTACTTATAAAAAAAAAGCTAATATTTATGGGCACTATAGCTCAGGAAGGGACCTCTTTTATAAGACATCTATTGCAGCAGCCATTGCAGCTGAATCATGTTAATGCACAAAAATGAGGGTTTTGTTAAACTTGGACTAGCATTTAACAACTTTAAGTAAATGATAGCATATGAAATTAGCTTTCAACAGTAGTAAAAAACAGAAGAGCAAAGACCAAATCTGTGAGTTGTTGATCATCCTCCCACCGTGTAAGCACCTGCAATGGGGCCAAGAAGTGGGGAACACTGTGACCACCACAAGAGGAGATGATTTACAGAGCTGTGCAGGTAGTTAACAAATTACTGTGCACAGGCCACCTCTCCTTGACTGGCCGCAACCCCTGCAAGTTCAAAACTCCCCTCTGGATTGTTCTCACACAGCATCAAGAGCTGGATACAACACATCTTCTTTTACAACCACTGCAGAAAAAAACACCTCACCGTCCCTGTTCTCTAGGAGTTATGTCCTGATGTTTTTCTCCTCTACCCGGTAACTGCTGGCAGCCTCATTTGTGAAAAGTTCTGTTCTACAGCACCCTTTACCAAAAGACCTAATTACAGCAGTAGAGAGTTACCCTTACAGACCTCGATGGCATGACCTTTAAAGTACAAGCTCAAGGTCGTGCTTTAATTCACCCAAGTCCCCAAGATTATTATTTTACAACGTATGCAATAATCAAAGCCATGCTTTAGGGTTTGGCAGACAAGCTGTTCTGTCTATCAGAATAACTCACAGATGGTATGTATGTGACACAACATATTCATCATGTTATATTCTTAGTATATGCAATTTTCCCCCTTGCTACATTTTCCAGTGTTCAGCAAGGGCTTTAAGAAACTGCCAGTGCCTTGGAAGAGATATCCTTCCAGCCTTGTTGTCTTTAAACTAACTGAATAAAGAAAGAATCTAAAGGTTGAAGAAACTTGTTCTCCTGTGTAACTGTAAAACATATTGAATTTGATTTTTTACCTTAGGTACTAGTTTTTAACTTCTTTTTTGTAGTTCACGTTTATTTTCTGCACTTCACATATTGTACTTTCTTTTTACTTGATGTGTGACATATTGTTTCAGATTTTGCTCTTACTTCTGCTTATTTATGATTGTTTTTGACCAAAATCTCAGTAAGATTTGCTTTAGGGGCTTTTAAAAATCTTTTTTTCCAGGTAGTTTCATGCATAAGTGAACCATTAAAATTGAATCAGTTCAGTGAATCAAACTGAATGACAACAAATGAAAATGAACAGAAAGATACCTAAAGCAACAAGCAGATTACTTTTTTTACTTATTTGTAATGCTGCTTTTTTCCTCTCCTTGAATTCTCTTGATGAAATAAAAAAACACTTAAAAAAAAAATACTGCGATGAATTTCGCATCCTGAATACACATAGTTTTTATGTAGGAAAATGCACAGAGGGACAATGCACCCACACAAGGTCAAGTTTCAGATGCTGGCCCAGCAACCTATTTTAAAGCTCATCATTTGGAGGAGTGAACCACCAGGCAGAGGCAAGAGTTTATGAAAATAAACTTCCTGCTCCCAATTTCTCTTGCTTCTGTTACATCTGTCTGTCATTTACTCCCACTTTGCTTGTGTTTTAGAGCCTGAAGAACAAAAGTCACCTCTACCACTGATCTTTGCTTTATATATTGTGCTTTATATATATATATATTGTTTATATATATAAAGCATGTATTTATATATATGCTTTACATATTTGCTTTATATATTTATATATTTATATATATACAGTATGCTGGCTTGGGTTAGTCCTTTGTTAAATGAGGACACGAGGTGAGAGAAAAATGACTGAAAATCGGGTTCTCTGCTCTGGAAAGAGCAAACCAAGTTAGCTAGCAAACAACCCACCACGTTTTTTGTTAAAGAATGATAAATGTCATTGCCACGATCAGAATTTTACAATGGCTTTTGGTGTTTTAGCTTTTATGCTGAAAACCAAAACATTAATAAAGCAATTGGAGTAGTAGGCACGTAACTCCACAAGTGTCAGTAGCAAGGCTTCATGTATGTCACTATGCAGTAATAAAAGACTTCATATATAGTGTTAGCACTTGATGTTACTATTTTTATTTTTTATATGAGGAACGAAGGACAGGAATGCAAGCAAATGGAGGAGAAAAACGAAGGCAATTCCAATTAATCATTTCCCTTGGTGACATTTCAATGCATTATTACAATTATACTAGAATGTCCTCAAAGGACCATCCCACCAGCTTTTTCAGACTTAATTTTTCACCAAGTAAAAATTTAACAAACAATCTTTCTGAAAAGTTTGGATCTCTGAAGGGGCAATACCTGTTCATCTCTCCGACTTTGTGGAAACAAGGCTACCACACACACTGCGATATCAGGTATGTTATGTTACAAGGGCCTCTTTTAATTTCCTTGTACCTTCACTGGCCTGAGCTTTTCCCTGCTTTGGTTTCTTTGGTCTCCCCAGTGACCTTCTTCAATTCTGCATTTTCAGAAACTGACTGAAAATATGGCAAGAAAAAAATGTAACAGCCAGGCTGGGGGGAGGGGGCTTGTGGGGGGTGTGGAGGAAAGGTGCTGGGGGATTTTTTTTAAGCTCTAAAGTTACTTTAAAATTTTTTCCATCTCACAGCATATGAGTAAAATAACCTCCTCTGTCTCAGCGTAATTAGTTCCCCAGTCCTGGAATCCCTAGGAGCCTCGTGTTGTTTGGGATGCTGTTTGCCAGGGAACACTTAATATTCTCATCTATCACATGAATCAATAAAATGTAACCCTGTTTTTCACAAGGTGGCAGTGTATTAGGAAGAGTCATATGGGCTGAGTTAATTTAAAAGTAATAGACTGAAATTGTCCACATTACTTCTACTGAACTGACAGAGCAGGTCCACTGCTGCTAAGAAATTAATCCCATTTCATGGAATCACAGAGCAAGGCCATAAAAGTTACCCGTTTATGTTAAGAAATAGTAAAAAAAAAAAAAAAGCTCTGGTTTCTACTTCCAGAATATGGGGATTTTTAAAAGACATTACTCAGGAAATGAATAGGAGAATTAGAGCTCTGCCAGATTGATCATACAGCCATTGGGTTAAGTTTATGTTTATCAGGGAAGAAGCATCTCTCTGCTGATTACCAAAAGGTCAAAGCCTGAAAATAAACTTCAGGCGCCTCTGACATGTACAAAAGCGAGTGGAGTTCACATTAATTCCCTTAATCCTCAGTGGAAGGACAGGGTCTCTTCAGAGGGCAAATGATCCCAAGGGCTTGGTGACTCTCGGGACAGTGCAAGCCATTACTAAACAAAGTAGAAAACCAAGGTGAAGAATCCAAAGCAAGGACTGTGGTTTGGTCCATCTACCCAAGCTGGTCCTAAGAGGACAAAATCCCAGCAATGAATTCCCCCCAAATTGAGAGCAGGCAGGATGCTGGGTTGTGCTGGGGGCCTTCTGCCTGCAACACTAACTCAGTCCCCCACCCCTTTAAAATGTTCTAGAATTTTGTCCTGGACACATTCATACAGCACAGGAGACAGGGGAGGCACAGTGCCAGAGAGGAGTGTGGTGAGCACGGCAGGACAGGAGCATTAGCAGGATGCGTCAGCAAAGCAGATTTCACTTTCCATAAAACCTGTTTTATCATTACTGGATCCATTACAGGAGGTTACCAGGCAGGAAACCTTCACTGCAGGAGACAGTGATGCACTTGTCATAGCATCTCCACACCATGTCTGGAAATTCTGACCTCTGTTTTCCTAAAAGTTTCATCCTCAAATTGATAAATTTCCTCAGACGTGAAACTAAAATCTTCAGCACCAAAAATATATTTGCATCCAAGGATACATGTCATTTCTCATATTCTGCTATTTAAATCACTTGACTTTGAGTGAGATATGGGAGAAATTTAAGTTTCAGTACATTTTAGTCTCCATCATGTCAAATTTACAACCCTGGAGTAAATCACACTGCCAAGACAAATGCCTTCACTTAAATCAGATTTGTTGCTTCCTTCCATACTTCAGAACATTAATAAAATTGGAGTTCTAGTTCATAATAATAGTTTCATCCTCACTGTTCACAGGAACCCTAATTCACCCTCCCCACACTCACTTCTCTAGGCTGAATAACTCTAGGCCCTGTTTTTGATTAGCTGTGTGAACGTGTGTGCATTTGACTCATATTGTTACCAGTGCACCAGCATGCACACAGTCGGTCCAGATATACCAAGATTTGCTTTAAATGCCTTCTCTAAATGCTGTTCTTATCTTCAGACTTCCCAAAGATTGTAGTCATTAAAATCAAGAAAACAGCTCTCTGGGAAAGGGGCAAAAACACCTGAAAGCAAGCAAAAATGGCAGGGATGTTTACAGCTCACTGAAATTACTTGACATTTCTCCCACAGGTAAAATAAATTTCTAACAATTGTTTTTCTCTGTCATCTTCCCAACACCTCTTACATCTGTGCTCTCAAGAGAACCACAACGCTCTTTCTCTTCTGGATCTGATGCCCAATTACAGGAGCTAATGCTGAATGGGATTACAGATCTAGTCCCTTCAGCAGATGCAAAGGAGATGATTGCTTTATGTTCCCCCATTGCAGCACCATCCTTGACCCCAGTCAGAGGCCAAGGCACATTGCTTTTATCTTTATGCAAAGTTAAAAGGCAGACCCCCCACCAAGGCACATAGCACTGAGCTAGGGTGGCACAAGGGTGTAAAGTGCACTCCTGCAATAGCAGTTCACAGAGCAGAGACCTCAGCATGTTAAAAAAAGGGGCATCTCTTAAAGCTGTTTTTTTGACCCACTGCTTGACTAACCATCATTCCTAAACCTAGACACTAACACAGATGGGGCGAGTGACACAAACCTGGATTTCTGGCACAGAACAAGGAACATGAATGCATCATTCTAAGTACCACCCATGGAAACCCCTCTGACACGTGTGGCTCCGGCATTACATACAGCTTGTCAGGAGCCCTCCATAATGGGAGGCACATGTCAGTGGAATGTTGCTGGGAACTCTGTGTGATTCAAAACGCTTACTGCAGCATTATTACAGTAATCTTTCAGCATGCTTTTACTCCCCAACCTCTCTTCTTTTTAACAAAACAATCCTAAGCCTGTATTAACAACGAGGTTAAATGAAAACCATACATTTCATGATGAGTGTTTGGTCATGCACAGGAGATTTGTTTGGAATCAGGATCACTTCTCTCTAGGAATATGACAGGAGATTAAATCATTAAAAAGATATAGTCTGTAATTAGTTTATCATTGCCAGAATTGCAGGAATATTTTCCAACACAGAACTGATGCCACCAGCAAGAGATCATTTTCAAAGATCAATGTTGCTGAGATACCAAAAAACAAAGTAATTAGGAGACAGCAGGCACACTGTTTTTCTCTGTACTTCTTTTTTACTTCTTTTTTTTTTTTTGTATACACAGACACATATATAGACATAGATAAAAACTATGTAACTCGCTCCTTATAAAACCAACCAGTGATGGGACAGAGTCTGTGAGCCACAGAAATGCTGTTAGTGATTGTCTTAACTGACATGGTGATGTAAGATTATTCTCAAGCATCACCATCTTCTAAGCCTTGAGGATTTATACCAACTGCATAATTCTGGGGAAAGCAGAGAAAGCACCACAAACAGGATCTTGGTATTAGTTAATTATGGTACTGCAATATTTTCACCAGAGGCATTTTAGAGATAAACTGCAGTACAGTGATGCTGTTTGTATTGCAATAGTTAAGGTGGTTTCACATCATAAATTATAAACCTCATTTTTCAGAGTTTATGACAGGGCTATAAAAAAGGAACCAGCCCTAGCCAGTTTTCTTTTATGACATAAAAAATTAGCTATTTGAAAGCTATACACTTATGCATGAGTTCAGTGGTTTCAAATGGTTTGTCCCCTCCCACACTCTCCTCTTTCCAGCACAGACAAAGCCATAGTCACACTTGAAGGCCACTCTCCTCTTCCTCCATACTGTGCCCCCATCCCTCAGATGTATTGCCACTTAAAATCAAATTATTTTGTTTTCCAGTGGGAATCAAGAATCTCATGTGAGTCAGCATCCCTGGACAACTCTTTGTATGTATTTAGTAAGGAAATATTAAAGCTGTCATTTTCAATACGAGGTTCACAGACCCCTGGGGGACTAATTTAAAGGGGTCTGGAGAAGATAATTAAGAAAAGTCAGCCTACTGTCAAGTAGGTTTAAACTCATTGAAAAAGAGCTGACACTTCATCAAGAAAATGTCTAGGAGACTCCCAAAAAAAACCCCAACCAACCAAACAAATAAAAAAACCCAAAACCTTCACTGAAATACTAGACCTTTTTTTCCAAGGAGAATATGACTTTAAAGCAGTACAGAGGGTTGATGTCAGCTTCCATCGCAGAGTTTCACTGCAAAGCAGATGCCAGCCCTATAGGCTCAGAGCTCACACGCAGGACTCAACGCAGCAAACGCCAGCTCAGCCTGTGAACGGAGCAGGGAATTCCCACCATATCCACAGCTCCGCAGTGAGGCCACCGCCTCACCGAGCTGCCACTGAGCCTCCACCTCCGGCCTGTGCGCACAGACAAATGGAGGCAAACATGTCAGCTCAACGCCCTTTTGAACTGGAGTTACTTTCTGGATCTTGGTTTCTTCAGAATTGTGTATCAGAGGAAGAAAATGTCCACCATTTTTAATAGAAAAAAACAGTGTCCTTGCCTCAACTTACCAGTCTTTTGTCCCTTCTGACTGTGGTGGGACAGGCTGCCTGGCAGGCATCTTTCTCTTTTTAAAGACCTCTTTCTACAAGACAGCAGGGTTGTCTTAGTTTGAAAGACAGGTGTCTACTAAGGAAGGCAGGAGCCTCCCTTGGAATGGAAAATGCAACCCCCTTCCCTCCGAATTATTATAAATTTGAAATTGAGGGGCTTTCAGGCAAAGATATGAGGAATAGGAATAACAGTTCTTTTACTTTTATATATATATATACACAACAAAGCAGTAATACAGAAACACTGGTTTAACCTGACAGAGCCAGGGTATGACCTGACCCCCTGCCAGGCAGGGTGGTGGCAGCAGTCCGGTTAGGTGATAGCTGCAGTTCTCTTTGAAGTGGTTCTGTTGAAGCGGTGATCTTGTAGAAAAGGTCTGGTCCTCCTCGGAAAGTCCAGTGGTGGTTGTGTAGCTCTTGTCCTCTGGGAACCCAGTGGAAAAGGCTGCTTGTGATGTTCCAAGCCCCAGACTATATCCAGGTGGGAATGCTTGGCTCCTTCCCCCTGGGCGGAGCATCTCACAATGGGATGGTGAGTCACAGGGCAAGGCATCGATGGGCCCATTAACAGAAGATAGTCCAGAGGGAGGAGGCAGGGGGAACATTGCTACACCTGGTAGCTCATGAGGATGGTAATAGAATACACTGTAACCCAGGACAAGGGTATGAACACAGACTAACCATCATTCCTAACACCAATGGGGCCGGTAGCAGAGATCAAGCTCTTCCTGGGCATTCAATTACCTTGATGCTTGTGGGCTTGACTTTCAGGACCTGAGGAAGCCATCGTGTATTGACATGAAATTATCCAGAGCCACGTGCCAGGTCCCTTTCCAAATGGGACACAGGATCCTAAGTCACTTAATACACCTTTTTAATATAGTTCCCTCTGCTCATTAATATTGCCAAAGGGCTTTAGCAAGCAAGTCTTTCAGCATACAGTTTGGTTTTATACATGCTTTTCAGGTAACAGTGAAAATACAATCATTTTACATGACCATTCACATGGCACTGACACTTTCCAGGTGTGCAAACATCCTTCTTTTATGAATTATATATATGTATGTATATATAAATGAGAGAGAATGCAGAGGATAATAACTTATCAGCTATTAGTCACAACTTCTTGAAAGGGATACGATATTTCTGTTTGGAGCGCACTTTAAGTACTTTAAACTGAGATACAGAAACCTCTTCAACATCATTAACCTGGATTAAAAATAATCAATAAATAATCATTTTGCATGTAAGTAGGAAAGACAAATGTCTGATACATTAATTATGAAACCCCTTCTGTACTAATGGTTGCCACAACCTAGAGGATCGATTCCATTATGGATATTTACACAGTGACCTATTAGGAATACACCGAAGTATCATTTTTTACATTGATTATCCATCCTTAAAACAGATAGTAATGTATACTTAAGTGCTTGGATTGCAAAAATAACTTTTAACCTTGGTATGTACTCTTTGTTGAAGAGGAAATTGTTTGAGCATCATGGTATGAAGGACACAAATTCAATTTATGTCTTAAGGAGAGGACAACTATGAATGCACATAAGAAAAAAAATCTCTGATTTCTAATAGTTACCTAGACCACAAATGTTTTTTATCTGAACCCAAACAAACTATACAGACATTGCTGGGGAACCATAAAACAAATCAAACTTTCACAAATTCTATCCCCTTTTGAAAATGCCTGAAGCAAAATTCCCCTTCTGAATAGCTCCAGAATAAACCAACATAAACTAATCTGCATGCCTGATGCTGGAGGAAGAACATTTTAATTTGACAAACCTGTCCTGTGTCAAGTTTCCATAGTAAACAGCAGAACTAATGGAGAGGCAACTGCAAATCCAGCCATGAGCTCACAGACAGCCCAAAGGTTACACCTGAGGAAGATCGCCTCCAGCCACTGCTGTCTACACTCCAGGGCATGGCACCTGCCTGCCCTTCTGGCATGGGGGAAGGCCACCAAGCCACCAAGGAAAGGAATAACCTCCTCTTTGTGCTCCAAAGGAGAAAAAGTCCATGGGTTACCAGGCTAGCTCGGAATGAGCAGCTGGAAATGGGAGCAAGGCTGTTATCAAGGCTCCAAGCGAGTTAAAGGCTGCTGCAAAGCTGACGCCCTCTGTCTAGGGAAGGCAATGGTGGTGAAATGCTATAGCCACATTGAGAGGACAAACACTTGTGGCTGATGATGGTCACTGCTATCTGGAGAAAGTGGAGAGGGTTTAACCTGGGACAGCAGCTTCTTTGTAAAAGCAAGGTCTGGTCATCTTCCACCAAAGTGGAGAAATATCTTCTTTTATTTGGCTCTATGTAGGGCTCTTGCCAGAAAAGAAAGGGAAAAATAAAACTATGGACTTCTAGTACATTTAAAAGAAGCTGTCACTAAGTCAACTAAGCCCCAAAGAAGGCACGTAGCATCCACTCTTAGCAAATTCACTTACTGATTATCAAATCAATTTAGCGATTCAGGGAAGTGCCTGTCATCCCTCAAAGCTGTCGCCACACCTGTCAACAAAACCAGGCACTGACTCCTCTCTTAAGGACATAAGATGTGTCAAATTGAAGGTCCTATTCAAGTCACAACTTCCTGCCAGTTCTAATCTCCTCCTCCATCTTTCATGCCATCATCTTCTTCAAATGAAAGAAACCCACCAGTTTTGAAATTGCTGAATTTTCCACCTGCCACCGAGGCCGGTGGTGGCACAGCAGGGACAGCAACAGCCCTGCAGTGAAGCGCCCATCAATGAAAAGAGGCAAAGGTACAATAATTCTTCTCAGGCACTCAGAGGGCAGCCGCTGATCTTCATAGTCTTTATTATAAAAATGATTTTTTGGTAATGTTGTTAGATCAACAGGTCTTTTTCAACATGAGCTTCTCCCTTGCTAGACATGGCACATATATGTGGTGCAGTCAGGGAAGCGATATTGTCCTGTTGAATGTCTCCTGTCCTTCACAGCAGATATCATCAAAAATAAAATTTTCAGTCCATTTCAATTCATCCAACACATATGCAGTTCGGGAAATATGGTGAGTATACTCAGAGAAGCAGACCTAAATCTGTTGCCATACTTATCTACAGGTTACTTATTTGCATGGGCAATGCAACCATTGGCAATGGGCAATTTCAACCATGCACACGCTATTTCTGGGTCCTGGGATGTATATCACAATCCCACAAATAGCTCTCCACAATGCGAAGAGATGTGGACCAGCAGGAAACATTAATGGAAAGAAGCAGCATCATGTTTAACCCAGCAATAATTTGGCATTATTAGAGCCTGGGCACAATCTCAATCTACAAAAGCAAAATCTCAGCTGTGCCCAGCTCCCGCTCCTCCCCTCTCCATGAGGTCAGCAGAGCCAGCATCAGGGAAGCTCTAAATCCAAAATAACTCTTGCACAAAACTCCCTGCCATTGTGAGCACTGCAAACTCTTGAACCTGTTCAGTACGAGGCCCCATTTTAATCTTCTGAGCATCCTTTCTTTTTAAAGCATAAGCAGATTAAGCTCACTAGGCATCTTTCTTCAGCAATCACTGCAGACACATTAAAATACAGCAAATGAAGAAGGTCCGATAAGGCTGTAATGAGTGCATTATCCCAAATCTCAGATTGCTATAACTTTAGAGAAGTAAAGAAATGAACCTAAGAACAGACTTTAAATACTGTTTCAAGGATAAAATATTGATGTATTCATCTTATGAGTGCCATTATCAGATGGCTATCTCTGGGTGTCAGGTGAATCCATTCACTGCTAGAAAGACACACCAGGTTGTCAACGCCTGACAATTATCATTACTAATTATTTCTCTCTTATTGCCCTTTTTCAGTTTCAGCTTCTGACTGCTGCCAAATTATTCCTTGTAGTGTTACCAGAATGTTTTCCACTGCTACCTTAAGTATGATGGGAAAACATCTGAACTAACTCTTCTAATAATGCAGCAATATTATGTCAGAGATCATGTGTGGAAAGTGTTAAGCAAACCAAAATGGTTTGCTAGGAAGCTTTCTTTGAAACGAGAGCATGCTTTTCTTCTACAGAAAATATTAATTTCCTCTGACACGGTCTCACGTTCAAACTCCTCAGAGTTGAGAGCTGCATCTGAGCTTTCATATGGTTCATGCATATTTCATATTTCTTTTCTTTAAAATGGACCAACACAACAGCCATTTGAGCTGCAAGAACCCAGAAACGGATGTTTTCAGTTTCTTGAAAGACCAACTTGTAACGCTGTAATCCCTTACCCTGCAAATACAGCAATTCCCTTCCAGGGGACACACAGCTCAATGCACACATTCACAATGCTACAAAAGGAATAGAACAAGAACATTTTATCAGAAGCAACATAAGGAATATGAATTTTCAGACTTGACCAACGTGAGTCTTGGTCCTGCTACTGTTAAACCATCTAGTAGATCACCATATGGTTCAGTGGAAGGGCTACCAGGCTTTCAGAAATGGTATTCCAGCAACAACAGCCTGTAGCTTCCAGCATCACTGAGTAAAGAGCTCATGCTTTAACATCAGTGACTGATATGTTCAAAGGTCTCTACTTCAGGTATTTGCATTTTTCCTAGTTAAACAGGGAGCAAGGGGAATATTAGATGAGGTTGAAAAGAAAGACACGACTATGGATTTGAGGATGGGTGACTCAATTTATGTTCAGGAAATACTGGGTTTTACTCTTACTCTCTTGAAATTTCATCTTTTGAACGCAGCTCATTAAGTGAGTGCTCACATTCCTGCCTCCCAAACAGAATGAGAGCTCTCAAGCAAAGAATTTCAAATGAATCTTTTTCAAAATTGCCCTGTTATTGCCTATCTCCTATTTTGAACTGGATGTAATGACAATTCTTCTTCTTAAGGGATATTATCGTCCTGTCTGGAACATGCCACCTCAAGATCAAATATGTCACTCAACTCTCAGCAAGCCACCCTCTCTCTCAAGAGCACTAACCTGCCCTAGGATGATACAGACTGCAGAGAAAGGAGCACAGAATTCCCCACTCAACCAAAGTTGATGAGAAATTAAGCAAAAGAGGCTTTCCTCTTCTTTTCAAATGAATTTTGTAATTTTGACTACTCATCCGAGGGTAGTTTTTGCATTTTAAAAAGTTAAACCTGCTACTCTTTTAAAACCCCTTGAGCACTGCATGCAGGCATTGAGTATCGGATTTGTTATCTTATTTGTAGGCACTACCACCCTGAAGGAATGGAAGGGCTTTATGTAGGTATAAAAATCAACTAAAATCACCCTTACATCAGTCTGGTTAAGGTACAGAGCAAACAAAAGGACTACTGCAGTTCTGAACTTCAAAACAGAGAATGTAGTAAAAACATAAGGGCATAAACATAAGGACAAAAATGACAAAATTAAAGACATTTCATCCATTTATGGCATGATCAATCCATATCCAAATCCATAAGATCTCTCTCTCCCTTTCATAACAAATGTGTGATAGATGTCATACTAATGCATGTTTTAAATTCTCAAGAAAGTTTGCTTCTCCACCCTACATTTGGTGCCTGAGAGTCTGTAAAAAGTCAAATTTGCCCCCACTCCCAGAGAAGAATCCCTAATTTATTAGGGAAACACTTTCAATCTTTCTCTCCTGGACAATTAACAGCCCCTCTGGAGAAATTAATGCTCTTCTGGCAGACCAGGTGCCATTTTCTGTGCTTGAATAAACCATTATAAAACTGTTAGCCCACTGTAGGGGGAAAAGCTCTTTCCCACCTGGTAATGGTATTTCTAGCTCTGGTGGGAAGCCTAAATTTATATTTCTCGCAAATGTGTAGATCAGAGCTATGTTTTATTAAAAAACCCTACTGAATGGTCAATGGCCAACAATAGCCAAGTGTCTTTGTGGGATATGCTAAAAAAGGCAGTGAATACTGAAGGCAGCTGCATGCATTTCTTGGAAATACCAGCCCACTTTGCCTCTTCTCTGAAGCCAGAGGATAAAGGAAAGCCCCTTCTGTGGACAGCCAGCCTACATGGGACAGTGATAGGAAAGGGCATTACTGGCCTTTCGTGGAATGTGCTGAAAAGCCCAACTATTTAGGGAATAAAGAACTTTTCTTATTAAGCCATGTAGAGAAACAGGAGGCAACAAGACACATATTCAGGGATACAACTACTTTTACCAAATTGATTTTTCTTTACAGAAAGACGAGAGTCTCAAAGCATAAGCAAACACATACATTTTTTTCTTGTTTCCAACTACTTGATTTTTATTTCATTTCTACCAGACAGTAAACTCTAGCTGTTTTAGATCCTTTTTCAACTTTAGTTAACCTTCCCATCTTGTCTGGAAATACAGTGCCTTTGAACTGGGGAAATAACAAGGACTATGCTCATATTGCTGCCTGATCTCTAACATCATGTAACGCTTTATCATAGAAAAAAACAAAGCAATTCATCCCTGCAAACCCTGCAGTTACAGCAGCAGCACTGCTGCATCCCAGAGCAGGAATTCCTCTGGGGCAAGTGCTGCACAAACCCAGCAAAGAGATATTCTTTGTCCCAAAGAGCTCTTAGATTCAATATAAGAAACTGCAAAGGGATTCAAGTAGAAGGGCAAGAAGGTAAATATGTTACTACTGATCAGCACAGTCCACAGTGAATATATTTCACAGCCTGTTCCCTCTTAGAATTAAAAAGCCTTTCGGTGACCTGCACTGGAAAATCAGTTCTAATGAAAACTTTTTTTGGATACATAAATAACCAGACAAGAAGATGCATCTTCCTTTCTGGTTTACACAAGCCTTTGGTCGTCATTCCTTACAATGCAGTTCTTTAACACATGATAAAATGAAAAAAAAAAAAAAGTGTCTGAATAAATGTACTGAATTTTCTCACAGCAAAAAACATGTCTGATGTAATTTATTCCCTTGGCACAAAATTATAGCAACTGTTTAGAATTCTTCAGGAAGAAAAACCCACACAAAACCCAAAAGAAGTAAAATGCAATCAGTAAAGTACCAGTATAATAGATAATTTAAATAATTTTCTGCTTGCTGCCTTAAATCATGATTAAAATTAGTGAAATCTATTCTGATTGTTTGAATCCCAGTGAAATTACTTCCATGGGAAATACTGGCTGACAGCTACCAACCAGCCCATTAACCACATTAAGGTTTTGATCTTTTTGTGTGCCAAGGAAACATTATCGCTTCTTAACGTATTAGTGCAACGTTTCTTTCATCCCTCATGCCCCTAAATATTATCTCTCTTTGTTATTTCCAGAGGGCCTATTGGGATAATCATGAAGGGTCACACATCTCCAGCGGAAGACATCACAAAGACTGCTGGACTTGCCCAATAGAAAGGGGCTGTGCTGAGCACTTACCAAGCTTCATAGGTTTCTAACCAACATGCCAGGACCCTCATGTGCAGCCAGCCTAGCACAGCATGGAGTGTGCACATGTCCTAGTCCTCAGAGCCCACAGCCCAGACACACTTGAGGGACCTTGCAGCTCCCCTCTGTGTAAGTCTCACAAGCTTCATGGCTGTGCAGTGGAACCTTAAAAAATTGCCTTCTGGCATTTAAGTTCCCAAACTTCAAAAGCTATGAGCAATTCTCAAAAACTCGACTCCTTGTTTAAGACTGAAGTGGCCATTTCTACTGAGAGTAATCAAGCAGCCCTTTAATAGTTGCAGGAGCTTCTTCCGCAGCATTGCTGCAACTTCCACAGTATTGCTGAAGCCCCCTTTTCTAGCCATACTAAGTGATGCAGTGCTTCTGTCCAAGATGTGTTTGATGCTGAGGTTCAGGTGACTCCTCACCTCACCTCAACTCTAACCCAGGTTAGAAAGCCTCAGTGCATAGCTTCCCTACCTGCACTCACCTCTCACCATCACTGCTGGGGAAAGGAAGCTGACATGAATGTGTCAGAGAACAGTTCATGCTAAACATCCTTTCAAGTCCATAAAAGTCCTGGCCTGTTCCTTACAGCCAGGACCAAATGAAGTCACCTCCTCATAAAGAACCACCTTCCCCTGCAGGAGACTGCTAGACACTCTCACATGGCAGCTACCTAACGTGTTAAAGCAGCAGAAATAGCTATCACCTGCTGTCCTCTCTTCCTTCTCCTCCCATAATCAAGTAACTTTTCCAGAAGAACAGAATTTAGTAAGCTCCCCTACGTATTTTCCCCCCTTTTTTTGTCAAACTGAGTGCCCAGAGCAAATGCCAGGAAATCCAGTGGCCTAAGTACCCAGGAAGCTCAGCATGCAGAGCTCACCTTTACAGCTAGGGAGCGACAGTCCCATTTTTCTAACTCAGACAATCCTACATTTCAAATAACAATCCTATTGAATCTGCTACCTTTCATTAAAGTAGCTCTTACAACTCTGTCAAATTCTCCAACCTTTGTATTGATTTTTTTCTCCTATTCAAAATAACTCTCCTTTACAACAAGAGCTGGCTGTCAGCCTCTTATCTCTTATTTTCACCCCATCTGATCCCTCCTTCTCCTTGTCAGTCTTTCCAGATTCCAATTAATCATGTAGAAAATCAGGGACATATGTTAAGAAGAATGTACAACTCTTAGCTCATCATTAACATACTGTAATTGCAGTGTAGTGCTACTGCCTCTGACCTTTTCAACAAGTCAGTCAAAATCCTTTGGGGAAAGCAGGACATTCCCAACCACCATGAAAAGTGTTATCTCTGATTCATGCCACTGGATAGTTACTTCAAAATAAAACTCTGGATGCATTGTAACATTTGTAATTCACTCTAGAAATACTGGAGCCTGGTAGACAGCAGGAAGATGCAGCCATAAAACCAAACTGCTCTTCCATTCCTAAATTTTGTCTGAGTCTCTACATGAACAGTCCCAGGATACACTAACCCCTCCATTAAACATATTTAATTTCAGACCATCCTCTCCTGTTTCTTCTTAATTATCATGGGACATTCACAGAAAAGATCAGCCAGATGGAGACTAAATATTTCACTACTACAAGACGGAGCATTCTGTACTAAAACGGAACCTTGATTACAATAAAGTCATTAATTAAAGTCTCAACTGATTCTCCTGTCAGTATATGGGAGACACTAAAGACAAGTGAGAGGAGGCAGTGTACCAGCTACACTAAGGAAAATAAAACAGTAAACCAGACAGTGATAAGATCATGTTTAATTTGCACTACTTACAGTGAAACAAGATGGAAACTCAGCCATGTGTTCAATATATCCATCCATTTTATGTTTTTAAAATTATGATACACTGCTTTCCTGACAATGAGAAACTTGAACAAGATTTAAAAGCAGTGAAGAGCAGAAAGGAGTAAAGCCTAGAGACTCCTAGAATGAAATCTTACTTCACTGGAGATAAGACAGATGTAGATTTGGCTTTTTAGATAAGACAGAAATGCAGATGTGGCTTTTTAGCATATTGTATGTTTATTTTATGGCTATCTGGACTCTTGAAGACTGTAGGGAAAGGGGAGAGAGAAGACTGTAAGAAAACAAAAAAAACCCTCCCCATGCTAAGTGGCATTTTGAAGAAAAAGAAATTAAATGTGAAAATCCCCAAGCCATTTCCTTGTCTGAATGATTAAGTCAGGTGTGCTGTAAGAAATGCAGATGGAATAAGCAGAGCATGCTAAATTCCCTGGGCACGCTACAGCACAGAGAGCATGCGTATGAAGCCAAATCCTCACTCAGAGTTTCACCAGCACATCTCCCATCAAAGTCACTGGGAGCCCTAAGTATCTCTTTTTAACTGTGGATTTGGTCCTTGGAGAGAATATTACACTAAAATTACTTCAGACAGTCATAGTCTCTCACTGTGATATATTCCCAGTGGTCCTCTTTAGGTCCCTCTATTATTTTTTTGACTTCTACTTTGCTACATCCTGCCAGATGGAGGTAGGGAAATTTGAAGAGCAACAAGTAAACAAAATATAAGGAAATAAACCCAACACTGGCTCCCTGTTTCACAATCTTTACTTGTGCTTGAAATCAGCACCAGAGATCCTTGCAAAATTTACAATTCCCAGATATGCTGGATGCCAGAAATAATGAACCCAGCTGCAATACAGAGTGTTAGTTCTCTCCTGTATACCAAGAGAATGTGCTGTGATATGTTCATCATTTAATGTCATAAAGTGGGCGCAAATCTAAACAGACTCACAACTGCACCAAGAGTAAAACTACAGAACAGAAATGGTCCCATTTCTAATATTACGAAGTGAATATTCCCTGCCATTCACAGGTGGACAGAAGGCTGGATATATACTGTAGGTGATTCCAGGTGTGACAGAAAGTCTTAATATTCAGGATAAAACAAAAAAAACTCTAGTAAACTGAGTACCTAGTCTGTACTAAAGGTTTTTGTGCACTGAATACCACTCATTTCTTCTACATTTATGACACTGATTTTCATCTGCCTGTGATAAACCACCAGGATTTAAGTAATATAATGACAGGTGGGACAGCACAGAGTGATAAACTTAGGCAAGGTTATCTGAGCATTCAAATTAGAGCAACTAATTGTAGATTTAGACCACACGGATGTCAGTATGCAGATTCAAAGAGAAAAGGAAGAAAATCAAAGAAGAAGCAAGAACAAGGACACCAATAGAACCTGGAAAGTCTTCTAAGAAACACACTTAAAAAACAGCAAGAGCAGTTAATGCAAATGATTGTTTTGTAATAATTATTAAAGTGAATATATCAACATAATGTAAAAGCTTGTTAATTGATGTAAGAGCGTGTCAGCTCTTCATTTGCTCCTGGGATGGCTTGTGAGGTTTTGTCAGTTTGGTGTTTCTTTCTTCTTCTTTTTTTTTTTTTCTTTTTTTTTTTTTTCCGTTTTGTTTTGTTTTGTCAGTTGAAAAGAACTTGAGATTTCCAAAAACATGCATGTCGGTACTTATGGGTATGAAATCACATTGCTCTTTCAGAAGCAATTTAGCCTAAACAGTGCAAGTTTGTTCACATAAGAGTAAAAGGATGAGGTCTCTATGGCATATTGCAGCACGGTCCTTGGAATAAGATTCTCATTTACTAAATAAAGTACTGTATAGTACTGTATAATGGTGTTCACATTATAACTGACAATTAGCACCATTAAAGAGAATGCTCATAAACAGCCAAAGCTCACATCAAATTAACACAGCCATGATGAAAATCACTCTTCTGATTTCTGCTCTTCACAGAAATAAGCAGCATTTTGCATAAAAATTACTACGAGGCAGCTAAGAAAAAATTAGAATAATAACCCCACGGTTATGCTGGAATGGTGCTACCTCATGCCAGCAGCACACAGAGCACTGCCACGTCAGCTCCTCACTTACTATGAAATATTAAGCGCTGAGTTTCCCTTGGAGCAGCCAGCCAGCACAGTGAGCCCTGCCTGCTGCTGGGAACCAGTTCGGTGGCACAGGAGATTAAAGTGCTGCAATTACTCCTCTTGGCTCTAATGAGGGGAAGCCGGGTTCTCTCCTGGCCTGAGGGAAGCTCATCTTCTTTATTTTAATTTTGTCACTTTTCCATTTAAGTGGTTTCTAGCATTTGCATGTCCACTTATATTGCTGCAGCTTCAGAAAGAAAAAGAAAAATCTGAGGAATTATAGTGGAGAAGAACAGTAACAAAACATAAAGGAGTCAACAATTCATTAAAATTTAGAAAATGCAACATTAAAAACTTTTCTTAACTTTAAAAAAAAAAGGAGAGCTTTTTTCTAAACTGGCACAGAGCTCATGTCCTCATTAGGATTCACAATCCACTCACACAGCAATATTCTAATGATATCACTTTAATCTTCAGCATCACAGCACTACTTTCTGGCCTCACTCAGATAATGCTTGTAAAGTGGCAAGAAAGAGAGGAAAAAGAAGCTTCTAGTGAATGCTGACCAGGCCTGGTATCAATCTGGATGTACGTGGATGTTTGAAGCACATGGGCATCTCTGTTCATGAATGCTACTTCAGAGACAGCCAAGCTCGTAATGGCTTCACAAAGATCAAGTATCACTAAGGAAAATCTAATCAATAAATAAGCAATCAAGACCACATAATTAAAGAATACCATTAAGTGTGCCATAGTTTAAAAAGGAATCACAATATGCTACATAAAAGTACTGCAAGATAATACGCCTTTGATCCAACATCCCTTTAAAGCAGGAAACAAAAGGATATCCTCATATATCTTACCAACTAATTTAACATATAAATCATAAAAAAATATGATCCAGATGGGCTTCAATGAAGGAAACCAATTAACGTAGACAGCCTTACCATCTGACACATTAGTTGTAATAATAAAAACCAAACAACATGGTCAAACAATAATGCTCTGTATTATATTTGACATTTCTAATTAGTTTCTGTATCCTCTTCAAGAAAAAAAAAAACTACCAGCAAGCACTTTGTTTCCCAGAGGAAAAAACTTCTCAACTTAATGTGCACAGATCTCATTCTACAGATGAAAGCTGATCTATCTGTGTTCCCTTGGGATGTGCTTTGGAACTAATGGGTTTTGCATAGTCCACATCTGGTTGCAAAATTAAGACTTAGAAAACATTTCCTTTCAGCTGCATTGCCACTGTAACTGCTGCAGACCTGGAATGCCAGTATCTACACACTCCTGTAAGCTTTTCCTTTGTCCACGGGCTCAGAATACTCAGAATGATTTAGGCTTTGCTTTCTGTAGGATAGAATTTTGGTTCATCCTTTCTACGGTCTCCCTAGAAATGCTACTTCTCAAATGAAGTAGAGTGTTTTTGGCACAGAACTCCCAGCATCAGGCAACTGGGGTTGCATCAGACAGTTGCAAGCTGCACTACAGTTAGCATTACAAATTAAAAGCCCCACTGAGAATACATGTAGAGTTACTGTTTGAGAAGTCTAATCCCAACTATTTAGACTGGTTTTGCATCTATCAGCAATAAAGACTCAATTTTATTACCTTAGACCTATTGGACCCTCCAAAATCCACCCACAGATACCCTTTGCAGCACATGATTGAAAGTCAGAATTCTTGTGTAGGAGATAGATAGCATCACAATAGGGAAAGGCTTGATTTGGAAACTGTTCTTCCTTTACAACAAAAAAGTAAAGGAATGGTTGTGGGAATTCTGCTAATGCCATCATACCAAGGAAGGCCAAAGGCCAGAGGTCCATGTCATTGCAACAAACACAAATCACTTGGAAATTACTAGAATTAACACTAAATCTATCTGATCCAGCCATTAATTTTGCTCTACATTCATAAACAAGCAACATAAATTCCTAAAGGTGGTCAAGGCAGTCTCCCCTCAATTTTCAAGTTAATATTCTGAACAAGTGAAATGAAAATTATTTCTTATGAACTTGCTTATTTCCAAAGTACAAGAGTTCCATTCATCAAGCCACCATCAAACAGCCTTGGGATCATAAGAAAGGGTTTCTGAAGTGGAAATACTATTTTTGATGCAAACAAGAAGGCCCAGGCTTTTTCACCCCCTCCACTCCCCAAAATTTTGGAGGAGGAGTTGACTGGCTCTGTAGACTTCCTGAGTGCACCTTTCTGAGGTTTACAAATACCAGTATTGCCAACTGAGACCGACAGGGCAGCAGGACAATGTTTGGGCCTTTGCTCCATCTGCTCAGGGGTGGCCCCTTGTGAGAAATCACAGCTACATCAAGGAGATGATAAAGGAAAAGCTCTTTAAAAAAAGACAAAAATAAAATCTTTGCCTCTCAGAAAATCCAACATACAGGTACACAATTCAGAGACAAAAACCAGGTTCTAATTCTTCTGTGATGGGGCACTTTGAGCAGGCAGGTGAAAATTAGAGGTTTTGATAATGCAGCAGTCTACTACAACCTCCCTTTGAGCTTTGGAAGCATATTCCCACCTCCTGATAAACGTGACTTAAGCTAAAGCCACATGTGATGAATTATGGCAAGATGGGGGGTGAATCAAGTCCCAAGACCACCATTTCTGCTGCCCCATGAACCTTCTGGGAAAGCAAGCGCAGCTCCCCTGCAACCTGCTCAGGAACCACATGCCACACTTGGAAACTGTGTATCTGCTTACCCACAGGCAAAGGTACTCCCAGATAACATCTGGTTTATTTCGCCATGCAAAACCTTGACTATGGAGTGAAAAGTATCAACAAACTGTTGGCACAGAAAACACTGCAGTTACAACAGAGCGACCTGGGGCTATCAGTCACAAGCCAAGACCCAACCACACCCGACTCCCTCACAGCGCCGGCACTCTCCGGGCCATCCAAAGGCACATCCCTGCACTCAGCTGCACACAGGTGCCTGGCTCTGACGCCAAACATGGCTGCGTTCCCAGGGTGCTGTGCACGAAGCTGTACCTCACTCCTGGGATAGCTGGGCCACTGTCAGCTGGGGCTGGCTCAGGCCCAGCTGGCTCCAGCACAGGCAGAGCAAATGCAGGGCTGTTTGCATGGATCTGTGGAGAGGTCCTATTAGTGCCGGGCAAGGGATAGCATCTGAATCCAGGTAGAGGCCCGGCCTTGTGTGAGCAAGGAAGTAATTCTGATGACAGACAGCTGTCTCAGCACGATGGCTCCCAAACGGCTGCTTTGTAAGCGTCATGGGAAAGGATGTAATTGATTGTAAGCGTCATGGGAAAGGAAAGGTTTGGGGGACAATGAGGTCACTTAGCAGATATTTGTAAGGAGATCCTCCCACACATGGAAAGCTTATGGGAGAAACGAGAAAAGTGGCTGTTTGCAACTTAACCCATGGGACATGAGAGCTGGCAAGGCCAGCAAAGCAGAGCTCGGAGCTGACATTGCAGAAGCACATGAGAGATGATGGATAAAGTGCTATGAGGGCCAGAAGTGCCTGCAAAGTGATATGTTCACTGAAAGAAACTGCCTTATTTCACAGTTGCCTCGGACTACAGCAATACATTCTGATTTTGTTTTCTCTGAGAACACAAGCCCATGTCTTTCCACTCACCTCAACAGGGAACCTCTTGCCGTTGATGCTGTGTTCAGAGCCAGGTGATCCGTTGCTTTGACCCCAGTGAAACTCCACTTTCTCTGCCTTGAATCTGCCTGGTAAGCCAGCACCACTGACAAAATAATCATCCTTCAACAGGATAGCAACTGCACACACAGAACAATGAGAAAGAAACTCTTAGCACAGTTTTTCTGAAACAGTTACAGTTTTTGCTCATTATATCAGAATACTTCTAATGCAAGTAAAATGTCGGGTCATCGTTTTCCTCTTTACAGAGATTGGTTAAAAAAAAGGCCTGCAAGTAATGTTGGCTAATTCTGGAAGTGATTATGAAGTTACAAAGACTACAGAAAATCCCAAAGTCCAGATTTCTCAAGGACATTTTGCCCTCCTTATTGGACTTTGATTAAAATTTAAATGGAAACTGCATCAAAACCTGTTTAATGTGGTTCCAGAGAGTAATGGCTGACTATGGTCCCTGCCCTTATAAACCCCTCAAGGTCTGCAGATCACAAGTTAAGAAAAGAATGGGTCTCCTGTTTCTTGGATTTACTCTTTTTTGCTGGTGGGGACCCCTGTGCCCTGTCCCACCTCTACTGCTGGACATCCTGGGTGCTTTCCTTAGTCTCCCTGCTCCTCCTCTCTGTAAAATTGGGAGAGTCACAATAACATTTCTAAGACCCACTCATGAGACATCCTCCATAAGAACTGGGTTTTATTACAGTAACTCTGATATTATTATTACATAATTCAATGAGGGTCAGAAAGATCTTCTTTGTATTCTCTTTTCACTTCCAAAAGCCTTTGCATTTTATGTAACAATAAAAGCCGTAGGTCCAAACAGAGGGCAGAATTGTATGGTGGAAGCTGGTACATGTTACAGGGAGGCCTGTGGTCCAACCAAGAACTGATTCCAGCTTTCAAAAAATTCATTACTGCTACTCTCACTACAAGATCACCTTCCTTTCCAGCATCTCCTGTTTTTAATATGCACCATTCCTAAAAATTACTCCCTACAAAATTCTTTCTTCTCATCCCTCACAAAATCATTGCTTAAAAACAGAACTAAAATCTGAATTTTGTTTCTGTAAAAGTCATTGCAGACCAGTGCTTGCTGTGCCTAGAATCCTGTGATTAAAGTTGTGGGGTTGGTTTTGGATATTATTTTTCTTTTTTAATGGAAATAGCAAAACCCACAAGGATTTCTCTGTGTTCTTAAGCCAACTGTGTCATCACAATGGGAACATTAATATAAATCCAATTTTATTATGTAAGAAGGAGGATTTTATTCACTGTTGAAAAAAACAAAAAAAGCTACTTGTGAAATAAAAGTTATTTCTCTGTTGGTGACTCAGTGCAGGCTCTGCTGCAGTTCAGGCTTTGTGCCCTCACCTGAGGACAGACAGTGAGCTACAGCAGCATCATCTCAGATGCAATTTTTCCACACACCTCAACTTTAAACGGTTTGTGTCAAAACCATATAAATGTTAAATTGCATGAGAAGTTCAGATGTTTCTAAACTGCACCAGCAAAATAATGGGGCTGTTTTCTTCCATGATTTCTGCTTCTTTTGGCACTCCCTTTGCATCCAAGTGCTTTGTGTAGGAGGATGGGTGGTGCAGAACTGGCTATAGAATATCACCTGTGTCAGCCAGGGTACTGCTAGTAGTCACTGTCTGCTTACACCAAATCTTGTGAAACATAAGTGACTGAAAGCACCACTGCTCTCTACCTCCCTTAAAAAATTCTCAATGAGCTCAGAAGTATTTGAAATGGCAAAAAATCTCATTCAATTAGTTACAGATTCCATAGATGAAATTGTAGGAGATGAGGAATAGAGCAAAGCAGACTTGCATGCATCTGTTAAAAACCTCTGTGGCAATTCAGTTGCATCTAATAAATATTTGATAGTTCCCAAATAATTTATGGCTCTGTCAGGGGTCATTTCACTTGTTTTAGATGAATAATTAAAAGGATAATTAGGAGGATGTACAATCTGAAATGTTCATCTAATTGTTCCTTTTACAGTATTTCTTACACTGCTGAGCTGTATGACACATGTTCACATCACCTTCCCAGCTTAGCAGCATCCCCTTACTGCCAGAAGCTTCCCTCCTTTTTCTGTGACCCCTGGTATTAAGGACTGAAATAACCAAATAGCACCTTACCGGGCTTTTGGAGCCACTGCTTTTATCCCAGGATTTTTGTAGAGTGCAAGGAATCAACCCCCAGTGCCACTAATTTAACTATACTATATAATTGAGATTACAAATCCAAACAAAGTGGTGTGCAGCCACCAGGACCACAACTGTGTCATGTCATTCTCAGGTTCAGGGCTGGTGTTGGATGCCCATCACTCCTGTGAGAGCAGGAATAAACCTGGACTCAAAGCAGCTCTTCCCCTGCCCTAGCAGAGTGGCTCTGATGGTCAGGACCAGCCAGAGTGATGCACATCACATAGGAAAGATACTTAACAAAAACACATTTCCGGTAGAAATTTTAGTAAGTTCTCTAAGCAGAAGGAGATTTTAGAAGTTCTCGGTATGAACACAATTAATGCAAATACAACTCTGAAATGCATGTATATCCTCCAAGTGATCTCTAGCACTTAATACTACGGCCAGCTACTCTAGTGATGAAATTAAACCCACATTAGTACCTTTGCCAATGTAATTGTGCACAAAAGCATTTTTAGTCAAGACAGAGACTTAAAAAGTCCATTTACATTATCTAAATGAAACACTGTTTTCTGTACATTGTCTGCCCTTTACCCGATACGGGGGGGACACAAGAAAGAGCAGAACAAATCTAAACAGAATTACTTTTCAGAGCCTAAAAATAACTCATTGTTCTATCATAAAAAAAAATTACTAGGTCCTACAGCAATAACAATAACCCAAGCAACACATTTCCTGCCAGTTAATGAGCATTAAGGTTAAAGGCCTTTGGCTTTCCCAGGGACCCTTGTATCTTTAAACCAGTCATTAATTGCTGACAAACGTCCTCTACATCCATCACCATTTCTTAAACAGTTATTTAGTTTACTGTCTCTGTCAGTCTGCAATATGAAGGTCTTGTGTGGCCATCTGCTCCAAGACTCTGCTGCCAAAATGCATCACGATTTATGGCACAGCTGACCCCTATCTTCTACCCACAAGCCAAAACATCCTACTTGGTTTGCTGCTCTACCGCTTACCACCTTAAAAATTAATGCCAGGCAAGTTTCTTCAAAAGGTCAGAAAACCAAGAAAAGGAATGGGATTTGATAAAACAAGGGAGGAGTTAGGAGCTCAGCAGAAGAAATCAGGGCTTGACAGCAAGGTAAAAAGTCTCCACGTTATTGGTAAAAGGCCGTAAGTTGGCAAGAGAAGTGACAGTTACTGTTGCTCTGAGAAGCAATAACTTGTCAGCAAAATCCATACCCCAGTGGCTGAGGAAATCAAATATAGCAGCAGTGCTAAAATCACCCAGCAGAGAAGACTGAAGGTTCAGCTTTCATTGTCAACTGCACCGAGACCAGAAAATCTGCTGGCACTTTTCAGCTCAACAGAACAAGGTTCTGGCAATAGTGCGGCCAGCAGGACCTAAGCAGTGACTGCCTCCTTGTACTTGGCACTGAGTTCAGTTTTGGGCCCTTCACTACAAGGACACAGAGGGGCTGGAGCGTGTCCAGAGAAGGGAATGGGAGCTGGGGAAAGGTCTGGAGCACAAGTTTGACGAGGAACCACTGAGGGAGCTGGGGGGATGGGCTCAGCCTGTACAAAAGGAGGGTCGGGGGACCTGCTTCCTCTCTGCAACTTCCTGAAAGGAGGTTGTAGCCAGGTGGGGGTGAGTCTCTTCTCCTAGGTAACAAGCGACAGGACAAGAAGAAATGGCCTCCAGTGTTGCCAGGGGAGGTTTAGATTGAATATTAGAAAGAATTTCAAAAGGGTTGCCAGGCAGTGGAAGAGGCTGCCCAGGGAAGTGGTGGAGTCACCATCCCTGTAGGCATTTAAGAGACGTGTAGGTGTGCCATGTGGGGACGTGGTTTAGTGGTGGCATTGGCAGTGCTGGGTTAATGGCTGGAATCAATGTTCTTAAAGGTCTTTTCCAACGTAAATGATTCTATGATTCTAACATGGTTTCCTATTATATGTGCAGCAATGTTACTCTTACATGTACGGGACAGCATTAACATCCTTCTTAGAAGATTAGCACCATAACTTTTTCATGGTCTTTCTAATTACATTTATTGCTGATTACCACAAACAGCCTCTCTGACCATAAAGGGCAGGGTGCATAACATGAGTAGATTAATTAAGCACCAAATTTCCATAGCATTCAACCTTGCCTGAACCTCATGCTGCTACCAAGGACAACAAAGTCAGGATTTCAAAGCAAACAGGAGCACCTCTCAGTGAAGCTGGGAAAAAAACCCCAGTAATGCAGCAAAACGCCCAGCTATGTTTGGTGGTGGGTTTATGTTAACTGGATTTCCTTTGCAGTGAAAGAAAACAGGCTCACAGTCTGCCACTCCATTTAATCTGAGGGGCAATAAATCCTGCTAAGATCCTGAACTGCTGGAGCTGGATCTGAGGCGTTTGCTGGACTCCAGGCCATGGCTCAGATCCGAAGTGCCCTGGAGTTGATGGGTGTATCTGAGGTCACACTGTGTGCACAGCTGTGCCACCAGCTCCAGAGCAGGTACACGCCCTGGGTCCTGCTAGCAGACCTCTGACAGGGGACATGGCACAAACAGCACTATAGAGATGCATGTCAGATGTTAATAAAGATAAAAATACAGTTCAAATAAATAGAATTGAATTAATTAGTGGTTTAATCCAATTCCCTAAAAATACTTAACCTTGTCAAATGAAGAGGGTGGCCTTATAATTTCTGCTTTTTACGTTTTTAGAATTAAAGGGTAATCAAATGCATGCGGCTTTGCATATAAATCAACCTTGACCTTTCGTTGAACTGTTTTGGTAAAAATAAGCAGTACTCATGCCTGCACTTTTTTCTCTAAAAGCCAGAACAGACAGAGCAGAAAAGGATTCAGTTCAGTGAAGAACACTGTGCTATAATCATATCAGAAACACATTAATAAGCCCCCACTACTCTGAGCAGTTATTGCTCTTTCTTCTCTAAAATCTTCCAATTTCTAAGACTTTCCCTTTCCTTCCCCCTGAGCCCTGCATATCAGCATTCTTTTGGATTAGGTGTTACAGCCTCCCAAAGCTGATAATTCAAGGTTACACCTCGAAACTCTTACACTGCTTTTTATTCTGAGGAACAACTGACTACCAAGAGAATTAGTTTAGATAGTTTAGACTGAGAACAAAAAAAAGACACCCAAAAAAAGAGCAGCCCTTAAAAAAAAACCCCTTAAAATCAATCTTCAGAACTAGCTCTGCACAGAATGCAGAGGCAGAGGTAGGTGGCTCCTACTGAAAAATTACATTCAAAAAAATATGCCACAAAACCCAAACAACAGAACAATGAAAAAGGAGAGTGGAACATGGCTTGAATCTTTAAATGACTGCATGCAGGCTACGGAGACAAGCAGAAGAGAACACACCTGTTTTTCCTGTGTTTTTCATCCAAGTCTTGTTTGAAGATTCACTGTCAAAACCATCCAGCTGCAGCTCTTGATACTCATCTCCGACGTGGGCCAAGTGGTCTATGATGTCTATGGGAGACTGGTGAGACCCCCCACACTTCTCACTGGAAGTCACCCAGTGCTCGGGACCATAGGTACCTGTTAAGAAATACCAATGTCAACATCCCACTGGCTCAACAGTGCTGGATAACTCTTAAGTGTGAGAATGAAGCACTTAAGCTCCCCAGGTAACTCCACCACAGTTACAATTCCCACATCTGAAAGAGGTTAAGACTTGTAAACTTACGAGGAGACTGAAATCCTTTGGTTTTGTGCCATGTTCCAACTTTGCCTCTAGCAGTAATGAACAACGGCCTTTTTAAAAAACTACTATTCTATAAAATTCTCTGCAGTTCCCAAGCTCCTCTTGTGCATATATTATCAATTACCACGTTGCTTCAGGAACCTCCCTAAAGCTCCAGCCTTAATATATTACTGTATAGTTTATCTTTTCACTATGGACAAATAATGTAACAGCCACACATAAACTTGTGTTCTTGCAATGCTACGTTTAGATAATATGATCTTTATTAATGATCTCATTTCTTTTGGAGGTTTTGAAGACCAAAAATATTAAAAGAAAGAATTAAACTTAATGTATGTTAGTAAATTTGAAGACAACAATGGAAAAAAAATTACTCTGGAAGAAGTAAACAGGACAATGACCTGTCAGGAATATGCTGTAAATTTATTTTGTTGCTATTCTTACATGAGTTTTCTGGTTTTGATGAACAATTAAAATAATATGGAAAAATAAAAGGTCTGAGACAAAAACCTTGTCATCCACACTACATACCAGCCCTAGATGCACTAGAGCAACAGGGACCCTAAGCACCACACTTAGGAAGATCTAAAATGAATTTCAAATTTTTCTTATGACCTCTCTCTCCAACCTTTAAGTTGTACTAACAGAGACTGAGAGCTTATCTTCCTATGATGGCAAACAGTGGTTTAAGATCCTGAAATAACAGCACAGATTTCTTGTAAAGCACTTGATGCTCACAGTTCTTGAAGTGCTTTACAGCAGAAATCAGCTACATTATTCTCATGTAAAGACAAGGAAATTGATGGCTGAGAAGGGAAGCAATTTGCCCAAGCTCAACTACCAAAACCAAGTTACAACCCAGAGTTGAACTCTGCTCTCCTGAGAGCCCTGATGTCACACCTCTGGACTACACAGTCAGTAGATCTATTCGGTAGGCAGCCAGCAGGAAATGATGCACCAGTGTGCGTTTATTACCCTTGCATCTGAGAAGCATACGTCTCTTCAATTAGTGCCATCCAAACCCAGCAGTTGGGAAGGCCAGTTTCTTTGGCCCCTGGGTTTCAATCTGTCTAGTTGCAAAGTGCATTTGTGCTCTCTTCTCATGAGCCGATGCAGGACACTTAATCAATAGCAAGATTTTGCTATACTTATCACAGACAAATGCTGTCTGGTACTGGAATGACAATAAGAAAATTTTACTTTCAAGTACAATTAAGCAAAATTGCAATATCCTTTAAAAATAATTTACATCATCTGTCCAGGTTAAAAATCAGTTTCGTTTATCTCGGGGTTCAACTTATATTGTCAGCAAGAGCTGCTTTCAGTTATTTCCCAATATACCACAACCAAGGAGAACAGAATTATTAAAACCCCTACACTGGGAAACCAAATGTCTTCCACTCAAACACAGCTCTTTTTCCCCAATCAGGATGCTCTTAGGAATTGTTTTGTAGTGAGTTAATTAGAAATTCAGATTTACTTTACATATAACCTTGCATCCACCCCATGAAATTCGGGAATTTGCTTTAAATATTTAGCACTACACATAATCAAACCTGCAAGCTCTTGTTTTTTGGCCTTATTATAAACAAGGGGTGAGCTTTTCAAAAGCACCCTGCCCACAGAGGCTATCACAGTGGTTTCAGCTGTGCATTCAAAAGGAGCTGTGCACTCCGATTTTTCTTTTTTAAGTATATTGGTGTCAATGAAGAATTTTTCCCTTTTTTTAAGTAGGCAGATTTATTTTAACAGGGACTACAGAGTTTCTTCCATGCATCTTGTAACAATTATTTATTTATTTATTTGTTTATTTATTTTAAGTATAGCCAGCTCTCAACCTATTTGCAGTGAAAACTGCCTTGTCAAAATGAATAAAATAAGCTGTTAGGGTAAACAAATAAACTACTATGTTGAATTAAAACCTCAAGTGACTTAGGTACCTCAAGTGACTCTTGCTGAAATGTAGTTTTTCACAGACCTTTGAAGGCTTTGCTTTATTTTAAAAAAACAAGTCTGCTTTTTTTTCTTAAATTAACTTGCTTGAATTAATTTAATAGCAATAAATCTCTTTCTATAAACACAGTAGCTTCACTTGCTTGTAAATCTATAGTGTAACAAAATAAAGCCTAGCAGCATCTGCTTTTTTCATGTGACAGTATAAGTTTCCATGCATAAAATAGTTCCATACTTGTGCTGAATTATTAAAGAAAAAAAAATCTAATGCAATGAAACTCTCAGCAGTTCAAAACATCAACTTAGTGCTGGTGCTGTGACTCCAAGCCCTGACATCACAAATTACAGTCATAAGGCTAAGCTCTGATTTAGAGGTTCAAGACCTGCTAGTTAAAATCAGCGCAAGATTTTATAAATGGCTAGGCTTGCCATTAATTTCTTTCACAAGTTTTTGATATGTAAATGACTACATGCAATATGACCTACGCCATTATGGCAGCAGCTCTAGACAGATACAGAGGCCATGACCCCAACATCTCCATTCCTAGCAGCACAGATTTGGAGCCGCCTTAGCTTTAACAATGAGCACAGAACGGGGAAGGTGGGCCAGGGAGGGGAGAGGAAAACTTTTGAGTTTGAAATCAAACTAAATAAATATATCCCCTACCCAGAAAAAAAAAAAAAGAAAGGCTTAACAAACTATAAAATTTAATCAAGAATAGTGCAGTGGGATTCATGAATTCCCTGGTAGCCATCAGAAGGGTTCAGGCCCAACTGCCTGTTTTTTCCATGGACATTCAAGTGCAGTTTTAATTGAAACTGATCTTCCACTACAGATTTCAAATTAATTCTTCTTCCAAGTGTCTCATGCTCCAGACATCCTTGCTTTGCAAAAAAAACCTATATCATTAGAGGAGGAAATAGAACACTTTTTCCAAGCTTGCAGATATTGATTACCTATTCCTTCCATCAAAGCACAATTGCCATTCTGCACTGTATAAATCTCTTCAGTGTTAGACACTTTATAAAGTACTGAAAATTATATCATTAATCATTTGTAGTTATACCTGTCTTGCTTTATTGAATTATTTGTTTTTTAGAACTTTAAATAAATGCTTTAAAATAAAAACATGACACTGAAGAAGGACTCTGTTTCACTTAAACCTAGTTAAAAAAAGAAATCCTGTAATTCTGTGTGTGATATTTACCCATCTGAAACAGAGGAACTTATGGCTATTTGTTTTTCATTTTTCCAACAGTAAGCATGGTGGCTTTAATCAAATAAAATTTTGAATGAATTTGAGTTGGCCTTTTAAGGCTGATAAATAATTCGGTTTTCAGAAACCAAGTTAAGAGCCCACACCTGTGTTAATAAATAATACACACTTCCACTGAGATGGTGGGACAACATGCAGGCAAAGGTAAACATCAGACAGCCCCATCCTGGAGTTGGAAGATTTGATGCAGGGGCGGCACAGAAAGAATGATAACTGATAACATTTGGCATCTTCGGGAAATAAAATCAGTGTCCTGCCTCCAGGAAACCATGGGCTCGGGTCCAACAGCTGAAGGCCCACACTGGGGCAGGAGGGCTGGATCCACCCCAGATCAGCGAAATGCATGGCAGCAAGAGCAGGGGGTGCCTGGGTTGCAGCCAGGTCTCTGTGGACTTGACCTTTCTTCTGCTGAAATCAGGGACAAAAGGGCCACTGGCTCCCAAGGCTGAAAAGAGAGCTGGGGTCAGGGAGCTCAGCAACACATGGGGTCTCACACACATTTCAACCCACACTTCAGGCCAGAGATGTTATCACCCATCCTTGTCTGAAATTACCTGATGCTTCCTAGATTCTTTTCTCATGCAAAATCACTCTATCAATGACTGCAGTAACTTCAATAGTTCTCTAATACACTGTCTGCTCCTGATATATAATCCAAGATTACTTTTTTCTTCTTTTTACTGAACAAAGCAATGAGCAGTCTTCATTAATTAAAACCATTAATGTATTCTGCCAAAATCTAATTAAAGCTTGTATAAAAACTCCCACTTAAAAAAATCAAATATATTTGTTTTTCTCCCACAGTCTTTTGTTTAAAACATCTGTTATTAAAAACACTGGCATTTCCTTGATTTTACATAACTTTTTAATTAATGGATCAGCTACTCTGATATAAACTGGTGTGTAACACATATACCTTTACACAGATACAGTTTAACAGACATTAGCAATTTTTGAGTAATGTGATTTTCATTTTTCATTTGTAAGCTGGGAAAGAGGTAGAAATATCAACCTTCTTTTTTTTTTTTTAATTTCACTTGTTTTCTAAACATTTTTACAAAAATGTGACTTTAAATCTCAGGCCTGACATGGAAAGAACTAGTTTAGGGAGTTTAATTTTGCAGGTTTTTTATTATTTGTTCTTCTTGGGTTTTTTTAAACAGAATTACCTCAGACAAATCTTTCTTTGTACTCAATGTCTCTTTACTTTTCATTTTTGAATAAAAATGGTAATAATGATTGCAAAGCAATCAAATCCCCTCATTTCTGCAATTGGCTTGGTCACTTCATGGGGACATCCTATCTCATCATCTGAATACGAGAGAAAAATTCCATATTTCTCTTAGGGCAAAATCCAATCAGTTAATACGGACTGATAGAATGAAATATTATTTCCTCTTCAAATAAAAACAGAGGTCTCAGCCTTTGCTTGCACAGCTCTGGAGGGGCAGCCTTCAGACTTCAAGGACCACAGCAGGTAAGAACCTCTGCAAGTTTTACAGGCTCTGGATAAATGGAGATGCTTCCCTTTCCATGGACTGGCAGCTACAACCTGCCCAACAATTCCAGCATTTAGCTGAGCAATACTACAGATCTGAATCTCTGCCTCCAAGTCTCTGTCCTACTTGAACTGCTCCATTATGAGCCAGATCTCAAGAAACACTGAAATGTCACCATCAGTAAACAAAACCAGTTCCTTTTTTCCACACAGAGAAAGAACAAGGAAGAGGTGCCCTTGCTCAGCTACAAAGTAATGAACTTCAATAGCAGGCTGGATTTTCAAACAGGAAAAAATAGCTTTAAACAAACAAATATCAGTGAAATCCACTACAGGAGTGAATGCATTTTAAGATCCTTCAGAAATCTCAGTCCTGGGGTTCCTCTCCGGGACGAAAAAACCTGAAGCCGTTACTTGATGCCGTAAGATCTTGTCATCACTGCCATTTAAAAGGAGCTGTATCAGTAAGCCCAGGAAGGCACTGGAGAAGGTGCTTAAGCCACGTAAGTAGTGACAGGAGGCAAGGCACGTACTGCAGATCCAGACTGGCTGAAAAATCAGCCTCCCTTTACCATCTCCTCTCACCTTCAGTCCCCTCCTGGGAAGCAGAAGTAAAGTGAAATCTGTAGGATGAAGCCTAAAGACTGCATTTAGATACAAGGCTGCAAAGAATTATTTGAATGACAAATCTCTTGCTGATTGATTTAGCATGAGGCTGCAGTGGTAAAGGTATAAAAATCCCTGAAAGCCTTGATAAAAATCAGTAGCATCTTTCAGGGGTCTCCCCATTGAAAGAAAGCAATCAGGTTGTTAAATCTTTATATTAGGGGGAAATGTTGCTGAAATTATACTGTCTTGCTCTAAAATCATGGCATACCAAAAATCAAAGGGATGGAGAAGGAGAGCCTGTAGTTAAGAATTCACAGTGCTGCTTTGAACAAAGATTTCCTGCCCTGGGGGAAAAGGGCTTTTCATTTTATTATTCTCTGTCATCACACTGTTTAACATAAGACACTCGTGCTTGCAGAAAATTCCAATTACTGCTTGAAAAATGAGACCGAATACCAAGAGCAAGATCCGGAAGAGTTTGCTGAGACCCAGACAGGTCTAAGCATTACCCAATCTGCAAGCTCAGTACAGGGAAGGTGTGCAAGGCATGGGAGAGGCATAAACAGCCAGGGACAGTTTTCTGCGAAGTCATAAAATATGAAAGAAACTTTCCCCAAGAACAATCTCTGATAAGGCATATCTTAACCTGTACTTGTTGGAACAAAGACAGAATACAGGAAGATGGAACAAAAAGGGGTAAGATTTAGATAACCTTTGAGCTACCACCAGCAGCAGCACAGAAGCACTGGTGCCACCGCAGCTACAGCTACAGCACTGCCCAGACATGAGCCTGTGGAAGGAAAGCTGATCTTCAAAACTGACTGTGTCAGTGATACTGTCACACTGCCAAAAAGTGGCAGATGCAAAAAGAGTCTTTAAATCTAAACTATCCTATAATGTCTGCAGCTTTTAAACTGAAACACAGAGTGATGTGCAGGTTCTCCTTAAACTTTCATATCCCCAGATGCTACAGTTATTCCTGGATTCTTTAATTAAACTTCTCGACCTTCAATGACCTTTGGTGAAATTTTTAATGTATGTTTTCAACCTTTGTGTTCCTTAGTGAGCTATTCTCTACTATACAAACACGGTGTTTTTTAAATGTATATCCCTTCCCACTCATATACAGACTTTCTGCATTCCAGTTTTGTTCCTTAGAAAAGTATGAAGCTGCCATGAATCTTGTATGAAGCTCACACTGTATCTATCAATCTGCCAGTGGCACATATGTATGAAAAATATCCAACATTAGGAAACACCAGGACCTTAGGACTAATGTTGCAGGAAGCTCACAAAAAAGTGGAGTAAGTGTAATTACTAAAACAAGCTTTTTCCATAAACATTTCAGGTTTTAGCATTTGTGAGCTGAATAATTTACCACCACACAAAAGTGAAAATGGTACTACGTTTAGCTGTGCTGGTAAAATAGTTTGGGGCTTTTTTAGGGGTGTCTCACACAATAAACTCTAGACAGACTTGCCTAATGAGCTGTTGAGTTTTATAACTAATATTTCAAAATTATTTGTATTGAGCACAGAGCACAACAATATCAATGAAATTATTACGCAGAACTCACTGAGTGGGAGGATAAATTGTGGTATTGAAAGTGCCTGCTGGTGTCAAGTGACTTGAGACAATGTATATCTACATCCTCTGTTTTTTAAAATTTTCTTCATTTTTAATAAATGTATCTGACATCTCACACCATTCATTTCATAACTGTCAGAGGCCTTTTAAAAACTGCTCACCCTGAGCTGCATATAATAAACGAGGTGATAACTTACAATATAAGGAAAAAACAAGAGATTAATTTATATGAAGGCATCATAAATTACATTTTTTCTATTCCTATACTAGTTCAATAAAGCTCCATGAAGACTAGGGACAGACATAAAAATAGATTTTCTCCTAAATATAATTTTAAAAAGCATAAATTCTAATGGAAATTACAGATTGAAGATGTATTACGAATCAATGCAGTAGCTCAGTGAGAGCACTTTGTGTTGTTGGGCGGAAGACATATATTTCAATAATGGATGCCTGGACAGGGGACGGGTGCCTTGAACAGGTCACATCTAGGACAAGTTTCTCTGGAGAACGGTCTCCCTTTTCCACTATCCTTTTTTTCATTTACAGGGCAATAGCGGTATAATGATGGACCTAGACAGGAGGGATACGTTTATTGCTGTAGTGCCCCAGTGCAGCAGAAGGAAGAAAGGCTCCATTCTTCCAAACCTCTGTAGCAAACAGCTGCTGCCTCAAAAAGCTTAAACTGATCAATGTAAGACAAACACAGCACAAAACATCTCAAACTTGAACAAATGCAGCCCCCTGGGCTAACTTCCCGTTCTCTGTAACACCTTGCTTCATGGTTTCTTCTCCAAGGCCATCTTTCAGAACTGGCACTAACACAACAGAAAGATGATCAACCTTCCCATGAGAAAGAAAAGGAACGTCATTTCTTCCAGAGAGCAAAGATAAAAGAAGAAATGAGTCTGGTGTTTCATAGAATTAAACACATGAAAAAGCACAAGCTCATACAATGTTGATGTAAACCATGGTTCCATCTGTGCCACTCCAAGGAGAAAGCACAGCATGAACAAAGCTCTGAGAAAATAAATCTGAGCAAACAAGAGGAAGAAACAAGGCAAGAAACTTTCCCACCCAAGAGCTGTTGGATGCAGATGGAGGCTTTGGGGGCTTCAACGAGACTTCATTGAATGAAAAGAAAGGAAGAGGACCTGAATTTGGCTTGGTGCTAATTACAGTGCCACCCTTGCCAAAACCCAGAGCAGGCAAAAGCCAGTAAGACAAGCAGCCAACTTGCCACTCTGTGCCTGTGACCTTACCACCATACTTAAGGTGAAATTCCCCATAGGATCTGGAGCTGAAACTGGGCAGCAGCTTGGGAACATTTGCTGAGCTGAAACTGTGGGAGACAGACCTCAGCTGCAGGAGCAGTGAGTCAAGAAGAAAACTGTTGCATCCTGTGAGAATGCTGTGAATGGGCCAGCAAAACCCACAGCAAAGAAGGTTCACTGGAGGGATGGCCCCCAGCCACGAACACCCCCCTGAGATAGAGTGAGCTCCCAGGAGGCCTTGCCTTAAATATTACAATCTATGGATTTCCTGTATTTGAGATTGGTTCACTGTTCTCCACCCCTTTGTTCCATGTATGTATCCCATCTAGAAATTTCTTTTTTATTGTACCCCCCCCCATTGGCTCCTGCCCCTTAATCCCACCTCATCTGTACCCCTATTGGCTCCCTTACCCCTACTCCACCCCCTGGCCCTCATCCCATTGGTTGTGATGCTCTGCCCGCCCCTTCCTCCACATATATAAACCCTATACCCTAGCCTCCATTTTGTCTTTTGTTCCTGGAACTCTCTGCAGCTGGATTTTCTAATAAACCTGGTTGCCGAACCCTACACAGAAGACTCTTTCTGCCTCCTTTGTCGCCTCTGAGTGCGTGCATGTGTGTGCCCCATGCCATTGGGTGTGCGTGTGGCCGCACCTTCGTTTGGCCTCCCGTGCTGAAGCGGCTTGCCCCTGGCTGGGGACCCTTCTGGAAGGCTGCGGCAGAAAGCGTGCAAGAACGGACATGATGGGGGAACCTTTTTGTGGTTTTTAAACCTGAGATCATGGGTTGTTTGAGGGCTTGACTGAGACCCTGCTGAGGCATCAATGCTCCCATGCTGCTGAACCTGCCCAGGGGCTCAGAGATGAACACTGAGTGACAGTAATAAGCCATGACATTTACGTCAGGAAATCTAAAATTCCCATATTGCTTCTCTGTCTTCTTCCTACCACCAGGACCTACAATGCTGCATTTCACTCCCTTCCTTTATAAGTTCACCTGTCTCATCAGAGCAGCTGCAAGGATTGCTCAGAACTTGAAGAGAGCTACAGAAATAAAAAGCTGTGCAAGACTCAACTGTTCCAGACTGTTCCACTGGTGACAGGGTACCTGCAAACAAATTTAGAAAAAACCCTGTTCCACTTACTTCTCAAAGCACCACAGAGTTAAATGCTCTTACTTCTCACATGTACCCTTAATAGGCTTGATCTCACCAAAGAAACTGCTAATGTAAATGATGGCTCACTGTAACTTAATTACCTCCAATTTGGGTGAGTACAGGAACAGCAAGTACCTTTTCTTGATTCCCATCTGTTCCCTGTAACTAACCAAAGAAGCTCTCCCCAGAGCTCTGTTTCTGAAAGCCAGCATGAAAAAAAAAAAGGAGGAGGAAAGACAGGAAAAAATTGTTTATTTTTATTGAATTTTTGCAGGATGCGAGTTAATAAAACACCCACAGAGAGCACAGAGCAATATAGAAAGGGAATAAAGGGAGGGAGGGCTGATATCAATAAAGCCTATCCAGAGGCACTGCTGAAAAGTACTTATCATTTCAAAAGAAACCTACTACAAAAATGATTTTCACTTGTTCCTTTGGCTCAGGTTTAACATTCAGAAAAAACAGAAGTGTCCTAAGCAGAGGGCGGATTTAAAAAATAAAGCCAGGAAGATAAAATTATCTGTTGTTGAAACATGACACCCTTAGCTTTTCAAAACCCCTTGTTGATCCTAACCTGACCAGGAACAGCCACCAGATTGGGACCTTACAGTTTAATTACATCACAGAAAACACTGCTGTCCCCAAAATCACTCATCATATCTTGACAAATACTGGCTTTGCCATGATACTGCCTTTTTAGGTGAAAATCAACTTTTGCCCAACTAAGTTCTTAATGGCATTTCTATTCCAACAGCCTTCTCAATCCAGCTGTCCCTTTCACTAATATGCACCAGTAAAATAGCTCCCAGGAGAGTTTCTGGGAGATTGCCAGCTTTTACTTAATGACACATCGTGAACCCTAGCGTCAACTTCTATTAACATTCAGTCTATATTTCTACCATTAATTTAAGAGGAATGAATAGGAAGACAATAAACAGCCATAGTGTCCAGCCTGAGGTACTCCATCAGAAGGCACTGTTTCTGTGGCTGACAGAGAACATTTACAACCAGTTTTCTCATTTTTGTTCTATATCTGTCTTTTCCAGTATGTTACACTAAATGGCTTAAACTGTTCCAAACCAGCTTTAGTTTTCCAAATAGGAAAGTCCAGAGTTAGGGAAAAACAAATAAAAAACTCACCAAAAAAAACCCGAAAAACCAAACAAAGCAAAAAAACCTAACAAACCAGTCATGAAAAGGACCTAATGTTCCTAATGTGCATCTTATTCACTTGTACCCCTTCTCTCCAGATGAGTTTTAGGTAGTAACAAGTCAGTGCTGGAGGAGGGCACTGGCAGCAGCCCCTCTCCTGCCCCAGAGCCTTGCCTAGCCAGGACAGGCAGAGCTCCTTCCCTCCTGCCAGCACTACCCTTTGGCAGGGAAATGCACACAAACACCTGAGCAGCTGCTGTGGGGGAAAACCAGCTGCTGCAGAGAGCTGGCAGTGAAGAACTGCTGTGATGGATGGAATCGGGGTGAGCACTGCAGGAGATTCACTCCCACAGTACCTGTGGTGCACATTCAAACACTGAGTTAAATAAAAAAACCCAAAAGATACCCTAGCTGGGATAAAAGTTCTTTCCTCCAGCACTGCATGAACCATTCATTTAGGAAAGGTCACCCCAGAGTGCAGCTTGCAGGCTTTGGGATGCAGCTGTTCCTAGGATGAATTTTCCCCAGGGCAATGTAAGGGCATCACCTGTTCCTCCACCTCACTGCCTGCAGCTCCCACAGCTCCCATTGCCTCCTATGGGAGCATCTTCACTTGCTACCACCAAGGATGCTTGGAAGCAAGGCAGGTGTTTCTACACCCCTCCCTGTCCAGTGTGGCGAAGGCAGCAGCCAGCTCTGCACACACCTCCCTGTGCTCTTTAGTCACAGCAGCATTTGGGCAGCCCACAGTGACATATACCATAAAACGGAATCTGGAGCGTATCACTTAAGTGTGAAATCTGTAAGATATTGGTTTTATATAGTGTCTGCAGAGCACATTAGAAGATCATCATCATCATCATCATGATGTCTTTTCGAGACAGCCATAATTATTCAGGCTGTTACTTTTATCTCACCGGTGCTTTTGAAAAACTATTCAGTATTAGCAAACTCCTACTAAAACCAATATTTTGGTTGAGGGACTAATCCTCCTATCAGTACAAAGCCATACCTGGCTTATCTACATTACCAATTCCCTGCTGATTGAGTGGATTCATTAACAACACAGTCTCTGGTGACTGAAATGAAGTCTCATTCTTCGTATCACCGGTGCCTTGCTGTTTGCTTTTCCTTCACAGTATGCACACAAGTAATTAACTTACTATGCTCCGCTAGCTCCTGACACATTACTTGGCATAGAAAAATTCACCAGCAGGTAGTTAAGCATGCAAAATATTTTCAGTCAAATGAACTTCATAACAAAGCTCCACTTAGGGAAAATGCAGCTCTTTCCGATACAATGCTAACAGACAGCACACTGCCCATCCCAGCAGGAGCTTCTTGAGGGGTAATAAAAAAATGTATCATTTTTACCACTTGGACTCAACATGTAGGAAATTTCTTTAGGGGGGAAAACTGGCAAGCAGTAGATGCTCACGGAAAGGACGAGCTTGGAGATCAACCTGAGTGGCCCTTGTGGAAGCCTGACGTAACAAGGACAAACACAGGATTCACATATGGTATAAAAGAAAATGGGGAAAAAACCCAAACAATGCAAGTAGGAGATTTGTTTCAGTGCAGCATAGCTGAGATTACAGGTGTCTGGAAGTATGGAAAAACAGCACATTTCGACTTTTACAGCAAATTTTAAAAAAAGGTTAATTGCTATTTAAAGCATGAATGCTTTTAAGCCTAGAGTAATGGCAGTGAAAACTCCCTAAATAAAAAAATGAAATTTATTGTATGCCCCACCTAACGACTCCACTGAGGAACATGACTTGAAATACTTAAGTTGTCTGAGTAATATCAAGAAGTAAAACTGGAGTAAAGTTACTGCTGTAACATACTGCTGTATGTTAAGGTATAAAGAGATGGTGACTTAGGACGGAAGCAGTGCAGGGATGCTGGGCTGACCCCAGTGCAGACTGGTGTCACTGATGTGACAAGATTGGCACTGAGTTTGATAACACCAGGACTTTCCCTAGAGAATATAAAGATACCACAGCTTTGTGGGGCTCTCCTCTGATTTGAACATGCCCTAAAGTATGATTTTAATCACCACAATATTTTTCTAGTACCAGAGGCTGAGAAGCATGGGATCCTCACACTACGCTGCTGCAGTCCAGCCAGTACTGTACAAAACAACATCACTTGCTCTACACTCTCCTGGTCCTTCCTTTAAGCCAATAGTAGCTGAAACTCCAAAATATATGCAAAAATACTTGACAAAAAGCCAGAAACTTGGTTGGATAATGACCCATTCACAGTATTTTTCATCCCAACTTTGACCTTTCATGACAAATTCTTGTTCAAAAATTCTATGACTGTATTGACGTAAAACACTGGAAATTGTGACCTCGAAGTTTCCCTCTACACAAGGAAAAAAATACTGAAAAATCCTTTTGAAGTCCTGGAAAATGAAACTGTTCTTTTGCTCAGTTTTTTCCAGAAGACATTTGTTTCCTTCCCCTTCACATGCCACAAGGCATGTACCTTTGCCAAACTCAAGACTGTTGTTTCGACTCATTCGGTCACAAAAGTTAGTTCCTCATGTTCCAGCACAGCAATTTTTGCTTGTGACAAAAGAAATAGATCTGCGGAGGACAGAATTCACTGTGATTTGTGTATATCATTTTCCTCTATTCCTGCACTGCTTTCAACTCGGCTCATTTAAATATAGCTCCTGTCATACCCATCATTTTCAGTTCACCTGTTATGCAAAACCACACACTCCAACAGAGCAGCCTTCACTGCATAGTTTGTACAGATTCTCTACTCCAGGCCTGAAATTCTTATTCATTTACAAACTAGATGTTCCTTGAACAGTATTTCCAGTTGCTTAACTGGCATATTAATGCACAGAATAAAAACCAGATTTTGTGTTTTCTGATTTTCATCAAAAATAAATGATCTCACTTAACCCCTGGCATCCTTGATAGTTACCCAGGTCTGCAAACTGTTCACTTAATCAAGGAAACCCTTGATTATATTTCCAAAAGACTGTTGAAGCTTGCTCTGTTGCAGGGGAAGGGATCTCAGGTTTTGTTTGGTTTTCCATGCTTACAGTATCAGTAAAAACTAACAGGTTTTCATGCCAGAAGAAACAGTTGGATAACACATACTGACATGACAAGCATGAGTCACTACACTTGATAAAGTCACCTCTCAGAGCCTTAAAAACAGTTTTCTCTCTGTCAGAAAGGTATTGAGTACCGAAGAACTCAAATCTTGAGTAGTCATTGTGTGTGGCTTTTTCGTTTTGTTTTTTAAAGGTTGTTCTCATGTTTAATTGCTCTCCAAGTTTCAATCTGCAGCTTACTTCTTACACCAGCTCACCAGGTGTCCAGCCCAGTCATTATTTGCCTTCCAGTGGCAGACTGCAAGTGATCTTCAGGACACAGCATTTTCCCTCGATGGAGATGCAGACTTCTCAATCCAGACACTTGCAGAGAGTCTTGATCAATAAAGGCAGTCGTGCTGGACAACTTTTCTCCTGAGGGAAGGTCACACACTGCCCAGAACCATCATTCAGAGAAGCCAGCCAGGCTGTTCAATGAGAACACTGAATAGACCCAAACAGAGCCCTCCACTGCCTTAATTAGAGGATATTCCTTGGATCAGAGATGTGTAAAGGAATCCTGTCTCTTCTAAATCACAGATATCCTCCAAAAGCCTAGATTTCTTCTTTCAGCTCTGATGGAATATGTCAATGGACATGCAGCATCCAAAAAGCAATGAGGGGGGGAAACAGATCAACAGATCCAGCCTAAGTACCACACACAAGTATTCAAAAGAGATTTTTTTTTCCTTCAGGTCAACCCTTAATAGTTTCATCTACAAAAATCCAGATGCCAGCTGGTTTACTGTGGGGACAAGATCAATTCCTACTGTGCTGAACAATGCACCGTTGCACTTGTCTGTATTCCTGTGGTATCTATGACCTTACACTGAATCCAGGAGGAGTCTTTTGAGGAGCAGACTGACTTCCTGGTTTTATTTTGTTCAGAGTAAAATACAAAATAGATTTCAATTCACGACTGGAATTTCTTTCTAGTACAAATGTATAGGAATAAGTTAGGAGTATTCCATGTATTTTAAGGCAATCGCAGAAGCAGTATTTGGGAACAAGGACCAAAATACATAATTAAACACAACCTTCCTGATTATAGAGCATGTCTTAGGCAATTCAATGACTTTATTAAGGCCATAGTGGGTGGACTCAAGAGACTAAAGTCTTGGTCTCATGAGAATGAATTATATCCAGCATAATTTAAACTAGAAACTTTCCAGGCTCTGTGGTTTCAGAGGAAAATTTGGAAACACACACACACACAAAAAAGGTCCAGGAGCCAGAAGGTAAATGAGAACCTTAAAATTGTTATCTCTTTTCAATCTCCCCTGATTTGTTTTGGTCAGTCTCATTACCTTTGAGCAACTGATTCTGGCAGTACTCCAGAGTACCTGACTTTATCGACAAATAAGAAAAAGAATCTAATGCCAGGGGAAATAACAAAAGAAACCAAATCCATCAATACCAGGAGCTGGGCTAATACACACAGATCCACTCAGGTGTCCAAGGGCTAAATACCCTTCAGTGCTTGGCTTGGAGCCACTTCCATTGTCTTTATAAGCAAAACAATGAAAACCCATGGATTCCTATTTATCTCAGAATGGGGTGACACCTACACTCTAGATGACACCTATACACTCTAGATGACACTTATATACTTCCTAATATCTAGCAATAAAAAACGTGGTGGGGTTTTTTCTTAAAATCAGATTTATTTGTATCTTTTCCAGGCCTTTTTTTAATGACTGCTTTAGAAGCACATACAGCAGTCCTGTTTCTTCAGTTCTGATGTCCTGTACAAGCCCCTGCTCTCAGAAACACAACCTGGTGCACATTTTTGGGAGGAGATTATTTTCTAAGGGACAGAAGCTCATGCAAATAGTGAAACTTTGTGAGAGTGGTTGCACCAATGCTTTTATGTCTCTCTTTAACTACCAGTGACTGATACTAGCTGTCTTTTACTTCTGGTCTCACTGGTCTTCTCAGGTTTTCACAGCAGCAAAAAAGCAAGCAGGGCTTATTCTGAAGTAAATTCTGAATGTAACCACTTTTAACTCTACTAACACAGAGGAGCTAGTAAATCAGTAGTAAAAGTTTATTAATTTAAGAGTTATTGAGGCACATCTTATTGATCTTTACTCACACTCAGCCTCCAGAGTTTACTTCACAGCTCCAGTTTATGCCTCGATTAAGTGGTTCACAGAAGCCTTGCATTTTATAGCATGCATATCATGTAGCATAATGCTCCTGGTATGATGACTTGCAAACTAAGCAGTGGATTTATTGCCCTAGAATAGACTTCCGTTTTACTCACCCCAGGCAGCCAGCACAAAGACTCCTGAGCAAAGCTTGCAGCTTGGAGCTTGGATATGAGATGCAGAGAGCTAACCCAGCCAACAGTGGTCTTGCACCCAGCTTTAGCTCACTCGTGTAGCCACACAATATCAGTTAACTAGAGATTAGTCTCCATTTCCATTTAGCATTCACATATTTTTGTGAACATTTCTTTTTATAGGCTCTGATTCAGCAAAGTACTTAAGCACATGCTTTACTTTAAATAGCTGAATAATCCAATGTCTTTTCAGCAAATGTTTAACTTTAATTGTGTGAATAGTTCCAGTTCAAGGGCTCCTCATATCTTGGACACTGAGCACTCACTTGTGTGCTTTATCCATTGCACAGATATAATATCATTCATGGGCTTCACATTACGTATTTACTTAAGTACTTTGCTAAACAAGGTCCTAAAGCAAACATGCCACAGCCAGAGTTTATTTAATAATGCTGCTACAAATTCAGTTCTAAACTGTGAAGAATTTTTAAAAGTAACCATAGGATTTACTTCAATTTCTCTCACATCTCTACCTTGATTTAGCCCTGACTACAATTGTGGCAACATGTTTCAACAAAGCACTAGGATTACTTTTTCTCAACCCATATGAGAAGATGTGTTTGCTTCTTAAATAAAAACAAACAAACAAACCAACCAACCTAAAAAAATTATGGTGTGTTAAAACTACCCCTGCAGGGGCTTTTCCTCTCAGCCCATATGTCATACAGAGCCATGGTCCTGCACAGGGGCTGTAGCTACACCTTGGGAAGAAAAAGAGATCACCCTGGATGGAGAACTTGCCTCTCTGTTTACAGCATTCCCAATCCTACTACTCATTTCATCTCTGTCTTGGGGTGACTTTATGATGTTGTATCCCCTATCGCCGCTCTGTGTCCAGACATGAATCTTGTGCCTTTCTGTGCCTTTAAAACCGGGTGCAAGAGAAAGAAAAAAAAAAGCCAGATGAACTTTTCAAAGCAGTTTGTGCTTCCTCTGCTGCAGCAAGAAGAGCAGAGGAAGCACTCTTCTTGCTTTTCAGCCAGCTTTCGGCTCTGTTTCTCTGGAGAGAGACGGAGAGTTAAACCTTTTTCCCCTGGGACTTCTTTTTTTTCCCCTTCTTCTTTTCTAGACTGTTTCAACAACATCAGAACACACTGGGAGAACTTTCCACCCAGGCCTCGGAGGTGGGCTCACACTGACCCAGCTCCAAATAGGAGGAGAGAGACCACACCCACAGAAGGACTCTAAAATATTCCCAGGTTTCTCTCCACAGCAAGAGGTTTTATGATTTAGCATTGTTATTCTTTTCCTGTGTGTTTGTTAAAGAAATAGTTTTTTCATTCTTTCACTTTCCTCCGAGAAATATTTGTTTTCCAAACCTGGTGTGGGAGGGATGGCTGTAACCTGCCTTCTAAGAGAGGACGTTCAAATTCAGACGTTCCTGTGAATTTTGTTTCAAACCAGTACAATCCCCAAAAAATTATATTTAATTACAAAAATATGACCAAAGTGTTCTGGCAGGTCTTTTAATGTGATTTTTTTTTCCCCCAGTCAGCAATACTTGGAACAGACTTTCAAGTTCTTCTCCCATAACCACTGCTTTTTACATGGAAGCTAATGAATTTTCCTCTCATTAGAAGACTCCAGCAGCTGTGGGCTTAAAGGAAAACACTAAATACTCTGAGACCAACAATAAAACTCCCAGACCTGGCAGAGCTGCCTCACCCCTTTGGGCCATTTCTATTCCAAGCTCCTCCCCACTGAACCACACAATGCAGGGCTCCTTTCTACTTTGGTGGCTATTGCTTCAGATGTTTCAAAATATGGTAGTTTAAATTATTAGAAAAGGAATGCAAAAAAACCCCCAACCTACCAAAAGCCAGTTCTCAAAATGTATTAGATTAAAAGGCAAAGAATGAAATTCACACTTTACAGGTATCTGCCCTCAGAGTAGGACATCTCCCTTCCCTGGCATTAAGTCATTATTTCAGATGAAAGTCCCAGCTCCAGCCCTGCAGATAAAGCAAGTTTATGTTCTAAGGTGGCCAGAGAAGACAAATTAAAGAGGGTAAAAATGTAAACAGAACCAGATGCACCTGAGCTCCGAAAGAAACTAAAATTGCCTTAAAAGATAAAAGGATTAAGCTCTTCTAACCAGTAGCTGTAAAACGTGTAATGAATTTAGACACTTCTTTTTCAAAGGAAGAAAGCTATTTGACGAGATAAGTATTAAGATAGATCATAATAACTATAGTGTAGAAAACTGCTCATTAGTTGCGGCTTAATTGCTCTTACAGTTGGTGAAGAAGCAGTAATTACTATACCCAAAAAAGATCTATATTTAGAGATTATTTGCTTTTATGCATGGAACAAGAATACTACCTTGATATTAAACAAAAATTTAGCCACCACATATCCAGTGTCATCCCACTGGAACTGAACACTGATAGCTGTATAATTCTCTGTGAAAGTAAAAAAGAAGTATTGATTATAGTGAGGAATGCAGTTGTACGTTATTCTGAAACAGGACTTTGATAGTATAGTTATTTATTCACTGTGGTCTCACTGGTTGCCTGTTTGGTTTATAAATATTTACCATGTAGTATCTTCATAAAATAATTGCTATTCAATGTTCACAGTAAAGAGAAGACATTAGACATCTGGCTGTGTGTTTTTCCATTCTAATCTGTATGACAATATATTAATTCAGTTTTTAACACACGAGTCCTTACAGCTGAATGTCCTGAGCTTTCTTTGCCAGCTTACACATGCAAACATTTACAGAGAAGCAGTATCTCTGCTCCTGTGGCTGCCCATCCGACACAGATCCTGCAGGGATTCCCAGTGCCTGTAAGAGTTCTAGGATATTTTGGTGACATTAGAGAGGATTACCAGAAACTGAAATATTTTCAACCCTCATAAGCAGTCTGTATTTCTTCACAGGGATATTTAAAGAGTCTCTTAAAGGTACCTTCTCTTGATACACAAATAAAATCTGAATGAAAGCACTGAGCTAGGAAAGGCTTCATCCCGAAATGCTCCCATGAACAGCTCTGCCAGACTTCAGGATGAAGTGGTCCATGTTCCCATGCTAACAGGGTTTTTTTGCCAGATTCACATGGCACAACACATCTTCGAGTGGTAAACAGCCTCATGCTTTGGAGTCTGCAAGGCACAAGGCAGGGCCAGGTCAGTCCTTCCTTGCAGACTTCCAAGGACATGGGTAATCACTGCAGCCTCATCTCAGATCTGAGAGCTTCCTTCAGCAACATCACAAGGACATAAAGAGTGCCCCAACCACTCCTGTCCCAAAGAGCACCCAGGTTCATTAATGCTAAAAAAGAGAAAAGGAAAATTTCTTTGGATTTATCATGAGCATCTGGCTGGGATCTGCAGCACCCATATGAAGTACAGCCAATTTGGTGATATGTGTATCACCTCATTCTCTCATAAATCATGGCTGTAAAACAAATAAGGACAGCCAAGGTTAGAAACAATAAAAGACTTTTAGGCCAGTTATTATTTAATTGGATTGTATTTCAAGATAATGATACCTCTTTAACTATGGGAACATGCTCCATCTGTTCTCCAGTGCCTCTATGGGCTTGCAATTTCCTTACATGTGCAATTCCAGATGTTAATGGGGACCCTGGAAAGCCCCTACAACAAGGTTCCTTGTTCTCGTTTCCTCAACAGCACAGGGGAAGCCTACAACAGCAGTGAAGGCTGCATCCAGCCCCAAGCACCACACAAAAAGATTTAAATGAGATTTTAGCAGCACAGAGGGTCTTTTGCAAATCCTCACTTTGTGTGAGCAGGTGAGATTCGCAGCATTCTGGCATTCTGAGCCCAAGGGAGCAGGGAGGGTCTTCTAAGTGCCAGCGCACCAAGCCCAGATCTACAGGACTCTTGTTTTTCTGCAGCATCTGTAACCAGAGTAACCTCACAGGCATGGCCCAAGGCTCTGTCCTACATGGAAGGACATAGGTTTTTCGGAAAGTCCACGGAAGAAAATAGGTTTTTCAGAAGTCTGAAACTCATGTGAACAAGGTGTCTCTGAGCAGTTTTTGGGAACTTACACCACACAAGTAGTTGGCTTTTCTGTTTTCTAAATCTCACATATTTTATCAATTAAAAACAATTTTCAAGAAAAAAGAAACGTTGGAGATTCCCTCTGTGATGATATATGAAAAGGCATAAATATATACACCTTAAATATCATTAAAATATTTTTGATGTAGATTTTAAAATCCCTTCAATGAAAAAAACCCAAACCTCTAATGTACAAAACTATGAATTTTAAATTCTGGAATATCATTCTGTGATAATTACTAGTCCCTTTCTATCACCCAGATAAACTAAAGGGAAGAATATTCCAAAGGAAGAGATAAATGTAGGGTAATGTGCTGTTCTGCTTTTACAAACTAGGAAGCTTTTCTAGCTAGATTCAGCATCTAAACTTTCACAGAAGTAAACTGCAGTCCAAACAGATTACATTGCTTTCAACTTCATATTGCTTGCACTAATCACACTTTTCCTTTATATTTATAGAGGTTTTTTTTTAAAACAGGATCACCCTTAATAGCATAGCAGATCAAATATTATTCCAAATTTAAGTAAAATCTGTTCATCATTATGGTCATTAGCTAATGGTTTTATCTACCTTTGGGACCATAGTAAACATTAAAATTCAATATATTTAACATTTACTCCTCATTAAAAAAAAAAAAAGAGCATCATTTCCTTGCTACAATAACAAACTCTTAGAGTCACAAAACTCTTGAGAACCAGGTTTAAAAAACCAAAACAAACAAAACCCACAGTTTGAAGACTAATGAGGAACTGCAGAAAGGATGTAAACATACACAGGATCTCCTGTACGGGCTGTGTGTCTAATCCTGCATCTTCTAATTTTCCTGCTGCTTTAAAGGCCGTAACGCTGGGGGGTTTGAGTCTTTTTGAGCTGTACACTGCAAACACCTCCCAAGGTGGGTGCATAGCCCAGTAATTGCAGATTTAAAATGACTGATAGTTGGTTTTCTTTTCTGAGATACCACTCATGGACTCCTTATCCCCAAGATCCCCAAGAGTGCACAATCCCAAACCTGGGCAGGTAACTGAGGGTGTGCTCTGTGCACATCCTGTGCTGCAGGACAGACCCCAGCACACACAGCCGTCCTGGGGACAGCCACCACTCTGAAGCAGCTGTGTGAAAACCTTTGTTTTCCCAGCGATATATTTGCATCATTAATCAAGCTCTGATAAGTGTGTTCTTTTTACCTACATTGATTTTCTTTTCGAAGCTCCCTTTGTCAGCTGATTTGCTAAGTGCTAGAGGACTGCACATCTTGCTGACTGGTGCTCCCCTGTGTATTCATTCTCCTCATAGGTTCCCCTGCAGAACTACCACAATTTCACTGATTATTTTTCAGTAGACACTTTGTTAGACTACTTATAAACATACTGACCTAACTGCTTTTAATTCCTCCAGTCGAGTCTTGCTTTTACAGTGGCTATTTCCTCCCACACAAAAGGAGAAATACTACTGTGAGAAGCATTGAAAAATCCATAGTCTAGGCTTCTCTCTGAAGCCTAGATCAATCAGAAGTTTAATGCACACTGTAAATGTTTATGTGCATGTGTATATACTGTGCATGCATGCATTGTGCCGGTTTGGGCCAAATTCAGGGAAACATCCAAAAGGAACGTCTCCTCAAAGGGAAACAGATTACAGCCACCCCTCCAGCACCAGGTTCGGGAAAAAAACCAAAGATTTTCCTCGGAGGGGAAAAACTATTTATTTAACAAACACACAGGAAAAGGATAATAATGCTAAATAATAAAACCTCTCGCTCTGGAGAGAAACCTGGGAAAATTTTAGAGCCCTTCTGTAGGTGTGGTCTCTCTCCTCTTCGGAGCTGGGTTGAGGTGGGCCCACCTCTGGGCCTCACGGGAGAACTCTCCCGAGGTGTTCTGATGTTGAAACAGTCCAGAAGAGAAGAAGAAAAAAAAAACCTAAGTTCCAAGAAAACAAGGTTCAACTCTCCATCTCTCTCTCTCCAGAGAAAAGGAGCTGAAAAGCTGGCTGAAAAGCAAGAAGGTGCTTCTTCCCCTCTCGCTGCTGCAGCAGCACCCTAATCTCTGTGTCCTTGAAGCACAAACTGTTTCGAAAAGTTCACTCAGTTTTTTTTCTCTCTCTCTTGCACCCGGTTTTAAAGACACAGAAAGGCTCAGGATCATATCTGGGCATAGAGCGGTGATAAGGGATACAACAGCATAAAGTCACCCCAAGCCATGCATGCATCATATAGGCCTCTTTTACATCTATATACATCCATATATCACGTAAGCCAAATGGGGCTAAGAAGACTGCAAACCTATTTAATTCATAGTTTTGGAGACAAAGTGTTTTCTTAACAGCTCTGTGAAGGATCCAGGCAAATTTGGTGTTTTCACATTCATTCCTGGCACATGTTTAGAAAATTGTTTAAATTTTAGATATCCACCAAGCCTGTTCATAGCCACATACATATTTTTTCAGGCTGTCCATATTAGCAAAGCTGCTGGAAATAAATGAAAGGTAAAAATATACAGAAAGCCATTTACTCTGCATCTACCCTTTAGCAGACAAACGATCTTCAACCACCATAAAACCTGCAAAATATCTCTTGTGAACATCAGGATGGGTTGGACTGTTAATCTAAGTGAATGTCTTTACTGGAAACAGTTCACCAGCAAAGTGAAAAAGATGTGCAGTTCAACAGGGAAATCCATGGGGGACAAAACCAGAAAGAGATGATACACGGAAGTCTGTCCCAAACACACTCCAGAGTTAACAGCAAGGAGAACTCTCAGTATATTTGGAACTACTCATTAAAAATTTCATCTTCTCTTGGTTGAAAAAGAAAAGAAGAGAAAAGAAAGGAAAAGAAAAGAAAGGAATCAGAAAAGTGAAAATTAGAGCAGATGGCAGAGGCATCAAATAACTCTGCTAACTCTTCATTTTGCTCTCCAAGGACTGCACAGTACATGCAAGACCACAGGATCTAAAGAGGAAATACCTATGCTGTTAACAGCTTGCTGCCCAGAAGACAGGAATATGCTGAAAGCAAGCCGTAAGCTTCCTTCAGATTTGATATTCATATACCAAAGGAAAATTGGTATTTTCCACAAATAGAAATCTGCTCCCTTTTGAGAATCTTTTTCAGCCACGGAGTTTTGTGAAATGAGCAGCTTGTGTGTTACTCTTAACATTTAGTTTAAAATTTTTCAGCAAGGAAAACAACAAAAAAAAAGAGGCAGTATGTAGCACTTCAATTAAAACAAACAAATCAAAACAAAATAACACCCACAAGAAACTGTCCCTCCTAGTATGGAATAAGATAAGGCTGAAACAACCTGCTAGCTAAGGTGTTCAAAATCCTTTTCAAAAATGTTTTACAAAATCATTTGCTTGCAACAAAGCAAATTCTTATCTTGACAATTACTTAAACATATTCATAGCATTTTAAAATAACTTTCTTCTGGTAAGAATCTTCTATTAAAGTTGCAAATAAATATCTCAGCACAAGACAATATTCAAAACCTGACTATTCCATCATACTGTGCCACTGCCAGTGGTTGGATTATCCCTGTCACACAACTTGACATCTCAGAAGAAATTTCCCAAAATTCAACCAATGCCATTCCACATACCTGTTGTTCAGAAGAGGGGCATATCCTGTCAAAAGGGTTATTACTATTGGTACACACGGAGAGATTGGATCTAGCCCCAACACTGCTCAAAGATCACAGATGAAGGTTCCTACATTCAAGTATCCATAGTGAAGAGATTTTTTGGAAAGTCAGCTTCCAAAAGTTTTGCAAAATAGTCAAACTGAGGACTGAACACGGCCTGACCCCAATTCACCCACTGACAGTGTAATCCCACTACACTGAAAACATCCTCAAAAGAAGTTTTTCATCAGTTTTTCAGTGAAAGTCTTACCTCAGTCCTCAGTTCTCATGTCTTGACATGATGCAAGAACAAGTGAGCAGAAAAGTTCCCTTCTCCAGCACTCAGGCTGCAGGAGAATAATTTATATTCAAGGTGAAAAATGTGCTCCTTCATTAGTGCATCTTTTGGGTCTTAAGCCTTTTGTGAGTGCTGTTACTGTACTATTGATCACTGCCCAGCACTGTAATATACCGTGATCCTTCAGATTGGGGGAAAGGTATGTGCCAGTCAGGTTTATGAAGTCTATAAAACTTTTACTGTGCTTGTAGCATAACGAAAAAGAAAGGGGAAAAAACTTGTCTATAAACCTAATTATTCCTGGCTTCTGTTCTTGGAGACACCTCTGCAGGGCAGTCTAAGATTACTGAATATCACCCAGCTTCCTGGATCAAGGTGGTACAAGCTTTTTAAAACCTTAATGGCAATTAATAGAACAATTTCCTCCTGTACACGAGCCTTTCCTAAACCTAGTGCTGTTACTCCCTGACCTCGCTGCAAACAGGAAAGTTCAGAGGTGGAAGAAATGCCAACAAATTCTGCAGGGCTGTTCTGCCAGGGCTGGTTCTCATCACTGACCACAGCCTTCATCACCCACTGGCAGACAGTGACTGATGCCTTATTTCAGGCACTTCTTGCAACCCTCCTGCTAAAAGGGGAACAGATGGCTCCCTTTGACTGTAATAGTTCCACCCTGCTACCAAAACCACCTCCTCCTGATCTGCAGTTAGTAACACGGGACTGCTGAATCCCTCTATCCCACACTGTACCATTCACCTAGAACTTCTTTCTTCCATTTTAAATGTCACTTTATTTTCAGCGGAAGACAAAAGTAGCAGGATTTGCCATGGATAGACACAAGTTAGTCCATGGACTTAGTTTAGAAAGGCCAGTCTGAAGCTGATTCAATCTAGTCTAATACATGGAGTATTTTCAGCTAAAAAAAATAATTTGAAAAGTTAACATGTTCACTTTGATCAGCCTTAAAATAAATATTTTATTTTTCTCTTCTGAAGAAACACTTAATTTGGAGTGGAGTTATATTTTGGAAAAGAATTAAGAACATGCTTCAAAGAAATGTTTTGTTTAGCTGAAAATTTTTTTGCTTGTTTACATTTCAGCATGAATAAATGCTATTCCTTCAGGGCTGATCCAATGCTTTTTTAATCTCCAACCTCCTCTCCCTTATTTTGCTGTTTGGCCACTGTCTCAAAAATTAACTATGACACAACTACCCAGGGAGGAGATAATCCCAGCTATAAAAATTTATTCTAAAGACGGAGGCAGATAACAGATTAGGGATCTTCATTCAAAAAACAATCCAGCAGGCATTATGAGGAACTTGCACAGCTTTGCTACATGGATTACAATGGATTCATTCCAAACAGCCTTAGTGTTAAAAAAAAAAAGGAAAAAAAAATCCCAGGGAAAACATCCATGAAAGTCAGGGATTATGGAAGGAAAGCAGAGTAGGAGACCACACGAGCTGCACTCTGAGGACGCTGCACTCCTTGTTCCCATTTATCTGACCATAGCCTTCTCCAACCAGGTACAAAACAGCCAGAGCCTTTCCCCTCATCCTGAAACATGAGTCCCAGCACCAAAAATGCACAGGTTTTACCACTATGATAACTCATTATCAGTAAGGACATCCAAGCAACACACAAATTACAAGATCTACAGTAAGTAACAAGTGCAAAATTATCAGTAGCTGCCAAGTTCCCTGCATGCTTTACAGTGAAACATATATAATCATGATTTCCAATAAAAAACAACCTGAAAGAAATTACTCTGGCGCACTGTCTTTCTGTTCCTTACCAACATTACCAATAGTTTGATCTCATTTCCTTAGAAATAATCACCAGGCTACTTAACTAGAGGAAAATATTAACACGCTGTTGGGGAAACAAGATGAAACTGATCCCATACCCAGTCAAGCTTCCTGTCCTTAAACAATCCTAAACTCTATTACACCCAAATCAGGGTTCTGAATTCTCAGAAATATACCCAGAGGGTAGTGAAGTAACCCAGAGGAGTTCATTTGACATCTGGGTACGGTCAAAGAAGGTGGCCCCATTTCTCCCTCCCTGCAGTCCTGGACATCAGTGACAGAACCACTGTCCATGTCTCCGGCCCTTCCAGTTTCACACAGGCATCTACATTCTTTAGTAACAGGGAGGATTTCTGACATTTTATTGCATCAAGAGTCTCATCATGTGAAATCCTTTTACAACATCAGATTCTGATTCTCATATAAGCTCCTAAGGTATTTTTGCAGATTAACTGAAACGGAATAAATTTCCTTGACATTTTGAGCCCAGGTAATTCACGTGGCCATCTGCCATCACAGCTGAGCCAGCAGAGCACCACTAAAGCTCCCTGCCAGTGGTCAGCCAAGGTCTCCAGCCTGCTGAAGACTTCTATTTAAGATATCCCATACAGGGAGAGGCTGCAGGAGCAGTACTGCTCTTAAGGCAGCAATGATGTCCTTCTCCTTAAAGGAAAAAGAAAGAAAATGTCTGGGATGCAGGACCAGCAAGACTACACAGCTGGTAGACAACTAGGAACAGAGCCAGAAGACTGTGGCAGAAAGGGAGCCTTTCAAAGCTGGGAAGGAACACCTGGAAATGTGACACAGGAATGCAGAAGATGATGGGTAATTCCAGAATAGAGGTCTGAGGAGATGGAGTCTGTCTTGGTGGGGAAAGAGGCACCATCAAGAATGGGGGAGATGCTGAAGTTCAGGAGGAATGAATCTGTGACCCTATGGGGATTCTTCTGTCCTCTTTGAGTTACACAGAGTAAAGCACCACACGCCCAAGTCCTGCTTTTACCTTCCTGCTTTGCCCCCAAACACATCTGTCCCAGACAAGGACCCAAGGAGGTTTTGTCATTCCTTTGGGAGTTGAATTTTCATCTTTCCAATCTTCCTGCTTATTCTTCAGTGATGACTGTCTCACTTGTATTACTGCTTATATTTTTTAGTCTCACAGAGGCAGCACAATACTGCCAAGTGACTTTGAAGATGGACAATAAGGCCCTTTTTCACAACATATATGTCATAAGGAACTCTCTCCAAGAAGCTTCTGAGATGAATTCTCTGTGTTCCAAAGAAAAAAAGGTTACCTGAAAACAATACAGCTTGTGCTTGCACATGTTGGTAGGAAAAGAGAAAGAAATCCCCATCTGGAAACAAGTGATACCTATTTTTAGCCTACACTTTTCCAAACAATAACTGCTCATACCCACAACACCAGTACATACTGGTATGAACAACTGCTGCCTCTACCACCGGCAGGTTCATAGCAGAAGAAAAGCACACAGTCCAATGTGTCAGGATGGCTTTTCACAGGTTCAGAGGCTCACTTAAAATATTCCCACAAATTCACACTAGCAGTCCCTTTGATAGCTAGGGGTTTTTTTCCTCGCTGAAGATAATTTCTGACTTACTTTCAATGTCCTACAAGACCAAAGGGTGCACTATCATGTAGTATTAAACCTCAGATCTTCAGAAAACCTCATAGCCTTAGTGCTGGAAAGCAAACACACTCCAAGCTTGTACATGTACACACTTGTAAGCTTGAAGGAGTTACTAAAACAACTATAGCACCTCCCAAAAAGGCTCAGGATGCAGAGAAGGAGGGAGAGATGGGGACAGGAGTGCTGGGGTTTGTGTCGGTGACTCCACCTTGTTCATCAGACATATTCAAGCCAGCGCATCTTTCTCTCCCAAGTGAAATCTGTTTCTACAATTTTGCCAAAACTTTTATATATGGCAGTGGCCAGCTGGCTGCTTGGAGAGCCATGTGTCAGTGGTCCTGGCGAATGCTTAATGTGTGAGATGGATCTGTGCAAACTGCAAGCACTTGGTTTGCAAACATTCCTGTTTTATGCATTTAGAAAGCAGCTAGAAAAAGGAGAGGCTTCTGAAACAAAGTCACACAACATGGAAGAGATACAGTAAGACAGTTCCTCGGTATACAAATATATCGTGGTAACTCATCTCTTCTCCCTGGCATGCTCCGTCCCCATGGGCTGTAGTAAACCTGTTCTGTCTCTTCCTACAAAACACCATCACCTCCACTGCCACCTTTGTTTTTACAGAGGCAGGAATTCAACACCACCAAGGTTTCCCCAACAAGACAAGATGTGGGAAACCTGTGCACCCTCCCTCCAGCTCTGCTGCACAACTGGATCCCAGGAGGGGCAATGCCAGCAGATGTGACCACAGGGGAGGCTCTTCCCACACCTCAGCTGATGACACGGTAGCTCCTGGGCTGCTGGCAGAGATCCCTGTGATGAAGCCAACATCCACCCATACAGGGATCAGCAAGTCAGCCCACACAACTCTGGGAATCCAAGGGGGAGGCAGTAAAGCAGGACTGAGGCACACTTTGAGTCAATGTATTTTTGGGCTACATTACTTCTGACTGTACCATCCCAGAGCAGATGTGAGAAGTGAATCATGTGGGTTTTACAGAAAGAGCAGCAGAAACTGACTACATTGAAAAGAGGTCCATGGCTACATTCTCCATGTATATAAAAAGTGCTTGTGAAGTTTAAGGCAAGCCATCTATTTAGGTATGTGTAAATGCATATCCCATGTGGTCTGTAGGCCTGTGTACAAGAATATATATGGTTTATTGAGCAATGTCAGGGAAAATAGACTTCCCACCCTAGATTAAGTTTATCACAGTCTCTGCAATCAGCCCAGTGAGCAACAGCACAAGTGATAGATGAGCCTGCCATGGTCTCCCAAATGCCAGTAGATACCAGCTGACAAGGCACCAGGGGAAGGTAATTCCAAGCTAAGGCTGCCTGGGTGAACAGACCCCTCCCCCCCCCAGCTAACGTACAACAAACAGGCCTCACGTCCATCTCCTCCATCCTGGCAGCTCTTGGACCCCAAAAGAGTCTTATCAGCCAGGCCCCAAACTACAAAGACCACCACATATCAATATCAGCACCATGATTCATCCCTAGAGATGAAAGGGAAGCAGGGCTGGTCTCCACCCCACTTCCAGGACAAGCTCTGCACAGCTGCAAACAGCTAGCTCCTCCTGCCCAGACATCACGTCTAGGAGCCAAGGGTTCACCATCTGAGATGAATTTGGCAGATGTCTTCACTGGAAGCAGTCAAGGGGAGGCTGGAGTGGAATAAAGTTTCTCTCTCTCTGCACAAGTAGAATCAACTGATTTTAACATTTTGAATCAAGGCATTTCAACCCTTCAGGTCAAAATTATGTATCCATTACAAAAGCAAAAGAAAACCACAATGCAAAACTGAAGTCAGAAGTTTGTTCCAAACATTGCAGCTCCAAATCAAAGATTCCACAATCTGTACACTACAGTGGTGCTCATTTCTTCTCCTCACTATTTGCAAAATTAGAGTGACGATGACACTCCCAGTGAAATTCATAGCTGTTTCCAAACCCACCATAAAAATCAAGTCAAATGTAAAACATAAGAACCTAACAGTAACTGTAAGGACATGGATAAGTAGTTCATATAAACTTAACTGTCCAGACAAGGAAACAGAACACTGTAATAGACATCACATCAAAATTAATCTTGATTTAAACAGGAAACCAACATGGGAGAATGAGTAGGACAAAATGCTGGTGTCCTCCGGGTTATCATTAAGTACTTGCTGCAAAGAATCTGCTCATCCTCAAACTGCAATAAAGGATTCCTTTTTCTTTCATTACACTGCCTAAAAGCTTCTTAGGAGCACCAGCAGTTCGTAAAGATGAAAAACGTGTTTAATCAGTAATTGCAGTGGGTTTAAGACCTGCTAATAAATATACAAGGAGGCTCGGAGGGGGAACACTCACTCATTCAAAGCCACTAGAGACACAAAAGTCAATTCCACACACAGTTGTCAGCCACATGACCAAATTTGTTCCAAATCAATTATTAAACAGAAAATGCTATCAGTTAAATTTTTTTTTAAAAAATCAAGCTACAAATGCAGACTTGCAAGGTCTAAAAAGTGTCTAGTACCAAGGTGGAATTTAAGTCTAAAATCTAAATATTTCATTGTTTCTACACAAAATTTTGGCCAATACTGCTACAAAAGCCAACCTGATAAACACATTTAGCCAACAACTGTTGGCTTGTGGGGAGCTGTAATTCACAATGAGTTGTATCTATTATATACATTCTTAAAGCTGAAAAGTGGAAATAAATACAGAAAACCCAGAAGGCAGCTCTTGCAGATTAAAAATGAGATTTAGCAACACAGAAGATGGAACTGTGAAAAGTACAAGAATGAGCTACATAATAAAATGGATCAGCAGTGGTGACAGGGGCAGTGGGGTTTACAGGTCTCTGCTCAGCCTCTCTACTACATCTGGTTACTGTTATGTGCCCCATGGAAGGAGAAGGAAAGAAAAATGGCTACATCTGATATGCCTGCTTTGCCGGTTTAAGATTCAAGCTTTCACAGAGCTGAAGGGACCATGATTTATACAAAAAGCTACAAGCCTTTTATAGTCCATTTCGAGCAGAATGGACATCAGTGCTACCTGCCCTTGGAGAATAGTGTTTCCTGTTTTATTTACATTTGCTCTTCATTATGCTTTTAGAGTAACTTACCAATCCACCCAATCAATTCAAACTATTTTGCAAGCATTTCAAGTAATTTCTTAGCATCAACCTGTAGGCTGCTTCTATGTAATTAAAATAATTTTTTTGCAGAGATTTGCCTCATTCAAGTGGTTTTGCCAAGCAACAAGAAACAAAAGAATAACTGTGTCTAAAAATAAGTAAAAAAAAAAAGTAGGAATCCCACAACTGTATTGAATAGGGTCATCAGGAAGAGAGGAGAGGATAAATGTGTGCCCCCATGTCCTTCATGTCTTTGCTGACAGCCCAAAAATAGTGCTGTTTAATGTCTGATAGTTATGTCTCCATATTATAGCTTAAACTTATTTAAAAAAAAATCTGTCTTGAAATACAGCATTTTCAGTTCTTCTTGGGAGACCAGAAATAATCTAGCTAGTTGGTGCTTTTTATCATCTTTCGGTTGCAGAAGCAAATTTAACTATTTCTTGTAAGACTAAAAGAACATCACAAAAAGCGCCTCACAAAGAAAAGTATTATAACTCCTGATCAAGCATCAGAAAAGTGTGAGCTTTTTCCTTCATTTTAGCAGAAAAGGTGGCATTTGACCTGAATTAACCTGCCTGTTGAGAGGGACACTGCTCCAGACCTCCTGCTCTCACACCTGACCAAGACACTGAATTTTAACAATGGGATTTTAGCAACGTAAGCCCAGGAAAAAAGGACTTGGAAGAAAGGTGCAAGCCTTGAAGGCCAACCATCTCTCAATGAAAACAAAAGATACAAATGGGAGTTCCCAGCTAGCCCGTGACAATTTCAAGTCCTATTTTTTTTTAAAGTAAGAGGTACCATTTCCTCACTGACAGCTCCCCTCTTTTTACTACTGCCATATTTTTTTGAGACCAAGTCAAAACCTTGTCAGCTACTGGCAGCACCAAGTATCACGCAGCATTAGCCTTGTCACTAGTTTTAGGGCTGCCTTAAAATAAAAGCAATCAGAAAACTTCTTAAAACTAAATGTCCCCCCCCACCCTACGTGTTGACATGGCCACTAAATCCTGCTGGGTAATCTCCAGAATCCATCTCTTCCTTTTCATTCTCATCCCAAGAAGCCTCCCATAGCCCCTGATTATTTCTCAACTTGTCTGAAGAAATATCCTGTCTTCTGGCTTCCCAGACATTTGCTTCACCCTCTTCTCGCCAGAGGTTTGCTGGAAAAGGCAGCTGCAAAGATTATCCACGCCAATGTCATGCCCAGGCTCTCTTTAAATCCCTTGAGGGAGGAGACATTTTAACAGGGAAAATGTTTAACAGAGGAGAACAAGTGTCTTTCATAACTGAGTTTCTTCTCAGTTACATCTTGGAAGCAAGATCCACCTACAGATACCCTTTAAGCAAGCATCTCTTAAAGCACAGTTGGTTAAGACAAGTAGGAATTAGAGTCCTACAGTGACCACATGCAGACTCTCCACCAACACCAGGAAGATGGACTGTGCCTGGGCCAGGTTGCAGTACAGCCCTGCCTTATCCAGCAACACAAATTAATGGGCTGAGGGGGACTGGGAGCATTCACCAAAGGTCATCTCCAAATAGCAGCCGTAAGCACAAAAATGATGACATTTTCCTAATGACCACAAAGCAGCTAAAATTACAGGAATGCCTATCTTCTCCTTTTTCAGGTCAACACAGCCAGCATGTCTGTGCATTTAATGTACCAAACACAGCTGCACAAAACAGTCTAAACACTTTTCATTTAACTCAAGGGCTGGTGGTAACTTAAAAGTGGTGGAGGAAAAACACACCTCTCTATTACTTGTGTTGTTGCATAAAATCAAAACACAAAAACTAAAGCCGCAGAGGCCCTGAGATTTAATTGTTCAGTTGTATTCTGTTATTTCTTTATTTGTAACTTGAAGCCCCCCCAGGATTACAGGCCTTGTATTCTTTTTATAGGTTCCCACCAGCCCTTTACGTGCTCCAGCATCAGTCAAACCTACCAAAAATCCTAACAGCAAACAGTAGTTCACTGCAGGGCTTTTGTTTGCCTACAATTTCAACATTACTGCTGCTCAAGTTTAATTCCAAGATTTATGAGGATGCCAAAGGGTTAATTTTGCTTGAAATTTTCCTGTTTATCATCATTCACTTCAAAAAAAGCAAGTACTGCAGGAATTTATGATGCCCGAACCTGACAGTCACTAACTGGCTAACAAATCTTTCCTTCTGTTTTCAAAACAGTTTTGTGTTAATCTCTCAGGTCACTATCAAAGACAGTTTAGCATCTAATTTATCACCTTTTGGGCAGAGATCCATGCTGAAAAATTCACATCCAAACTGTAATTTAGTTCAGTTAATGGCCTTTTCTCAGAGGAACTGGACAATTAAAAACATATGGAAATGGAATAAGCTACTCACTTTTCAACTAAATGTTTGCTCTGTGTCTTGGGAAATAAATTTAGGATGAACAAGCTGAATTCAATGAATGGATTAAAAGAACAGACTGTTGTCATAAATCAGTTGTCCTCCTTTCACAAGTCACATAGCAGTATTTTTTTTGTTTTTCCTTTTTTAACAGAGCATTGTCTCACAATGGAGAAAAACCTTCAAGAAATTGCAGGTTCACACAGAAGAAGTGCTATTAAAAGACAGGGGAAGGGGAATCTCTTAATGCACTATAAACATCTGACATATTTAGGCACCTAGATAAACTAATCAGAAATGTCAGGTTAAAAAAAAAGCATAAAGACAAAAATAGTTTAAAATGTGTACATGGATGTACACCAGCTTTCATTATAGTGGAAATCAATCACAGGTTTTTGGTATGACTATGACATTCTATTATGTCTGGAAAGTACCATGGTGCAGTTGACACCTTTACAGAAACACAAAGCCTGGAAACATATATGGCATTTTAGCAATGTTTCTTTCTCTTTTTTTTTACCTCCCTGAGAAGTGCCAATTCCTGTGTAACAATTCATAAGTGTCACAAGCCCCTGCTGCATGTCCTGCTGAACGTCTTCCATGGGATTTAGTGGGTGCTGGATGAGACAGAAGGAGAATATCTATGCCACTGACATTCCTTCACCACTCAGTTCCTTTGCTGTGCCCATGCCCTGAGTGGCTGTCTCCAGCGATTAAGAAAAATCATTTGTGGAATTGAGCATGGCTTTGTTTGTATACTATGTACCTCAAAGTGAGGTACCAGACTTAACCCTAGTCTACTTCCCAACCTTAGAAGCATTCCGAAGTGGGAACATCTTCCACTATATTCCAAAGGTGTGCTGGGTCACACATCTGCTCTGAGTCACCATGCCTGTGCTTTGCCAGCCTCATTAGCAATTAAACCTCCTGAGCACAGCTCTCCCCACCAGCTGTAGGAGACAGACCCAAGGACCTCCCAGGTGAGGAGGACACGCTGACAGTGACAGCCCTGAGGTTACATCTTACTAGAACTGATCACAGTCACCACTACAACAAAAAGAAACCAGATTTTAAAAATGGCATGATTGTACTATTCTGCTTCTCACATTGCTTTGGACAAAACAAGGGACCAAACCGGTGACTTGCAGGACTAAAATGACAGGTTTGTATCCTGACCCAAAGCCCCAACACTTCTGGAGCACAGCTACGGCAGGCCAATGTTCTCCAGGGGCATGGCAATAGGAACACACCCGTGTATGGGTTGCACTGAATTTTTCAATTAAAAAAGGAAAATGTAGTCCCTAGCAACAACAGGATAAAAATAAATAATAAAAGAAAGTCCAGACATGAAGACAGAGGAAGCTACATCCTTGAAATGCCTTTTGATGTTAATGCAATGAGTCTTAGCATAATCTGCTTCAAGAAAAACTGAAAGTAAATAAAAAAAAGGAACACAAGCTTATCAACCTCTTCACCTTACAAAACTACCTAATGCCTTCAGTCTTTCTTACCATGACACGTCTTTTTTTTAATTTTAGCCAGTGCAAAGAGGCCCTCAAAATACCCCTTTCGATTCTTCTCTTTAATGAAGAGTTGCTCTAAGATCAGTTAACTGAGACGAGAAACAAAACGGAGGCTGTTGGTTCAGGACGTCCTTTCATAAAAGACCAAGTGTTTGATGTTAATTTTCTGTGATGCATTTTCAAATAATCCATGGGTATGAGCTCGAGCACTGACAGAAAGAAGCATTGTATTTCACAGCCGCACAGGGCCACACAGTTTTAAGATCATTTATTTAATTATGCAAATGCTACTCTTGTGACAACAAGAGACTGACTCAAGCTGAAGCCATACCTTGGATAATAAAGTTCATATCCAATTGAAGATTCATTACCTGCTGCATCAACTTCAACTACTACCACATTATTATGGCTTACACTACTGTTTAGTTAAAGCTGAGATAACACTTCCATCTAAACCTCTATTTTTAGGACACTTAAAAATAAGTGTTCATTTTGTGTGTTTTCTTTAATTGGCTATTCTACAAGAGACTCTGCATGTACAAATTAAAAACAAAACCCAACCACTGCTCTGAAGCTAATCACCATTGAATAAACAAAGAGGCTTTTTAATCAACCCAAACTTCACTTCTTTCCTGCATTTTACAGCAATGTGTACTCAGAAGACATGTAGTGTTTTCTCAACAATAGGTGTATTAAAAGCAACCACAAACCACCACCTCAGCAGAAGCCTCCTGCACCCCCAGTACAGACAGGATGGAACCAGTACTGACCAACCGCACTCTGCTTGGCCAACACTGGTGAGCAGCAAAGAGAAAATTTAGCAGCGGGTGCTAAATTTATTTTGAAACTACTGTTCATCCAATCCAACAAAGCTTTCACCACCTCTCCTGGAGCTGTGCTACAGTCAGGAGAGCAGAAAAGGCCGTGCTACAGAAAAGCTGCTCCTCGGTCCTGCCTGCGCCTTTCAAAGCATTATTCTGACTCCAACACAAAGCAAATATTCATACTGTGAACACTTTCAACTCCACAGGGTTCCCAGCACAGTGGTGAAACATCAGCCACAACAAAATACCCAGACATGGGGCAGTAATGCCTGAGGGTGAGACACAGCCCTGTGGTGGAGCTATCCTAAGCAGGGACTGCTGCTCAAAAGACAGGATCTTTCTCCCTTAAACACCTACCACCCCTCAATTGCTCTGGCTGCTGAGCTGATCCCACAGGGGCCTGAAGCTACTCCTTTTTTCCTGGGGTGAATCCTTCCTAAAGAGACTACAAAGGGGTCAGATGAGCAGTGCCCCAGGAGAGACAGCAGCACATGGCAGTGACCAAGGACAGAACTGTGCTTTCCAGGAGTAATGCAATCGTGAGTTGGCTCAGGTGCACCACAAAACTGTGACTCTTAGGTAATTATTATTAAAAATCTTCCTACTGGAGAAAAAAGCTTTTGCATGTAATGGAACACTCCTTTTTAACTGAGGGACCAACAGAAGATAGGAGGCATGTTTCAGCTATACTTAGGCATTTAAGGTTTAAAAGCCTTAAAACATTTCATCTCAGGTACCAGATATACCATGGGACTGGGCAAGAAAACAAGTCCAACTTCTGCAGCAAAATTAGTTTGTTCATATTAACCAGCCATCTCTGGCCACAAATGTTGAGCTGCTTAAATTACAAGATTCAGGGGTACTCTAACATGTTGAGTTGGCATCTTTTTAATTAGTATATTAAAACACTCCTTTTCAGTATGCCACAGTACATAAGTTTCTTGCATAAATACTTACACTTGGCTTTTCTTTTTTTTTTCCTTTTAATAGAAGAATTTTATTATCAAAGTGGTTTTGGTAATATGCAGCTATTGCATGCCAAACACTGTGCATGAAATACCTTCTTGGATAGAAGATTAATGTGCTTACTGTTATTCTGTGAACAAATTAATGGCACTGAGGAATAAGGCAAAGACTTAAATACAAAGCACCACAAAAATCTATCCCAGTCCACATCTTTCAGGGCTGAGAAAATGTTATATGCATGTATATTTACATACTCAGTCAGATCTAAGGTACGTAAATAAAAACCTTTCAACAAGATGAAAGATACACAGAACACACATCTGATCTCCCAGCTTGAAAAATGTTCTCAGTGCCAATCTCCCTTCTCTGCTTCTCCGCGTGCTCGTGACACTGCACAGCTGTATTCAACCCAGCACAATGGCTGCTTGGGATGTAAGCACCTGATGTCATGAAATTCAAAGGCAAGCAGATCCAAATCTCACCAGAGCTAATGGATTTGGCCCTTATCTCCCCTTGCTAAAGCATCCTGAGTGCTGAGAGACTTATCTAAGCATTAGGAACCAATATTAGTATTATAATGTAATATCCATGTATTATTCTCGTCAGTCTTTTAGCTTACATACAACACTTCAGCATAGGCACTTGCTCTTATTTGGTTTTGCATCTACCTTATTACAGTTTTTATACTGAATACAAGCAAAAATACCTGAATGTGTTAGCTACATCAGCTTCTCCTGAGGTTTGATGAAGAAAAGAGTTATTTTTAATCTGGGACAGCTCCCAGATCAGCTCATTGCATAGCTCAAGAACTGGCACAAGACGAATGCATGTGGCTGGGTACAAGATGGGGGAGGAAGGGGAAAAAACCATTTGTACCCAATTTGTCACCAATAAATGCAACCAAAACCCCATGTCCTAAGGCAGAGAGACACTAAAGGCCCACCACACAACCCAAACGTATCTAGTTGGGACATCAAGTGTACCTCTGTAGCTCAGGTGCTGTTTCCAACTAGTCCATGGGATTTAAATGCCTAAATCATTGTGGGTGCTTTTGTGAATTTCCATACACACCTTACTGCATCTCTTTCAAACTTGGCCTCTGCTGACTTCCAGAGTCTGAGCAAAAGGTCAGCAGCAAAATTCACAGCAGAACATGTGGCTTCCTGAGCCTGGGATGGGAAACTTAGCCCAGGCCAGCAGCCACACTTAATTTCACCAGCTGTACAGGCTCATATCACAGCATCAGCATTTTAATTTGTCTGCATTGACAAAAAGAAAGATGCTTACAAAGTCTTACGTATGAACAGACAAAAAGATGAAGCATCTCAGGTCCTGCTTGAGACCGCAGGTTTTCAATACATCTTCAGATGAAAGCGCAGCTTGCAAGCCAAGGCTGAACAGGAACATCCCCCCATCAGTGGCAGGCACCACCTCAGCAGAGCACACAGGCCTGCGAGGCTGGGGAACTACGGGAAGTGCAAGGCGGCTCATCACTTAAACACTATTTCATCCCAAGGTTCCAAAATGATAATAGACTTTATTCTAATTGGATTGTCTGCAGTGAACCAATTTAAGTGCTAAATGCTGCAAATTATTCAGCATGACATAGCAATGCAATGATCTGAGCCACTGCAGGACAGAAGGCTTCTTGAAAGCTACAGTTCCTGAAGCATAATAAGGAGACTCAAGTTTTGCTTGGCATGTCTCCACCAAACAAATTCATATTGTTTCAACAGCTGCAGTGTGCCCACTGAGCATTAAGTAATGCTCTGACCTAGAAGCAACCACTGCCAGCCAGCACCCCTGATTAGATGATGATTCTTCTGAATACACCTTTAAAGTCCATATCACTCTAATTGCTGCCTTTCAAAGAGACTAAGTACCGATGACATCCTACGTACACTACACAGTGCTGTGAAATACTGATCTAACCACAAGCTTTAAAATATTTAACCAACTTGAGACTGTACTTTTGTCATCAGGGTAAGAATGTCACATCTATTCACAAAGATTTAAGGGACAGGAAGAGACAGACATTTAAAGCTTTAGATTTTATTCTGGTACAGTTACAGCAGCATGAATTACAAATGCAAATGAAGGACTCCTGTGTTAATGCTTAGCCCTACACACAGCGCACAGTTCAAAAGAAAATTATTTTTTGTCTTTTGTCAGTTTTATGTATAAAGTGGTTTTCTACATAAAAACATAGAAATTCACCGTAAAATGTATTTAAATTATATCATTGTATTAGCAAGGAAGATAAAGTAAACCATAGGGTTCTGTTCTGAATTTAAGTCTCAGATTACACCAAAAATTCACAAAGTGGAAAGAAAGAAAAAATAAGTAATCCATGACTCATATTCATAGTTTTAATATAACATTATTATTCTCCTACAATCATCACAAGAGGCTATCCAGAATTCCCTTGAGACTAGAGAGTTTTATAGGATTTGAGGTTATTTGCAATTAAAGTCCAGAATCAAACAGCAATGCCTGTGTTGTGGCACTTTGCTTTGGTTTTGCACGGCCTGGTTTTTGGTATTGGGGGGGGGCCACAGAGGTGGCTTCTGTGAGAAGCTGCTAGAAGCTTCCACCATGTCTGGCAGAGCCAATCCCTGATGGCTCTGAAGATGGACATGCTGCTGGCCGAAGCTGGGCCAATTAGAGATGATGGTAACGCCTCTGTGATAACATACTTAAAAAGAAAATCAAAACAAAGTGGGGGCACAGTTCTTTCCTAACCAGAGAAAAGGAGGAGGTGAGAACATGTGAGGGGAACAAGATGGAGACACCAAGGTCAGTGAAGAAGGAGGGAGAGGAGGTGCTCCAGGTGTCAGAATCGAGATTCCTCTGCAGGCCGTGGTGAGGACCATGATGAAGCAGCTGTGCCCCTGCAGCCCATGGGGATTCACAGGGGATGCAGAGATCCACCCGCAGCCCATGGGGATCCACGGGGGATGCAGAGATCCACCCACAGCCCGTGGGGATCCACGGAGGATTCAGAGATCCATCCACAGCCCATGGGGATCCACGGGGGATGCGGGGATCCACGGGGGATGCAGAGATCCACCCTCAGCCCGTGAGGGAGGTACTCATGCCGGAGCAGGTTGATGCCTGGAGGAGGCTATGATCCAGTGGGAGACCTGGTGGAGAGAGAGGGCCCTGCTTGCAGGCTGGAGCAGCCTGTCCTTGGAGGACTGCGCCCCGTGGAAGAGTGACCCACGCCGCAGCAATTTTGGGAGGACTGCATGCCCGTGGGAGGGACTCACATTGCAGTAGTTTGGGAAGGACTGCTGCTTGCAAGATTTGGAGCCATGCTGGAGAAGTTCCTGGAGAACTGTCTCCCGTGGGAGGGACCCCAGAGTCTCACAGGGGAGGGACTCCTCTCCTTCAGCAGCAGAAGAAAACCTCGGGTGATGAACTGACCAAACCCCCATGCCCTGTCTCCCTGTGCTGTCAGTGGGAAGGAGGGAGGGGCTGGGGGAAGAAAAGGTGTTTTAAGGGCTTATGTTACTTCTCATTATCCTCCTCTGGTTTTGTTAATAATAAATTCACTTTGTACCTTTAAGTTGAGCCTGTTTTGCCCTTGGAGTTTTTTCTCCAGGCCCTTATCTCAACTCATGAACCCTTTGTTAATTTTTTTCTCTCCTCTGCCCAGCCGTGGCGAGTGAGCAACTTTCGTGGGTGCCTGGCATTTGGCCAGTATCAAACCATGACACACTTAAAACGTAAGAGGTTTTACACCTTAGTTCTGGTCACCAAACTCTGACCCTGAAACATTGGACCTCCAGTCCCACAGAGCTGGAGAGAGAAACACCTCAGCATAGAACATAAGCGCCTTACATCCTGGCTCTCATCTGGGTCTGCATCTCCTTCAAAACAGTTTAGCAGCATTCATTCTTACTGGAAATCAACTCCTCAGCTCTGCAAGAATGCTTGTCTCCAAGTTATCTGTCCCCACTGATATAAAAATGATGGATTTTAATACCTTCTGTCCAATATCATGCCTACTTCTCAGTGTGATGGTATGTAGTTAAATCACCAACATTTCATATGAATACATCATCTGATTTACTGAACAGAAATATTTATTAAAAACTTCTGCCCTAACTTGATTTTGCTATTTAGCATCTGGATTTATTAGAATTAACTCCATTAGATGTGCAGTTTACTGTATTTTATTTTCCCACATATTTTCTAATCCACAGAGGCACAGGAACATTAATTCAGGAACTGGCTGCAATTATTTTTTGCTGTTCAACTAGGGGCAGTCAACGCAAACAGAATTGGCTGCAGTTCAGTGTCATTGCATAAGATTTCCTCTATTGTTTCCTTAGATGCAAGTGTTAGGGTATAGAATGCTAAATTAAAATAGTGACAGTGTCATCCCATACACTTTCTGATGGGTTCCCAGTAAGTTCAGTTTTCTTGCTGAAAATTAATTTCCTTTTACCTAAAAACAATCACAGAATTACAGAATTAAGACCACTTCTTCCTCCACCAAAATATAAAAAGGAAAGAATACCTCAGCTGCTCATTGTTCACATAAAGCTCAGTGTACACTGCAAATCGAGGACTGCAAGCTTCAAGCATTCACCTTAATCATGAAGGCAGTGAAAATAAGATAAGTAAGAAATTTGACATTGCTATTTAAACAATGATTCTTTCTCTTGCAAATGCCAATTCCTTTCACACTGAAAGCACTAGAGAGGCTTGAAAAACTTGTGCATTAATCAGGATTTCAGCACAGTTCTCCAGGTTCTCAAACCAATCATCAAGAAATTCTCTTGCTCTTTGGAAATGCTGAGGGCAACAGAAAAATAAGGGGAGGCAGCCTCTCCTTTTCTGCTGTGTTTGTTCAAGATCATTGTTTTGTCTTTTAAAACAAATGCAGATGACATGCAGCTACTGCTGCTTTTTTTTTTTTCTCAGGGGGAACAGAATGAAGGGGGCTAGATTATCTACAGATTGATATTTTTGCTGTTTATCACACAAAAGCCTTTTCTCCAAGGAGCAAGCTGCATGGGACAACACAGGAATTGAACAGATATTATAGGTCCTCACTGCTGTAGATGTAACCACAACTAAAAATACTAATTATCTTCCCAAACAGAGCTGCTCTGTAGCTGCAGTAGCCCAATGAGGTACATTAACACAACACCCCTGAGGGCAGCCAGCCATCTTTTATTTATTTCTGTTTGCTTGTTTTAAATGCTGGGAGAAAATTAAAGGAGGAAATGATGATATTAAAAAAGGCTTTCACTGCTTGCCCCTCCCCATAGAAATAAAGATACAAACAAACAGAATACATCTCTCTTCCCTCTGCTGGGATGCTCCTGACAACAGTTATTACAGCTCCCAGCTGGGAGCTCACTCTTCACTGCCATCTGAAGACTGTCACAGCCACAGGTTCCTGTAAGATTAGCAGGAGTAAGAAAAGATGCTGCCAAAACCGTGTACCGTCTGTGCAACCCTTCGCATGCTGGCTGAGCACCGTGAGGCAACAGCCCAAGATCCATCCCCAGTGTCAAAAAGCAGCCCCTGTAAAGATGAGCACACTCAAGAGATAGTAAGGCCCCTGGGGAGGAATTGAACATCTGGCTTGAAAGAGGTCCGCCAAGAATACGTTTTTATTTACACTCATTTTAAAGGTCCACAGCTTTACTGCAGGAAGCTGTAATCTCAACTTTTTCAGGCATCGGCTCCCAACCTCCCAAAGCCTTTTACCACTGACCTTCAGTGGCTCCTTAATTGCAACTAGCACTCTTGATAAAATTAAAATGTACATTTTAACGGCTCAATCTGCCTTTTTAAAATGAAGATGAAAAGCCAAGCATTGCAATTAAGAATCATGGCCTGGCTGCCCGGTATGATCTTCTTGGTAGCTGTTTTCCATTGTGGTAAAGCAAAAAAGCTAACACTGTCATTGCGTCTCTTAACTTAAAAAAAAAAAAAAGTTCAAGAATGGGGTTTGAAGGTGGCTACAGCTGGAGCAGAGGGGAAGGCACCAAGCTCCCTGCTCTATGTCAGGCTCTGGAGCTGCTCTCTGCACACAGGATCCTAGGACAGGCACAAGGCACCACCTTGAATTTAGCCATAAGGACTAGACACCTCTATTCTGCAAAATAAAAATTCTTATCTTGCATGTCATTAGAAGGTGACAGGGCACAACCCATTTCAGGAATCCTGAATTCTTCCTGCACAATTTTGCAGCTCTGAATTGTGCAGAAAGGAGCTACAGCTGTTCAGCTTCTAGCTTCAGCTCAAGCACAGGGGAGGGTATTGCAGATCATACACAAAACAGAAGGAAGAAGAGCATCCAAGAGGAAATGATCAAATTCAGCGATTATGAAGCTAGATAAAACTCCCACTAACAAGGTTATATTATAAGAATAAGCTACTGCTAGGACTCTGCTTATTATCAGACTATTAGAGGACAGTCAATTCTTTACATGCAACATACTTCATTCCAAAAGTACATTCAGCAGGTAATAACACAAAGCTGTTGGGTAGAAACTGCCCTTTGCCCTTCCACGCACTCCTCTTCCCTGTATGCTACAAGGGGGGTTTGTTTACTCAACTATTAAGTGTCCAAAAGAAAGTGTATTCTCCAGGTAACAGCAAGAGCATCCAGCAAAACAGGAGCAGTGCTTCAAGTGGGCAATTACTCTACAATATGTGCCCGAATTAGTTACAGCAGAACCAAGGGCTTCCATCAGGCAGCAACAGGTCAGACAGCAGTTCACCCAAAGTACATCTTGGGCAGGGACACACAAAATGAAGAAGCTATGCCTGCCCCATCCTTGGAAGTGTCCAAGGCCAGGTTGGACACGGCTTGGAGCAACCTGGTCTAAGTAGAAGGTGTCCCTGTCCATAGCAGGGGGTTGGAATGAGATGAGCTTTAAGGTCCCTTCCAATCCAGGCCATTCAATGATTTGATTCTATGAAAACACTAACAAAGTGAGTCAGTGATGAAAACATCAACTGCCAGTCTTACAGTCTTTTCAGAGGCCAAGTGAGAAGCAAAAAGGTTCTCTTTCAATGCTTCCCAAACACACCCAATGATCATGGTAAGGGCAGTAAATAAAGCCATAGGGATTACTTTACCCGGGCATTTCCTCGTCCATTCACGCCCTGAGTTCCGAAGAAGCCCTTCTGTTATATATTGGTGGGGATCAAATGTGTTAGGGATATCTTTTATGAAGATGACTATGCACATACTAAGAAAAATTTAACACCAAGAGAAACTCTAACAGCATACTGAGATAAAGTAACTGAAAAACCAATGCTAACAAACAATGTTTATTGAATAAATGATAAAGTGACTGAGAGCTTAGCTAAATACTACTCTAAGAAAAATCAGACCAACGTGTGACTCCCACATGTTTATGCATTTTGTTTAAGAACCTCTGTTATGTTCTGCATTGCAGAAGTCATTCTGACTGTATGCTCTGCCAGCTTCTGTAATGATTCAGAACTTCACAGATCTAGGATGATTTGTTAAGTAGAAAAAAACAATGTTTATTTGTCTTTAAAGCTCCTACTCTTGATTTAATGTTAAGGGTATGAACAAAACAATGAAAATTGTCTTTACTGTTTTATGCACTGTTTTAAAAGAAAATACAAACATCCAAGTGTCTTTGTATCTCATATATATTCAAATACTGTATATTCAAGTCAGTCATAATGACAAAAATCTATAATCTGAAACTACAGGGCAATTGTTTTGTTCCTATGTGACATTTGTGGTTACCATTTAATAAAGAAAAACCAATCTAAAAGATGACAGACTCCTAAATGTGAATTGGTAATTAAATTTTAATTAAAAAATGGAAGCAAAGAAAAATCTGTAAAGTATCATTTTGCTTTACAGATAAATAATTTAAAAAAACCCCAACCAAACAAAAAACCAAAATTAAACATTTATTTTTTTAGTATGACAAGAGCGCCAATAAATATAATCACTAGCTGGTAGGTAGTCAGAAGCAGCATGAAATTCTGCAGTAAATGTTTTTTCTCACTTAAGATGAAAACATCCACAAATTCATCCCCTGAACACATTGCTTTCCAATACTGATGGAAACCTCTCGAAGAACATTAATACATAAATATTGGAGAGTTAAATGCCCCTGGGTCAAAGGGTTAGTGTAATATAGTATTTCTGTTACACTTTGCATTATTATCAATATGCTTGGTTTGCATTTTTACAGCACACAAAATCAGATTAGTTTGCCCTTCTGCTAAGTGCACGGTTCCTGGTGGCCATTAGTGTGACTCCCAGGTCGGGAGGAACCTGGAATTTGGCAAACACTGTCTTCCTTCCAGAGGCTCCTATCACCTATAGATCTTACTGAAAAGAGTGAAAGGGAGAATAGCAGAGTATATTTTAAAATTAAGCTACTGCTACCTAAGAAACTTAGAATCATAAACTTACTTGAAGATGTTGGATGAAAAAGTATTCAAGGCTTCTGAACCCTTACAGAACGAGTGACTCTTACCAGAGCAATTAAATTACCTGGCACATTTCCTTATGAGCTTTCTCTGCACAGCATCTTGAGGACAGAAATGTTGCAGAAATCACAGAAACCTTGCTACAAAAATTTTGGGCAGTTCCTGCTGAGTTCCCTAAAGAATAACCCCAAAAATACAAAAATCCTTATCAGACCTTGTGAATACACCACACAACTATTCCATCCCTGCCCAAGATGACCTCAAAAGGAGTTTAGTATTCCAGTCATGCTGACATTGCAATCATTTTTTATATCAGTATCATTCATTTTTAGGTGTATTAATGATAATAAATATATGCTATATCAACAGACTTTTCATTATGGTCCATTTAACCTCATAATACATAATTGGTTCCTATTTGCTCTAAGCGATCGATGCTTAGCACTCGTTGCTGAGCTGTGTAAGCAAAGGAGAAGTCAGAGAAGGGCCATGTCTGTAGGATAAACAGCAAGGTTGATATCCCATGTAGCTCTGATTGCATAAATATATGTCTATGCACTTATGGAGAACACAAAAATTAATACTGATGCTTTATTAACTCAAAAAATCACATCCAAGAAACCTCTAATTTATAAATCTGTAGTATTTACTAGCTTGCGTTTCCAGGCACATGCACTAGTTCTAGAAGAACTAGACCTTCTATGCTACATAACTAAAAGGAATATTGGTACAATATGCAGCTTAAAAAGCTCCCATTTTTAGCTCACACTTTCTCTGGTGCTTTGGAGGATTGGTCTAAACGTAGTTACAACCTTCTGGACTTTAGAATATGTCACAAAATGCAAGGAGGGAAAGGAAAAGGAAGGGAGTTGTGTCTATGCTGTGCCCCTAGCTACAGCCTGCTGTGTTCTCGGCAATTGGAAAGCTCCAAATTTAATTTATTAATAAAAGAATAGTGACCACTGCTTTACACAGACCTTCAATGCATGGACCCACACTGGGGGGATCCCATGAATGGACAAACTGTGGGACAAGATCCACACAGGCTGCATTACTGATGTCCTTCCTTCCACGCTTGGGTATTTCTGACAGATATTTACCTTTTGGGAAATCAACTCAGTGCCACAAGATGAGCAATGTAGGAGCTGGTAGATCTAAAACTACTCTGATTCAGGCAAGGCTGAAAGACACTATTTGCATTACTGGGATCACAGTCTGACTTTGATCTGTCATAACAAGATATATGGAAATGTATAAAATTTATTGTGCTTTTACGGAAGGAAAATAACAATGGCACATGCCTTGATACCTCAATTACTCAAAACCATGCAGAGAATTCATCTCTTTTGTAACTATTAGCAAATAGGATAATTATAACGTGTATTAATGCAATCTGTTGAAAATAGAACTTTCCAAAAATATCACCTCTAAGAAATTAAATATTAACCGAATGTCACTGAAGCTAACTGGATATTCAGCTCACCTCTTTAAAAACAGAAAGCAAGTTTGAGAAGAAAACCAACTTTAAAAAAACCCAAACCCCAAAGATGTTAGTACAGTGCTGGTAATAGTGGGCAAATATTTCACAGCAATGTTCTTAACTTTCAAATTTAACTATAGAATAAGCTTATTCAATATTTTGAGAAAGAAATAACCTTTGTCAGAACCAGCTAATTTACTACTTGTATTGAATTTTAGTGAGATGGATAGGAACAAAATAACAGATATATAAAGGGAAAATTTCAGCACTGTATTTCTAACTGTTGCTTTCCAGAAATTCTTAACTATGAAAGAGAGGAGAATGTATATTCTTTGAGCAAACATTCGGAGTGTAGCTTTGCCCTTTGGGCCAGTTAAAAGCCACTCAATTAAAATCTGAAATAATTTTTAACTTCAACTTCCATGAAGATGTATTACTAAGAGGGACTTCCAGTTAAACAGGTGTGTCAACCAAATCATTCACAGTCAGTTTTACCATGTGAAAAACACAGTGTCCACTATATATAAAATTATATTTAATGTTTCTGAGAAACCATTATTCGAAAACTCACCTGCCCTGCATTTCTCTTAACAAGTTTATCAATTTTTAGAACACCAGGTTATAGTAACATTTAATATGACACACTAAATGTTAACCAAGATTTTGAAGCATTAAAAAAATGCCAAGAGACAGTTTCAGATTTCAAGATGCCAAGCTTGTCCAAGCAACTAATCATCTCCCAGCACAAGAAAAACAACAGGAGAGCAGCTACAGCACATGGACTTGGTGATTAATTTAACTCTTCCAGGTAAGCGCTTCAGGAGGAAATTCTAAAGGGATGTTGAAGCAGGATTTCTGAATTCTTGCTGTGAGATGATACTAGACCCAGAAGCTATTACTTTCCTCTCCACTAAGGCAGAAGCAATTTCCTTTCTTTAAGGATTCGAACAGCCTCTTAGGTCAAGATGAAAGATCTATTTTTTCTCCTGTTTGAATCTGACATGCCAATCACCCAGTCAACCTCAGTGGAATAATATTTGGCAACTAAGGCACAAATAAGCAAGCACAGTTGGCTAACAGCTCTTCAAGGGGCAGCCTGGGCAGAGTCTGTAGCCAATTCACTCCAACCACAACGTCTCCACACCTCCCCAGCAAACCCTCACTACATTTCACAACGGTTATGGGCAGGGAATTAGCCCCAAACCCTACTCTTTGGAAGGCCTGGGCAGGATTCACTCTCCTAAATTGGGAATTTAGTATTACTCCAGCAGGATGTGAAAATCAGGTTAATGTCTAGACATCAGAAGAAGAAAAATATTAATTCAGTATTTGCTGTAAGAGAACACTGGCTCTTTATGAATGAGAAACAGCCATCTACAGTGTCCTTCTGTTGAGGTAGTCATAGCTCCTACAGGGCATTGGGGCTGCAGGGCTCACTTCAGTCTGGACACTGAATTACTGTCACATGTGAGAGAGGCCGAGAACACATGTTCACATACTGCTGCCTCAGAGAGCTGCATGAACTCTGCAGGAATGTACTACACATCTGCATGTACATTTTGCCCTTAACAACTGAAACATGGATTTTACTGTTTCACTTGAAAATCTGCAGCCTGAGAAGACTGGTGTTTCATCAGCATAATGTCTCTATAGGTTTTGAAAGGCAACCTCAAAAGGTATAAAGGGTTAGAAATTGTAGGTGTTAGACAAGTGAAAAAAAAAAAGACTCCTTCCGTCCTCACTGCTCATCTGCTCTTGTCCTTCAAGAAAGTATTTCCTGCCAGGTTCTCAAATCACACCCACAAAAAATTCAATACTGTTATTGAGATTACATCCCCCACTCTGATTTCCTAGGCACAGAAGCATGTAAGGCACCCCGGACTTCAGAATCAAAAGAAAAGGAGACCAAAGCCATTGGTAACTTGGGCAATTCCTTCCATCTCCCTCTCTCTTCACTGTTACCTTCCGCTACTTACCCCAGCAAAGACACCCAGCTGAAAAACTTGGATCCATCGCATAAAGCATTTGCACCCCTCTGAGTCCAAGAAAGGTCCCTGCCTGAGGGAGCCCCTCTGCAGCCAGAGTCAAAAGGCACAGCCGGGCTCACAGTGACTGCCCAGCCCCAGGCACAGCTCAGCACTTGCCTGGCTTTGCACAGGCTGTATTTGAAGTTTCCCATGTCCCATATCCATTGAGTGTGGGAACCAACGCCAGAGCAGCAGAACTCATCTTCCGGCATCATTTTCCATCTGCACGAGGTCAGAAAGTTGTACACCAGTATATGGGGTCATAAAATTGGATTTTATCTGAATCTACAGGGATTCACATCTCTTTCCACACAGTCTATTTGCCCTAATTGCTGCTTCGACTTGGAGATATTCCAGCATCTATCAGCTTAAACAAAACTTTAAACATTGTTTGAATGTATCTAAACGCATTCAGAAATGTAATGAAGTCCCACTTCCCCCAACAGGCTGTGTCTATTGCTCCTAAATAGTTCAGCTGAGGATTTATTTGAATTTATAGGCATCAACTCAGTCATATATTGCTTTCTTAAATGTCTTATACAAGCAAAACCACATAACTAAGACTTGAGGAGTTCAGCATAATAGCAAACCAATGCTTCATAAACTGCAATAATTTTATAAAGCTCCTTTTTAAAAGAAGTTTTAAAAATAAAATACACTTTTTCTTCAGTAACTGAAGATGATCAAAACCAACCTAATGAATTCCCTGAGCTACAGCATTTCTCATGGAGCACTCCTTGGCTACTCCCTTTACTTTGCTGCATACCCCAACATCCATTACAGATCTGACATCAGCAAGAACTGTAAATGTCACAGAGTCCAAAACTTAAATTGTAGCAAAATGCTGTGTGTGATTTTCTATCAACAAGGCACCATGTTAACACTCTACCAAAGCCAAGTCAGCTCCTGAAATACAGTCTAGGTTTTCTAGGCCAAAGGCTTTCATTGAGAAAATGCAAGGATATGCACTATGGTGCATAAAATTAGTCACTGATCATTATTTATTTGTACTGCATAAAAATTTAAAAAATAGGTGATGAGTCACATCCCTGCATCAGAAATCAAGAAAAAGGCATTGAAAATACTTTAAAGTTAACATCTACAAAAAGGAACAAAATATACAACAAAATTTTGATTATTTTTCAAGTTCATGATAACTTGCAAATATAAAAGACTTGGGGATGGTGTGGGAAGTTAAATGGAACATTTCATTTTACCAAACTTCCCAAGATCAGCTGACTATGTAACATTTTCCAGTGCTGGTAATTCATCCAAATGAACACACATGTTCTTTCTGGGAAGAAAAATAAAGAAGGAGGAGAGCGGGAAGAGAAAGGAAGGAAAAAAGGAAAAAAAAAAAAAAAGGAAGATGACAGTCCTAATAACTCAGATGACAGCTTTTAAATTTTAAGCACACACAGAAGTGTGTTGCAGTGAAGACTTCTTCACCTTTTCATCATCATGTCCCTATGGTATTAAATGCTCTTAATCAACAGTTGTTGATAATGATTTGTCACCTATCAAGATTAAAATCTGAATGGGAAAACATCTGTTACACTCCTTTGTTAGGAAACTGGCAACATAGTTTTTGAACATGTATAATTTGACTTTTAATTACCCTCTTACACCTTCTGTTCAGCTATTAACCAGCATTAACCCATAAATCCATTTAACACATTATGAACTATAAAACTAAGTCCTATAATGTTTCTTTATGAACAAAGCAGAGAAATTTTAATATAGAATGAATGTCATCTACTTTTGTAGTTTCTGAATCAAGTTATGAATTCGGTCTTTAGGTTGGAGAAAAGTAAATTGTGCTACCTTAGACAAAACAGCCAAGAACATTGGACACAGATATTGTAATAAACTTTAACTGACATAGGTTAAGCAGCAGCACATCGCAGTAACTTAAACAGCACAGGATAATTTGTCATAGTTTTCTTTTACAATAATGAAACCATTTAGAATCATATTCAGCAAGCAGGAAATTAAACCACTATGTACACAAATTAAGAAGTGTTCTATGTTATAATCATGGCCCATGTTATTCCCTTTCTCTTTAATTGGGCTGAGTTATCTGTTCATAATTACAGTGATAACAGACAGATAACCACACAAAACACTTCTCTTTCCAGCACCTGCTTGCACAGAGTAATGTTTCATAGAGAGGTCAGGAAAGTGCAATGCCTTAAAAAATAAATTTAAAAACACAAATATATATTACAACAACATGGGGTCTTATAGCAATACAAGAAAAATTATTTGATTTGCCATTTGCTTCACATGCCTGCCAGGACAGAACCACTTCTGTCCCACAAAATATGACTTTTACGAAGACTCATAACTTGGGTTTGCTGTCTCACGATTGGGTTTGTGTGTGGTAAGCAGAACATGGCACAGCACAACACTTTTCCATCACATCACCATATGCAACAGTCTTTTTGAAACAAACACATGGACACAAAACTACCCGTTTGGACCACAGAGGCACAATAACGTTTAGAATTAAGGGATAAAAATGTTCAAGAAAAAAAATCTTGCAACAACAAATACTTCACACAAATGTGGTATTTTCCATGTTGAAGTGCCAGCTATTCCCAGTCTTGTTAGGGCTGTAGTAATTAGGCAGCAGTTACTCCATGCTGTCGAGTGGAAAACTGCCCACTGGGACCCAATCTCCACCTGTCTTGCCAAGGCAGGGAGGGTGAAGGGAGGATGCTCGCAGCCAACTGTGATCAAACTGCTTCAGCCTCATTTCCCAGAGAGTAAATTGGGTCCAGCCTCACCTAAGTTACCCAAGACACATGTATGTCAGTCATCAAGGCTTCTTCCAAAACCAAGGGCGTGAAACAAGAAGCTACAAAGAGCATCTAAATCTATACCTTAGAAAAAAAGGTGTTTGCAGAATTTTCTTTTTTTTAATGGAAACACTCAACCAAAATGCAGTCAGCTGCAGTTACTGTAGTTGTCTCTGTAGTAAAATTTTCAAACTCTGGTATGTCCAAGACATTGCATGGAAGAGATTTAACCTTGATCTGTCCTAAGCCCATAGACACGTAAGAAGAATAGAAATAAAAATTTATGTAATTTATAATGGCATTAATCAACTCAGTTCTATCTACTGGCAGCTCCTTGCTGCTTGACACAATGCACAGTACTCTGCAATTTCCAAACTTACTCCAAGCACCCAATTCCCCTGTGATTTCACAAGAGAAAAACTGCCACATTCCACCATTAGTATGTGCCATCCAGGGAATGCACAAAGGAACTGTCTTGTGCAAAAACTGCTCTGAAAGGATTGTGATACTGCAGGGAACACAGAGGCCACAACAACTCAAAGGATCTGCCATGAGCCATGCAGCAAGAAAACCTGCAGCATGACAAGTAGGAAATACCTTGAACATATATATATATATAAAACAGCATTTGTTAGTAACACAAAAAAACATTAAAGCCATTTGTGTTAGCCTTCACTTCTAAAAACTCTCAACAGAAGAAATGACCATTATTAAATGCTGGAGCATTAGTGTTAAATTTCTCCCACTATATGCAGCAACAGTGTAATGCCTGTAGAACTATACAGACTTTTCATCAAAGCTAAAACAGGAAAGAATATTATTGTGAGACTACCAAAAGACATAATTTAAAATTACACTGCATTTATATTTCCAAGCCAAAGGCCAGGAAACTACTTTTGTATTAAAAAGGAAAGCTACATTCCTGTACAGTCACTTGGCTATTCAGAAGTGAGAGGTTGCAAAACACAGAGATCAAGATCTTCACATAAGGGCACTGCTTCTAGTGAAAGAGATGAAAATACTTATCCAGTAAATCTAGACAACGGGCAGTAGTCAGGTGCTGGATTTCCAGATATAGAACAAAACAAATAAACAAAAAAAACCATCCCAAAAAGCCCTAAACCCAAAACCACACAAAAAATTACTGTGAGGAATTTGGACATAACTAGGCAGAGAATAGAAAGTTAAAGGAATTTTTAAATGGTATTTTTTCCCTCATTCTAATACTATTTGGGATAATCAGTAAGAAGATAAAAAGGCTTTGTATTTAACATCACATTAGTTCTTACAGGACACATCGACAGCCAAGCAACCTGTGGCTGTTTCCCATGTTTCTCTAAGACTGCAACCTTAAGAATGCACAATTTCTTTGCCGGAAACAAAATGATTAAAAAGTGTCAGAATAGAGCAGTGAAGAGGTCTCCAATTTCTGCTGTACCTTCTCTGTCAACCTCTTTGTAGACTCCAATTCCTCTATAAATCTCAACCCTGCACAATCCCTTGTGGAGTTCAATGGCTCATGGCCAACACAGTCCACATTACCCAGAGAACACAACAGATACATTCTTTACCCTCTCAATGCACTTGGGTGCCCAGTAATTTGGCCAAAGGCAGGCCTGCATTTATCCAACTTCTCAAGCAACTCCTTGTCATTTTGGCACAGTCACTTTACAACTCAATTTACAAGAAAAGTGGCAGTTTAGTTCCAGCTGCAAAGCTACAAGAGTAACACTAGGAAAATACGAACCATATTTCACCTTTTATTGGCAGGGCACACATAGCACTTCATTAGTTTACTTAGCATGCAGGAACTGCATGTGTGGATGGATCAGTTCTTTGATCAAGCTTTCACTTATTTAAAAAAGGCCTCCATAGATCAGTCTTCTAGCACTGACCACAGGCAGACATGTAAATAAATAAAAGCCCAGAAAACTCAGGGGAAAAAAAAAAAAAAGAAACAGGCAATCACTTATTTACACTTAATTAAGCATAAACTAACTCCCCTCCTCCTTTAGGAAGGATATAGATAAAATACAAATGGAAATAAAAGAGTGGATGAGTATTCAAACAATATTTCACAAATAAAACAAGTGTGATAAGATTCAGTAGCCTGTGGCAGACATTTGTTTGAGTGAACAACAAGATCATATTTTCATACTTTTGGCCATCTCTGTAGTCTGAGGCAAACTGCCAATTCTTACTCGACTGTCAACCCCCAGACCTAATGGAGATGAAAGGCAAAATATAGCTCCATTCCAACTGCATTATTAATTCCAGCAGGGCCACGTTCAGGCTGACAGGGCTGAGGTCATAATTTAGCCATTAGCACTGGGAACAGCAGGATTTGTCTGCCCAGAACTGCAGGACTATGGGCTGTGCTTTCCCTTTTATGTCCAATCAATATTATATTTTGCGTTGTCTCGCCAGGCTAATGGAGGAATGGTCACAGCACTGGTTTGAAGAACACTTCTAGCAAAAGACAGAATTCTCCTTACAGACTATCAGCAGTCCCACTTCCGTTTTTCTGCTAGAATACCTTGGTCACATTAAGCTCTGTTTTCTCTCTACGAAGATGCAAAAGGAACACACAATATGATTTTAAAAAACTGTGCTGGCAAGAGCAGGTCTGCCTACACCTTGGGGTTTTCATACCTCTGCAATGTTACAGGCAGCTTCTCCTAACTAAACATGAAAAACCTCAAATATAAAATACTTATAACCCAAAATAAGCCCTACTGCAATATAATACACCAACATTTATGGCACAAGTACAATTTATCGCATGATCCTGCCATTTTTTACTTGCCTGTGGGCAGCCAGATGTATTTCCCACAAGGAGCTGTGGAGCAAAAGGCCTGCAAATCCAACCTCATTGATTTCCTTCTGGAACTACATTTACCTTCTCATGTTTTCGAACATGTCTATGATGGCAATTAAAAATATGTCTAAATCCAAGCTACTACAAAAGAATTTCCTTCCCTGCTTAAATGAGTCTTCCTTGCCAGGATGTCCACTGGAGGTGGGAACATGGGACAACTAGTTCTTGCATCCATACGCTCTTTGCCCCCCACTGTTGGGCATCAATTCTTCCAAAGACTGCTACATGTACTGAACAGGACTGAATTAAGGAAACTCAGTTTTATACTTCTACAGACTGCAAGATGATAGCTAGAAGGATGAAAGCTTCATCTTCTTCAGACTCAACTTACAAAGACTTCAGACTTTTCAAATTTCTTCTGTGATTTCTCTGAGGACCTTTCCTTTCCCTCCCCAACCTTTTTAGATCCAGTCAGCTTTCATCAGCTTAGTTAGAGCCTGTAAGCAGGAAGAGCTGAAGATTTTAAGCATCTCTGTATCACTGGTTATTTTAATTTGGTCTTGTTTTTAAAATAACAATATAGAACGACCATCATTCCCCTGACTTTAAAATTGGCTGCTGTAGTTCACTGATTTTAATTATTTGATGAAGAGAAAGACATCCCTAAATGACAGCTTCTGATATATGGTAGGGCTTTATTAAATGTTGAAATATTTAACTGAATTCAGTGACTCAGAAAAATTCAGAGCGTTAATTTTATAGATTAAACAGCAGCCTTAAGGCCCCACATTATTTTAAAACAAATTTTATCTACTTTTTTGGAACACTTTGAATTTAAATGTTACTGTCAGCTCACATAAGCTCATTTCTGCAAAGGTTTCTCATGTACTACAGTACCAACTTAAATTCTAATCCATTTGCATTAAACTGGTACATACCCTGATAGGTTATAAATGAGAGTGAATGAACTTAATGTGTTCCCACTTTACTTAATTTGCAACAGTACAACCTACTTTTACCTTAAAGAGGTGGGGCAGAACTAACATATCAAAATAAACGCATATTCACATAGCATGTTAAGTTGATGCAACCCTGTTTTAAAAAAGGAAAGAAACAGTGGTAATAATTGGACAGGTTTTCCATAGAAGGAAATTGACACTGAAGGGATTCCCACTCAGGACAGATACTCAAATCTTAATTTATCTAGGAAAAAAAAAAGTTTAAAATTTATCTGTGGTTAAGTTAAAAATAAAAAAGCCTGGTAACCAGCAGCTCTTGACTCCTGTCTTGCACCAAAAATGACTTCAAAGAGGTGTATCAGGATCTGTCTTGGGGTGACTCTATCATGTGTATCCCCTATCATGCTCTATGCCCAAAAAGTAATATTGTGCCTTTTCTGTGCCTTTAAACTGAGCTTGAAAAAAACCAGCCGAACTTTCCAAAGCAGATTCTCAAGGACACAGAGATGTACTGCTCAGTTGTTGTCTGACTGCGGAAAGGCACGAAGGGAGCACCCTGCTTGCTTTTTCTTCAGCCAGCTGGTTTTTTTTTCCCTCTTGGCGTGAGATGGAGAGCTGAATTTTTTTTCCTGGGACTTTGGGGTTTTTTTCCCTTCTTCTCTTCTGAACTGTTCCAACAACATCAGAACACATCAGGAGAATTTTCTCCCCGAGGCCCCGGGGTGGGCCCACGCCCTCACCAACCAGCTCCAAGGAGGAGAGAGACCACACCTACAGAAGGACTCTGAAATCTTCCCAGGTTTCTCTCTATAGCGGGGGTTTTAATTCATTATTTAGCATCATTATCCTTTTCCTGTGTGTTTGTTAAAATAAATAGTTTTTATCTCTTTCACTTTCCTTCGAGGAAAAATTTCCTTTTTTCCCGAACCCTGTGGGGGGGGGAAGGGTGGTTGTAACCTGGTTTTCTCTCAGGGGCTATATTACTAGATTTTGGCCAAACCGGCACAGGATCTCACAGCACTGCTCAATAAATAGCAGATGAAATTCAATGGCAATCAATGCAGAATCAAAGGTAATTATATATACAATAATGGACTTGAAATTAGCTGTTAATATTCAGGGAAGACTTCAGAGTAATCACTTAGGCTGGCAGTTCTCTCTCTGTCACCTCCATGCTCCACAGTGGTCCAAAGGCAAACAGAACCCAAGGAATTACTATTAAAGAATCAGAGAAGAGTGAAACACCATCACAGCCATTTTATGAACTCACCTTCTGAGCATTGAGAGCATTTCTGCTTGCTCCTCTCCAAAAGGATGGAAAAGCGTGATCAGGAAAGGCATGAAGGACGAGCATGGGCATGCAATGGCTTCTGTTTCAAAAAGGGAAAACAAAAAACCCAAGCCTGGAAAAGAGATGATTCAGGGTAGACAGAGAGTCTACCCTGACTCAGACAGATACCAGCAGTCTTTAAAAATCAGAAGTGGCATGAAGGAGATGAACACAGAACCAGCGTTCACACTTTGTGCCAGCACACGAGCTCCAGAGTATCAGGTGGATGCTCCTTCCTTTGGCTAATGCATGTGTTGCCACAGGACATTGCAGAGGCCAAAAATATTTAAATGGTACAAGAAAACAATTAGGAAAAAGCATGGGAGAAAATCCAGTCAAGGGCTATTAAAAGCAATTATGCAGATACAAGCTCAGACTGAAGAGGCCCCTCAGCCCCAGAGCATCACTGCCTGGCAGGGCAGGTCCCAAACACTTTGCCTTCCCCCCTTGCGCTCATCAGCAGCCCAGCTTACTGCGCTACCAAAACCCACAAAATATTGGGCTAAACAGACCTCTATGGCCATTTCAGTATTTTCCTATGAAAAGCTATGAAGCTGAGACACATTTAATCATGGTGCAACGGGATCACGCACTAAAAACAGTGATTTTCAAAGTTCTATCACCTGCATAGGAATAAGCAGAAAATGCGAAGAGCCACTCTGAGGCAATGGATAATTCATGCAAATTTTGCCATCTAAGGTCTTTAGGCTTTTCTTAAATAAACAAATAATTCATCCTCCACATCCTCTGCAGTCTGAAGCTTGTTCTGATTATGTTGATACCTTGGTAGAATTTAGAGCCCAGCTGAGCACAGGGTCCCATTGTGTCCTCTGCAAACAGAGGAAGGAGAGAGTTCTTGCCTCACAGAGCCAGCAATATTAAAGAACACAAGAATCATAGACTAGAAACAGAGATGAGGCAGCTCCAAACCAGAGCCTCAGGAACAGAATTCAATTTTTTCAAGTTAATGTCTGTGCACTTCTCCCAGACTGTCTCAGAGATAAGAGTGGATCTTTCCAGATGGGCAAACTAAGTACTGTGACAAAGCATTTGAGACTGTCATGCAGATATTGTGCCACAACTGAAGAAACATGATCCACAGAAGCATTTTTACTTATTTCACATATGCATAAACCATGATGGACCCCAAGAATAACTTTACTGTATCTTCCAGGTAATTTAAATGGAAACCATGTCCAGTAGTCTTGGGCTAGTTCTGTGAAATCTCAAGGGATAGGAAGCACAAGTCACTACAAAGAAATACAAGATACGTACATAAAGACATCTTGTACAGCTTTCTCAAATTCTAGACTTCAGCACTGTCAGTAATAAACACAAAGAAACCTTTCCTTGAGGGGTCTGATTCTTCACTGTTTTTTTTATCATAGAATTTCTACTGTCCCAAGTCTATCACAAAGCACATGATAAAGAAACACACTGCCTGCTCTGTTACTCAAAAAAAAAGTCAGACTTCTGAAAGAACAAAATATCCAAACTCAGAGAAAAATAATAGAGTCCAAAGACATTTTAGTTGGTTTTTGAGAGGTTTTTTTCTTCAGATCAGCTTGTATTTACATAGCTATCTTACTCCTAAAGCAACAGGCAACACAGACAAGGTCCCAAAGGTATAAACCAGTGTGTGAGTCTGCACAGAATCGCCTCCAACTCCACAAACATACCGGCTGGCTTTTGATATTTTTCACAAAGTTTTGGTACAGCCTTTGACATCCAGTTTCAAACAGTCTAGAGGCGACATGAAGTAGCACTGTTAGTATTCTAATCTGAAAAAAACCAGAAATATGAGATCCATCACAATAATGCAGTCTAGCAGTGCTATAATTTGGGTGACAGTATGAATGAGTCACAGGTAATTGTCAGATAACAGGAGGAACACAACTGCCTTCAGTCAGCACCAGAGTCCCACTGCAGGCATCGGAAATAGTTTTTTTGCAGTGGGAAAACAACTCAGGGAAGCAGAACAGAGATAATCAGAGTCAAGGAAAATACAACTGAAAATATTTAATGAAAGGATTTCATTATTACAAATAAATCACAGTCATATTCACTGTAAGGGTTCCTATTCTCCAAATTAAGAAGAATCTGTATTTTGCAATTAACACAATGTATTTTGCAATTAACACAAACAAAAATGGATATATACTCCTCCTTAGAAAAATATTCTCTTTCCCTGCTCAAGGCAGTGCTGAGTACACACTGGTTTTGCCCCAGTCTGCTCTGAAAAATCAGCTAGAATACAGATCTATTTCTGAGCAAGGTGTGAAGTCCAACTTCTGGCATCTGGTAGAAAGATACAGCAAGATACAGTAAAGATACTCTTTAAATATTTAGTTTCCTGCCTAAAATTAATACTGGAATTATCAAAAAGAACCTTGTGACACCTCCAGTGAAAATTCTCTCATATGAGAATCCCAATTTTAACAACAGAGATCTCAGGAACTACTTCTCTCACTTAATGAGCCTTGGCAGCCATTCAAATTAAACACTCTATTGTGCAAGGAGCTAATTATGCTGAGATTAAACCCAGAGAATGATAGGAACATTTACTGTACTTCTGGCAATTATAAGAGCTCTCAGTATCGGAGAATATAGCTTGTATTTCATAATTCTAAAAGATGTCCCTGCTAATCCAATTAAAAAATTGCATGTGCATGCTCACACATACAAGATTAATTAAATTTTTAAAACATTTTTCAACTATTTCTGACCCACATACATTCACAAATTATTATTTGTTTTGCCCTGTTTCTCCCGTAGCTGAATGTTCATCCTGTATCTCATATATCCATTTGTCATAATCCTCCACCATTTCTCTGATAGGCAATTAATGTTATCTCTTTCCCTAGGAAAGCTGAAGTAATGACAGTAAAATATTTGCTCATTTAGTATTCTAATTAATTTTTCCAGTATCTTCCCTGATAGTGCCCTTTTCTTTCCCAGAAAACTCAGTGGTCAGTTATCTCTGTCACTGCTACCCAAAGACAGTGCATGTAAATAGAGGGAGTTTTCCTTGGCACACGCAGGCAGAAGCAGTTCTGAAATTTCATGAGTAAAACTACTCACAGGATGATTTCCCACTTCGTCTCCACTAATGTCTACTTGGAAGAGGTTTGATTATGCCACATAAAACCCTCTAAATCCCCGTAAGGGCCTGGGGAAACCAAAGACAAGTGATCAGACTCTTCTGCAGCAAAATGGGTTCAACATCTTACAGGAACGGACTCTTGCATGCACGATGGGAAGCTGGGTAGCAAAGTAATGGAACCTGGATTTGCGATGGATTTTGCATCTTGTGGTTATCTCCACCAGTATCTAACAGTGTGTGTAATCTGATTTAACCCCATCCCACAGTCCAGGCACTCAGAGCAGCTGCTTCCCCAGGGGATTTGCTGGTATCTAATGAAAGCACAGTCCCTGCAGCACCATTCCTTTGAGGGCGAGGCATCAACAGAGCTGTGCTTCTCTACCTTGCCTTTGGTGTTCATGAAATTTGTCAAACTGCAATGTATTGAACACTCCTAACCCTGCTTTTCCCATCCCATGACATTCAGGACCCATGCCAGCAGATGCAAAAATTTTTGTGAGGATAGACAGGTGGACAGAATCATCAGCCTGAGAAATTAAGCAACCTGATCTGTGCTTCAGGTTGTAAATTGGTCAAAAGCAGCTTTTCAAGCTTTCAGCCAAACAGGATCACCTAGCAGAAGGAAAGTAGTCTCTAGCATCTTGAGGCAGCAGTGTTCCCTTGAGGAAAACTCTCCAGAAGCTGTGAGGCAAAGCCCTTGTTCCCATGAGCAGCCTTCACACACAAATTCTGCAGTATTTCATTTTCATATTCCATCAACATATTGTTTTGCTTAAAATGGAAAAAACAAATGTGAAAGGCCTGACCCCTCTGGGGCTGATGGGTGTGAATAAGGGCACAAATGAGCTGTATCTGCAAGTAATGATTACTGAAACAAGTCTCTAGAAGACTGGAGGCAAAGCAAGGTTAGTATTATTAAATGTAGCTCATTGTAAAACAAGATAAATCAGAAAGAGTTACAGGTAATTATCTGTATGTTGTCACTGGTCAATCAACAAACTGCATTTAAGAATCTGTGATAAAGTGATTTCCTAATTAACTGCTCACCATGAGCACTTTTGGAGAGAACAGTGGGGCTGAGCTAATTGTTGCAGTAAAACCAGAAGATAAACAAATTGTAAGATTCTTTAAACAAATTAAAGAAAAAGGTAGCAGAGCAACGCACTGAAGGAATGCACTTCCTAAGCTTGCACTTTGCTCCTTTGCTCTGTTCTTTCTATATTTCTGCTGCAAAGCAGGCACACACAACACACCCACTAAATGTCATCCCATTTATGAGAAACATCCACACTTGGCAGCATTCCGGAAGCAGTCTCTGCATTCCCCCATGATGGTATTCTAACATTTCACATTAACTTTTACTTTCCCTCACATCACCTCCTGCCAAGCCCCCCGGATCCTGCATTTCTGATAGCACAAGGTGCCGGGAAAAGAGCAGGGACAGCTGACCCCAGGCAGCAAAACCTCAAGTGTGATCTCACCTCCCCTTCCAGGCTGGCTCTGTTACAAGAGCATCAGTAATTACAGAACCAGCATTAAGCCTATTACACTATGGGACAATCTCCTATTTTAAACTTTTACCTTTTAAATTCTGGAACAGCCACATGCAAGCAGGTGCAAAGCCTTTGCAGATGCCCCTTCCACTCCAGCAACCCTTCCAGAAAATGCATTTCAGACCCCTTGCTCCTCTTATAATCCTGATCTTATCAATATTACCTGGAAAACTCTGGCCACAAATCTCTCTCAGCTGAATACACAGGTTTTGCTAGTTTCTCCCCACTAAGGTTTTAAATGATTGCTTTTAAAATAAATATGAATGAAAAATGTGTAACTTGGTGAAGACAAGTATCTTAACAGGTTGGTTTCCTAAAGTCTTTGTTATATTTTAAAAAAAGCAAAGATTGCATAACACCACCACTCTGGAAAACTTTCCTCTCAATTATATAGTCAAAAGTCATGTCACCATTCCCAACAGTTGTTTTTCCTGCCAGGATGCAGTATCTGTGTTCGAAAACCCTTATGTAACTTCTGAATTTTTCCATCTAGCTCCAGCAATCTGACATAATCTAGCAACAGAGTCTTCTGTATCCCTGGGCACATACTGGCAATGAAGTGTGAATGCTGCATGGGAATAGCTTAAAATATTTCTTTAATATTTTATCATAACTTTAGTGGATGTTCATTTTTGTTCCCTCCAATCTCAGGTGCTGGCAGATGGAGTTTTTTCATTTTTAACTAGCAGGAGATGGAATTTTCCGGTTTGTTTTCCCCTACAGCAGATGTATTCATATCTCAATATATTTCAGTAATTTTTCTATTCCTCACCTCTTCCTTGGAGATTGACTGCTTACTTGCATACCATTTTTTAAATAATGATGTTTTATTTTTTTTGTCCTTGAATAGACACGTTCTAACACTTTTTTATTGAACTATTACACGTAATTTGATAATTCCTAGTAAGAGATAGGTAAGTCTCCTTATAAGTATGTGGATTGTCAAATTTTATTTTTTAAAAAGTCAAATACATTAGGGAAAAAAAACCCCCAAATTTAGGTAAAGAACCAATATTCTCTCAAGGCCATACACCAATAAAACTGATCTCCATTTATTCTCCAGTCTGCTGCAATTGAAGTACAGTTTCCCAGATTAACAGATCCAGTATCACTATTTAATCCTCTCCTCAGTGACAGGGTATAATGATCTGATGAACATGCTACTTAATGGACTACCTGAAAGTGTTCAAAAACCATGGTGATGAGCACAGGCTAGAAAACTATAGAAAATATCCTAGAATAGAATGAGAACTGAGAAATAAATCAGCCTGTAAGGGACAAGATTTATTCAGGGATGTATGGGGCCTTTTCCTTCCCATAAGCATTTCCATTTTTAGTTCCTTTATTAATATTTTCACTGTTTCCCCAGCTCCATGTGAATGCACTGGAATCGTACAAGGTCTAATCTAAATTATCTTGCAGAGCAAGGTTGATAACCTCCCACAAATTAAAATTAGCTCAGTAACTTGCCAGTTTGTCTATATAAATTACCAGAGATACATGGCACCTCCCTGCTTCTGTATAAATATAATTTACCATGGATTTATTACTAATATTACAATACACAGTCACCCTGTAGCAATTATTTATTTGTTTTTTATTTCAATAGAGCAGAAGTCAATTTCTCAGCCATACAGGCTCCTTGTTCAATAACTGACCAGGGCACTCTGAGAGCTCCTGGAACACATCCAGCACATGCCAGCCCAGAGTGGCTGGGACGAAATCAGCTTCACCTGGCAGTAAGGGTAATTACCAACCTGCTGTCAGGTCAGCCTGTGTTTATGCCAAGGACAAACATTAGCAAGGACTTCTTGGCATTGCAAATACTGGAGAGATTTCTATACCTATCCTACACAGGGACTCAGACTGTACAACACTTCCAGTGTCCCTGGAGTTTATATGAATAGGAAGATATTGGCATTCAGTCCCTTATGCAACAACGCAGTTCTGTAGAATTCACTACACAACCACTCACAACCATACAGTCCAGAATGCCAAGACCCCCCCCAAAAGCTCTAAAATGTTATACAGCTTCCTGCATATCTCACAGTAAACATAGTCAGATCTATGTGGATCTTGTCACCTATTTGCATAAATCAAAATCAATTTATCCAAAGAAAAAAAAAAAAGACCCCATAGACATAAGATTCAACTTCTTGGAATGACTGTGAAATGCCAACATAAACCAAACCTCCACAACTTCACTGTTCTGGAGAGGGAAACACTGAATTACCAGCATCTTTACATCTCAGTCAAGTACCAAGTTAACTTTGTTTTTAATTACCAATCAAATTAAGACCATCAGGACTGATTTATTACACAAACAGTGCAGAATTCTTTTAGGCTTTGGTTGTTTCTATATAAAATTATAAAAGGACATATAAAATAAAGTCTTTACATCCACACACTAATCAAAAGCAGAACAGAATTTATGTAACAAACATTTTGTAAACAACAGTTCACATAAAAAGCCATTTTTTAACACATTGCCAATTAGACTGTCAGTATATGTGCACACACACACTACCGTGCAGAACTCCTGCCCGAGGACTATTGTGTGTCTTCGCTTCCAATTCAACCTCTTTTTAACTACATCCCATGTCTTGCCCACTCTCTTAATTTTAACCTCGTCCTTTCCTGCTTAGTTGAATGCATTTAAAGACAGAATTTTAGCAGAGTTCGTTAACAGAATAAAAACATTCTTTGCAATTTGTCTTTTTATTTTAGTAACTAAAACATATAATTATACTAATTCACTTGCAAAATAAAAGGAAACCATAGTAGTTTTCAAATGCTTTGCTTATTAAAAATACCATAATCACTGCTTTACTTAAAAGGTAATTTTGTTATAAATAATGGGTTTAATTTATTTTGTAGGTATACAGCCAATGATAAGCCACTCAAACATAGCCCTGGATATAAGGTTATAAGAAAGCTACTGTCAATGAAATACCCATAATATGACTCAATATGCACAGTCATGCTATTTGCAAATGGACAGAGGACAGAAATTAAACTGTACATCTGGTCTGGCATACAATTCAGCAATGATTAACAACAAATGCATGATGTTGAACAGCGGTGTGACTACACACAATTCCTCACATGTTCAGTGTCTGTGTTACAGCTGAAGTTGCTGCAACAGAGACGTGTCCTAACGCAGAAACAGAAGATGCATTATCATGAAAATGTTTAGAGACACGAGCATTCCTTTTTGTCAGCTCATACATTCTGACAAGTGACAATAATGATAACCCCAAGTTTTATTTCCAGTAACAGATGCCGCCTGAGGACAACAGTACAAGTTGTGTCTTATGTCTTTCTATCCCCTTCACCAGTCTCCACACTGATCTCCATCTGCTTGGCCCTTCCTTTAAGGCTCTCTTTGGATTTTAATTTGTTCCTTTCAGTCAAGCTGCTGACCAGCTGGTAAACAGAGAATGAAAATCCCAGATACCACCATTGGTTCAGGACCTAAGCATTCATTCCCACTAGGCAGACAGCTCATGTGTCCGGGTTGGATAACACTGGTTCATAAAGAGGCTCATTAGCTCAGCGGATTCAAAATGATCTGAAACAGCAACTCACTCCCTAAGCCTGAAAGGGGCTAGAAAGGGACACTCAGCTCTGTTGTACATGAATTAGCTCATGTTGTACATGAAAGGTAACTTTGCAAACTGCTCCCCAGTTCCTCCATGCCAGGTTCTCTTGGCACACAGCCATGCTTCATTGCATCCACCAGCAAAAAGAGCATCCAGAACCCTGACACAGCTGCTCTTGGAGAGATTGCATCAGAACTTGGGAACATGAGAAATGCTCAGGCCAGTAGTCCATGGTTTTGCTTATTTTTTATTTGTGAGACTTTAGCATGCTAGTTTTCCTTCCTCCTCTCGTGGATCAAAAGGCCTGAGGTGTTTCCTCCCTGAAGAGCTGTGTTCATGAGAAGTTATTGCCTGCTCCTTTGGAAAGGGGGCTAAAACATCACCCTGTTTCACACAAGTCACTGAAAACACCAGAATGGCATAATTAATGTCAAGGCTAAGATTAAACCAATGAGATAAAGACAAGAAAAAAGTGACTCCCATACAAAGAAAAAAACCCCAAACAACCCTATCATTACAGCCTACTGTAGGATCATGTTTCATTCTGAAAAGTTTGGAAACATCAATACATAACAAATGACATTAAGGTAACACATTTCACACAACTCACATTTCCCATCTCATAAAAAACAACAATCTCTAGCACAAACTCCTTTTGATCAAAGCACAATGGCTTGAACAGAAACAGCTTCCAGGGATGTTTGTCCGTGCAATTAGAGACCTATCTCAATTTTCAGTCAGCTGCATTTAATAACAAAAGTTGTGTCCCTGTTTAGCCATTTGATAACTCATACTATCTTCACAAAAATATTCTGAACAAAGGTTGCTAATATGTTAACCCACTCTGCAATACTTTATCTAATTGGTAACCCCGGTGGCTTTAGTTATGGCACGAGACTATCCTTTGAAATCAGTTGCAGAGACATGGAGATAACCGGGATTGATTACAGGACTCAAAGCAGTAGGAACAAAGACTGACAAATTATAGTCTAAGAGACAGAATGGGAGCTTTTTTAGACTAAACCATCAAGTCACACAGAGATGGGAAAAACATATTCTGAATTGTCAAAGATCAGGATTTTGTTTAAGAAGCATTTTCTGTTGTACAACTGCATGACTGAGGTACAGAAGTATCATTTTGTACCTGTAACAGGGACACTTTTTATTATACTCTATTGACTTGAATTTTATTTTTCTTTACTCACACTGACTTTAAGCACAGCCAAGTCACTGCAATGAGAAAATAAAAGTATATGCTGCTCTAGGTGATTCTGCAGGGCATGGAGCTGGCAACTCTGAGGCAGACAAGCCGTGCTAAATGCCAAAGGGTCATGAAATTCTGAGCAATTCAAAATTTAACCAATTTTGAAGAAAGAGTGGGCCAAGACAGACTCCTATATCTACTCTCTAATTTCAGTAGCATTTTTAGAATAACAATCTACTCTGGAACATCAGTCAGAAGATTTGTTCCACTGCATTAGAATTTAACTACATGCTCAGGCTTTTCTCATCTCTCAAGAGTGAGCTAAGCTCAGTTTGACCTATGTTTGGTTAGGTGAAGAGCATACCTTGTCTGCCTTGAGTGTAAGGCAAGGATAATTATTTCTTACAAACACTGTTCTATCCATATTCCCAAGTACCTGCTCTTTTGTTAAGCATTCCTAATCCCTTCTCAACTTCTTACAGGAACAGGCTCAACTGTAGACCAAGCATAAAAAACCAAGCCACAAATAAGCAGAACAAAGATGGATTTATATCCATCTCTAGCCAGCTTCAACAGTCACCCTCCAGAGCAACTCGGCAAAATTGTCTGTCAGTGGGAGGCAAACACTCCTTCCACACAGGTACAATCTTCCTCCTGACAAATTAAATTCTTGAGTAGTGACACTTCAGCCAAGCTGCAAAAAGGAGGATATTCTGAATTATAAGAGATTTGCAGCAGTTTAACTACAGCAGGATGATTAAGACCAATAAACCTGCTGGCATCTTCTTAAATTTGCTTGGCAGTTCCTGTTGCGAGCCACGCTACAGGAGTGACACATGATCAGAGAATTGCAACAACAACCCAAAGACTAAGACAGAAACTAGTTCCCAGGTTCCTCCAGCAAACCTGTGAGAAATTCCTGTTTTCAAGGACTGTTTCAGCAGAAACAAGACAGAAATTTCAAGAAGGCACATGATCAGCTTAAGGATTTCTTAAGGTGAATAAGTCTATCAGCAGATATCACCCTTCCTCTCCCCCTCTCGGGCTGCTGAACTGAGTACTTTCCCTTCAAGAATCAAACATCAGTGACCTACTTTTGACTTTAGAGATCAAAGATATCAGACACAGTTCACTGACACATTGCACTGAACGTGGCCTGAAATGAGAGAGTCTGGGAGAGGAAAAGTACCTTAGGTTTCTTATTCTGGATCAAACCAATGAACTTACTCCAGATTTACAGCAGCGTAACTACAGCTGGAATTAGACTGTCACCTCTGGTTTTACAGCCAGTGGAATGGTGTAGCAGGTACCAGGCCAGCTGCCGCAGACCATACTTGTTAGGGAGGGCTCCTTTTCTTCATAACCCACATGAACCAATTTCACTAGTCAGAAAATAATTATATGGTTTTTCATACTTCAAAAGCCTGTGGAAAAATTATACGTTGGCTGTCAATTTAGAATTTGGGTGTATTGTTTTACTTTATTTTGCTCAGAGTATAAAGCCATTACACGACTAAAATTAAATAAAACTGTTTCCTTGAGAGCTGTTTAAAATATTCTGATGTATTTGTCTTAGAGCTTCATTAATCCATTTCTAATTCATTCTGCAGGTTTACTCAACAGCTGTGCCTGATGTAAACTACAAATCTGGATAAAATTAAAGCTGCTATGCCACTGAATCAGTTTATTTTCAAAGACTCAATGAAAATCTTCTGCTACTTCAGGTCACAATAGCTTATAGGTTTTTCTACCTATAGGCAAAAAAAGTACCTTTGCTGTAACATAAGAACAAACAAATACAAATACTAGAGGTTAAGAGTGAAATTCATTTAGATATCAAGCACAGAAAGTATTCTATCTTATGATCTCCACTTTTTTTACATGAGAGATCAGTTTTCATTTTTAAGCTTCCATGTGCAATATTGAAACAAATCTGGAGTTACCACTTTACTGTTATTTATAGCATTGTAGCAGCTCTCACAACCTGCAGTTTTTCTTAAAAGAGACTGGATTTCAAAGAACAGTGAAAAGCAGCCATAACTAAGTACTGTTTACGTCAAAGATAATTTACTGTAACAAACACCAATCCTCTTTCTGTTTAAGTAAAAATATAATTAAGGAGCCTAGTTATATAACATCATCTAAATAAAAGGAAATGCTGCCTTTCCAGCATTTTTGGTGATTCCCAGCTCTGCAGCACCTACCATAGAAAATCACTCTTGGCTCAGCACTCAGTGGTGTCTCGGGGTGCCAGCGTTCAAGTAACGAGTTAAGGTGTTGCATTATGAATTGTATCCCTGCACCCTTCAGGCTTTGCTATAGTATTACTGTATGGCAGAGCTCCGTTCCAATTTAGGAAATGTTACACTAATTGAGTTTGCAGGCACATGCTCTCTCCATCTCTGATTAATTAGCACCACTCTAGCTCTTCACATCAATCTTGTGAAAACCACTGTGACTGATCTTGTCCCCCTTGGAGCTGAAAATTACTTTGCCAATAGTATAACATAATACTTTGGTATAAACAACAGCAAAAAACGGGACTCTTTGGTGGCCTCAGGACCATTCCTTTCATACTGCACATCTCTCTGGTGCTTTAGAAGACAAAGGACAGGACTTTATTACCAGCAGACAAATGCAAGGCAGAAAAATGAAGACAGCACACTGTATTTTTACAACGGTGTCTCTGATCAACAGCAATGTATTTTTTGCAACCCCAACACCACTTCAAAGGTCACTCTTGTCTCCACACACTTCCTTTTGATGAAGAAAAGGCCCATTTAGGAAAACATTCCGGAGCTTCAGGCATTCCAGAGCAACTCCTGGAGGATCACTGCTAAGGCTGAACACAGCCAGACTACACAGCATGACCCAGGGCCACTGTGCTGTGCTTCCCTTTCTTAAACTTTGGAAAAAGACTTTCTCTCCCCTGCCCAGCAGCCATTTTGAACAAATGCAAAGGAATGACATGAATTGCAAAGTGTTTTTTCTCACATTGTCTTTTGCTACTGGTAAGTCAAACTGTTGAGCCAAGAAATGTCAGCAATACAGAGATGAAGGCTGATGATTTCAGGGCAGAAGTGAAGTTTTCAGGCAGAATTTCCCTACTGGACCAGCCTGCTTTCATCATGTGTATCTCAAATCCCAGGCTTGCCCAAGGCTGCGGAGCTGGCTCCACACTCCCAGCCTGCTTCCAAACCCATTGTTTTACACATTCTGCTTCCTCACAGTTATCAGCCCAGATTTCACAGGCCATATTGTCTGTCTCTGAATTCACTCACCAGTTTTAACCCAGAATTTCCTAAGCTCCTCAAGCTTTATGTTCCAGACAAAACTGCAAGTAAGGTTTTGCAGCAAATACTAGCCTTTTTCCTGAGAGCTGCAGCCTTCCAGCTGACTGTCCTTCTATTATGGGCTTGTGCTCCAACATACAAAACATAACAAGTAAAGGGAACCAAGATCTACCCCTGTTCTTCCACCACCACATTTCAGCAAGACCACCAGGAATTTCTGCACATCTCCCTGCACGGGGAGATGGGGAGGAGCAGCACAGCACTGGGAACCACAGCAGTCCTTGCTGGGTGACTTCTGTGCCTCTAAGCCCTCTCCCTCCTCCCCTCAGTCCCAGTGGGAAGCAGCTCATGTTGAGGAGAGGACATGCACTCTGCCCAAAGGATTGCAAAAGCAAACAGAGCTCCCTCCCAAAGAGATGTCAGGATCTCAGTGAGGTTTGTCACTGCAATCCTATTTCTGCTTGTTCTGGCTGCCTCCCTTGCCCAGTGCTCCAAGGAAAAGCCCTACTTTCCATTTAAAGCTGTATAAACTGGCTGAGAAACAGATTTGCCACTAAGTTGAAATTGAAAAGATTTTAAAACCAGCCATTTCCAGGTTTACAAAGGCTGAGATGTCCCGAGGGAAGCAAAGAACGTCTCAGAAATTAATGGGAATTAAATGTCCAAAACCCACAGGCGATTCTGAAAACCCTATCAAAGTATCTAATACTTCTATCTGTCAAAGGCACTAACACTTAAAACAAAAGTGATTTTATCACCAGCTAAGAATCAGTTTTCAAGTGAAAGAATTGCAAAATATTAAATCAATTAGTCTGTTTGACAACCTGACATGATTCTTCCCAGATGATGAGAAAGCTGCAGCATGGCAGGAAATAGTAAGATCATGACATAAAATGAGAAGTACCTTCCAAGAACTCTCAGAAATCTATAGGTCAGAGCTCAGACCTATGCATGAAGAAATAAGCATTTCTTTGTATTTGGTGAGTATAATGTGGGTATTTACCACCTAGGCACAAGATTTATGATCCCCTTAACTATCTGTTAACCTGCTTTGAAGCGCTTAGGGTTTAAAAATTCCTGATAGCTGATCACTTTTTTGTGCTTCTCTCTTCTTGCTTTGTCACCTAAACCAAAGGTCTTGTATATGCAATATGGATATTTGAATGTAGCACGTACTAACCTTTTTCAGAGTCTTTTATCATCTTACCAGCTCCAGCAGATTACTCATTTGAGGCAGGGATACTTGTTCAGCTTGTGTAAAACAAAGCCAGGCCAATGTGAATGGTAAACGAAATTTAAATTTAAGCTTCATTTTACGTGGGGGAAAAAAAAAACCACCACATTTGAAAGCTATAAAAGTTCACATCAGTAAACAACAGAGATTCAGAGACACAACTGCTAAATGTTCCCTACACAACATAACAGTTCCTAAAAGAAAAGGAAAAATGGTGACACTGAGAAACACATTTCCTGCTACTTCAGACAGTACGGTTAAATTCAACCTCACATCCTTATTTGACCTATGAAATTAAGCTATGTGTCTCCCAACTCACACACGCACATTTTCATATAGTAAAGGTTTATATGAAAATGCCTCATTTAGGCAAGTTAGGAGTGACTTGTCTTCAGCTGGTTTCATGGGGACATGAAACAGGATCATCATCAGCCCAGCTCACCAATGAGAAAATGCCAAAGCAGCGTTTTACCAGAATTCCCCAGACCTCTATTTTCAACTACTCTGACACTGTAAGAAAGAAAATTCAATTAGACAGATTCTTAGGCTTACTCATCCAGCATTTTATGAACCATCTCACCTCTTATCAGGCTAAACCAGATATTTATTATAACAATAAGAAGATTTCATACTAGTGTTTCACATTCACTGAAGCTAGAGATATTAAACAAGATCATTTACCACTGTCTGCTGCCATTTTAAAAACTGCATTCAGAAAAAAGGTTAATTTGGATTAATGTCAATGGATTTTGCTAACTTCTCCCAGTCCTTGACTCCTGTGCTTCCTTGAGACACAGGGCCCCTTTCCAGTTCATGTGGAACAGAGCTTGGATGCTCGGAGATAGGAATGTCTCTGCCCTCACTCCCTGCTTTGATGCTCTTATCCAACCCAGCCCACTCAGCCCTTACAAGCAGATTCTAAATAGCACCTGAATTTTCAAGACATTCAGGTATAATAAAGCAGAGTAGACGTCTGGATTTCTTGGTAAGTCCTCATCACCTGGGTCAACCCGGAGGGCTCAGTCCAGGACCCATCACACCTGCTCTGAAGGGTTTAAATCACAGCTGTTGCTCCCCCCTCCCTGCACTAAAGGAGGGTCACACAGCCTCAGCGCAGGCACTTGCTATCACTGCCGTGTCCCTGCAGAGGAGAGTCACAAGGAAAGTTTCTGGGCACTTCCTTCACAGCTCCTGAAAATGAACAGGTGGCTGCACATAGAGACCTACTCCAAGGCTGGCCTGTCTGCAGCTGCTGAACCTGAGCACAAGCCACAGGGAAAGCACACCTGTCCCTACTGCACAAAGGGTTAAAAACCCCCAAGTTTAGCCAGCAAGCAAAAACCAACACCCCAGACTTTCCTCCACACTTAGCCAGCAACCATCCCCAGGCACTAACACAGAACAACGAGGTAGGACCAAGAAACATGTAAAGAAATACAAAAATAAACTAAAATCTAACTCCAAATAGGGAATGAATAACTACACTAAATTTAATAATGAATTTCTTTGTCTTCCCTTCTTTAGGGAAGACTAGACTAACAATATACAAATGGGCCAGATAATGAGAAAGCCAGACGGCTGGATCTTGTGGAACTTGGGAAACAAGATACAGGAGAAGCACGGAGAGAGGGAAGAGCAACAGTATTTTAAAACCATTATGCTGCCAAAGACACATTTTAACATATTAAAAGCATATGCCTTTTCTTCCTAAAACAGTACCAATTGCTAGGCCCCTGGATGTAAATCATGCTATCCATGCTTTAAGTACTAGCTTGGCATTTATTGTTATAAAATAGCAAGTATCCATGCAATAAGAAGACACTATTTTCATGTAAACCAATGTTACCTTTAAATTTATTTTCTTTTTGCTGAATCTTCTACTTTTTTCCTATCAAACAAAACAAATCACACACTCTCATTTGCCCCACTGTATCTTGGTCCCTAGCAGTGCTCCTATTGGCACTGCAGTTATTTATGGGAAACACCACATTCTTTTTTCCTCCAGCTGCTCAGCCATAGCACTGCAAACAAGGTGATGTAGGAAGGATGTTCTTTACCAAAGTCAGTTTCAGGTTAAAAATAAACTGCACTTCAGTCCCAAAACACAGAACAGGTTTACAGTGGCATTAGTAGGTTTCTAGGCTGACACTTGAAATTAAGTAAAAGTTTCTTCCATGGGAAACGTTCTGGGTCAAGCTGCCTATGTGGGAATGCAAGGTCATCGCCAGCACCATTTTATAGCTCCCAGTGTGCACTAAACTAATCATGACAGAGAGGGACCAAACGCTCTCCCTGCTCCCCACACCTCCACACTCCCCAGCTGCTTCCCCAAGGAGAGCGAGATCACTCCAGGAATAAAGGACACTTCTGCAGACAGCTCTGGGTTAAAAGCTGTTTCCAGAGACAACAAGGGTAGCTGGGGAGAAGGCTGAAGGAGGAAGGTGGAGCAGTACACAGGGTTTCTGTTTTGTAGGGAGATCTGCACAGCAGGGTACAGGAAAGAGCACACTTGGCTGCCCAGTGCATAAATTGCTTTGGTGGCTCCTAAAGTGCTTAAACTGTGTAAATGTCCTCAGACAGCAATGCAAATTACACTGGTATTCGAGGGCTGTCCCACTGTGGCAGTTGCAGGAGAAATTCATGTTCAAAGCCTCTCTCTGAGCTAGTGAGCAGTGAAACGAATCTCACTTTTGCAGAGAATGGAAAGTGGAAAGCAGGCACTTATCTGGCTAAGAGGATAATTCTACAGCACAGGAAACATAACACAGATGTGGTACCTTGGCATTAATATTATTAATGTACTGTGGCCTATATGGCTCCATTAGCATTGCGCTTCAGTGGGCCAGACACTCTCCAAACACCCAAGAGGAAAGCTCTGGTACAGCAGTGAACTCTGCAGAAGGAAGTGCCATGCAAGGCAGTCTCTAAGGTATCACCTTTATTCAGTGGTGGTGTCTTTTAGAAGGCAAGAAATGAATGATGACTTCAGAAAGCATCTAAAACCCAAAGCAAAAACACCTTCTCTTTTTCAAAGCCTCTCCCTTCCCCATTTACAAAGAGTATTTTCTTCCCCCTTCTGCAGAAATCCCACATTATAAATCTATGGCAGCAAGACACATCTGGCCATCCAGGAATGTGCCTAGCCAGCAGAGCAGCTCAACCACCACATATTCCAACCCCGTATTTTTCATTCTTAACTTAACCATCAAATACTTTCCAATGCCAGAGAGCATTTACTGCCAGAAAACTATTTTCTGCTTTGCACTCATCATTCAAATAAACAAGAGAAGAAAAGGAAAGGAAGGGGAAAGGAGGTTAGCATTAGGTTTGGAAATCGAGAAATCAGAAAAAAAATTATATGCTATTTTTAAAAACATGCGTATCTGAGCAACATATAACACATTTTAATGGTGGTGATGCTGGGATGTTTAATTTTCTTTTCTAAACTAAGTGAAAGCAGGAACTGTCCTTGACGAATCATCCATGGAATATGATGAACCAAGAACATGCTGGAGGTGAAGATCACTTCCCCTAGAACTGGTTCTTAGTAAGAAGTTTCTGGCTGCCTTGGGCCCATATAGCTAACAGTCTCTGTTTAATAAAACAAAATAATTTCTTCTAAATCTGAAATCCTGAAAATTTTCAATAACAGCACTTTTATCTTCAAATAATTCTCTGCATGTCTTGCAATCTTGACCTCATGCTGCATCACTGTGATTAAAACTGCCAAACTGGCAGATACTGGGAATTTGGTCAAGCACTGAATCACATTATTCTACTATAGGACAATGAAAAAGGTGTCACAAAATTATTTCACATCCTATTGGGCAAAGATGGAAGTTTTAGTCTCTGTCCCTGTCTAGTCATACACAGCCCTGAACACCCAGAACAGCAAGAAGAAATACACGATCCTCTGTCCTTGCAATACCATGTGGATGTTCCCATGTATCAGTGTGCCCTACATGTACTTAGTACTTATTGTTCCTCAAACTAAAGGTTTTAGAAATTAGGTAGGCATATATATCCTTTCCCAGACCACACTGCATGATTCCACATGCAAAAACGCTTTGATATTTTGTAAAGTTGTGGTTATGTTCAGTTTGCATTCCTGAAACAGTTTTACGACCTACACTCACCAGCAGATACAAAATGAAAAGATTCAGGACAAAGTTCAAAACATTTCTGTGCAGCACAACCAAATATTTGCCCCTTTAATTCCATCGCTTCTTTCCTTAAGGGCCCAGACAGTCATCTCTAACTGAAGATCTGGCCTTCTTTTAACCTATGCTTAAATCCATTATTCTCAACACTGATTTAACACTGGGTCTACTCTCGGACCCATTCCTTCAAATGTTTTTACATGAGGAATTGGTGTCTTTGCCCTTCTTTGTTACAAAAAACTTTCAAGTTCAAATACCGTAAGTTCAATAGCGAACTTCAAGTGGCACAGTGCACCAAGAAGGGTAAAAAGATAAAACAACTTACACATTACTATCATCATCTCAAACCATTAATTGTGGTAAGTAATTTAAAACAGGAACTTATCTGTCTTCATCCTGAAGAAATTTAGGAGAATCCATGCTTTCCGGTTAAAGAGTGTTGTCCAAAACTCCTTAACAGAAGTCTGCAAAAATAATCTTTCTCCTTCTGTTTGAAAAGCAGTGCTTGGAGCTTTTCCCATTAAAAAAGGAAATGGGCTTGTCTGAAGTGCAAACCCTCCGTATTCTTCAAAGAATACAAACAACCAAACACCCTAAACCTGTTTTAGGGGAGTCAAGGGAAGAGAAGGGAAGAGCTTATAATGTGGGATAACTGGATTTTTATCTTGATGCCATAAGGAGACTCAAATATGCAGTCTGACTAATAATTGTTTTACTTAGCCTCACTAAAGTAATTAGTTTAATATACAAAATCGTTAGGTGACAAAGAGACAGGAATGTTCTGGTTTAAATACAACAATGAAACGCAACTTTCCCAAATAACTCCTAATCTTTAAAGATAAATCTGCTATCTAGGTTTACACTAGCAGAATACAAAATGGTTTCCTGTCGTGATCCAGGGGGTGTTCTGGTGGAGTGCTACGACCTCCCCGAACTGACTTCAACAGAAAGTTGCTCGGCAGCCACTGCATTCACACAGACACATACACATGCTGTGGATAGCTTCTTCGACAAGCCGATGGCAAAGAGGCAGGAAGGGTCTTTGTGTGGAGTTTCCACGGCAGAGATTTATTTCAGCTCCATTGTGAAGGGTAGCCAGGGACTAAAGATGTCAGGAATGGAGGTTTTCAGTTTATATAAGGGGGGGTGGGGAAAGCCTTGGGGCAGGGGCGGTACATAGGCAGGGTTAGGGTACAGGAGCCAATGCGAAAATCTGAGTGAGTGGCAGGGACCAAGGTCCAGTGGGAGAGTGGGGAAGGGAGAACTTTCTAAAGAAGGAACAGATAAGTTATAAGGGGGCAGGGAGGCCAACTGGGCAAGCAGAACTGGGATACATTTCCATAACAGAACAAGGCATCCTGGGGGAGGCTTTTTTAGTCACTTTAACCTGGGGAGCTCTCTTGGGGTCTGTCCCTTTAGGGGACTCTCTCATTCCCTGATTGGGACACCCACTGGCTCCCACAGTTTCCTGAGATATTCCAGACAGTAACTATGTGTTATAAAGGAGCCCCTAGACAAGAGCCATTTTTTATTTTAAATTACCTCAGCCAGTCACCTCTCTGCATTCTGAGGTTTCTTTTGTTGCTCTTTGTTCTCTGGTTTTAAATGTTCCAGGTGGTTTTCATCATCCCAGTCTTGCTCTTCAGAAACAAAGGATGCTGCAGCCAGGAATGGAAGATGACCCCAAGTTGGGAAAGGGGCCAGCACCCATATGGTCCTAGAGAAATCTGCTGCTTAAGCACAAAAGGCTGGGTCTGTGTAGATGGGTGTCTGAGACAGAGGGGTGACACAGACCTGACTTCCACAGCAGCAGGCAGAGCAGAGGCTACATGTAGTGCAAAGGAAGACTCCTGATGCACATCAGATTTCCCCTGAGCTGTTCCCCCCAGCTCACACGTCCCTCTTTGCTAAGAATAAATGTACTCGTTTTCTGCCAGCCACCCTTTCAGCCAAAGAGAACCCCAACACATTCCCACCACTACACAGGAGAGATCATGTCTTCTACAAAAAACACCCAACCAAACAGGAAAATCTCAGCAGAAGGAGACTACCTCTGTTGGGTGTAAAATGACTAAAAGAAAAGCTAATGAGTGCCCAGGAAGAGGGCCAGCCACAGCTGAGAAGTATAATCTGGAACTTGGAATCAGGGGTACTTTTGCTGCCAAACATATGTCACGAGCTGTTCCAGTGATTGTCTGTCTGTTTGTCTCTAGGAGCCATCTAAAGAAGGCAGTCAGGTCCCTGCAAACATTCTATCAGTTTTAACCTAGAGACTGCAAAGGAAAGGGATTATTCCATTTGCATGAAGATTGTGCTTGAGGCAGTTAGGAAAAACTGCAGCAATGAAATTCTAATCTGCCGATGTATTTATAGCTGAAACATGGCTTGCAAATAAGAATTCCAAAACATTTTAAAAGAGTCTTGCAAACAGGGACAATTTCACACATTTCACATGATTTCATAAAGACACAGCACCATAAAAAATGAATCATAAAACCAGTGACAAAGACAACTGATTAGTTCATCATCTTCATTTCCTGCCATGGCAAAATTTTTCTCCAGAGTATATTTAAAAGCACATTGTAGACCTTAACAAAATTACTTAACCCTACAACTATGTGCGACATAGCAAGAATAAGTGGTTTCTTGCACTGAAATGGTCTAAAAATTAAGAAAGAAAGAAAGAAAAAAATTAAGATCTTTCTTGCCATGGATCTCTTTTTGCTACGAAATCCCAAAAACGCACAATTCTGGGGTACCACAGCTGCTAGAAGGTCTTTTCAGATTGCAGAGCCAGCCCATTTCACAATGTTATGAGAAGCATGACAGAGGACACTGAAAAAGCAAAGGGACTCTAAAGGACTCCAGTGAATGGGAAGTCTAAAATTTTTAGAGAGCAATATATTGATAATTATTTGGTTGAATCAACTGGTCTGACTTCGGCACTTACCTTTAACTCCTTACTCCTAACTGCTCACCAAAACAGCTCTTTAAACAACTCATAAAAATCCCTGCATTGTGTAGTGGTTCTTCCTGACCCCCTGGTCCACAGACATTAAAGGTTACAAGTCCACTTCTTCCACCCTTTTTATGTTACAGTCTTCATTTTGGGAATGAGAGAAGGATCTAACACTTGGTGTATTTAATCACTTCACCAGCAAGCATCTTACTCATACTCTTTGATTTGTTTCAACCTCCTCTGCAATGCTGTGCAAGAAAGTGTTATCTGAGAAATGGACTGAACAAAGTTTCTGCTCACAAGGGCGATGCAGGGCAGGTCTCCCCACCTTGCCCTCCAAATACATCCCTGGAGTGCTCCTGCCCTTTCAGCAGGACCCATAAGATAAGCAAAACACAGTCTGTACTCCATGGCTCCTTCACTGGGCAAAAGCTGTAAAGGAAAGGGCCAGGTTCTGCCTGATTTCAAGTCAATAGCAGTGCAACTGCTTCACTGAGAGTGAAAAACCCACAGTGCCAGATCTCTTCTCCTCAGGGTATATTTGACAGCACTCTCATATATCTTTACTGAGTTTCCACCAGGCACAGAAGTGATTTGGACTATCCTGGAAATCCTGTAAACAAAGTAGTTCTAAGATTTTTGGCTTTTGTTGTGACAAAGCAAAGCCGGAAGACAGGCAGCTAAAAGAAGTTAAAGGTATTTAAAAAAGAGGTATGTCTAGGATATTTCTGTTGTCAGCTTTCATTTAAATCCTTAGACACTGTTAAATAGCAGGCATTCCAGTATGTGAAAAATACATACAGGATATGGATGTTTTTCCTAAGCATGTAAGGGGTTCATACTCTCTTTCTTAAAAAGAACATTCTTGCTATCTTTGATGTTGTAAATCTCATTATGTAAAACAAACTGTTGCGTAAAATAAATGATGGCACATGATCCTGCAAGAAGCTTAGTACCCATAAGTCGTTTTAAAGCCAACAGGAGGACAGGGCACTCTGCATCAAGCAAATTTCTACTGTGAACTTGTGCTAGACAGTTGCTGAATGAAAAACCTCCAGAGAGAATAAAATTCAGTGTAAACACAACTCACCCAAATCACAAGTTGGCATGCTTAAAAGAAAGCGTGAATGCAGGAAAAATTGCACAGATCTTTTAAATGCTCAGGAAAGAGCTGGGCTACGAGGAAGACTGTTCATCTTCAAAACCAATGCAGTAAGAAACTAGCTCACAATCAGCTTTGCACTGTAATCCTTAGAGACCCATGGAAAAGACAGGGATCTCACAAACAGGGGAAATATATGAAGTCATTGTCGTGAGGGGTTCACAAGGTGATTTCATTCACCAATATCAGCAGCTGTGTGATGACTAAAATGAAAGCTCTTTAACTCCAGAACCATGGACGCCAGTGGCAAAGCTTCCACTGGTGTATGGAGGACCAGGTTTAAGGAGAATGCTGTATTGCCTGCGAAAACTGATGCACTGATTTCTCTCTCAACTGATGCTGAGCTTGGAAGATAAGTTGTTGCATGACATTCTTGCCTCCAATGTGCTCGTCATGTTTTCCTCAGAGTCAGGGATTTTCAGTGGCATAATAGTAGTTAATCCTCTTTGTTCTGCCAAACATTTCTCCTCTGTAGAGTATACAAAGAGGCACAATTAGAACAAGTTGCTCTATTAAGAACTGGAGTAGAGCCATCAATTAATTTTTACTGTCCTCACACTGATAACGGCTGTCCCCCTTCTGCTGCAGTTGGCCTAATGTGGGAAGATGACTTGAACAACCTACCAAATTGTCCATCTTTTTCTCTTTCCTCTAACAGGACCCCAGACACTTTCTGAAAGGATACATATTGTGAATCTTCACCTTTCAGTCTGTGCCACAGCAGGAGATCATGACCCCGCCACAAGCAGTGAACTGGTATTTACCCTGCTCCATGGAAACAACTTATGCCAAGCAGATATTTATTTTTAGCTGGTCACTTGGCATAAAAATGGTCACATCATGTTTATTTGCATTTTTAGCTTAATTACCTCTACCCTCCTGTTATACTTGAGGGAGTTCTAATAAGATGTTAAGAGAGAAGCCATTCCCTACGTACATTGCCTCAGGTTAGTTTGATGCCCCATTAGCCCATCTAATGGTTTCTCATCTGAAAGCTGTGTGTGGGCATCCTGAAGTCAATGTAAAGAAAAGCACAGAGGCTGAGGGAATAGAACTCGTCTTCCTGGACCTTACGTATTCAGTCAGGCATTTTTAGCTAGTAACAATATTGTTGATCGGAGTTAAAACCTCACTCCAATTAAAATATTAATAGATACCACCTACTCAGAAAGATAAAGAATTTTTTTAATCATTGCTGATTTAAAGTAGAAAACCAAAACATAATACATTACTTATCTTAGGAGACTACATTTTTCCATGGTGTTTTTAGTAGGTGGTAGAAACTACCATGTTTTGTCATTTGAATTCTTACACAGCAACTTCATCGCATTGCTCTCAGATACAACAAGTACTTTTTTTCCTCTGCTTTCAGTAATGGAACCCTTTCTGGTTCTACTGTAGTTACAGATCCCATTCAATGGTGCTTATGACCAAGACTAAGCTGCTTATAATTGATATTTCCCACAGAGAACCACAGCAGGAATTGACTTTGTTCCTCATCTATTCTCCTGGCTCTGTGAAATAACTAACCATCCCCACCACCTTCTCTTATTTCACTGTACAGACCAAGTGGGAATAGCAGAAAACATGACATTCAATGTTCACTGTCCTATTGTTCAGCAATGAATAACTGAACTCTTGAGCTCAGCTCAGGAAGGAGAGAGGAGGAGGAGGTTCTTTGATCTGCAGCAGGCAGAGGACTGGAACATCCTCACTACCAATCACCACAGTACCAAGTTCAGAGCTGTGCTCTGAATGTTGTCTTTCTGCAAGGCTGAGGATGTTATTGCACTGTCCTTCAGCTTGATGCAGGAGGAAATGGCAAGATGAGCCAGAAGCCCAGTGCTCTGGTTTGTGACTTGGCTTGTGAATACAAACATGAACTACTGCTGCCAGTCAGAGCCCTCACACTACAGAGCAGCCAAGGACCAGTCCTGCTTCCTTCTTCCAGCTCTGGGGCAGCACCAACAGTCTCCAAGAGAGCAGAAGGGGCGACCATGCCTTCAGCTGTCATCTCCACATTTAGGGAGGGTATCTGGGCAATAGTCCACAAGTCAGAACAGTGAGAGCTGTGGTTTCCACCCTGTGCAACCACTCCAAAACTTCTCCTCTGCCACCTGACTTTGAGAAAGGAGAGAGGAATGTGGCAGTGAGCAGGGGACAACTTTCTGAGGACAAGATCCAGTGGTATATATGTTCTCTGTATTCTGACAAGGGTGGTAACACCACCCTGCCTCCTAAATTATACAACATGAATATAAGTTCATTTCCTTATTTAAAAGCTCCTTTGATTTCAAACTATTTTTAAAATAACTATGATCAAGAATGTGAAAGTACAATTCTAAATCTACTGAGGTGCTTGCCCTTCTTACAATGCACATGTCTTTCCAAAGAATTCAGCTTATTTACTAAGGTATTAAAACAACAACAACCAAAAAACCCCACCAAAAACAACAAACAAACAAAAAAACCCAAACAAAAAACAAGAAGGAATGTGGCAGCCCCATGTTCTTTAATTCATTTGAAACAAACCCACTTACATATTTAAGCATCACTTGTAGGACAACCCAATTCATCCACATAAAACACTTACTAACTGCTAAGTCAACAAATTTATAGATTGCTAAGTCAACAAATTTATAGATTACCAGTTCATTATTTATGCCAGTAGGAGAAAAATAACAATCAAGATCCATTTAAAAATCAAGATACATTATTCAAAGTATAATTGCACACGTAGGGTGGGACCTTCACAATAAGAAGCACCTCTAGCACTAAATGGTTTGGGTGTGAACAGGCAACAGAATCACTAAAACCCAAACATTCCAGTAAGACAAACCACCAGCAGCATGGCTCCCTCCTGGCAAATAAGTATTTTTCCTGTTATAATTACTTATGGGGAAAGAAATAAATCACTCATTCCAATCATACTGAGGTTTGAAAATAAATTTTTCATCTTTATCACTTCAAATTACCTGTCCATCCTCCCACACCCTCAGATCCATCAATATAATGCTTTATGTTCTCCCACAAATCTTGCATGTTACTTTCTCTTGAGTAATTTCTGGTGGGACCTAAAAAAATATAGAATATTTTGCTTCATGCAAACCATCTCAAATACCCTGAGTAATGTTTTGATAAACTGCAACATGTACAACATTTCTGAGACAAAGCCTAGTAATACCAATATATTCCTGTTTCTTCTTAATTCCCTATTTCTTTTGACTCAGAATTAAATGGAATGGTTTAATAAGAGAAACACTTCCTAGACTTCAATTCAAAATGTCATCGAACTATTTTTGCAGTGTTTTTGAAAACAAACATAGCAATGTTGAAAATAGAGACTAGTAACATTATCCAATGCTTTACGGAAAAACAAGGCAAACATTATTTTCAAATAAAAGTTACTCAAAGGAAAAATAAGATGAACCTTTAAAATACACTCCAAAAAACTTAAGTTTCTCTTTCTTACCTAGCTTTCCTGGATATTTCTGCACTATTAGCAGTAATACAATTTAACTTTAAATATTGTAAATGGAAAATAATCAGGATTTTTTTTGACAAATGAATTAAAGAGGGCTCACTGGTGGATGGGATAAAAATTCAGGTGGGGACATTATAATACTATGATCTTCTGCAATATGTAGCACAGGATAGCTCTAAGTATAATACAAAAATCACCAGTTTAAATGGATGAATATAAAGCAGCAGACATGTTGAGATTGGCAGAAATACACATAAATGTAATGAGAGCCAAAATCTGCCTTTTTGGTTTCTGGGAGCTGGTCAGATATTTATGCTAATACAGAACAACTTTGGGTATGTGAATGTCACAGAGACACAGAATGTGTGCGGAGAGTTGAGGTTTTGGAGAACTGAGGTAATTGTCAGAGTAATTAACCAACGTCAGGGGACATGACCATGTTCCAAATAACAGGGAAGGTTAAATAATCAAATGCTGCTGTCTTACCACTTATCTTACTGAATACTGTAACGGTTTTTATTGAAAAGCTTTTACTGAAAAGGGGTTCAAGATCAAATGAGAAGAGAGACCATTAATTTCACAGGCAAAAAGCACTGCTACAAGGTATTTTCTGCCAAACCACATAGTGCTTGTCTGCCAGACAACAGAAAAGTGGTTTGTACCTTGAAAAGTGAATTCCTAGCTCTGGAGAATTTACCATGCATGCCCTCTCTTCAGCAGCAGGAGCTACAGCAGCACCTACGCAGCTCCCCAAATCCCAGAACAAGGTCCAAGGGTAAGAGCCCACCAGCTTTCCTTTGCATCATTAAAAACCAAGGCTCCCTACATCACAAAAAATGCTGAATTTGCTGGTCTCAGCCTCATATTGTCCTTCAGAAACACCCCACAGAGTCCGGAATTTTCTGGACCAAGGCTGTAAATGTTATTTAGAATAACAAAAGCTGATCAGGAACAAGCTGGATGATAGAGCTTTGCCAATAGGCAGGTAATACAATGTTAATATCTGTTCTAACCATGCACAAATTCAGCCCGGACCAAGCTGAACTGCAAGCATGGCCTTGAGGCCAAAGTTCTCTCAGTCTCTCTCCAGTCCAATGGTCTGTGTTAAAAGAAGTGTGAGTGACTCCTGGGCCATGTTCTTACAGTGGAGAAGACATTCCCAACTGTGGCTTTACACATGTGAACGTTTTCTGGAGTTTTCAGCTCACATCACAGGGTGAGTGCTGCAGTCTTCCATCTCTCTCCACTTTTGTTCAGCTACCTCTCTTGTTCAGTATTCCTGAAACATTTGCAGTAATAGCAGCAGAACAGCACCTACACCATTGTGCCTATTTTATAAGGCAATAATCCACTTCCCTCCTTGAGATAAACTACAAGGGGGAACAAGAGCTGTGTTATTGGCTTGTAAAGCAGTGTGATGATAGTATTATTGTCTAAATTAATGTCATTTAACGCTTTATACCACAGTTGCAGAGGTCCCACCTCAAGCATTAATAATGCATTTTGCTTTTTAACATGCCACATGGGAAAAGACGGACTTCTGACATCCAATGATTGCGTCAGTAAAACATAACTAATTGGAGCAATCTGCAAGAACAAAATAGGAGACCTTGATTGTTCCTAAGAACAGTTCAGTCACTTCACCCTCCCACCCCATCCTAAACCCTCCCCTGCCCTCTCAAACACAGTCTTTTTTGTTCTTTACATTATTAATTTCTGAACAGTATGAGGAGCTAAAAATGTAACTTCCTCAGATACCTTTTTTGTGTTAAAATGTATATGCATTACCTCTCCTGAGCTACCTTGTTCTCATTCATATATTCTATCCCATCTATCAATGTAAGAAACTGAAGCTTTACAAAGGAATCATGCACACACACACAAAAAAAAAAAAAAAAAGGAAGACATCAAATCAAGCCCTGCATTGCTAAGACACAGTAAACAAGTCCTTGGCTGATAAATTTGCTTATGACAATATTGGCAGTAATTTGAATCAAATTCCCGCAAAGTCAATTTTGAATTATAGAAGCCAGGGACATAAAGTAGCTGCTTTTCTTAGCTGTTAACCCCATAAAAGCTAAATACTTTCTTGAACCATAACATAAGTCCAACACATTTCCCTGGTGGTGCAGCTTAAACCAGTGATCAGTGTAAGTGAAGCCTGATAAATCGTACTGCACTACACCCCCATCAGCTGAAGTCTGCACAGGTCTAGCTGTGGAAACAGAAAGGTCATTCATTATTCTGTGTGAACAAACAGACGGCACATTTGTGATAAATAATAGCTATTACAGAGCTACAGAACACACTGAGCCTTTCTGCTCCCATGGCTTTGCATGACTTCCCCTGTGTTACTCTTTAAATATAATTATTTAAGATTGGCTTCTGTGATAAAGACCCCCCCCACCTCTCTGGATTAAACCTATAACCCAAGTATGGATATATATGTGGGCATGTGTGTATCTACCCACACACGTGGTTTTAAAACCATTTGTTCGGTTATGGCAAGCAGAGCACAAAGTCATTTGTCTCATCTACTAGAAAACAAACAGGATCCAAGTGGCATATTTGCTTTTATTTTTATTTCTCTCATCACTCACAATGTGGATCTCAGGATTGTAATAGAAACAGTCAGCCAACTTCTGGTGAGGAAACTCCTAAGATATCAGTTCTCACTGATTGCCTTAAAAATCATTTCAAACAAGCAAACAACATCCACATGCAGTTTTCTTTCTCTCCCACCTCTTCCGGAAGGGCAGGTTGTGCCAGTACAGTTTTCACTGGTTAGCTGATCTTTGAAATAAAATGTAATTTCTTTTGAGTAGAAAAGACTTTACTGTTAGTTCAAACCTGGTAAGCAGGCGCTGAGTCATTCTGACATGGGGAACGGACAGATCGTCCTAACTCTCACAATATGAGCAACTGCAAAAGCCGTATAAGACTGAGACTTCTCATCACACTGAGAAACATTCTACTTCGCAAGTGTTCCTAGCAAAATAAAGGGACTTTCGAGACCTTGTTTGTGAGGTAAATCACAGCCACAGAAAGTTAATATACTAAAATACATTCTCTCCTTATCAACCTTTCTCCAGCCTCAAGCACTAGAAAGCATCTGCAGTGCCTTCTGCCTGCTCTCTCTTGCAGGGGCAGAAAGAAAGAGACTCTCCTGTAATTATACCGATTTAATTTACAAATCCACCAGCTGTGCTGACCTCTGAACCCTCCACCTTGCTGAGCTTCTGCTATCTGTGCCACAATCTGAGCCTTTTGTGGCAATGCAGGAGCCAAGGGGTTGGTGGGCAGTAACTTTTTTCAAACCATACTAAAAACCTGAAGGATTTTTAGAAGTGTTTGGGATAAAATTGTTTTCTCTCACCAGCATACCTAGTTGCATGTGTTCAGTTTCACAATACTGCTTGTACTTAAAGCAGCACTGAGTCTGATCTTGCAGCCTCTGCTGGCTCCCAGTCCTGCACTGCTGTTTTCTTCCAGGGACAGCTCACCCTGCTCAGGAGGAGCAGCTCCAGCCACACACACATGGGAAATTAACTGGTCACCCCATGAATGCAAGGACATGAATGCTTGAGTGCATGAATCTGATCACAGGAAGAGAGTCCAAGAAGCGATGTGCTCCCATATTCAGCGGGAAATTAACTCTCCTGCATTTCCATCCCAGCTCCCTGCTGAATATGCAGCAGCAGCAGCAGCAATTAATTTTTACAGAGGTGAGGAGGAAGGGTAAAAGTGTAAAAGTTCTGAATTTTCACCAAACTTGGACCATTAATCACAATCTGTAAATTCAGGTGAAGAGACCATAGAAGCAATTAATTCCCTGTAAATTTCAATTCTTCATTTACATGGCAAACAGAAAACACAAGTTGTAACTCACAGCAACTGGAATGCAAACTATCAAATTAGCCCAATAGAGTACGTCATTGTGCAGCTTCAGAAACAAACAACAGCCAGCCACGAAGCCTCCTGAAAGTCAGAGATATTGAACTGAACAGACTACACAGTGTGCTGGGATGAGTGTGGTGATTACGGGGAGTAATGACATGAAAGCAAAATGATACAGAGCATTTATTTCAACCAAGGAAATCAAGGAAGCCTGCAGCAATTTAAATTTCAGGCTTTGCAGCTAAAGGCAAAGCAAGCTCTATTAAAAAAATTCCTAGCACAAAGAAAACCAGAGCTGCTTGCTTTCTGATAGGTTTATATTTTTCTACTTCTATGTGGAAATGATACAGAAATTTGAAAAACAATGTGGAACTGCAAAACCTTCTGATAGCTATATAAAACATTTTCTATTTATATGTAGAACATAGGTGTTAGATATGCTGCTACAGCAGTAGAAACCTGGCTGTGCATCCACTGGAAAGAAAAGTCAAAACACGGCATTTTCTAGGACATACATACTACTGCAGTAAGAACACAAATTATTTCTTGTTCTAGAAATGCCTCTCCCCTCCTGCCTTTCTTAAATCAAGCTGTACAAACATCAGGGGAAAAGCAACAAGCACAGGGGCTAAATTATTTTTGATGTGACTGGTCAGCCAGAAAAGGTTTTACCTGCCAAGAGAATTGAAGACTCCAAAAAAAAAAAAAAGACTATCAAATCTCCTTGACACCTGAAAGCTACAGACAAGTTAAACAAAACAAAACCAAAAAACTTCTGAAGTGTGAAAAACTCCTCCTCGTTATTTAAGAGAAACAAATCTCTGGACCCAGCCCTAATGGCACTCAGACAATACAGAGCACTATTTGGGGTCTCTCACCTGGACTGTCTCCTTTCTTGTAAATGCCTGATTTATATTTCTTGTCTGATTGGACCCTGCAAAGATTCCTTGGAGGCTACAAAGGATCTTCCTTTCACTTGCTTAAAAAAATTATTTGCGGAAGTAATGAGATGCTGTTCTGAGAGTTTCTTTTCGGAAAGCTCTCAGAGGTGCAGTTTAGGGGTCAGAGCTGCAGCCCTGATCCACACTCTGCAATCACACTGATTGCAATAACTGCAGTAACCTCAGGCAGTAAGATGCAGGCAGCAGCTTGGACCTCAGGGTAGGGCTCTCATTTACATTAAGATCATTTCAAACCACTCCCAAAGGGCAAAGAGCAGCGTAAATGGCTTCTGTGTGGGAGCAAATTACATGTGTACAAAAGACCAAACAATGCCAACAGGACACATAGAAAGCAACACACTTATGCAGAATTTGAAATTACTTTAACCTGTACCTTGCTTAAAATTCCTCATAACAGGCCTCTTTTTTCCCCCCAAAGTAACTGTAGACATTCTCCTGCACAAACCCTTCTTTAATGCGTGTATTTAGTTGGTTTTCAGATCTTTGCTAAAAGAGGGAAGTTGAAACACCCATATAAATTTTGATGATTTTCTGGATCAAAAGCATAGTGTTCTAGGAAACTTCAGTTCAATCATCTTTCAGGATATTGCTGGGCAGCACAGCCAGAGGATGTTTATAGACTCCAAAACACTAATTTCATACCCAATTTCTACACACTCTTGCAAAGTTCCCAAGCTTTCACATTTCTTTTACAAGTCTGTATTTTCAAGAGATTGAACATCTTGGTCACATTCTGCTTTAAAATGAACCGTTAAACATGAATCCCAATTGAATTGCATTTATTCATTTAACTCAGTTTTTAGTTCTCTATATAGGCAAAACTGAGAGGACCGACTCCTTCATGCCCCAATGCAGAGAAACCCTTCCAAATACGTGTTTTGACTCAGCAGCCCCCTTAGTTCAATGGGATTTACAATCACCATAAATACTCATTTATTCACACCATTGAGGATGAGCCAGTTTATCCACTTGACAAGCCATGGCCAGAATGCCCAGGTGAGGTTCAGGTAATACACTGAGATGAGGTTCTGGGCTATTACTCTGATCTGAAGGACACAGTTACAACAAGCATAGAGTGGAGAAGTTAACAGAGAGACACAAAATATCCTGGGTGAAGGTGCATACCATGAAATTTAAATGGGTTAGGTTTGCTTATTCCCAAATCCTTTCATTCAACAATCAAAACCTGGAAGAAAGAAGCTTTTTTGTTTGCCATTAGTGGGGCTGGTTTGTTTTAGGAGTAAAATAAATTACACTGAAGAACAGTGCTGGACCACAAGTTGGCATAACACCAGCTTTTAATGGTACTCTGAATGGCTCACACACTTTCCTTTCAGCCCAAGTCTCTTGATACTCCTTTGGATTTTGTTCACAGATTTCTTTCCTTTTTTTTTTTTCTCAAAAGAAAAAGAAAAAAAAAAGAGGCCTGAGGATTTAAAAAGTTTGCTATCTGAGTCATCTCTACATGGTTTGGGTGAATGAGTCTTTCATTTCCAGTCCTTTTTAGAAATAAAAACTACCTACCAGAACCTGGTTGAATCTGGAGTGGAATTTGCTGTTTGATGAAGTAAGGTGCAGAAGTATGGTCTACTGGTTAAAGCATGGGCTGGGGACACAGGACTGCATCATTCAATTCCCAGTCTTGCCAATGACTCACTAAACCTGATTCTACAAAGCAGTTGCAAATGTTCAAGCTGTGGATAAAGATTATTGCACTCCCTGAAGAACGTCACCGGCTCCAAGCCTAGATGCTTTGTATTTGATTTAACTTCTCTGTTCCTCAGCCTGTGGTGTATGCAGTAATTCTTTTAATCTGTAATATGTTTTGAGATCCCTGAATAAATATGCAATACCCATAAATATTAGTACTTTACTATTAAGTAAGTGCTTCTTGCTTATAACTGACTAGTAAGTTCTGAAATATCTGTTGCTGACATCAGTGAGGAAATTTTTAAATTTATATGAAAACCTGTTAGCAAGTTCAAAAGGTATGAAAAATCCACTGCTTTGCTCCTTTTACAGCAAATTTTACTATTCCGGTGCAAACCCCTAAAACATCCATTTTCCATGCTGCACTTTTTCTCAAACACTTTCAAACCTAATTCTAAAAACCCAAGACACAGGAAGAGTTCTGGCCCTCCAGACCGCCGACGAGTCTGATGAACGGCCAAATCTCTCGTGGCTCCTTGCTCTGTCCAACACTCCATGATATCCCAGGAATTAAAGGGCAGATGAAACAGACTGACAGTGTCTTTCATTCCCCTCGCTTCACACAGATTTCCAGAGCAGCACAACACGTTGGAGCAGCAGCTGGAGGGTTGCTGGACACATAACTGCACTTCATAAAATAGCATTTGACCTCCTGCACTCCTCGCACTAGAATACTCTTACTGAGCTGTAGCCTGGGAATGGCTGGAGATTCCTAAAATAGTCACTTAATGAAGACTGACATGCACCAAACTGTGACAGCAAGGGGAGCGATGGATGTGGCAGCCAGCTTGGGATTAATGCAGCACACATGGCCAGGGCTGCTGCCAAAGCTCCAGCGCTCTTCCTGAGCTATAAGGCCTCCATAAAACTAAAACAAACAAACACGAACCCCCTCCCACAATAAACTTTATTTCCTAAGATACTTTTGTGACATTAACAGTTCATGTCTAATGACTCAGTGGGTACAATGAAATCACTTACAGCATCCATGTATTTACATAACAGCCACTCTCAAAGCATGTTTATTGCCAGAGGTAACCAAGAACCTTTATCTCAGTATCTCTTAGGAGAGGCAATGGATTTAAACAGTATCAGTGTGATCCTCAATCATAAAGGCAAAAGTAAATAAATAAATGAAAATATTTTACAAAAAATAAAAATCAAGGGTCAGACAGAAATATGCAGCTGAAAACTCCCCACTGAGATTATTACAATTCAAGACATGATAGTGCATAAAAAGAAATACATAATTTCAAAGTATTGCAGCTGCAAAGTGTGTTAGTTACAAGCACAGTAGATCAGAGAAAAAGATCTCTGTTATTAATCAGAATTCATATTTAAGAAATAGTCATTGTTAAGTAACTCCCCTGAATCCTAATCACAACCAGGAGGGTACCAATTATTCTGACTCTGTTACTATTCATTAATATCACGCTGAAATCTTATTTGTTTCTACAAGCTGGGGTGGGAGATGTAGGAAATCAGCTTTGAGTAGGTTGCTCTTCTTTTTTTTGAAGTGCATCTGTACCTGAACCAGCTGAACCCACAGAGATCAGGTAGTCAGGATACAAACAAGAATCCACATTTGACTAATTGGAAGGTCAAGTAAACAAAGCTCCATTATCATAACAAGAAGATATGTTCTTCCTTGCAGTCTTGCGATTAGTTTTATGCATCTCTTGCCCTGACAACAAATGAAACCTCTGCTGAAATGAAAGAAATATTATTATACCATTCCCTAAATACTACTTTCTGAAAGGCTTTGCCCCCTTTCAAGACTGACCTAATGCTTAATTAAAGCTACACAGAGAAGCAGAGAAAGATCTAAAGCTCCAAGCCAGCAATGACTAGAAACTGTTAGATCTGATTTTCTGTATAATGATATTCTCTTATCAGCACAAGCAAAACAACAACAAACGTGAGCTGTAATAATGGTCAAAATGTGTTAACACATTTTGGGGAAGGCTTTTTAGTTTTGCTTTTAAGCCTCTGCCATTTTGGAAAGTAACCAAAGTATAATTCTGCTTCCTGTGGTTGACAAAGCCTGCTATACCTTTAATTAAATCTGTGACTGTATGACACCTTCTCAGTAAAGATAAGGAATTAAAAATTGATTTTCTAGAGGAAGAACCCCTTCTCCCTACTGACAAACAGTATAATTTTTTTTATAAATATATATAGCATGATTAGCTGAGATCATGTGTATGGCATTTCCAGAATAAAACTAATCAGTGTTACATGCACTCCATCACTACTCTATTTGCATTTTCTCCTGGAAGGCTTCCAAAGAAAGACAAAAATCTGCTTAGAAAGAGGCAAAATGCCCTGAATGTCTACCCCTGAGCAGGGCATCTAGCAGAAAACCACACAGCCAGAGCCTGCTAGACCTGACTATTTTCACTGGAGCATCACTGGACATCATGACCTGCAGAGCAGACACAGTGACGGCAGGTCCAGCCAGACTCCTGCAGCCATGGAGGCGGAAATAGAGCAGATTGACAGCTCACCCCAGCCCTCAGTTCACACAACACTGACCCTCTCCCTCCTGGGGCTGCATCCATGGAGGAGCTCATCCAGAGTATTGCACAGTGGAGATTCCCCATAAGATTTCGTCTGAGGGCCCTGTGTGCAAGACAGCAGGCATGGCCACACACTGACCACTTTAGAAGAGATGCAGGCTTTTGGTAACTCCTCTTCAAGCTTGTAACAGTCAAATGAAACTTCAGAAGGTAATGCCTCCCACATTTTGGAAATTCAGTTGCCATATATGTGCCTGCATCTGGGGTCTTATGGTTACAGGAGGATCTTATCAACTTCCAGTAAGAAAATGGGCAGGGGAAATAAAAGTCAATCCTTCCAGATTTCACAGAAGAGCTAAATAAATGCCACCCAAAAATAATTAGAGAACAACCCAAAAGAAAAAAGCAGAGGATTATTTTTCTTCTCAACAGTGTGGGTTTTAATGCCAATCTCCTGACAGACTGGGCTTTTCAAGGATTAGGGTTGAGAGAACTGCCTGAATCTGAATACTTCCAGCCGCACTGGAGAGATGAGGAAGATACCAGAAGGAGGAGGGCAAGTTTTCAGGCATCTTTCACCTTCATTATGGGATTATCAGGTCTGCAAAGATCCCTCTATTTCCATGAGTACCTAAGGGAACAGACAAGCTAAGGACAGGGCAGGAGACTGCAGTTCTATCTAAATTGTCTCAGAAGAGGAGAACACAAGAGACTTCGTCCCAAGCAGCAGTGAAGGTCACTTAGGAAACAGAGTGAGGGCTCACTGTGCCTCTGCTTCGACTGGTCCTCCAGAAGACTACACTGCAGCCATAGTGAGCATCTTTGAGGGCAGAATTCCAAGGTTTAGGGAAAAATATTCATCTGCAGGCCCATCACTGCTTCAGTGCTTCAGCCATGTCCTGACAGAAAACATTTTCTCCTACAAGCAGTGACAAGCAGTTGTCAAGTGACAAATATGTCATGAGTATCAAATGTCAGATTCAAAGGGTGTGAAACAACCCTGACATCAGCTTTAAGTATGAAGCTGCCTAAGGTGTGTTTGGGGGGCGATCTTGTAAGCATTTTTTCCTGAATTTTGAACAAACAAAAATGCTGTGGGAAGCTTTAGAGGGTGCATAGAATGCAACTTGTCCATGCAAAACTGTTCTCACTGAACAGCAACTACATTTCTGCATAACACAGAAGGCAGGATTCAAAATCAAGGTCATACAAAGTGAACCTTTGTGATTTAAACATTAAGTGCCATTCCTCTTTGTCAAAAGAGGCAGAATAAAGTAACATCTATTAACCTATCCCTGCCATGAACTTTGCTATTGCAGCTCATCACTGTAGGATCTGAGAGCTTTTCCAGAGAACCAAACTGCTGCAGAGAAGTGGACAGGAGACTTCAAAAGCTTTCTGCCTGTTCAAGTTTCAACTCTGTCTGAAACAGAATTATCTTGACCAGGGAAGAAGGAAAGGTCTGATGTAACTGCTTTCTTGCTAATGGCAAAAATACTTGAAAAAAGAGCTTTAAAGAAGATGCTGAGCATGGCTGGACTTCAGGTTTTCCAACCTCCTCAAGTTTATAAATAACAAGGTACATATTGAGCTGCTATAACCAAGAGGCTCTCCTGATAACTGCAGGGAGCCTAAACACATCAAGCTCTAGACTAGTTAAATAAAAATATAGTTTATCTGAGAAAGTTAGTACTTGGCAGCTGAACAGAAAAAGCATCCTCACGCCATTTTTGAGGTAGACAGGAAAGAGTTGAATTCTTCCTAATTTTAAGATCTTGATAATCTTAAAAAAACTTCACTCATGAACTACAATGACCCTGAAAACTCAGCATGATATAATCCTTTATGTGTATAATCCTTTATATTACTTTTTTCCCCTTAACAGATTGTTGAATTCCTTATTTCCAGATATTATGCTAAATTATTCTTTTATTTCCTTGAGACACTTTTATTTTGATCTTCAGTGTAAAGCAAAGTCAATATTGGTACTGCATTACAAGTGATACAAACACACATGAATGAAGAAGCTAAAAAGAGGTAACCAAAATTAAAACTTAATCTGCACAAAGGATGCTCTCTAATACATACTTACATCCACTGACCGTCCCCTGTTCATCAAGCTAAGAGTAGCTGTGCTGATCCCACTGAATTCCACAGCATCCTTTTGCCACGGTTCACCAGTGAATCATAAACATGGCTTATTTGCATCCCTGCAAGGCCAATTACCTGACTTCCTACAAGGCCCACTCATGGGAAGGGTTCAGCCATGGCACTAAAGATCTGTCACTAACATGAGGTACACAGAGGTAAGAGATGTCCCCAGTTTACACAGGTCCCTGGCTGTGACAGCAGAGCCCTTTGGCATTCAGAACAGTCTCAAAGCAGCAGGAAACTTTATTCACATAATTCTCAAGTCAAAAGTATGTCAGATGTTGCCTAAAAACTAATAATCTGGATTTGCACATCTCCCTTCCTCCAGGAACCAGCCACCACATTTTCTAAACAATCCAACAGTCCACTTTAACATTCAATCCAATATGCGTACCATAATTAAATTCCCAATCTACCCTCTGGGGTGTCTAAGCTCATCTACTGAAGCCTGCAATGATTTACAAACAGGACGTACTGAACGCAGAAAGGCTACTAACAGAGTAGTTCTGGCAAGTGTTTTTTCCTGAAGATAAGGAGGTTGAGACCCCAGTTTCCACCCCTTCTCTGTGCTGGAAGCTGTCATCCTCGAGCACTGCCTCCAAAAGATGTATGGTACTGTCTAGATAGATAATACATAAGTCTAATAAGCAGCAATGACAAATACTAACTTGCTTTATTACCAAATTAATATTGCACATTTGTGCAGATTAGCACATGTCCTGCCACCATGTCAAAGCTATTTCTGTCAAGCTCAAAATGGTCAGAGCAGAGGCTCCACTGGTCAGAAGAACACAAAGGAGAGAGACAACCAGCCCCAACACTCAGACTCCCCTATTACCACTGAACTTAATGAAGTTAATGTCAGGAATAAAGGAAACAGATTCAGATTTCCTATGTCTTGTTTTTCAAACACATGTGCACATGCATAATACTCTCAACACAACTGACACCAGCAAGTTGTACAGACACTTGAGCAACTCCAGGATCAAGCTCTTAGTTAGCAACCTGACAAGATGAGATTTTATGTACTAGTTTTCAACATTTCCCCCTTCATTCCACTTCTCTCCTGGCAAGCTACAAAATTTAATGAACAAAACTATTTCTTCTTTCACTCTGCAAGTCATCACTACAATGACCTGTTATAAGCACTGAGATTCTTCAAACAGCTAAAACTGCCTTTTTTCAAGGGGTTGGCAGGTTTTGATTTTTGAAATCAAACAATTAGGTTTCTACCAGAAGTTCTCTGCATGCAGGAAGGCAGCCAGCAGGTTGTTTAATTATTTATCTGCCAGAGGTCTTTTAAGGTGACTCTTGAAATATCTGAGCATCTCCATTTGAGAAAGAATTGATTAAGACAAAGTCATTAACAAGTGAATGTGTAACTGCAGGAAGAACCTTGGCAGGTCTGTAATGCACACTCAGGCACTCAAAAGAGCTCTAAAGAGTATTTTAAAGGAAGTAAACAAATCTATTTTTTAAAGTATTAGACATCTAAAATACAGTAATGGGGGGGCGTTGTGCCTAAGATTTGTGACGTAGAACTCCTTAAAGTCAGTCTAGACTAAGTACCACGTATTACACATTATATGATTAATCACACTGAATGTTCTGAAATTTTCCTATGTGTGTATGATTAGGTAATGATATTTTTTCTGTAATTAACTGAGAGCAGTCTCCTTTCTATTTCCTTAAAGGTACTGATGAATTACATCAAGGATATCTTCAAAGACAGATCTGAAGTACAAGCTAGGATACTGTTTTTCAGATTGGAAGATGTGGTTTCTCTAAATCTGAAAAATTTCTTTAATGTGGCACCACTTAAAACCAAAGCCCAGAGGTGAACCAAGGAAAAGGAAAATGTTCCAAAACAGGAAAAACTCCAGTTACATTCATGAAGGTATTTAAACACTTAATTCTTGTTTACATATTTGTTGTTCAAATACAAAATGGACTTAGATTTCAGAGCCTGGGAAGGAGCTATCAGCTGCCTCCAACGAATACATTTTCTTAAACATTCAAGAAAATGTTGCATTGAGTTCTGTACAACTATTGTGCTGCTTTCTATAAATCATGAGCCTATTCTCCTTTCTCAAGCTATAAAGTAAATGGTGTAACGGTGCTCTTTCACTGGTGACAGCATAGCCATGACCATGATAAAACCAAGAAAAAATGCAGGATTTATAAAAAATGTTGTGGAAACTTGACAACAGGCCAAGGGGAGGACATGTAAAGGAGTAGCAACTTTTTTGCCCAGATTGTCATCTGCATGTGAAAAGCGTATGAAGATGTGCTCAAAAGCACAAGTGCTTTGGGAAAATAACAGCCCAGACTTTGGAGGATATTGCAAAGGTGGAAACTCAGAGTTTACTAAAGCAAAACAAATATTTAATATGATGTTGTCTCTATCTTTCACATCTCAAACCTAGCTTTTTTGCTTCTTTCATGCCACCTCATCTGGTATATGACTTCCACCAGAAGAAACCTGCTAAACTCCCCTCCAGCCTGCCCCAGCAGCATCTACAGACAAAGGACTGGATTCTGTGCTGTGACCCGTAACTCTCTGCAGCTCAGGTCAGGAAGGGAACCCTGTTTGTAACAGAACTTTCTTCTGCTGTTCCTTCATTTTGTGCTGCAATTTCCTGGCAATCAGGGCTCTTCCCTTCTTTGTTTTAAGCCTTTCCTATTTTGAAACAGGGACAGGTAGTGGGTGTGCTATGCATAGGAACCATGCAGGGTACCACCCAGCAGTGGAGAGGCTTTTCATCAACAACAAATCATAATTACTGTCATATTTTGAAAGATCCTCCCTTTCTACTCTAACAGCTTCCTTTGCAGACAATGGACATTTTTAAAAAGAAGCTACATCTCTGAAATTCACTGAAGATTGCCAGAGTCTTAATTGCCCATGCAGATGCTCCAGGACAGGGTGCAGGACACTGCTTACAACTATGTATCTCTTGGTGATTTTGCTCATGGTGTCAGTCAACCAATTTACCAGCACATCCTGCAGCCATCTATTTTAGGAAGATGTATTACTGTCTCTTGACACACAGAGGCAGCATATATAAAGGTTAGAGAAGGAGACAGAAAGTCACCACCGCTGGGTTCCACTGGCAGCTTTCTGCTGCCTCTTTAGTGGTGGCTGGCTCAGGTATTTAAACCTGTGGTTTTAAATTCTAGTCAGTGGAACACCAATTGCAGAAGGAACATTTGTTGGTTGATGTCCTGAGAAATTGGCTGGCCAAGTACTGCTGGCTCTCCTTGTTCCCACACATATATGTGGGATTTACTGCCAAGGGAAAGGCAAAAGGGCATCAGATATTTTCCTAATTATCCTCTGCATAAAGAGATCTACTGTTGTTTGAAAGTGTCGTGATATGGCAAATGGATAACACCTGAAATATGGGAATTGTGAACTAATACATTCAGTCAGTGGGGAAAAGATTACAATTCTTCCTCTTAAATATTCCAAGCTTCAATTTATTTGTACAGAAAAAAGATTACATTTCTGACATGCCTAACAGAAAGCTATCATTCTTAATTGAGTTCTGTTTGCTCTATGCTTTGAAAACCACAGGATTTGCAGAAAGAAAACAAGTGTTTTGTGACCATAAATGCCTTCCAAAATCTGAACTAGGAAATAAAGCAAAGGTTCAAGTAGAATTCTGCTGAGCTGATGTTACACAAGGGCTTATGTGTGCTGATGTGCATCAGCAGTGCTCTGTTGATTACACTGATTTTACCCAGCTAAGGGTTTGACCCACAGTCACTGAGGAAGACCTAAAGCTAAGCAACCTCTTACTAACACCAAACAATAACTATCAAAGCAATAACTACCTTTAAGAAAATAAGAGGGATCAAAACCAATGACCATTCAATAACAGCAGCACAGGAATAAACCATACACATGCTAAGACATACAGACAGGGCCAAACCAGAACAGCTGCAACTGAGAAGGAAATACAATACAATGAGAAAATATCAAAACTCTGAGGGACTAGGGGAGGCAAGAAAAAAAGAGTAAAGAGAAGTACATGGCTAACCCTGATCCTGAACCAACACAAATTCATCAAATACTGATGTACAACATACATCTTCATTATGTTTCTCATTCAAACCAGGAAATCAAGACTAAGGGCCACAGTCTTCAAAATCCCCTTTTATACATATTTTAAGTCCCCAAATTACTTTCCACCTATCAAACCTTATGCCAGTAAGAGTACCAGCCCTCATAGTTTACAGACATGTCCATATCCTTGTAGGGCTTTAGCCTAAGCAGCATCACTGCCTGTGCCCCACACAGCCCATTGCTCCAGGGGCTCACCCAGTCCTGCCAATGCTCGCGACTTGTCCAAGGCAGGTTCAACACTCCCAGTACTCATCTTGCAACAACAGCTTTGAGCTTTGCTGTTAACTTCACTACCAGCGACTAACTGTGGCCTGCGGAGCTGCTGAATATGCAGCAATCTGGAGTTTTTCCTTATACATAAACAGGCCAGTTTACATACACCTACAGCATAGATGTAATGCAATTGCAGCTTTACATTTGCATGTAAGTGATTCTCCTTGCTCCTACTAACACATAAATGCTACAATCCATACTACTATCCAGGAAAATAGCCACACACACAAAAACACCCCAAAATAACCCCAAACAACCCCCCTCAAAACATATCTATATTCACATTTAATCTCTCTGTAATATAATAGAATTCCTTACAACACATCTCTCCACGGAACCATTTTTTATTAGAGACAGTGACATATATATTTGTTCTGAGCTGAATAACTGATTGTACTCACATTCTGTCACACCTCTTCACCAAAAAAGGCCTCTCAGTAGAATCAGCCCAGATTTTATGCTCCATCAGGATGAAATGACACTGCTGGACACATTTGCCGACCACACAGCTATATCTTCAAAATTACTGAGATGACATAGATGATCAAAGCAGCCTAATGTTCAAATATAAGTTAGTCCCTGCTGTTTGGTCTCAGTTGGCTTTGGTCAAATTTTACATGACTGGGTTCTGGCACAACACTGTTTAATGGGCTGTAGGGACAGAGGGGGTGTCCTGGTGGGTCAGAGAGATGCCCAGCCAGCCTACTCTTCTCTCTCCTGCAGCAGCAGCTTAAGGACCTTTTTAGGAACTGCACAAAAGTGAGTGAAGAATGTTAAAAGGTGCATCCCCTTTAACACTTGTTAACAGGTGGGTTCTTTTAGTTAGGGCCATGCCTTTCTTGAGGTGCAAATACCGGAACGGCACAGAGCACTCAAGATTCAGGAAAACCAAGGTTCTATGTATAGAACAATACAGCAATATAAAGTAAACATACAGATAAGCCCTTCAGAGAACTCCTAGTTCGGCCATACTTCACCGTCAGGAGATTATAATTACATATACAGCATTACTATGATACAGTAACACCTATCAGGTCATGGGTCTATTGCCATCTGATGATTATTTCTGGTAAAAAGAACATTAACCAACTTAAGCCCATTGTTGCAATCATATCAATCTTAAAGGGGCTCCAAGAGCAGTGTTTAGCAGCCCCATAAGGACAGCACTGCTGCAGATTCTGCCCATGAGCCAGATATTGAGGCATTGCCATTAAGGATGGCAGGAGCTCCAAAGGTGCTGTTCCAGTCCATGGTCTCAGTGATCTGGCATTAGAGAGTTCCCAGACAGGCCTTAATACGAGCCTTTAATGAGCAAGTCCCAGGTTGTTGTGTCATATCCTACTTGGGGACACTTTAGTTCACGGATCACTAAAGTGAAAGGCAGTAAAGGCAAACTCTTCAGAACTTCTATTAACCAGCCATCCATGCTCAAATGTCAGCTCCTTTAATCCTTACCGAATAATTTAAACTCCTCTCTGTTCTCACTACCCCTTTCCTGCTGGTAGCCTGTATTACAAATGTAGCACCTCTTCCTCCATCCTCCTTTAGCCACCAATAGATGACAAGAATGTAAAAATACTATTAATAACTAGTTTGCTCACTGTAATTAACACCTTTGCAGTCTCCTTTCCAGAGAGAAATTGGCATACTTAAAGACGGCTCAGCAAGGTGTTATTTACTTTAGGAAAAAGAGAACATTAAAGCTTTATGTGAAAGAAAATTATCTGTTCTCTCTCATGCTTCTCAAATACATTTTGCAGCAGTGACTTTCCAGCCTGCGGTTAAAAAACCAGAAAGAACTTTTCTAAAAATCCATTAGGAGCTTAAAAGTATTATCTACCACTTTGCTACACTCTCCCTAATGCAACTGCCAACAATAAATTCACAAAATTGTTTTTGATTTGCTTATTTATTTATTCATTCCTGTGTTGGTGACAGAGAGGAAAAGCATCAGCCATACAGGATGTTTTTAATATGTCACACACAGTGTCAGCCTGAGGGAGTTTACAGCTGCCCCTCCAGGTACAGCAGCCCAGTTACAGGGCCAGGACACTCAGCCTCCACTGCAGGAAGTGGATGGCATTTGGGATGTGAAGAGTGCCATGGTGGGTGGGACATGGTCCTCTACCAGTGGGACAATGAGTCTCCAGCACTGTGGAGATCACCTCTGGACCACCAGAGAAGCTCTGAGAAAGCACCCCTACGCTGGTCACACATGGAGGACACTACTGAACTCCACTCAACATGGCCACATCACACAGATCCCACTGAAGGATGGACCTTAGATCATCTAGTTGTACCTAAAATACAGGACATTAAAATATTTGTTTACAAAATATTCATACAAATAATCCATAGTAGTCTCAGTAATGGCATGAACAATAGCCCCCCCCACCCTTTACTGCTGCACAATCACAAGTGACAGGCATTTGATCATTATTGCAACCACCTGTCAAGTATCACAATGAGTTCTCTCCCATTTCATGAGTTAAAAGGGCTTATAAACTGCAAAACTGTGCAAAATACAAAGTGCATTTTAAAAAAAAATCAATATCTATTTAGCTATCCTCTTAAGGATGCTTACTTTTGATTAATTTTCTTGACTCTTCAGAAATCTGGTAACAGGAACAGAGGAAGAACACTTGTATTTATAAATTAGTTTGTCTAACATGTTTGAAGATTTTTTTTTCAGCTCTCATTTTGCACATAACTGCTTCTTCTCCTTTGCAGAAGATCCTCTGGCATATGTTCATGTAAAAAGTGTTCTTTCGAAAGCCTGGAAATATAAATCATCTCATATTCAGGCAGTAGATTAGCTCTTACAGACTACCCTTTTTTGTCAAGATAGCAGAGAGGTGTCATGTTTCCAGCCTGGCAGTGACCTCACTAATGTGGTTGGCAATACACCTGTAAGAATGGTACAGAGAGACATGGTATTTTAAAGGAACCTTAAGTCATCTCAAGTTCACTAAAAACAAACAGAAACCCAAACATCCAACACCCAACAAAGAAAACCTTTAACACAAGTTCAACTTTTGCCCTGAATATTTAGAACCACACCAAGAGAGGGATATCAAATCCTGATCCCACCATATCCAACTCAGCAAAACACTACGTTTCTCTCCCAAGAGATTTCAACTCTGGCAGTTCAGACCTTTGCTTGTGATACCAAGTAAAGGACCATGAGCTCTTTTTGGAGCAGGACAGTATAAATGCACACAGAAGGTCCATCTGGCCAGCTGCAGGCTAAGTGTTTATCATTAATTCAGGGGCTAAGTCTACTTGGTCAGCAATTCACTGGAGTTTGTAGATAAATGCTGATTTTTTTTTTATATTCTTCTCCAAGTAAATGCAGTCCCTCCTCATTCTTTGTCTGGAAATCATGGGATCCAAACTGACCCTGTCCTGTAGTCTCATCTTACGCCTCTTTAGGAGAAGGCATGCTCCTTTTCTTAAAACCAAGGAGGCAGATCATTTTCATTTAAACAATGGGTAACAATTCATTAAATATATCACATCTTTTACTTTAGGATGACAAAGGATAACCAAGATTTTGAACACACTGAAAAATCCCCTGGGCAGGCAATACAGCTCTGAGATGACAGTGAGAGACAGCAGCCAATGAAGCAGTGTCCAAGAAATCCTTGCCAGCACAAAACTTGAACAAATGGTTGAAAATGTCAAAAATTAAAAAAGACATTGCTGCATGAATTTTTGCTTCTCAGACCTGGGACAGATCGAATGCTTACCTGTGTTAGTCTGGTGTTTGGTGTTGGAGTATCCATATCTCATGCATCCTGTTTGACTTCGTCCATCCATATTGGAGAGGCAGGAATAATTTTCAGTTCTTAGGCCACAATTTTGATTTGAGAACTAAGCCAGCTAGAAACACATCAGGTATTTTCCCCCTTCCCAGTTTAGTGCATTTTTAAAAAACAAAGTCATTAATCTGGAGCATAGAACCAGCTGAAGGATGGTCCAGGTAATTCTACTGTGGCAAGTATTGGCAGTGGTTAATGCTTAATACAGTTTGCTTTAGGAAGAAGAGACAAATGGTTTGTGGCCTATGAATTCTTCCACGTGCCTCACTCAGTCCTGAATTTTCCTGTACATTGTCGGTATAATACCCTGTCTCTTTCTCCCTTAGATATTTGTCAGCACACAAATGTATTTCTACCCTAGATAATCATGGCAGACAGGGACAACATATTGATATACAGCACTATTTCAGACCAAGGTATGAATATTACATTAGCTGAGTTATCACTATAAGTTCTGACCTTCAACTACCCAATTTTAAATTCATTCATTTTCAAACTATTAAACTCTTCTCTGTCACATTACAGAAATAGACACTACGATGGTAAATTTTCCTGATAATGTTTTAGTCAGAACAAACTATGATGTATTAGTAGAATTCATAAAAACGTGTTTGTGCTATTAAAAATCTGGAAGGACTCTGTAGCCTATGGTCACAGCTTGACCCTGAGTAGTCAAGCAGAGAGAAGTGTCAAGTGAGTGACTGGTTCCTGTACTTCCTTCGTCCTTCTGATCCCTGATTGTGGGTCAGAAAGTTCAGCTGTGCTGCCAAACACAGAAATGTGGGCTCCATTACCATTCACTCCTCCTCACTGAAAAGCCTCTAATGTGTGGATACTCCTGTTCTCAGAAGCAAGTCCCAAACAAAAGAACAAACTTGATTAAGAAGAGCAGAAAAGCAAAGGTTAAATGAAACTTTTTCCCAACACATTACTGGCAATCTGAGGTATGAACAAGGAGCTAAGAAAAGCTTTCTCCCTCAGTTTGCTTCCCTCAAATCTTCTAGCAAGTTCCACCCCTGGTAACGTATCTCAACATTCTCACTTCTCACCTAGGGCAAATTAATAGGCAGAGAAGTGATTTCTTACAGAAAGTGATACACTCTTTTGGCAGTTAGCTAGAGCTGGATATTTTGTCCTTCTGAACTACAACACATGAATTTAAAATGAAAAAGCCAAGCCAACGTCCGAGCTCCCCCAGAGCAATACCAACTGCTTGCAAAGAGCAGCAGGGAAGTGTTCAGCTCCACTGCCTGTAATATGAGGGTTAAAGGGGAAAGGAGCAGCAGCATCACCACTTAATACAGGCGATCTGACAATAGAGCACTTAAATACAGATACACATCCCCTTGGCTTCCCAAGCCCTCCTACCTGTGCAGGCCACTGCAGATAATTGTATAATAACAGCAGGCTGTCACAGTAGTGTGGAGACATCCATAACAGGCTACGCAGGAGGTGTACACCAACATTTAGATGTCAATTAGAGACACTTTTTGCCAGGTTTTAAAACATGCTGAATACAGCCAGCACCTACATCTGTCAAGAGTTTAAACAGTGAAACCTTAGTAAAAAAATAAAATAAAATAAAATAAAATAAAATCGTATGCTCTTGGATTGAATTGAAACATGAGGCATAGAATGCTCTGATGAGCACTGGAGCAGTACTGAGAGATTTACACAAAATTTTTGCTTCTGTTTCACTTCCAGGATGAAAAGGATTCAAAGATGCAAACTACAGGGAACACAACTACCACTACAAACACAAGCCACAACTACTTTCAGCAGCTTCTACTGACCGTAGATCTGGTGACCATTTCCCTCCATTCAATAAACAGTGCCTGAAAAGACAGAAATATCTCCACATGGGAACAGAAGCCATTATTTTATCAAATCAATTACTGCTGAAACCTTTGAGCTCTAAACAAGCCTTTGCTAAAGTCCTATTGGCATTTAGGTTAACAATTATCTTTTTACAAGTTCTGAAGACATGCTGAAAGTAACAGCACCCCCCGGTTAACAGAGAGCTAATTGATGCCAGAAGGATAGGGGATGGGATTCTGGGATGTTACTATTAAAAACAAATCAGTCAATCAGTCTAACTTTGCTCTGAATGACAGCCTAAGAAAAGAGATTTTGAGGATTGTCTTGTAAAGAAGGTGCTGCATAAGACAGCAGTGGGAAACCTCCTGAAATCCTAGACAGCCCAGTGAAGTGGGGAACCAAAACCAGTGGAAACATCAGTCAATTATTCCTATAAAAATAGAGAACATGAACTCAAGAAAGGGATTTCCCTTTAAGAATTAAGGCTCTAGGCACAACAGAGCTCTAGCTGTCACGTTTGTGTGGGTAGCCACTTTAATCAACCTTTTTAGCATATATTTAGCATGTCTCTATTAGAAATATGAATTCTTCCTACCTGTTTTCTGAAAAGCCATTTTAATTGAGACACTGCCTCCTCTGCAATGTCTTCTCTCAAGAGTCAAAATCAATGCCCTAGAATTACAGGAATCTAGACTAAAAAATCCTCTTCTACTTAATGACTCTCCATAAACAAAGGAACTTCATCTCAGCTGAGAAAACAGCAATTCTTGAACTTCAGTGTATGGCAACATAAATTTCTTACTCAGATGAAGATTTATCAGCTCTTAAAACCAAAAAACCATCTTCCTCAATCCACTCCTTTGTTTCATCATCCTCAGACAACACGGCTTCTTCCAATTTTTATAACCTTTTTCTCAGGGGTCTTAATTTATGCCAAGAAAAACAATGTCTGGTAAATAGCATCATTAGACTCACATGATTTCTCATGGTGCATGCGAAGTTTTTGGTCTCCTGCATACTAAATTATCCTTACAGTGTAAAAGAAATTGGTATAAACAGCTGCTTTATTTTGTGCTCTGATAACTGAGGAAAAACAACGCTCAATGAAGAAGTCATCCTTTGCTTGGGGGAAAGTAAATGGGCAACTAAGTACACGAATAAAATTAGCAGATCACGCACTGATTTCTTCACCAAGGCACACGTGGGCTGGAGCAAAAGTTTTCATAAGCAGAGTTCTGCCTTTTCTCATGGATTAATGCAAGATAAGGCTCCTCATCTGCTTTATTTCATTGCCACAAATACTTTGTAGATAAGAAAGAAGCAGCAGCATAAGGAAACACAGGTACAGATTTCTTTTTGGTTTCTGAATTCAGATATAGGATGTGTTGACAGCAAGCTTCCATCCAGCCACAAAGTCACAGAAAATGGGACAAGATCTAGATATCAACCATCTAGCAAACAGCTTGGTGATTACATCTATTTGCAGCCTGATAAACAGGTTTGTAAAGACCTGCAAGAAGTTTTCAGGCTTTAAATAAAAATACTGGGGAATCACTTCCATGCCTCACTACATTATCTATTTAGTGCCAGTGGGCAAACTGGAAAAAAAAGTAAAAGGGGAAAAAAGTGAAAAGTGGGAGTACAAAGGAAGAAGTCAAACTATTACTTTCTTAGGAGACCAAAGGTGACAGGCAAGGGAGAAAAAGTAGTGTTCTCTTTCCATTTCTTTTGAGCTAAGGGGCACACAAGAAATTAAGGCAACAGACCCAAACTCACCTGAGCACACATACGAAACACAAGAAATTAGGAGGATACACCCAAACATAGCTCCAATGCCCTGTTGCGAAGGAAGAATGTTTCTCATACACATCTAAACCTTTTTTTTTGGCATGCTTTGGGTCTGATCCAAAAGCCTGACACAGCCACTAGAAATGGTTATTGGATTAAATTCTTAGACAGCATAGAAAATAGCAGGCTAAAGAATCTTAGCAGACTTTTCAAGAGTATTCATTCATCTCTGGCTTGGGAAAAGCTTGTGAAGCGTCAGACTGAAAGAGAATTTTGCCAAGAAAATCTGCGTTTGCACCACAAGAGCAGCTGCCTATAATACTATTGCCCAGAGAGGTATTGAACAGGTGCTAGAACCAAAAAAAAAGATAAGTAAACAAAACAATAAACTAAAATTGCCTAGTGCCCTCTAAGTTTCTTCATCATGTGTAACAAAGCAACAACTCAGACGAACTTCTGAAAGACATAAATGTCAACCCAGCACGCTGCTCAGGCCGACCTTTACAAAAGAGTTTTGATTTTCACATTTTCCTATTTCTATAGCAATAGAAAACTCCTTTGAAAACCTCTTTCTGGAGACTGCTGGAGAAGCACAAGCCCTGGGAAAAGAACAAGATTGCCCAATAACCCCAGTACTCATGAATTTCCAAATCTGCCCTGTTACTTGCAAGCTCTGCTAGTGGTTTGGGCAGGGAAAAGGAAGTCTCCCCCTTCTTGTTCACCTCTGCAGCTGTCCCAGCCTCCATATCTGCCAGGCATCTCGGCACAGCTGAGCAGTTACGCCCCAGGAAGAATTTGCTCCAGTGAGTCCTGTTTCTCCACTATTGCTGGCAAAGGGGGAAACAAAGACAGCTTTCAAAATTCCCATGGCAACAGCTCCTTCTCTCTGCAAACTCCACTGGCAGCCTGAGAACTGCACAAAGCAGCAGCACACAGAGGGGATTTGCGGCCAGGTAGCAACTGCTTCTATTTCATAAAAAATTCACAAGCACAAACCACTAGCCACAGCTGGACAGTAACACTGAACTCAGGCACCTAATCATTGCTCCAGTATGGATCCTTCTGTGTTCCTATCTTTGCAATAATGGGCTTACCTAAAATGCTGGGAATTAGGTTTTTAAGGTCAATGGGAGACCTTTAAAAGCCCTCCTAATAGAACCAAGGTCGTGACTACTTGTGGTCATTGACATTACAGCAATTTTTGTAAGTACAGAGGTATTAATCCCAGGAGCCTGACAATTTCAATTTTAGTAAGGACATTCTGTGCACCCAAAACTTTTAGTGAAGTTTAATGTTCTTCACTCCATGTACTGATCTGTTCTATGCTGTTCTTAAGCTGTTAAATGGTTCTTTCATTTCACTGTGGAGTTGGCTGACCACATTTCAGCTGTGCATGGAGTGAACTCTGTATATTGTCGCAGCATTACTCTCAGGGGATCCTAGGTATGTGGAAAATGTTCTAATTTGTTTTTTTTTTCTTTAAAGCAACTACATTTTGCAAAAGCAGCCAATTGTTTCTCTCCCTGGAATGAATACAATAAAAAAAAATTTATTACACCATGCCATGATTAATTGAATTTTAAAATGGAAAAGGTCCACTATAAAAACACATGCTGTATCAGTAATGATGTTACTTGGGTTGAATCAGTAATATTTAAACAAGCTTGAAGAAGATTACAACAGTACTTATTTATTTCATGCGCAGTTGGATGTCAGTGCCCTGACATTATTAAGAGCATATATGCAGTGTAATTCATAATCACCACGTATAGTTTTACAGAATTACTGATATGAACCAAATTTCATGATTGTTTAAGTGACTGCAAAAATTGAGCTCTGGAATTTATTCCCTGTAAGTAGGATTTGAACCAAAATCTGGAGAAATTTTTCCAAATTGAAACGTTTCTGATCAGCAGCAAGAAATATCTCCTCTGGGACACATACTTGGCTGAAAAAAAGGTGTCCTCAGCACCGCTAACAGCATCAGCATGGGCATCTAATCTCTGTATCACGCTAAATATTTTCCTCTTTGAAGTGATAAAAATCCAACTGTCAAGCATTGCTTGATCTGACCCAGTGCCTGGGGAAAGCTAATCAAAAGTAAGCCTTATAGGTTCCCCCTGCTTAAATCCACCCACCCAAATAAGCACAAGTTAGAATTTTTATGAGGTAAAAGAGACTCTGTTGTCACAGCGCAGTGTTAATTGGCACAAAGGTTTGAGAATACCTTCGTTTTACTGAACTGCTTTGATTTCAAGACTTCTGAGCTGAATTTTCTTGCTTCTTTATAATCTTAACTGAGTTCGAAGTGAGAAAGGAGCTTAGACAGATCTATACTGGTGTTCATTCATGCCAGACTGTTGCATTTTCATCTGAAACACGGTTTGAAAAAAATTCCAACTTAGGGCAGGAGTAGCAGGAGGAGCACAGGGAATGCTAATCCCTGCTCAGCTCCTGTGGGAGCAACAGGTGATAATTAGTTATTGGCCACCATGTCAACGGCCTCTTATTTTCTTCTCTGACTGGAAAAAAAACCCCATAAAAATAATTCTCACCCCTTTCCCCTCTGTCTCTGGGTTTGTACAGCTGATGCAATGACTCAGGCAGTGTGCACCTGAGGCCTTTGCAGGAGCACCTTCCAGGACACTCACCTCCCAAATGCTGTGGGAAGTAGGCACATTCAAAATTCAGCAGAGAAATAAACCTCAGACAGTAAAAGAAGATGCAGCTTGGGTTTATTTCCTTCCCCCAGTTTTACTCCACATCAGTTCAAAGACCTGGATGTCCTCCATTTTCACCAGGTGAAAACATTATCATCAAGACAGTAGAATGGAAGCTACCATGGGGCTCCACCTCTACTGAAAAACAAAACCCAAGATGTAGAAACACACCAAACCCCAAATTAATACAATATGGACAGGAGGAAATGTTGCTGAAAACCAACACATGATTTGCAGATTACCTGGAAAACTGTCAGAGATGGACAAAGCAGCATACTTCACATGTAGCACTCAGTTTCAAGAGTTATCTAGTTTTTCTCTTCTACATTTTCAGTCTCATATAGACATTTTACTTTATAAAATTCCCTCTGCAATTAAAAACAAGCTAATGACACTTCACCTGATCCTCACACCTATGACTAATCAATGCAAGATTGAAACCATCTCAAGGACTAAGAATAGGATTTCTAATTTTCATAAAATTACTTCCAGTGAGATTTCTATTTTTTTTTTTTAACTTGAAGTATTTGATGAAAGGAGTTTAGGGGTTCACACTTCATACCATTTACCGTCTAGCTTTCAGTTAGTTCCTCTTTTTATTTATGTGCTGAAAGGGATATATTTTCTTCCTCCTTTTTTAACAGAACTGCCTTTATTGACAAAAACATAAGATCCCCATTCTGCTGGCCTTGCTTATCAAATTAGAGCCAAGTGTAATAAAATGGCTGTTTGACAAAGATTTTAACAAGGTACCCAAATACAGTCATTTTCATAATCTTATACTCCACTAATACATTTCTCCCAATATTTTCTCAAAAACTTATTTAAGCCATAAAGCCTTGCAAAGATCACCCACATTTTACAACACACAGTACACAAACTTGAATATTATTTTACATTTTTCTTTGTAAGTATTCATGCAGCTTGCAGTGTCTAGTAAATATTACGTCTTGTCACAGATAACCAGCCATTCAACTAATTGGAGATTTCTATTAAGATTTCTCCCAAATTCCCCCTTCCAGTAGCATTTTTTCATCCTCATTCATCTCCCTGAAAATGAAGTCCATTTTCTCAAATGGAAAAATTTTCCATTTTTCCATTTGTATTATCAATTTCTGTAGGAGATACTGGTATCATTTTGAATTGAACAAGCAAAAAAAAAGCTTAAAAGTCTGCAGAATTTATTTACACCACAAGGTCTTGAAAGTGCCTTCTTAAGCCACTGAAGACAAAACTCTCAATCTATTTTAATGCTGTGGAATATATATTCCTCTTTTCCATCAGTTGGCTTTGCTTTAAGGTACATATTCAGCAAAAAAAAAATCAACAGGGATGACTGAATACGAGGAGAGAAACCAACTATCAAAAGAAGAACTTAATTTAAATTAATTGATAACGCATTTCTTAGATATATAAAAAAATAGGTATTTAGTTCTTAATCAGAGCATTAAACACAGAAAACCACATTTCACATTCACACAGGTTTGTTCATAAGTCACCTGTACCACAAGAGATAAGAACAACTAACCCAATGTGCTTCCACTGCCTCTCTATCTGGTGACTTCCATCCACTGCAGCAATGCTACATTATACCTGTGTCAATTCTATCAACACTAATTAATCTAACAGCAACCTTCTCCTGAATCCATCCTTCACTATTTTAAAGGTAACCATTATCTCATGAATCAAAATCCTTCTCTGATTGTCCTGGAGGTCTGCATGTAATAAAATTCCCCTTATAGAAGTTGCCTGCGGGAGGTGCTTTTTCCGTTATCTGTCCTTTTTGTAAGAGAAGATGGACCCAGTTTCTGACAGTTCAGTCTCTGTGCCATTTAAGTCTACAGCCTTAACAGTTCGTACGAACCATGTGGAGTTTCAGCTCAGGGGTTCGGGTTTTTGCCCACCTCCACGTAGAGGAGTCAGTGAAATACTTCTAGAGCATATCCTGACACGGTCCTGCAGCCCAGCCTACCATAAAACAATCTCTATCAGCATACAGTGGCAGATTGCACAGGTTTAAATCACACCAGGAAGCAGTCAGGACAGGTGGCTGCAAAAATATGCGCTTCCTGGGAGGCAAAACCTTACTTTTTCAAACTGGCTTATTTTAAGAAGCAAGCTTTTCCTGTCAGCCCCCGGGCACACAGCTTGCTTGAGAAACACCACTCAGAGGCACTGGCTGGCAGGACATGGTCAGATTGTTTCCAGCACTTTGGGTTTAAAACCATACAGGAATGGCATTTATATTTTCATTGACTAAAAATAATTTCCCTTTCATTTAGGGAGACAACGTGTATGCATCAAGATAATGCGATCTAGAGTCTAAAAAAGTCAGCAATAAATCCCTTTGTGAAAGCAAGTCCTGTGCAGACAGGGCACAATTATGCAAAAAGTGTTTGTGGGAGAGACTGAACAGTGTAACTGGCTGGAGATCTCTGTCCTGCTATGGATGTTCAAGGAAGAAAGATGTGTGAAGACAAGAAAATTGAGGACTGACGAGAAGAGGTAATGAGACCAAAGTCTATCACCTCTAGCTTCAGCTGCACTGACCTGGGCTGAAGAGAAGCAGAAAGCAGAACTGCCACAGTTGGGAAACAGATGTTTCCCACAAACACTGTTTTTCTTGTTTCAGGTTTGGCAAAAAATGCTTCTTTTACCAAGTGCAAGAGCCTGAATGGGTGCTCCCTGCTCCACACCACCTCTGTTCCCCCAGTATGGATAAGTTCTGCCAGCAGCACATTATCATAGGATTTATTCAGGCAAATACTCCACCAGCAAGAGGTCACAGAAGTCACAATCCTACAGAAATAATACAAGGCTGTGTCCATACATGGCCATTGGCATGAGAGGGTGTATTTGCTTTCCCCAGACAAGCTGGAGGAGGTTGGTAAGAGTACAAGGCTTTTCCAGGGACAATAGAAGATTTGTATTTCTTTTTTAAAGGCCTGAACTATACAAAACCTAAAGAGTGATTTAACAAACAGCAGGTTTCTAAGCAGTGCCCCAAAAATGCCTTTAAGATAAAGGTATTAAAGTTCAGTGATTTGCAAAATATGGATAGATTATTTAACCTGCACTTCTACAGTGGAGCTACAAAGTATTTTTGAGCTTAAAATTGAAAACATATATAATGTCTTAGGTTACAATGTAAGATGTAACCAAAAAGTATGTATTCTATTACCATCTATGAAAGATAAGTGTGGCAGTGTTCTTTATCCTCTCCATGACTCCTCCCTGGTAACTCCCTCCAGGGGCTATCTCTGCTAATGGGCCATCAAGGTCTCACTGCATGACTCATAAAATTACATCATCCCATTGTGAAATGCTCCGCCCAGGGGGAGAAACCAAGCATTCCTACCTGGATATAATCTGAATCCTGGAACACCAGAGGAGCATCTACCACTGGATTCCCAGAGGATAAGAGCTTGACAACCACCACTGGAGAAGGACCAGATCTTTCTACAGGATCACCACTTTGCCAGCACCACATCCATCACTCCAACAAGGACTGCAGCCACCATTTAATTGGACTGCTATCACCACCCTGACCAGCAGCGTGTCAGGTTGTATTCTGACTCTGTCAGTGTTTCTGTACTATTGAATTTATTTTAATTTTCTTCTTAAATTGTAGTTCTGACTTGGAATCTCTCACTGGTTTGCCTTCAAACTAGTACACATATAAAACCAACAAACACACCCAAAGATATTGAAGCATCTTATTAAAAAAGCTAAGAGAGTTGTGAATGCAAAAGCATCCTGCATTGCCTGCAGAACCACCCCAACTCTTCCAATTGCACAGACCAAACACTCACAGGCAGGTAGCGTCCTCCTGCACTGCAAGAATAACCTGCTCCAGAGAGCTAGAGCCTTCCCAGTCAGAAAACAACACACCTACAGCCCTGCATGGCTCAGACAGGTGTGCAACCACACACAGAGTGGGCTGTGTCTTGAAAGGGATGAAGCACATCTACAAACCCTGGTTTGGACCCTAGTCTCTACTTCCTGAGTCTCCTGAATGGCTCAGGACAGATAATGGCTTTCTTTTCTCCCTTACAGTGGTAGAGGGAGCAATAATGTCTGGCATTACAAAGGTGCTACAAATAAGGACGTCTTGGAGATTCCCTCAATGAAGACAAAGTTAAACATAACAAGTCACTGTCAGCTCAGTGTCATTTTTATGGCCCAGACCCTACTTCGAAATTCAATGGTAACAAACGAGGGTTTTTTTCTAGTGAAAAAGCAGACTAGAAATAGAAGTAATGGATGCACTAAAGATCTTTAAAACAGCATTATTGCTGCATTCTGGGTTAATCAGACCCATATGGTTTGGTACAAAATTAATCATCTACGACTGTAACAGTAAAATCTCACTTGGAGGCTGTACCTCCGCTTGGCACAGGCCCAAGAATGCACACTATGTCAGACTGCTGAAAAACCATGGGGAAGAAACAGTCATCTTTCCCTACTTGAGTGCCTCAAGTGTTCTCTCCATCACACCAAACAAGGATGTTCAACATCTCCCATCAAAATTTCACCGGATTTACTGCAGGTACAAACAGTCCCCCGTGCTCTTTCAGTCATGTGGCAACTAAGAGTTTCATTACAATAACATATATACCATTGATAACAATATAACAATTTTTTACCACAATTGGCTTTATTTGCTCTAAATTCTTGCTCCCAAAAAACCACATTATTAGATACGAAAACACATGACTGGGTCTAAAATAAATGGTTAACTCTAAATGACTGGATAATTTTCTCATTGACAGTGAAACAGATGCAAACTACATAAAGTTAAACAGTAATGATTCTTCTATAAAACTTCTAGTAGATGAATATAGACACTGTTAATTGATACTAATTCTAGCTTAGTTTTAATTTGTGGTATAGGCAGTTGCAGTACTTTTCACCAAAAATGCATCAAACTCAAGACATGCTCTGCTTCCTGTTAATGTCATCTCTGGCAGAGCTGAGGGCACACACAGACTGAAAGTATCTGTTACACACTGAACAGGGCACTGTGTGCTCCTCCCTTCAGGAGCCAGGGCACGGGTAGGCTGCCGAGGGAGAAAAAACAGGTTTCGATCTCACTATGCCTCTTACCCCCTTTCAGCTCCACTGAGGATGCTGGAACACCTTTATTTTGCCTGTTGGGAACATCAGAAGAACAAGGCTCATGTCAGACTCTCATACTGGTAACAAAATATTTGGAAGCAGAGGGGAGAGTATTCATGCCTTTTTCCTTTCTTCGCATCATGAGCAGGACTAGACATAAGCTAGTCCCAGCTCTATGCAGTAATTTAAAATCAATATAATCACAGTGAACTTTGTCACCTCTCCTTCAGCTGAGTAGGTTTTTCATTGGGGTCCCTTGCCATTTTTCTCCCTGAAAATAAGTTCTTCAGTTTCTAGTCTGCCTTGAAATGAAATAAAGCCATCCTTGGCTTCAACACAGCATGTGAGCAGTCTCTCAAGACATGCAAGACACAGAGCAAATTTCCATCATCTGCACATCGCTACATTCAAACACAGTGACTTCCATTAAATATTTAGGACTCAAATATTTATATCCAGTCAATTACATTGAACATTACTTATTCTCCAGAGAATTCTTGCTCTCCCTCAGCACAGAAGAGAGGACCAAAGTGCATTTCCTGTACTTAATAATAACACAGTAACACCTATAAAGAAAATCCTTCCCACTAGATGCAAAGACCTTGGAAGAAAATATATATGTTTAGTATAAAAGAAAACAGAAAGATCTTTTTGGGAGCCAATATTAACAAATGCTTATCTCAGCCCCAAGAAGCCTAAAGTGTCAGCTCCAAGAGAGAGTAAAATGGTGGGGGTGCAGAAAGGTCAGTGATGTAGGAGACCTTTTCCACAGCTGTACCTTCACTCTGGAATACAGGCAACTGGCAAGTCTGCCAGGCTGCAGAGTAATGCCCCAGGAGTGGAACAGTCACTAGTACCAGAAGTTCCCATGAGCAGACCAGCGCCGTAGGTCCTAGTCAGAGGGTTTACAGCTCGCATTTTGTACCGAAGAAATCACCAGCTAGACTTTGCTAATCATGTTATCATGCTCAGTAATTCATACAGCTCTCTCACAGCAAAACCTTTTTATTAGAGAATTTCAAAAACCAATACTTGAATTTTAAACTTTAATATGAACTTACATTTTAAAACATTAAATTACCCAGCGAAGCAGACGTGAATGTGAAAAAAGGCCATTTCCTCCATCATTTCATTAAATTTGAAAGTACTTATTTATTTTAATAAGTCAAGATGTCCATGTGCCAGGAAATTAACATCAAAGAATGTTAAATATGCCCAGTATCACTTAAAAGCCTATGGCGCATTATGCATTTTCAGAAATAGCATAACTCAGCAAAACTACTTTCCCAGCAGTAACTTTTTATTACAGTTTCCAATAGTACTTTGGGGGAAAAAAGCTGAGAATGTTTACCATACTCTGCACTCCTGTTCATACTGAAATCATAAGATGTGATGTTGAATGATGTGTTCAGGTGCCACACCACAACACCTTCCCTCATTTAAGATCTTCTGCTAATGCCAAACAGATGGTTGCCTACAACTCTCTCTTCCAAGAGCTCCTGTGCAGACCTCCTCCACTGGCACGTATGATCAGGAGTGTGGATAGCATCAAATGGAAAGGCTGCACTTGGACCATTTCCTTTGAACAGTTATACTTCACTTAGCACAACAGGATAGAATTATGACTAATATTTTGATCACTTGAACCACCCAGACATTTTTCAGCCTTCAGAACCCATCTGCTGGACTTGCAGGGGTTTCCTCACAGAAGCAGAACTTTGCTGGCACATGTTCTGAAAAGCTACTTGTGAGCACTTGCCATTTTGAATAGGGGCCCATCATGGATTAGCCTAATTTCCTAAGGAAATAGGCTTACATATTGGAGCCTTCTACTGTTTCTGGGCTACCAACTCCCCTTCCCTCCCACCACAACTTTCAAACTTGCTGGGTAACTCTGACCAAATCTGAGAGAAGGGGGTGACCTTACAGGTACAGCACAGCCACTAGTTTAGTGATGCACAAGCATCAACACAGGGAACAGTGGCACAGAGCACAACTGGAGGCCAGGAAATAAGCTCAGAGCTTCTTAGGCACTGGAGAGTTTTCACAGGAATATGAAGCACTTAACTGTTCATAGAGCTGCACGGCTCTGGTGTTTTAACAGCAGAGAAAAGGAAGCTCTTAGTACCTTCTCCAGCTCATAGTCTTCACCTCATTACACTCTGCTTCAGCCATCGATGCGTTTAACACCAAGCCACCTCTCAGATGACTTGTGCAAATTTAAGATAGCGGTTACTTTTCTATGTTTGCACTGAGAGCAATTATGTCCTGCAGGCATCTGGAGAGCCCTTGTGCAATACAAGCAGTAACTGAACTACATACACTGAGCCCTTCTTTACAAAAGTCACATCCAATTCTCTGCAAACACCTTCACAGAGCAAATCCCCTTCCTCAGAGATCAGCATATGCTAATAGAGTATTATGAAGGTGTCTCAATTTCACATCTCCAGCAACAGAAATATAAACTAAAAACATGATCTGAAGCGCCACAGAAGCTTCCAAGTTGGAATTTATCTGAAAAGTTCACGTCACCTCTGGTTAGGAGCAGACTAGCATCTGGCATGTAAAATGGCTTTTCATACCCCAAGGGGCCAGAAGGCTCCAGTAGCAGCCTGAGCTCAGCAGCCTGAGACACACCACCACACCTCAGGAGCAAAAGACAGCACGTAAAACTGAACATGAAGTGATCTAAACTCTCCATGACTTCACTGCTGTGCTACCTCAGGGTAAATTATTTCCATACTTCGGAAATACATTTACACAAACACAAAGCAAATCACATAACATTCAATTCTTCATTCCGAGCGCGTCCACTTAGGGGTTGTTCATACAGGAGTTTGACACATGGGATAGGTCCCAGTGCTCAAGGACCAGGTGATGTGAAATACAGCACAGGTGCCCTGTGAGGTCCCAAGCCACCACAGCGCAAAAGCAAACGATCAACATTTAAGAGACCTTTGTCACCTCAGCTCTAGCTGTGAGTGTATTATGGGGAGTTGGGACAGAGACAAGAAACGTTTGTTTCACTATTCCACATAAGGAAAGCAACAGAAACTGCAGTCACACACCAATACTCATCGCCTCCAGGCATTCAACTGCAGGGACTTTTCCTCTTTTGTTCATTTCTGAGGAAATTTATACACCAAGACAGTTGAGAAAACCTTGCAAGAGAGTCAGAAATCAAGAACCCCATGTGCACAGCTCCTCTTGAACTTTCTGCCAGCTGCACAACTTAGATGTTGGCCTGAATGCTTTAATTTATATCAAGGTAAGAAAAGCAGCATGGGCCAGCTTCAGAGACAGCAGTTCAGCCACACTGGGGTGATGTGAGACATGGCACCCAGCCTCCCTGTGCCCTCCTGGTCTTTACAGCTGTGATCACAGCATGAGCCTACCTCACAGCAGCTGTGCTAAGGAGAGATCTGCATCTGTGTACATGCCTGCAAGGCTGTAATCCTACAGCAGCGTGGAGAAAATGTGCATGGAGTGAGACTGCATTTAAACAGGAATGCAAGGGAGAGGGTTTACTTCAGCCATGGCCAGAACAGACTGGCTTAGGTTAAACTCAGCAAGTACTGTTTGAAAGAAAACAGGCAGGATGGAGATGGAGGAAGATAGAAGGCCTAATACTCATAGCAGCAAAGACTCCTTCGGTGGAAGAGTTGCTTGCTGGTCAAGTCTTAGATATTTTTAAAGGAATTACTTGTTTCAAAAGTATCTCACCCTACTGAGGGTTCAACCACAAGGGCTCCATGGGTCAGCAATACCCACCAGCCCTTACTATGGCAGCTCAAGTTCCAATCTTTACATCTCTGCAACAGGAACAAAGAGTTCCTAATTCATCACAAATGAAACTGCTCATCTCACTAATTATCCTGAAAACATTATCAACCCACAGTCTCACTCATCTCACAAATGGGCAGTGCAAAGAGATGGAGTGGGTGGGAACACACACTTAGGAAACATTCATTCAGGGTTCAGTTGAATTAAACCCACTTGCTTTCCCAGCTTTACAAAAACAGAAACTTGATACTCAGGTTCTCAGTAAGGCTTGACATTATTTTTACACTCCAGAGCAACATACCTCTTCAATAAATCATTCCAGTGCCAATAGCCTCTCTCAGATAGAAAGGCTACAGAGATGACCCTTTAAAGTTTAGAGGAGAGCCGAAAACATTTCCACAAAATCACTCAAGTGCTGTTTAAAGATGTAATTTATATGCACAGCTCTGCACTCCATTGCAGGATTTCATATTTATTTAATTTGACAAGTTAAAAGTGTGCCCGTCCAATTCTTCAGGCACACACAGTCTTTAAAAAAAACTTTGGAACCTAAAGCCAAATGTTGTGTGTATTGAATAGGAAAAGAATGTGATCTTCCTCAAACCCACTGGAAAAAACTGAAAGCATCAAACAGACTAAGAGCTTCAACAAAGCACCAGCACAGGGAGAAACAGAGTTTGCTGATGAAGGAAGAATTAAGCTCCAAAGCCTGATCACCTCCAGAAGAACTTCTGTTAGCTCAGGAGCTTCACAACACCTGTGCTACGAACATGGTCTCCTCGAAAGGAGGTAGTCTCCAAGGCAACCAAGGTCTCTTCAATTAGCATCTGATAAGGTGGGATGTGTGGCCTCAGAGACAGAGCACAGCACTGGAACTCAGACTGAATTTCCCACGCTGTTGTGCATGGCATGGGGTGTATCCAAGAGTTACTCACATTGCCCTGTCCTTTGGGCCCCACCGTGCAAACACATCCACCTCAGAGACACTGTAAGAATTAGAATTCCTTCAGCTGCTAAGCACTCATTCTGCAGCACCAAAGGATCTAGATGAGACTCTCTTTGACTCTTCCTTTCTCCAGTAGACATGTGAATGAGTAGACATGAGTAGACATCTGACACAGAATAAACACATGGCACCTCTATCCCATGGCAGACCTGCCTGCCAGCAGCTGTCCAGGCTGGGGGAATGCCCAGCCCCGCCCCACTCATTCCTCCCCCTGCAAGGGATCCCAGAGTGATAGATCTGCTACTTGTGCAGGCAGGGGTTGCTTTTCAAGGATCATAATGATTAAAAAGTGTAAATCTGCAATGCCACATTCTGCAGGATGGAGACACTTTTTGGGAAAGGGGAGAGATGGGGCAATTCCTGGGGCAGAGATACTGAAAAAAAGGTTATCTTCTGAGCAGTGACAGGAAAGATACAAAGAAGCCATCTGACATAACAAAAATAATGGAAATAATTCTACATCTACTGCATCAACTGCAGTACTGGCCTGGCTCAGCCATTTCATACAAAGACTCCACTTATATCCTGCAACTAGAATTCTGATTCATTCCTTGATTATTTCATGCTTGGACTATTGCAATAATGTTTGTGCCAAGCTTTTTTTTTTAATCCACACACTAGAAGACTATTCCTACAAAAGGTTCCCTTCTTGCTTTGTTTCTCACTGAAGTATCCTTGCTGTTCACATACTTTTTTCCTCATTGTTATTCTCCTATATGTGTTCAGTTACATATGAAATCAAGATTGGAACTTCAATGTATCACTGCAATAATTCAAGAACCTCAAAAAAAGCAGACTCCAACCTTCCGAGTATTCTTCAGTCCATTTGCTGAGCTTGTATCACAGCTGCTACCCAAATACTCCATCTTCCTTTTGCATGCTTAAAAAATAGGCATTTCATGTGTTCTTATGTCTAAAGAACTTCAAATATTTTATCCTGTTGCTTATTTCAATGCCTAGAGATCAACTAAATTGACAACTTTTTGCTGCACTTCAGCACATTCTCAGTCTTTTGAAAGAGTGCATTGGTTGTTGTAATTCCAGCGGTTTTCCACAAATGTCCCAGTGTTCACATTGAAAGAAAATGCAACAAAAAACACAGTACATTTAAAGAAGTGAGAGGTCTTCCCTCCCCAGCTAAAGCAGCTCTTTGTGCTCCCTCATGTGAGTGGAGATCGCCACAGCTGTGATGGCAGCAGTGCAAAGTAAAAACACTTTTGATGCACTATTGGAACAACTGCATCTGAAGCTCTGAAGATTTCATCTAGCATCTACTGCTTTTATTTTATACTTCTGTGCTGTGCTAGGCAAAAAATTTCATGAAAGAGTGAAAGTTGAGGGGACTGGTTCCTCACACATATTTCAGCCTCTCAGCTGTTCATCTGCCAATGGCCTATCTGGTCAGAAACAGTAAAGAAAAAATTCTGAACACTCAAAAATCAGAGATTTGCTTTAATGTACTCAAACATGAAAATCAATCAAATTCTAGTGAGAACCTTGCCAAAAAAAAAGAAAAAAGGGAATTTCACCATATCTGCATCCAACTTTTAAAAATCCAGTCAAGCATTTCAATATAGACTAGATACCAAGATTGACTATGACAGTACTTGGAATAAACTGTTAGCGTGGCACACAAGAAAAGATGGCAAGAAGAGAAAGTAAACAGTATTAATGGTATTCAATAATGAAATCGTGTCTGTTTCTAAGTAGAAACTAAATTACTATCTGAGGTTTCCTTAGCAGATTATTTAGAAACTTGCCAATAGACAAACAAAGTAAATGACAAGACTCTCAATCAGAGCTGTGTTCCCCAGCAATACAGCTTAGTAAAAATGATACAGACTACTTGGGCTGCTTCTGGCAAGGCTGACTCCCTTCAGTACTCAATAAATACTCAATACAAGTGTGATTGTGAATTCCTTATTCATGCTAGCTTATGGTTAGGAAGATATATCCTGTTCTCTGGGAGAGAAGAGAGAAGAGAAAACTTCTTTCTTCATACTCAGAACAGAAACAAAAGATTTTTTTTTTTGTACTGGTTCCTTCACAGGGGCAGAATAGCTAAGGAAAGATAAAAAGTGTCCTCCTTGACATCCTCTGAGTACATGCACATTTAGATGCAGATTCTGCAGATACAGATGTGTCTTGTGCACATCTGTACAGTGTCGTGCTCATGGACATGAAGACTCATGACCCAGTACCCTCAGAATACAAACAATCAAAATATACAGATGGTAATTCCTGTTTATTTGAGAAAACACACAGCAGTTGCTTTAGCTGTGCACATTAAAAATCGGGGTTCATGCTCACACAGTAGCAGCAAACTCTCAAGCTACAGTTTCCTGTGTTCCCCTTATGAAAGAGTGTAGCATTGATTTCTGGAACAACTGTTCCTCTAATAAGATGCATATGGAAACGAATGCCTTGCAGCTGGTTCCAGCAGGGTTCACTGAAGACTACCATTCATCTCTGATGAATGCAGACAAAAATATTCAAAGCTCAGTTTACTGATCAGATCAGATATTAATGGGAATGTTTTTCCTACTTCTCTCAGCTTAGTTCCTCTTTAGAAAGTCAGCTGAAAAGAGTAAGAAAGCAAGAGAGCCAGAATCTGCTCATTTTGACCATCCTGCATTTAAGGGAGATGAGTACTTTTACAGGGGAATGATAACTGAGCACATGGTGTGCCAGAGCTTTGGTCAATATCAAGATTTATTATTCTGAGAGACTGAAAGAGTGAAATACTGACCAAGGCAAATAGCCCATTAGTTACCTCTCAGTTCAATAAGTCTTGATGCTTTCCTTACTATGTGCTGATTATTTCCTGTCCAATTCACATTAGCAGCTTATTTAATGAGAACTATCTAAGCAAAGAGAGAAATTCACACATTTACAAAGGATATCACCAAGTTACATTCCATCACAGTTAACACCATTTGCTGTTCTTTGAGGAAATAACCATTACCCATCATTTCTGTTTTAATGCCAGCAATTGCTTTTGAGAAGAACACTCAGTTCTTACATTCACCACTGGTTATATTTTAAATAATAGCATCTTAAAGGACAGCAGTAACTGCCTAAGTGTTGTAGGACAAAGCATTCACACACTGATAGTGTCCACTAGCTTGACAGCATGGCCAAAGTTCCTGTTCTTAATGGACACTTTTCCCCACTCACGGTGTCATCTCTACTCTTGTAAAGCCTATTTTTCTTCTATTAACTTCTCCTAATGTTCATGGCAGTTGCACAGAATCTTGGAGAGAAAGGATTCAACATTTTAGACAGAAAAAACATCAGTAAGGACATGCACAAAGAACAGAAGCATCATAAGAAGTGCTAATAATTTCACATAGAATATGAGAGACTAAAGGTACAAAGAGGAAAGAGACGCCTTCAACGCACCATAAGATTAAAGGGAAAAAAACAACTGTATGAGTTTTTTACACAGGATTCTCTTTACAAAACCACAGTTAGATAAACATCTAAAAAGAACACATCTACATCCTTGGCCAACATCTGTTTTTTGTTCTCTCTGAGAAGCCCAAATGGTTTTGATTACTTAAAAGAGTATTTCTTGAATGAGTCAGCTCACAACACTGAAGCTGATCAGCAGACCAGTCATCAAGGGAGGTGGGCACACCAGCCTTGCCAGTTTCAGCACTCCAGCTCAACTGGGAAATTCCAGTGACAAAAGCACCATTGACTACAACATCCTGCCCCAGAACACTGCAGACCCATTCCATACTGCTAATCACACAAATTAACACTGGGAATAATTAGACATCATATCTTTTACCTGAAGACTCAAATAGGAGTTTCCTGATTTGGGTAAGCCCCTTGCTACTTCTGGTTTTCCACAATCTCCTGCAATGATCGTCACAATTATTTTACACAACAGCTTTTCAGAAGAACAAGTATGAGTAGATACAGGTCCTCCAGAGCTACCATCACCTAAGGTACAAGCATCTGCATCTCACACTGTAATCTCCTCCTAAGGCCCTGACCCTCGAGCTACTCATTTTTTGGTCTACTGCAAGGCAAACTAGGGTCTGCTCAGATCACCAGCAAAGCGTTCTGAGCACTGACAGATGCAACACTTGACACAGAGAGGCTTCTTTAAATGTCTGGAATATTATGCTCCGGGAAGAAGTGTACATTACACAAGAGAGGGTCAGTCAGAACTGGATCTAGTAGATGTTTCAATTGCATATTTCTGTAGGCTTTTGTTTCAAGTTTTGTTTTGGTTTTTTGTTTAAAAACCAGTTTACATGTTCACAAAAATATGTCCACACTGATGAAAAAGCACCTGAACTACTACTGTCTGTCACTATGATATGTTCTAGACACATATTGCGTTCAGAGGCAATTATAAAGATGTGCTAAAAATCATTTCAAACCTGTCCATTCAGTGGTTAGCCTAACAGAAAAGAGATGACTTGGAAAAGCAAAGACTGCAGCGAAACACATTCAGGATCCACACCTACTTCTTGTGGCTGTGCTGTGCCTACTCCACATTTCTTTTGCACTACAAGTAATGTGGCCAGTCCCAGTTTAGGAAGTCTTTGGCAAATTGTAAGACACAACCATGGAATAACTACTTTGCCAAAACATACATGAATAGACATGCACAGAGAATCCCCCCTAGAAATGTTTGAGCTTCTTAAAAATCCTAAAAAGAACATCTAGGAGATCTCAGTCTCTGTTCAGTCTTGCCATTCCTACTTAAAGACAAGCTAGTCCTCTGTTTTCAGCGTTTGCTCACTTCTGAATTTGGTTTAAAGAGCTGCTAGCATAGACTTAATGAAGTTTCTTCTAAAGGGCTGATTGTGTTTCCTGCTGTCTTTTTGACAGAATCCATTCAAAATGGGCCTTCTTCATTTAATTATCTAGTCTTCATTCTGCAAGTTTTATTTCTTAACTGGAATAAATGTTACAGTCAGAATTGTGTCTGTAGACAACAGGGTTATTTTACAAGGATTAAAAATCCTTTCCTTTCCAGCCCGTGAAAGCAGAAGTGTGGTGCAGCTTTGTGTAGGGAACATGCAGTACGAGCACAGGGCACTGGAGTTCACAGGTTCCTGTTGCAGGCACCTTTAGGGATGTGGGTGCCTTATACAAATGTTACAGGTCCAAGGGTTATTCAACACCTGATCAATGACTGAAGTTTCTCCTCTCTAAGCTCTTGTGCCTGAGAGGATCAATATGACCAGGCAGCATAGGGTAATGCTATAGATCACTCATGAAACGAGGAAAATTCCTGATCTCCAGAGTTTAAACCAGCTCCTGGACCATTCACCCTCTGCAAGAGCTCAGAGCAGCAGAAGGGTTTCCTACAGGCTACCAAGGAATTCATCTAAAAGCACAGTATAGAAAAGATATATCCTGTGGAAGATGGATATTTGAGGGCTCTCTGCAACATGGCTGTGCCCTTTTTCTACCCCCAAGCAGGACAACTACAACTGGCTGCCTGCTTTTGGACCTCTCCACCCCCACCTCAGGATTTATTACAGAACTCTTAAGCCCAAAAATACAAAAGCTCTGCAAGCAGGCAGGCACAGCCATAAACAGAGAGAGGCCTGTGCTGCTGTAAATCAGTTCTGCTCAATTGAAATCAATATAAAGGCATGGCTCAGCCTAAAACACATGGTCTTTGCTGAGGCTCAGCACAGACTGTCCACTGATGGCTGTCAAGAATTATCCTGGTCTTGTTTACTCCCGTTGGCAAATTCCCTTAGAAGAAACTCCAGATTCACCAGCCCTCAGCCCAGCAGAGCCTCCTTCCTTGCCCATAATTGCTGGGGCTGGGCCAGCAGCTGTTGTACAAATAACTGGATGGGAGCTGGCCTGACCATCTGAGGATAGGGAAGGGAAGCAGCCTACCAGATAATGTCTGTAAAAGAGCTTGGAAACCACTGACACAGGCTAATTGCTTACTGCAGAGTGAAGTTTCCCCTCTCTGTAGGCTCGTTTGATGTAAACTTCCTAGTCATGTCCAAAACCTTACTCACAGGACAAACGTTAGTACATAAACTGCTTAGCCAAGCCCTGCTCAGGGTTCCTGGCAAATATTCTGAGGGATGAGGAAGTAAGGAGAAAGAAACAGATAATATGATCATCTTTCTCACTGTGCTCAGCTGGAAACAAACATCTGTCTGGCATCTGGGCTCTGCCACCCACCATTTATTCCCACTTTCAACCCTAAACACAGAAGCTCAGCATTTTCATTACCTCTGGTCCCCTCAGTGAGTAAATATGGACAAAATGGCATCAGATAAGAGAGGCTTGAACTGGCTGAAAATCAGAAGTGGTCATTTGTCCTACATTACTAAAATGTTTAGATTTATTTTACTTGCCTGACTCCATTTGCAAATGAGATAGCTTGTATTCTGAGATCTAATAGAGATAACTTGTGTATATTGATGGAAAAAACCTCTACACTTACCTATAATCATTCATTCCAAATGAAATAAATGGTCTGGATAAAAGAGGGGTGTTGGCACATACCAAAAGTAACAGTTGAATATGTATCTGGTATCAGCATTCAGACCTCTTAGAAAGTAGTATTTTCCCTTCAGCTAAAACTAGCCCTTCACCACAACCCTCTTGGACAAGCAACGGATGTCTGAAACGTATCGCAGACCTTCCAGAAAAGCACATACAAGTTCAATATAATGCTTGAAATCTTCATAAAATATTCATAAAAACTTTTTAGGTATTAGATACCTTCCACAGAGTCAGCATAGCTATTAAAACCATTTCTAGAACACAGCAACCAGCAAATCAAAGACATCATTCTGAAGTGTATTTTCATTTGTGGTATTTCAAAATTGTGGAGGTACATGAGCTCTTCCATAAGACTTTATGAAAGCAGTGGGACAAACAACAAAATACTCTTCCAGTATCCTATCTTTTCACCATCACACATCCTGGTTTGATGCACTGACAAGTCTCATTGTTGTCATTATACACTACCACAAAAATAAATGCACAGAAACAAATAATTGCAAAACTTCTGGAGTGTTGGTTTTTTGGGATTTTTTGTTGTTTTTTTTTTTTTTTTTTTTAATCTGAATATATATATGGATGTTTACAGTCGTCCTAGAAGGCCCAAAATGGTAAGCAAATAGTGAACTTGGAAATGTACTGATTGGACCAGAAGAGGAAAGAGAAGTTTGGGAGTATGCCTGACCAAGGGTATGTCAAGAAACTAAAACAAGATGGAGAGAAGGAGCAAAACAGTAAGGTAAATGGCAGAAATGCAAGAAAGGAGGGCATGTGTACAGGGGGAATTTGCAAGGAAGGCAGAAGAAGCAAACACACTGTAAAACTCATTTAAACTGAGCACACTAGTAATAAAAAGCAAGTAAAGAATTTGATTCTGGAGACATTTCAAGTTTTAGTGCTCTGAAGAAGACAAGTCACTCACCCGAGTATGCCCAGTAAGGATCCCCTGAAGCCTTTCTCCTCCGGATCTGCACAGAACTCCCATGTCTGTTCTCATGCAGAGAGCCCACATAACCTTCGGTCAGAGCTGGGAAGAAAAGAAGCAGGAATCGTTAAGAAAGTGGAATTGGCTCCCTGGAGTTTACACAGTGAAGCTTAAATCTTTGCTGAGCAGAGACTACAAACTGGGTATTGCTTAAAAGAATTTAACAGGCATGTTCCTGAAACCTCTCCCCATCCAAAGGAGAAGTCAGGACTCACTGATGCCATTATTCTGGTCTGGATGCCTGTGCAACTCCAGTAATTTCCATAAGGAAATTCTGATGTACACAAACAAACAATATGAGCCTTGACATATGACCAAACTTTCTCTGTTTAGACCCAGAAGATAAGTTTACTTTATCAGCGACTACCAAACTATGTCAGGCAAAACACCCAGTGTGCAATACCAATGACTTACAAAGTATGAAAGGGAGAGGACAGGAATGGAGAAATCTTTGCAAAACTCCACAAGCTAGAAGGTATTAAATTCAAGTAAACCAGAAAAAACCCCACATCCTACATTCCATCCCAGGATTTTTCTTTTATACCTCCAATAATTTTTTATTTTTCTTTTGTAAAGGAATTAATTGCTTCCATGAGGATGTGGGGTATTTGGGCTTTTTATGTGCACATTTTGCTTATTCTATGCTTATTCTATTTTGCTTATTTCTGTGCATCTGACTGAACCAAAGTGGAAGTGCGTAAATTCACAAATGTCAGTAGAAAGTCTGTAATAAATTCAACTACATTTCTCAGAGCACTATAATAAATGAACACAAACAAAAAACTCCTTAGATCCACAGACGTGGAATGTGAGGAACAAGTATGCACCAACTGGCTTTATGGAAATTTAAGCCCACCTTCTCCCAAACCACTTATTTGATCAGTAAGGAATTAGCTGAATAATTCAAATTAAAGCTTCAGAAAACCACATAAAGCACTGCTATCCGTATGCAGTCACCAAGCGCTGCATTCCCTTCTATTCCCAGGCCAATTACAGCTGGGCTGGAAAGAAGCCTGTAACAGGACTTTATTGGACATCATGCACCAGTAACTCAGAATTGGCCTTTCCTTCCCTTTGGAAAAGCTTCTGGGAGGTGCCGCCCTTGCACCACAGCAGCAGAGAGCCTGCTGTGCCCGAGGTTATCCATGAGTGCTACACGTCTCTGTGGACAACCTTCCCTCTGCAATGTGGATTTCTGCAGGTTTTGGAATCCTGAAGTGGTAGGAAAAGTCGTGAAATTTCAGGAAAGGCAGTACAGGTTTGCCCCTGCCAAATCTTCTCTTGTGCGAGCAAAGGTACTAATTGTGCCATTTGAATGAGTTTTCCAGATTCCCTGGCAACTTTCTAAATGTTAATTCACTCCAGGCTATGAACTAGAAACACTGGAACACATCGTGCTACCAGGATTTGTAGGCAACACGACCTCACATACCTTGTTTTCCTCTTTAAAAATACGAAATTAAACATCTTACTTTAGTCTCTCTATTTCTTTTTATTTACTTTTATATATCTACGTGTTTGAGAGGCAACAGGCACTCATTTCAACAGGAAAGAACAGGTGTGGGATGTGAAGACCCAAACATTCTTGGCAAAAAAACCCAAAACTGAGCAAAGATAAGAGACCATGAAAATCCCAAGGAAGGGAACAATAGGGAACAATGAAATAACCTAGGCAGATGGTTGAAAGGGCTATCAGAAAAAAATGGCCCACTTATTCACTTAAAAATCACATGTGCGAAGAAATACACCTAAAGCCTCTCCTCGTTACAAAATGAAAGATAGCTTTCATTTCTGAAAGCTTTCTCCTGAGCATCCTCTACAGAGAAGGCAAGTAACTGTGGGATTTTTGTGGCTGAAAAAGTCTGAACCCTTCAGGCAGGAGGAAGACTGGACACTGCCTCCTCCAAAGGACAAGGTGCTCCTGCAGGTAACTGCTCAGTGAGGCCTCCTGTGTGCCATTACATCCAGAGAAAGGCACTGAGTCTAAATAATCTATATTTGTTGAAGGTACAGGGGCTCCGAGTCAGTGCAAAACATTCTGGGTTGTAAACACCTTTGTACTTCTAGCTGGAACCATCAAAAAGCCTCATGGTAACCATAGTATGGCCATGAATCATACCACTGATTTTCAGTGTCCTCTGTGCAGAAAATTAAATTTTGCAAACCCAAGCCTTTATGAATGCCTAACTTTAATGTGAAATTGAACATTTGCCTCAGTCAGCATCTTATTTATGCAATTATAAACCTGACATTCTTACGAAAATATGCTGTTTTAGTTTTCTGCATAGATACTTAATAGATTTGTGCACTTATCTGTATTTATAAAAGGTGAAAAGACATGCTGTACACAAATTTATTTCCACCATAAAGGATGTTGCAAACCAGGAGGGAGCTCAAGTACTTTGCAAGAGAACTTGGGAAGGGACTTGCTGGTTGCTAAATAGCTTCTGTAGGACTGAAAAAGAAACAAATTGGCACATCCTATTCTAAATAAAATCCTGCATCACTGCTAGATAGCCCAACATTAAAGTCAATGATCCCCTTATAAACATGCAGTAATTCAGTAGTCATCAGCAATTTAGAGAAGACATACACTTATTAGGTAGCTGCAGAAACTCTGAGAAAAGGATGATAGGTCAGGATCTCCGGCCCTGCTGTGAACTGAAAAGGTAATGGGCTGGCTCTTGCAAAAATCATGACACAACACCACCTTCCTCCCTCACCTGGCTCCCTTCCTCAGCCCGTTCACAGTACAACCACCATTTCTTCATGAGGCCACAAAAACACTCCAAGAAAATACAACTATTGTTGTGTTTGTGAACAAACAGCTATTGTTGGCAATATCTGATACTGGTAAATTCATCAGAAAACCAGACTCAATCTCATGGTGCTTTTATTCTTTGGTGTTAACAGGGGTCAGTGGACTCTCATTTTCAAGAGGTGCAAGGTACAGAGCAGAGCATACAGTGGCTTTTCAGATAAAAGTCCGGAAGAGCCACAGCATTCAAATCAAGTTCTTTCTAAAAAGGAAGTGCTTCATACATCAAAATAATCTTATGTTTCAGGTAGAATCACTACTTTTCAGATTTGGATGTACCTTCTGACCAAAACAACCTGACAACACCAATGAAAGTTTAAGTTTTCGAGAAAATATTTAAGTTATATTAGCACCCATCACTACAGGATTCCAAAAATCTTTTTTCAGCTGGGAGACAGTTAACAGTTCCAGAACACCGAGCAGCCAAGTGGTTTCCTGCTCCACTCCTGCAGAGCTGGATGCTGGAGAAAAGCCAGCAATTAGACAGGCTGGTCCGACAGAGAGCAAACAGGGGAGGCTCCTCTCTTCTGGGAACCCTGCAAAAGTTGGGGAAGTGGAAATCGGGACACAAAACAATGGAAAAGGAACATGCTCCAGGAAGGCTCAACATGAAGCAGCCGAATTAGAGGGGTGGAATAGAGGCACACAGAGGGAGAGATGAAGAGAAGGCACACCCGAAGCCCTTTCCTTGCAAGGTTTCCTTTGATCCATCATGCCAGTGCTGATGGCAGAGGAGAAACGAACACCATAATATATGGTCTGAGGCCTGCAGATACATGATTAAAGGAGAAAGGGAGCGATTGCACACTCAGATACACAAGCGTGAAATTAAGTCCTGAGCAACTCCCCTGACTGCTGGTGCAGTATCGGTGTCTGCCGAGCATAACACCTGCAGCCTGTGGAGCTGTGCTGGGCCCTGCAGACCTGCTTCTGCAAGGAGGAGAGGATCCTTCAAAGCCAACACGGAGAAATCCCTTACACACAATTTCATATAACTTTAAGCAGCACTAAACGCTACATGATTTTCAATGATGTGCTAAGTGAATCACCCCGGGCTGCAGATCCGCAGACAGCAAAAGCAATGCAATGCTGGGTACACTCAGCATCCTGAGCAGCTTTCCATTCACTCTGTCTCAACGTATTAACTTTCCAATGAAAATTATTTGCTAAGTGCCCTCAAAGGTACCATAAGGTAGTTCCTGCCTGAGTACCTTACTGGTATTCATAGCTCACATGAAAAGAAAAAATTTTATCCCCACTCTACCTTAAATACAAAGCTATTACACTATTCAGAGAGATTATACCCTCAGCATTAGTGTTTAAAAGGTATCAAGCCATCAGCTATGTAAGAAAAATCCTTTAAGATCAATATGTTATGTCTGAATGATGAAATCATTAGTTTTAATGGTAGATTAACTAGACTGTGTGCCACACTCACATTCTTTTAAGCTTTCTTTGAAGACAAGGGTTGCACCCAAATCTGTTTTCAGCTGTTGTGATTAAAATGGGACAAATCCAAAGGTACACACATTGCCCACCTCTTTCTGACTTGCCACCATGGACTATAGTAGTAGCTGAATCAGTTTTATTCCTAGTCTGTAATGTGTACGAATTTCTTAAGTGAATAGTTCAACATGGAGCTACAAGCCAGCTTTTGGAGACAGAGCCTTGACTATTGGAGTCTGGAGTAGTGTCACTCTATGAGAACACTTAAAGCATGGGAGCTAAAGAAAAGATCTTGCTAGTGTGTAACAAAACAAGCACTAAATCATAAGGAATTCTAGCAATTAGTTTTGTATCAAATCAATGCCTGCAGAAAAGCAACTTTTCAAAACGAAGAAAACCATTATTTTCTTGAAGACTGCAGAGCACTGCATTTAAAAAGAGGGGAAAGCACAGAGACATTACTTGAAGGGCTTCTATACCATCTCTTCAATGGAGATAAAGAGATGGTATAAATGATCCAAGACACCCATCTGCAAGCCTAAAGCTTCATGCAAGCCTCACCAGAAAAAAGGAGCATCTTTATCTAGGTGCCTTCACTGTATTTTAATTGGACTGTGCTAAAAAGAAGAAGGTAAGCTGGAGACATTGCAATGCTATTCACGGTAACACATGCTCTGCTGAAACGAGTTCAGGCTTCCGGGCAATTTCTTAAAATATATGTTACCAAATGAGCCAGAAGGAAAGAAGAAAGGAGGGGGAGGAAAACCAATAGATAATAAATTTATAATATTGGACAATTAAAATATTTTGCACAATTAGTATAAATAATACTTAAATTCATCTCCCTAGGCTCTTTCATGGTCAAATTCCTAAACACAACTAGGCTATTTGCCTTAAATATTTTACCACCCTTTGACAGCAAATAAATCTAGAAATATTTCAGGCACTGCTAATCCATTTTGATAGTGCATTACTTTTAAACAGACTCTTCAGACATGGATCTCCATATTTTGCAGATTATTGTATATCTTGCCAAAGAGGGATGGAAGTTACAACAACATATGGTGGTCAGACAGCATCAACAAATTATATTCTGAATGAAACTTCATCCTTTGATAGTGGTGCAGAGATTTCTTCTGATTATCAGATAAAAGTCAGAATCTATTCTCCTATGAACACACAGGCAATTTTCACAGCTTTCCATTAATGAAATATGGGAGTTTAAAACGACGAGTTTCTCGCAACTTAAGTGAAATAACAGGTACCCAGATGGTACATCTACTAAGAGACATATATCCCTTTCCCAGATGATAGTCACCCAGACAGCCCCTTAATCGTGTGAGTGGAATCCACAGGTGTATTTGTAAAACTGACACGGAGACTTTTCACACCATTCATTCTCTGTTGTTCAAGTGTCTGATAGATGATGTGGTAACAGCACAAATTCTAAGAACAAGAACATAAATGCAGAGTACAGCAGGCCTCTACAGGAACTAACCAGCAGAATGCAATTTGAAGATGAAAAATAGTCCAAGGAACATGCTGTCAAACTGTGGGGATTAAATTAACTAGCAGAATTAAAAGCCCTTATCCCAAACATGACTATAGCAGTCACTAGGTATGCCCCTTGCTAACCTGTTGTGTTTGAAGCCATGAGCTAAGCGCTGTGCAATTTTGTAATACTCCAATGTATCAACACAATGCAAGTCCCAGAGCAGCAGAGCTGATGTGGACAAGCAATAGAAAAGAGATTTTCAGCACAGTCTTTTCCTTGTATTACAAGGGATGGAGTTTAAGGGCAACAAGAAAGTCTCCTCCATCAGAGCCAGACTGATGCCAAACCAGACCTTGGGCATGCACTGTACTGGGATGCTCAGTGCCATCAGCCACTCTCCCCCAAAGCAGATGCCCTCCCAAGGAAAAGCAAACCAGTCTCTTCAGCCACAAGTTCCCATGCTCTCAGCCTGCCTAGCTTTATAAGTGAGATGAGCAAAGCTCATTAGCAAGACAGTAAGGCAACTCCAAGTTGCATTAATGATGCTCCATTAAGGAGACTCAGAAAAAGAAGCTTGGGAGGCCAGGAAGAGATAGATGCTGCTGGATGATTAGAAAGGGCTTGATTTTGCATTTTCATGGCTTACACTTTGCTGGCATCAGCTGTGCAAGATGTGACATAGCTGGTAAATTTGGACCACTGATGTCAACTAGCATCACCTGCAGTACTTTGTGCTCAGAATAAGCAGTCAGCCAGATAACAAACAGTGCCAACAACTTCCACCTCAAGATAAAACCACACAAAATAAACCAACTGCAACATTGCCCCTTCCAAGAGGATGCAAGCAAAGCTTCTGCCAGAGAACTTGCAGAATACCCTGAGACTAAGGGTTCTCAGACTGGTACATGAGCTCCCATCTACCCATGTGTAAGCTACATGTAATGAAAAAAATACCAAACAAACCAGCCCAGTATTTTTCCCCTGAAGAAAGTGAAGAAAAAATAGCCCAGACAATTGTACCTTTCCTCCAGGAAGGAGGGGCTGCTGTTCATGTCACACTGCAACAGCTGAAGAAATTAAGTCTGAGCATCCCAGAAACACTCAGAAACATTCATCCTCCAACTCTGGGAACTGCAAACACATCAAAACCAGCTGTGTGTAAATAAATCCCTTATTCCACCAAACTGTTCTCTGACACTTCCCTGCATGCAGAAATACACTCAATTTACCTTTAAGACAAAGTTTTCAAACAGACTGGTATTCTAGGCATCTAAGCTGAGATACCTTGAAGAAGACTAAAGCACATTACATTCTAAAAACTGGAGTCCTTTTAGAGACTTCTGATTTTGGTAGTCACATAGAAAAATAATGGGGAGCACCTGAAAACTTTGTAAACTTGAAAACTCTTGGTCTGTGCATCCTTCACAGTCCCTCAGACTTCTGTTAACCATCATTATCTGCATTTCTTAAAAGGAAGAATCCTCATCCTGGCTCATCTTCTCTCTCCACTGCACTTCACAAGGGTCCTGTCACCTCTGAATTTTACTTGTAGCAATGAGTGATGCAAACACAGAAATAAAACTTCTGAGCAGAGGTTCATGTGCAAGGCTGACCTCCACAGAGAAGCTGATGCTCTCTCAGCCAGTACTGACACAATCACAGCAGGTACTTAGAAGAAAACAGATAAACTCAATTCTCCAGTATCTTGGGTAGCCTGATCAGAGTGAGCCGAGGCAATGAAAACCCAGATATGGGGGCAAAATCACTGCTCACACAGCCAGCTCCAACATCTCTGCACTGTTTCCCCAAGGACAAGCTTGAAGCCAAACTGGGAACAAGCTAGAATCCAGAGGCAGCCCAGTATATTTGTGAAGAAGAGACTTGAGTCCTTCAGCCCAGGCACTCTGAGAAGGGGCTGCTTTGGTCTCTTCATTCATGGCATGGTTTATCTGGGAAATGTATAAACCATACACGTATAATGGAGTTTGTACAATGGATTAACAATGGCAAGAGGGAGCTTTATTTCACTTCTTGCCTTTTGCAAGTACTCAAACTTTAAGGGTTTTGTAACAGAAAATGCCATGGCCAAGAACTACCCATCTCACTCTTATTCTCACATAATCAAGTGCTGCAGCACGCATGGTATTAAAAGAGCACCCTCTGAATAGCAAATAAATGTGACCTTAATGGAGTATTTTGTACTTCCAATGTCTTGCTTAATGCAGAATCATACCATTATCACTTCACTAAAATTCAGTAGCACTCACAAAAACACACAAATTTATGCAAAATCAGCAGTTCCACCTCTCTGCTCTAGAAATAATTTGTTTGTATCCACTGCCAGCATTTGTGGTAGTACAGCCTTATTACATTTTCAAAATGGATTCCCCTAAATACATGAAGTATCACGGTAAAAAAATTATTAGATTCATCCAAAGAACCATAGCAAGGACCATGGGACACAGACTTGCTTTTACGCATGACTTCTGTCTACCCACTGCCATCTTTCCAGACATATTCCTGCCTCCCTGTAGGCAGCCTATAATTTCATTTCTCATCCCATCATCCCATTAAAACCCCTTTTGCATTCCATCAGTAGAGACGAATATCTATCTACAAACCAGGGTCTTTGCTAAACTTATGCAGAGTCCCCAGAGGACAACTGTTCTTGTGCAAGAGCTTCCCCTCTGCACTCCCTGCTCCAAGACCACACGGAGTCCTCACTCCAAGGCATCCCTCCAAACTCACTCTCCTCTAATTCTGAAGGAGCAGCACACCCAGCATTCATCCAGCAGAAAATGCAGGGCACAGTGCTGATTTCAGTCCCACGGAGAACACCAAGGCTCTTTATGAAGCCAACAGAGCTGCTCCCACTGCATGATATGAGATCAAACATCCCATTATCAAGTCTTCACAGACAGGGGCTCTAATCTAATAAAAATCCCTCATTCTTTATACAAAACGGTTTTTTTAACCTGTGTCCCTTGGCCCATTTAACAATTTATTGACTGTGGGAAATAAAGTGAGGCCACATCAATCTCTTCCTGGTTATTTGGTTCAGGTTCTCAAATTAATGCTGAAGGTGGAAAGCTCAATAAAGAACTATTTAAGAAAAGAGAGAAGAAATGCTCTAGTCCCACTGTGAGATATCTTCCTCTCAGTTTGCAGTCAGGTCTCGCCACCTATAACTGCACAATCTCCTGGAGGAAAGATGGAAGAGCATAAATGTGCATGCTCCCCTGGACTGAGCAGAAATAACTTCAGATTTGTACCATTCTGTGCAGAAACAGATCAGTAGCGCCCAGGTAGCCAGATTTAGTGCATCCAGCATGTGACAGCAATTCCAGATGGATCCCCAAAAATTATTTTAGGATCAAACTTAAAAGCTGAGTAGAACCAAGCAAGCAAGAATTCATTTTTATTTGTGTAAAAATGTATTTAATATGGCTTCTGATCTACAAAACAAGGTTTTTTCATCTTTTTTTTTTATGCTGACAGCTTGCATTACATACAGATTTTGTAGCAAAGGGTTTCATCCACATTTATTTCCCAAAATATAAATCTAAAGTGGAAAATGACATAAATAGAGATTTTTTTTGTGCTGACTGAACAAGTTATTAGTCTGGGATATATGCCCCAAAAACATGACCCACCGATCTGAGAACTCTCTCCTTTCTTTCCAAATAAGTTGCACTGTTCAAAGGGAGAAGACACTATAAATACTATAGAGCTGATCTCTAAACTAAACCAAACTTCCATCTCGGCTTTTCAGTTCTCCATTAGTTTTTTCACCCAGACAAGACTTTTTTCTGGAAATTTCCCAGCAGGAAGGTCTGGTGCTGTTTAGAATCCCAAATTAATACTTGGTTCATTGGTCATTTGTCTGCAGAGAATTCAATAAAGATCTTGACATAGAATCTCATACTATTAAGAGCAAGAGCATTAAGGCCTTTGGNAAAAAAAAAAACAAGCAGTAACAGAGCTCAGATGAAGTAAATAGACAAAAATAACCAGCAGTGGTGCTCACTTTGTAATGATGCAGTGGTGGTATGCAGCACAGGCTGAAAGGGCACGGGGTCACTGTTCTTTCCTATCCAACCAACTGAATCATCTGGGGGACAAAGTCAACCCCACACTCCATAAATGTAAATGATGCTAAACCAAGAGGAGGAGAAGAGAGCAAAAATGCCTCAAAAATATTCAGCTGCCTGGCAAGCTCAGCGAAATGGGCTGATGTAAGTGAGACATTCCACTGAAGATAAATGTAAGGCTATGCAGTGGGGGAGAAATAATCAGTGCAGGAACGAAGGGAGAGAGTGCTGTTTAGAAAGCAGTAATGCAGAAAGACTTGAGTATTAGGGTGGATAATGAATTAGACAAAAGTTCATGCTGCAATATCACTGCAGAAAAAGACAATTGCTATCGTGGGGCTCATGCACAGAGATACTGGAAGCAGTAACTCAGTTTTAGACAGTTTTTGGCAAGGCTGTCACTGCAGTGCATGTGCTGTTCGAGGCCTATTACTCAAAAAAAAGTAAAATTCATTTTTAGCAAAAAATCTAAGACCTGGGCCAGGGGAGGGAGGGACTACAGGAGATGACACACAGCATAAATCAAAGCACCTTTAAGACCAACCTTGTGCCTTCCTGTTCTGTGCTGGCTGGGGCAGCCTCAACCCAGGCTGCTCAGCCCTGCCTGGCCATGCCTTGGTGTGCTCATCCTCACTCTCTCCAGTTTCTAACACCTCACTCCACCCTCTAACTCCTTGTTTCATACATCAATTTTCATAACAAGCCTCATAAGGAGCTAGATTTTAGAGCACTCAGAAATGTTGGTCTTCAGGCAAGAAGTGCTCTCACAGCACAAGAGTGAAAGAGGAGGAGATGAAGAGCTCTGTAAAGAACAAAGGGATGCTTTCACCTGTGCCAGGCCCAGGGCAAGCTCAAATGAACACCGTGATTTAAGCAAGGAGCAAGTTTGAGAGAAGGAGCTCAGTGCACATAAGTGCTGGAAACAAGACACGCTTTGCTTGAGTGTCACTGCAGATCAGCTCCGGCTGCGAGCAGAGAGCAGAGCACACGGCATCAGTGGGAAGAGGCACACAGCATTCCCGATCAACCTCAGCAGGTCCCACACTGCCAGGCCAGTAGGAGAGAACTCAGTTCTGGCATGGGTGGAAAACAGCCAAGAGCTGCACACTCCATGTCCAAGCTTTGGCTTCCCCCAGAGCCCCTCTTCCCAGGAAGGCTCAGTCACAGAACCTTGCTCCCTTCCCACTGCAGTCTCAACCACTCTGCAACACTCCCACTTCCAGTGCTACTAATCCTACAGTTATTACAAGCACTTAAATTACTAAAAACCACAACAAAAGCACTGTGTCTTGAAAGGCTGGACAAATCTGGTGTACAGCCCACAGCCTGACAAATATAATGGTTTTCGTAAGGATCCTAAGAATCCTCTTGAGGACTTCAGCCCACCTGCAGGAAACAAGGTTGTTGACTGCTGCAGGTTTCTCACTTTCCAAGCAGATTGCTTGGCTATTTAATTACAATACAGCTTTGTACTTAGTCCCCACTTGACTCAGAAAGCCCCAGAATGGTCCTCAATACTCACAGAAAGTTTAATTACTCAAGAAAATAACTCCCCCAGGCATGCGTTCCACAGTTGTTATTTCTGTATTTTATTCTTCTTCTTTTATGCTTTCACTGTGAACTGTAAGAATATTCCATCTCCCATACAGCCAGTGTCAGTGTTGAAAAACAGATTCACCCTTTTATGCAATACTTTAAAAACATTTCTCCATGGCGATATTCTGTGTTCTAGTTCTGTGCTCTAACAAAAAGGAGATATTCATACCAAAACAGATATCCTCTCTTACTCTAAGCAATTTAAAAATACATTAAAATAAGGAAATTACTTTTTAAATAAAAAATGTATTAAATATTGACAGCATATAAGTGTTTGCTCTGTGACAACATTCCTCCCCCTATCCATGACAGGGATCAGCAAAGCTGCATCTTACAACTACAAAGAACTTCTATCAATACCGCACAGACTATCAAAAATGAGTTTTCCTCAAAAAAAGCTGCTCACCATTAAATATGCTTTTATTGCTATTCTTTTTTACATTCTCCATTGTTGGAGTGAGAGCTTCTCTGGACCCAGGCCCAGAGGAAAGCCAAAGCACAGGAGTTGAATTAAAACCTTTGGATAAGCTGAGATACATGAAGTCACACCAAAGTGAAACAGAAATATAGATTTTTAACTTCTAGTAGAAATATATGCTAAGTGCTTTAAACATTGAAAAGCTGCAGCAAAGAGACCTTAAACACAGTTCGTATTGCAGCAGTGTTACCTTCTCACAGAATTTCTTTACTTTAGACAAAACATAGATGGAACTATGCTGTTCACATTTTTTAGATAGAGTGTTCACATAAACAATAAGAGCTGATAGAAACTATATATGCAAATCTGTGTAATACCTATGTAATACTTGTGCAAGATTTACAACTGTTAGAATTAGACCAGGACAGGTTAAGAAAAGGAAAACTAGAATCATGTGTTAATTTGATTGGTCAATTAACAAATACAATCTACACTTCTGTAAGTTTAGAAAAAAAAAAAAAAGAAGAAAAAAAAAGAAGAGAAAAAAAGAAGAAGAAGCTGTTTAGCCTGCTGCTGCTGCTGTCGCTGTTTGGCCTTTTCATGTACCCCCTTCGAACTCTACCTTCAGAAAACTACGGAACTATGAAATAAAGGACTTTAGCAAGACAGCAGCCTCCTCTGCTCTTTCACCCTTGGCTGAAAAAGGAGGGTGTCCCATCAAAAACACTCCATACACACCACAGTCTTTGCTAGAGAAATCAGAAGTAAGTCTATTCATAAGAAAACCTCTCGTTGTCTTCCTGTTTTTAACCCCCAATTCATATTTTGTAAACAAGAAGCTCAAAGCAATCAGTTCCAGTCAGGCTTTTCAGCTTTGGATTTAAATCCTTTCATGACTTCTGCAAAACATGCATCAAAATTTCAGGGAGGGGGAGGAAGAGGACTCTTGACATTGTAATTCTCTCTGATGAACAAACTGACGTACTACAAAGAAGCATCCATATACCCAAGCTACTTGCCAACTGACAACCAAATCCAATTTGAACACAGGACTTGAAATAGCTTTAAAAAAACGTAACAATGATTAGAAAGTATCATCTATTGTATGTGATTAGATTTAAAGCTGTAGGAATATAAAGACTGATGTAGAGCACATTTGGCAACTGATATGATCCATCTTAACACAGCATATACAGAGATCTTCTTTGCTCACATGGACTGTATCCCTCTGTTTATTGCACTGCTCTGATAGGAAATAAAAGATACAAACATGAGATAAGAAGTTAGTTTAAGCAGATCTGCTGAAATACCAAGAAACTTCAAGAAGCTTAGCTTCCAATTGAGATGGCTCAAGTAATTATCCTATTAAGATGGATACTAGGACTTGCCAGGATTTTGGAAGTCCGAAACAATCACCGAATACCCAAAAAAACCCCCAGCAAACAATCCTTATTTTCACCCCCAAAAACCACAGCATACACAGAAAAGAGGCACAGAAGCTGAGGCTTCCAAACTGAACAGCAGCAAGGGGCCAGAGCCAGCCTCAGGGACAAGACTGAGCCACAGGGACTGTGAAGGAGGTCGGTGCAATAGAGAAAACCAGTCCCAGACTCAAAGAGACAGGCTCGAAAAGAAATCATCCCAGCAGCTTTCTGAACAGACGCAAGACCAGCAAAGATCCCGCTCAGGGACAGAGTCCTGGGAGCTGTGTGGCGGGTTTATGGAGCAGCAGGACCATTCCTGAGGGATGCTACACAGAAAGAACACAAAATACTCAGATACAGCCTGGTCTGGCTCGCAGACCACATTCAGGTGGAAGGTCTGACAGGTCAGCAGGCACTGCTCTCAGCAGTGCTCACAAAAATAAAATGTTTTGGGACAGGAACACAACAGCCTCTCCTCGCTCTTGGCAGCTGGAGCAGAAGGGCAGTGACAGGGATCCAGGACTGCAGAGCAGTTCTGCCAGGGCACACTGGGGACAGGGCAAGGAGGAGAGCACCCAAACACAGAGCAAACCAAGCAGCAGCAGAAACATCACATGGACTGGTGCACGTGGGGCCAGGGACCAGTCATGACTTGCAATGGCCGTTATTTCTTATCAGAAACCCACTCTCTAAGTCTAAACACTACAAGAACAAAAAAAGCCATGGAGCAGGAGGCTGCTTTTGCAATTTTTAGCCACTCCACTGCAGCAGAGTGGTGTTAATGCAAAGGAACTAGGCCCTGATTTAGCTGGAAACACCCCATTGGAGAATTTTATTTTAAATGTAAATTTGTTAGAGCCCATTATGCAACATGTAATCAATAACTACTCATTATTTTCAGTATAGGTAAGGAAAGGAAAAAGGTGCTTCTCAGGTCACAGTAAGGAATATATCAAGTCGGGAGGGAAGAAATTCTTGAAAGAGCTGCAAGTTCTTAATTGCCACTGAGGTCTGACGCAGCTGAGATATTCAGCAGACTCTGCATTTCTGCTCCTTAGAATTAGGTGAGAAGGTGTTTCACACATTATGGCATTCACAGGCAAGAGCCCTGGGTTGATGTACGTTTATTTGTACTATACAAAAGCCAAGTGACACTCAAACTGAGGTTTAAGACAATTTTGTTTGTACTCCACTTACACACAATGCAGAATACAGGGGGAAGAGGAGGCAGAAAATTTTTTTTTCTTAACTTTATATTTGAATAAATATTAGTGCTTTAAGAAAAAAAATTAAAAATATATAGTGGTGCCAGAATATGCTAATAAGAAGCTGGCATTATTGGAAATTTGACTTCTTGAAAATATATCTACTTTAATTTGCTTTTTAAAAGAATGACTATGCCCTAGTAAAAATCTGCAATTTCCAGCCAGCTACATTAGTATTTCAACTTGGTAAATTATTCTTTTAAAAAAGTTTCTAATAAAGTAGCACTTGCTGCATCCCTTTTAATAAATTACATTTTTATTTATGACATTATAATACGTTGTACTAAAAACAAAAGAAAGATTACCATGGGATGAATAGAGACGTCTTTCTTCATTTAAAATTTAATTTAAAATGGAGGAAAAGGATTTTTCTTTTAAATTAATATTCTCCTTGCAGTGTTATGAATCCCAGCTTGTGCTATTGAATGACAAGCAGGAAAGGAAACTTTATCATTTTTTATACAATCTCAAAGAAAAGTCAAAACTAAACTTCATTAAACCTCATATATACCTGTAAAGCCAAAACTTGCATCTTTGCATCGTCTAAGGGTAAAGGTCCTAAGTCAATGTGCACATTCCTCCTGCTGAAGGGGAGGGTAACAAGTAGGTGCTATTGCTCTGTGTTACTACAGCCACCCCTAGGGCAGGTGAAGGGCAGAGCAAAGGAGCAGAAATCATCCTCAAATGAGTTGTGTCAGAGAAGAAGCAGAATATCTGCAGTGCCTGTCCATGATTCTCATCCTTCCACCTGGAAGGTAGGAATGTCTTGCTTGCAGTGCCAACAGAGATAAACTTCCCATATCTGTTAGGTATTTACATTTTCTGATTCTGGGGAATGAGAGCAACAGGAACACATTGGAGCCTACAGTGATAAGTCCCATTCCCTTGCTCCCACCACGTCATGAGGTTCTCACAGCTGGGTAAAATTGCTCTTACACAGTCCGGCATGATGTGAGATACACCACAGCATTTTGCAAAGACAGCCAGCACTGGAAAAACAGAGGTACAGAGAAGACAAATCATTACCTGGTATCATCTGATGGCCATCAGTCAAACCAGAATTGAAATGCAGGATCAGACCTGAGTGCCAGTGGAATATTCCATCCCGGGAGTTGCACCAACTTGTCCTTCAAAGTTAAACCCAAGGTGATAAAAGAAGTTCACAGACTGCACTAGTCAGAAGGTGCACCCAGGCATTCAGTCACAGAAGAGACCCATAGAAGATGTACACGAAAGAAAGGGGGTTGGGTGGCAGAGAGATAACCTTCTCCTGGAGAAGCATTTCTATGTATATTTGCCATATTGCAAAAGATTATGTCCTTTTTTCACTTCTATTAGGCCCCACTATAGTTTGCAGGAATCTTCTAGCCCAGACTCAACATAAAACAAACCTTATAGGCATTCAAAGACAAAAGTACGCACTAAAATAATCACCTATAGCCTAAAATAATCACCTATAGCCTTTGCACTAAGGGGCAAAATCACTGTCTGAAGAAACCAAACCAGATTCCAAAACCCCTTCTGAACAGTTAAGGATTCCCAGAATAAAATGAGCAAGTGTGCTTAGGAATTATTTATCCACAGCAATATATTCTTGATAAAAATCAATGCTCATGATACACACCATTCCATGGAAATGACCTTTAAATAGCCAGTCTTGGACAGCAGGCCACAACCACGCTTCAGATGGAGCGGGGAGGGTGGGAGAAGTACAAGACAAAAAACCAATGTTCTTCAGATAGGTCTTTACTGGTCTTTGACAGTCAACAAATTTATAACAGATGTGCCTCATTCTTAGTGTGGAGAAATGAGTGCTGGTAACTGTTACTGTCAGGACGAATCAATTGGAGCCATATGTCTGCAGCAGCTGACAGCATCACGAAAATCTCAAACAACACACAGACATTAGGATGCTGCAGAAAATAGGAGCTTTCCCATTATGTAAAGGGCCTTTGGGAGATGCCTCTCTCTTTCAGATAGGTTTGAGGAAATTAGCTCATATATTTTGATTCTTTCAAATGCTTGATTCTATGCGAGGCTTTGCCCTCTCTTACCTATTGCCCAGACAGCAGGTTATAATTAATAGGAGGCAAAATGCTACAAATTAATCATAGGACACATCTCATTAGGATTCTTATTTTATCGAGATCGAACTGGAAACTGTCACAACAGAAAACAGGGAAGTTTCCTAACCTTCTCCACCACCCTGTGCTCCCCAACAAAATGTCAGGCATTATCCCCAGTGATAAAAACCAAGGGGAATACACAACTCACAGCAAAAATTTAACCGGTAAGAAAAAGGAATAAAATGCTAGCAGCCAATTCTAACAAACTGAAGTTATGCTTTGAGAGCATTTCCTCCTGCAGTGCATCTCCTGGATTTTTCCAGGAATACAAACTAGTTAGTGGTTATCAAATAGCTGTACTGTAAAATAGAGTAGTTATCAAGCAGCTGCACTGTAAAATAGGACTAGATACAGTGGAACAGATCCATAGCCCTTTTTTCGGCCACTATGCTAGACCAAAGCAGCTTAACATGAATTACAATAAAAGGAAGTAACTAACATTGTCAAGTCAGCAGGGTCTCATGTAGGTTAAAATGTAAAGCAAGATCAGTGCCATAATTACCCACACCAAGCAATTTTTTAGTTTATTGACTATACTGCAGTTCTTGAATTTATGTCTTTGGGCTTAAATTACGAAATATTATTGCAATGTGGCAGATATTATAATGCAGATATTGGTAGCTGTGCAGGAATTCTTGGTATTGCTCTGAACAGCCAAATATCTCAAAAAAAAAGAGCCTTTCTTCTACCAGTACCAATGAGGAGTCTGCCAGAATGCAAGCATATGTATTTCTGAGTAAAACACACACAGAAAGCAAAAAGATCAAGGTTTTCAAGGAAGAACTGTTGCTAGCTCACAGACATTCATCACTCCTGATCTACTGCACAGTGAGGAGGCTTCAGAAGCTCCATGTTCTCACTTTCCCTAAGCCCCTTCCCCATCCCTTCTCTACACCACAACTCTGCAAGGCTTTCCCCATTTAGGTCACCATTTCCAACTCAGCCCTGGTCCCTCCCTCTGCAGCCCAGAGGCAGCAAGACAATGAAGCTTAGAGGACTTGAACTAGTTTTTCCCTCTTGGAGAAGGACTACCTTGTTTTCCTCAGGAATAACAGTGCAGGTAAGGCTGAGCAGGAGTGTTTGCTCCACCTCAAAACCTGGATATATAACGATGACCCAAAAGCACCAAAGTGAAAGTGCCATAACATTCAGAGCAACATCTTGAAAACAACTATAAAGCTTTTAAGAACAAAAATCAGCATGTTGTTCTTGACTGTTCCTGCAAGTAGAAAGCCTGTGTTCACCTGTTCCCATAAAGGCTAGCTACAGCTGTAGGATGAGGCTTCGTCTGAATGCCTAACGTTTTCTTAGCCTTCCAGATCTCCACCAGGGCAACTGCAACAAAATCTACTGCAGTTTTTCACCCTATTAAGAAGTGACAGGGTCACAGTACTGACCGACACAAGCTGTAAAACAGTCCTGAAACTTGTGGCACCTACAACATACATCTGCTTCAAATGTCAGCCTGATAACATGGGAGTAACAGGGCAGAATTCTCTGGTCTGTGCTTTGCAGGAGGTCAAACCATAATTTAAATAATCCCTCTAGCCTTAACTTTCAGTTATTTTGTACTTAGGCAGGCATGTGGGAATATATCATGTCTCAATCTTGTCAAGAAAAAAAAAGAGGGAGGAATAATCAGAACATACTCAAGACATTTTGTGAAGAAGTCACACAGATAAACATTTGGCACAGGGAAAAGACCATACTCGTATTAAGAAACTCATCCATACATCTGCTACAACCAAATTTTCCTTTCCTTGGATGTGGAAGTTTCCATTACTTGTGCTGCGGCTTGGACTATCTACAAAGTCTTTTCTCCTCTGTGTTCTTTTGTTGACATATGGTTCCAACGCTTTACTGCTGTATTAGTACTATTTTGTCTTTCAGATAATAAGGATATTGTTGTTACCAAGTACTATGCTAATTGTTTTTGTCTAGTATTAAAAATACGTTGCACTGCCTTATTCTAATTAACTTGAGATTATTGTTGAAATAATGGTTTTATTATTGTACCACTGGCATTTTACTACCTTGGAGTCTTAGTTGTACTGAAGCTATTATGACTTCGTAGCAATTGACTAACTACAATTATTCCATTATCCACCTTTTAACATTTAATTGGGTGAGTGCAGAAAATACTTTCCTATTACAAGATCTTTGCTTTCTGCTTTATTAGAATTAACCTTCAATATACAGAACCTAGACTCAGTTCATTTTTCCCTCTTCTCAAGAAATATCTTATGAGGATCACCATAGCTTCATTTGGTTTAATCAAGAGGGGGAAAATTTAAAATATATTATGAGATTTATATTAACGCCCTCCAGCACACATTATGTAAGATTTCAATAGCCAACACACTAGCCTCCTCCCCAGATGAGCACACACTGCAGGGCAGGGCTGTTAAATGTCATTAGCATGAACTATTTTTATATTGATTTTTGTTGCTCTGTTTCTCCTCTGTCCATTCGATGCATTGCAGAGTTCAGATTTAAGTTTTAATTGAAATACTTGGAAGCCTTAATACTTTACCCAGGCTGCATTTTTCTCAGCATTCCAGCTACAGAAATCCATCAGGTTTCCCAGTGCTGTGGAGGCACCAGCAGCAAAGCTTGCCTTAGCGGCAACTGAGAAGCGCTTGCTGCTGGTTTTACTGATTGTCAGCACAGATGTTCTGAGAGGCTCCAAATCAGACCATTCCACTTGGTGTGCTACTCCTCACAGTGGCAGACCTGTTACTCTACCAGCTGCCTTCTACCTCAGGACTAAGTGATTGGCATGTCAGGAGACAGCTCAATCTCGAGTGCCAGCTGGGACTGGGCAGGCACCAGCTCTTGGCTGAGGCACTGGTGCAAAGAGGACCGTGCACAGAGGTGCCTAAAGAACTGCACAAATTGGCAAAGGAGAGCAGAATATCAAAACATTTGTGCAGTGGCCAGTCTGAGGACATTTCTCATCCTCTGATGTGTGAATAGCTAGTTTAGAATCTGGGCACAATGTGTGCTTTTGTGGACAATCTGGTGGCAATGCAGGGGGGAAGGGAGAGATTTTAAAAAATTTAATCAGTAAGCAAACAAACCAACCAGAATGACTGGAGGCTAAAGAGTGCTATACTTTGAACTCCTACACCCTCATTTCCAGCTTTTATTGGCATTAAGTTAGGTCATTAACACTTTATCAATATATTATGTGTTTATAATGTTACTGAGATTAATGGACACAGGCAATGCTGCTATCAAGGCAATCAGAGCTCTGTAATAAGTTACATGCTTGCTCTTCCAAAAAGCTGCTCAGTGGTAGGGATGCATAGATTTTTAAACAGCTCAAAGTTTAATACCTTAGAATTGAAAGTGTGACTACACTGCAGAATTAACTTTAAAAGAACAGATAGCTTAACCCAGATTAGTATGCTGCTCCTGACAATCAAAGTTTTGAAACCCAAGTGTTCAGACTTCAGCACATGCTTTAAGTCAATATGTATTGAACTCCAAGCCCCTGCTGCAGCTGATTAAGGACAAAGAAAGGACATGATACAATGCTATAGGAATCTTTTTTGCGTTCCTGAAGAAAGAACATTACTTATTTTTTTTAAGCCTTAAACTTTCTGTTATCTGGCTACCTAATACCAGGTATGTTTACTGCCCTTATTGCTGGTTTTAAGCTTGAAGTACAACTGTCATTCTGCTCATCTACTCTCATTAGAGGCTGTTCTTATTTAGTACATATTCAATTATACAAGTTTTATTAGAAGCCCAGCCAAAACCCCACGGCCTTCCTTTTCCTCCTCCTCCCCACTCTCCCTCCTGCTGCTGTAGGTACATTCCTACGAAATATTTTTAAAATTTATTATTAGGATAATTTGCATTTATCTAAGGGATGCTCTGCAGCTTAATAAGTTGACATGGAAGCAGTTAACTATTAAAAGCCCCCCAGCAGCACTTGGAATTTACTTTACAGAAATGAGACATAACCTCCTATCTCCTGGTTAGCTTCCAAATGCCACTACAAAGGAAGCGAACACCTCTAGTCATGGTGATACAGCATAAAAGGAATCTCATGTCACACTGTAACAGGTGCCAACACGATGTATTAGCTTTTTCTCAAAAGTCTTACAGATTTCTCTCCTTTGACCACCATACACGTTTATGGAGAAATTTTAATTCAAAACCCTAGGTGAGGAGACTCACCATGCTACCAGCAATACTTACTTTACACATTCTTTTATGACTGCCTTAACAGCAGGAACATTCTCCTTATTCCCACAATACTTGGAGACAGAAATGCTGAGCAGACTGTGAAACCTCACAGAGAGCTGTTAATCAAAGCTTCCTAAATAACAGACCACAAATATACAGCTCATTTTATCCAAAAGTGCCTGCACACTCCACCTGCTCTCCTCCTCATAACCCATCCAGGCACACTGGTTCATGCTGAAGAACAGGCTGATCCCATTTTCTTACAATACCTGACAGTAATGCAACTTCACACAACCATTTCCAAAACTATCTTGTCACTGTCCAACTTGCCTACAGTTCTGCCAACTAGCTTTTTCATACTTCTCTTCCACTGCTATGTCCCATTATATTAGCACGGAAGCAGAGAAAAGAGCTAGCTTTCAAGTTAAAACTCTTGCTTGGAAGATAAAATAGGATACTTCCCCCTCCTTCAACACCCTAGCCCCATTTCTGATTCACAAGCTGCATTCCCTAAAATGAATCATGCTGGATAACGAAGGTTCCCACGCTGACTCAGATAACTTGGAAGAGGTAGTCTTCCCCCTCAATGTTTTTAAAGGCTGAGTTTTAAAATAGCAGTTCTGTTTAACTTATGATTTTCTTAAAGGTTCAAGAAGAGTTTAATTAGTGAATTGACTGATTGTACCAAGTAAAAAACCTAAATCCCACCATCAGCACATCATGTTCTGAGAAGTTTTTCTCTGGAAAGCATTGTGAAAAATCAGATTAAGCTTCTGAAAAGTATTTCTTATATTTTAAGAAATTACCTCAAATATTTTGAGAAACTATCTCAAAACCCTATCCAGTGTAACAGTGATTTAAGGACAGGACTCTGAAATCAGCACTCAGTAATTTTATCATCAGAGTTAACTCCCAGAAAATGCCTGGGTACTTTTTCTCCCTTCTCTCAAGGAATGAAACCCCACTGCCTCTGACCATTCACTGTGCATCTGACATCCCAGTAGTAGAGAGAAGGTCACCAGCATCTGAAACCACAGCAAACAGCTACATAATTTTTTCTGCCTTGTCCATCATAACCCCTAGACTCCTTATGATGAAAGAACGAGAACTGACCAGAAGAAATCAATCAATGACAGTGCAAATGTCTCTCCCCTGTGATCATAATGACATAGTATCTAAATCTGTTCATCACAGCATAGGTGTATTAAAAATATGCACAGATGTGTCTTTCACACCACCACGAGAAAGATACTCCCCCTGTATTTGCTACATTATGAGATGATACCAATTTGCATTTCTATTTTGATCACATCTGACTGAATTCTATAATGTTCAGCAATTTCTGATGGATAAAACCTGATGCCAATCAAAGGAAGCATGAGCTTTGTCACTGACTTCAACAAGGACGTGATTTATCCTAAGTGCTCTGATAAGCAAAGCTCTAAACAAATAGAGGACCAGACCACAGTTTTTTCTAAACTGCACAATTTTGAAACAGAATAACCCCAGCTGAATCTACAGATTTAGACCAATAAGAGTAGATTTCCCAAAACCATTGTTATACCTCAGTTAAAGTTTACTGCGTTACAGTTGAATGGTATTTCAGTGCTGTGCCTTCTTATTGTGTAAAATGTCACAGACTGCAAGTGCAGCTGGGGTTCCTTCCATACCTCCAGCCCTTCTACGTTTCCACCTACCTGATTTCCCAGGCTCCTCTTCAAATATCTTGAAGGATTTTGCATTCCATGCCAGTTGAGGAAACAGCAGAAGGCAACAACAGTTTTTCATTAACTAAATCTTGAGTCCATGAGGCCACCAATTTATCACAGCCAGGGCAACACTGCTATCCTGATACCTGCTTGCAACGTTCCAGGTTAACTGTAACTCACTTTCAGAATATGTTCAAAGTATACTGCCCTGATACAGTATCAGGCACTTACTACCATGTAGGTCCAGCATAGTTTTGATTAGCTGCACAGATCTTTTGGGAACATGAGCCCAAGGTCAGACAGAGTAAGAGCACATTTGGAACATTTTTGTTCAACTAAGAATAAAAAAGATTAAGATGGCTATGCAGCATGTCATGTATCCTACACTTCAGTACAAGATCAGAAGGTTGACAGACTTTTTCAGGAGCAAGATCTTCAGAGATATATGGGAGCTCACCTGGTATCAGTTTACCAGTTCAAGAGATGAGATGTGCTATGTGCTTCCACGAATAACAACCTTTCAAATTCCCTCTGCCATCCCCTAAATAAAAAATATTTATATGTATTTTATACATATATACATGCGTACACACATATATGAGACATTCCCTCATCTTCCTTTACTGTATTTTTTCAGCAGTGCCTTTGGCAAAGGACAAAGATTTGAACGGTTTTAAGTTCTGCTTTTTTTTTGCTTTTCTAACCTCCGAAGAGTTTTTCCCTATTCAGACAAACACACCCTCCAGAAGAGCACCACCCTAATTGCCCCAGCCAGTTAGATCCATTCAAGTCTTGCAACTCCTAGTGACGCCATGATGATATTTTGCTTTTTATATATATCCCTCTTATATACCCTTTCACATACCCTTTTATACAACTTTTATGCATCCTTAGTGCTTTTAGCCCACATACTTGTAATTCCCTAAGTCTGATAACTAGCTCAGACCCAAAGTTCTGTTAAGCCAAGAGACCAAACATCTTGGAAGACTCGCAGTTGGGAGTCAGAAAGCCCCAGACACCAAGGTCCTCTCCAGGACACATTCTGTAAACCAAGATAGGCCCATCCAGGGGGAAGGTTCCTCAGGATGGGGGCTTCTCTTGAGCCTCTCATTGGGGAATCTTTGATAGATATGCTAATTTGCAAGGTCTATAACTGGATACGCGAATTATCGTGTGTGTGCGTTGTTGGTGGGCATCCTGGGGTGCATTTTCGGTGTGCATTCTGAGGTGCATTTCAATGCATTCCACCTGGATGTGGTGCACCTGAGGATCCTTAAATAAATACCAAGGTAAACCCCTTTTTTCCCCTCTAACCGTGTTTGGCTTTTAATTCTAAGCCCAGGAAAAGGCAACACTGGTCTTACGACTGAATCCACTCGTCAGGGGGAGAGCCAAAACTGCTCCTCTCTGATAGCCCAACACATCACCTCTAAAATCCAATACATATGGCAGTTTCTGAGACCTGAATCAATAATTGTCATCAAGAATTCACTGCCACGTTGGACTGAGCACATCACCTTAATGTCCAAGTCTTGTGTCCCCATGAGACTCCTGCTAATTCAGGAGTCAGCAAGGTTCAGCCTTGGGTGTAATTCCTCCTGTGCTGAGTGCCCTGTACTGCACCCACCACCTTTCTGCCCTCTCTCCCAGGTATCCCTGACCCCACTTCCACTGCTCCTCAATCTCAACCTAAATAATTCTGCAATGTTTCCTGTCCCCTTTTTCAGCTCACACATAAACATTAAATGCATTTTTGTAAGGAGCACAGGAAACCCTTTCCCAGATCTAAATCTAATGTTCCATTGCTTGGCCAGGTTTCAGTCCTGACTTCTGAGGCAAAAAAACCCATGAAGATTCACATATCCTGGAGTATTTAAGAAGGTGGGAGTTAGTTAATGAGGAAGAGTTTAGAAGGCAATTAGAGAGGCAGAAACTGGATATCTGCTGGCACAGCAGTGCCTAAGTAAAGGAGAAACAACTTTTCAACATAGTTTGGCAACATCATAGGGAAATTATTTTCATTAATAAAAACTAAGTCAGAGATTCTGAGCAGCTTTCAGCAATGTTCATGCTGAAGTCACAGAAAGTAGGCAGCACTCCTCCAAGTCACAGTGCTGATTCCATTCCTATGAGATTTTACTTGAACACTAGGCAGAAGGGCTACCCTGTACTAGACCAAAAGCTCAGCATCTTCCCAAGAAGCTGCTCTCCATTCATTTAGGTTACAACAGCTCCTGGAATAGCTATTGCAATTACTGTTACCTCCAGTGTGGATTCTTGTTCTGGAATAAAACCATTTAAATGGGATACTGGTACAACAGCAGCAACATAAATAAATCACCACAACTGTATTGTTTCATTTCCTTAAGTGGCCTTTAAAATGATAAAAACCTTCTTGTTCTCCAGAAGACAAGAAGCTGGTGTCATTTTTTAATACATTATGTACACATAATATTTCTGTTTGGACACTCAGACATACAGAAAATGCCTACTTTAAAAAAGCTTCACCAGCTCAGACAATACACAGAACAGCTGTATTCTATTAAGTATGGAATATAAATATGTTTTTCTATTTACAAAAATACCACATCAAACACACTCCTCTTGCAGGTAAACAAACACATGGAAACCAAGGTACCTAACTGGGCTGGGACATCTGTAAAAAGCCTATCTGGAGAATAAGCTTGTTTATGAGAATAAAACCCTCACAGAGTATCTCATCTAAGCTGGCGAGAAAATTAGGGCAGCAGAAAAAAAAAACGGGATTTTTTTTCCCTAAACAAATGGCTTCATATTTCAAGCAAGCACAGGAGATGCCGGGGGGGCTGGTGACAATCATCACTGATGTGAATGATGGGATATGTCAAGGAGAGAGAAATGTCATGTGGGAAATGTAATTAGCCACTATAGAAGAGGGCTGACACCTCCCCACCACTCACATACCAAAAAGCCCAAAATAAAAGTACAGCTCCTATTCACTCATTTGCTGTTTGATATTCTTGCACCAAGACATGATTATAAACACATCAACTTTTCTTGAAGCACCACAGCATTCCAGTTACTTCCAGCCCAGGTATTACCTGAAGACATTTAATGGGAAAGGATCAACTGATCAACTGCTCCAAATTAATTTGGGTTACTACACAATAAATCACTTTCTTTCCTCATCAGGGTAGCTAAAAAGGAAAAATGTGTCCATAACCATGAAATCGAATGGATTCTTCCTCTGCAATAGCTTTTGAGACTTAGCTGATGTTACCCACTCATTAACATTGTCAGATCATATAAGCATCTTCAACAGCAACAACAGAGCGACAGCTATATTTGCTGTACTAAAACACCTGGCCAAATTTTCTGATGTAGATTCAAGAGGTTTGCAGAGAGAAATTTACCTGGCATCCTTTGCATCTGCTCAAAACTGCCTGAAGTTCACAGAGCACAGCTGAATGTGTGACACACAGGACACACTCTTGTTTCCATTCCAGGGTGCAGGGGCAGCAGAGGAAGAAGGGAAAATATACAGATGCTGACCTTTCAGAGATAAGCTGGAGGTGTGGGGAGAACTTTTCCCCAAGGTGCTTAGGAGGTCTCCTGGAATCAAGGTTTGCACAAAAAGCAGACACGCTGCCTTGACCTCAAGCAGGAGTTGAGGCAAGACCCACTGGCAGTGCACTGCAACTGCATCTAATAGTTGGTTCAAGCTCTGTAATCCCTTGACCTAAGCCAGTTTCCAGGCAGACCCACTGAAACCTAACAGATTTAAAAAAGTCATCATCTCCAGCACCACAAGAGGATTAGTTGTCATCATCCTCTCTCTGCCTCCCTTTCCCAATATACTGAAAAAAAATGAGGTTTTGAACAACCTCCTGAAACGTGGGCAGGTAAACAAGCCCTCAAATCACCGTAATATTGGTGCACTAAAACACCTCCTGACTTCCTCAGAGTGTCAGCTTTGTTAACCCACGGTGTCCCCCAGTGCTGTACAGATTTCTGTGCAGAAGATGCAGTACATCTTTCCCACATCCCACTTCCCCTGGCAGGACTAAACTCCACCCAAAAAGATATCCTTAATATTATCTTAGAGACATGCAGAAAAAGGTCCCTTTTCACTAGGCACTGTAATATATGCAGAAGGCGACATGTTCCACCTTCCACAAGTTTACAGTCTAAATAGTTCTAAAGCAAGAGGCTTATTCAGAGTTGCCCAAAACCCATGAACAAGCCCAGGTTCTTAAATTTCCATTAAAGCAATTGAGCCATATTTTCACCCTTGAGACACCTTCTTCCTCAAGAGCAGCCCACACTACACAAGAACACAAGACTTCTCTCATTAAGCCTTGGTCAGATTCACCTGTCAGACACTTCCTGGATATCCCTACAAAACAGAATCCCAGAGAACTGGGTATTGCAGCATTGGTGATGCTCTGCCAAAGAGCAGCTCCAACCCCTGAATGCTGTGGGGATGTCAGAGCAGAACTGCTCCTGCCATGATGCACAATGACAGCGATGAAGAAGGGGAAATCATGCATAGCCACTTCCAAATGCATGCATTGCCACTTTCAAATGTCATGTAAGTAGGCTCCAGAAGCACAAGGAAGAGATAGTTCAGACAAAGATTGTTCTTAAAAGGTGCCTATAGTTTTCATCTCTGATGAAAAACCTGTGTGGAAAGAATCTAAAATATTCTTCAGATGCTTCAGTGCTCATGCAGCTGGGTTAAAGGTGCCACATCAACAGCAACGTCAACACAATGCTATGCAATCCCTTTTCCCCTTTTTTAAATAGGGACCTTTGACTATTGTTTCCATAATCTTTCTCCTCCATCCCTTACTACATCTCTACAAATGTTAGTTGATTTCTTCAAGTTTACTTGTTTGGGGTCATATTAATTTTTAAATAATGCAGGGAAAAAATTACTGTAAACAATGTCCTTATAAATACATTTGCCAAGAAACTGACTACGTGCATCCATGCAACATGCATTCAGCCATAAAAACTAGTTCTTGAACATGACCTAAGAAACTTGAAATGATACAGCCACTCTGGTTTTGTATTTTTTATTGTATAAACCAAATTTCTCTGTTTAAGTTCTACTATGCTGTCTTTTGGGTAACTTGTTATTATTGGACACAAACGTGAGAAACTGCCTTTCAAAATGCTGCATGTTCTGACAAGACCACAAGCAAAAATACAGTCCCCAGAGATTCAGGGGCCTTTGCAGTCCTATTAATTGCTAGAGGAAAGCAACCATATGGCAAGACAGTAGCATGCTCTATGAGGGCACAGTGGGAGATATGTAGCTTACTGGGAACTTTTTATAAATGACAAGGGGAAAAAAGACAGAAGCTGCTAAATCTATAGATTATTCATTAGAAATTCAGTTACAGACTAGTGCATTTCTAATTACAGAGGTTCATTAAAGAACAGGGCTTTTTCTAGATAAACTAGAAAACTTTCATCCTTATCATTACAAGAATAATTGAAATCTTGTTTCTATTAAAGTTTAGATGGCTTTAAATACCGTCCTTCAAAACTATAACAGCATGTAATTTAATGCTTACATAGGCAACAGAATACAAATTACATGCTTGCTACTTGACAGATGCTACACCTGCATGATACACACAGCCTCTGGGGCACACCTGAAGTCCACAGATTCCAAAGCAGTTGGATTTGAGCCATTTGCTTTGGGTGTGAGAGCCTTTGGGCTGTAGCAAGGCATGCTTTCCTGGCACAAGTAAAAGTTCAGGCATTCTCCAAGCTCTCCCATTCCATTCATTCCTCCCTCTGCTCAAAAAACCCACTTGGGCTGGTGCAGCTGTCTGTGGGTCCAAGCGGGGAACCACACTTAAGCCAAAAAAAGTCTTCAGCAAAATAACAGTTCTCTTTAATGGTTATGTTTAGTTTAGCTCATTTCATTGACTGGCGTCACTGTGGGGGCCTGTAAACATCATGGGGTGCCTGAAGTGGTGCCAACACAAGCGAAGAGGAGGCAGCAGCAGAAGGAACATGCACTGCCCCCATTTCAGAAATGCTGCAAACCATGCTCTGAGCAGGTATGTGATTGACTCCTGTCTTCATTTCCTCTTGGTATTTCCTGCATGGAGAAGAGCCTCCTACAGCTTTGTAGCACCAATCCCAGCCATGACAAGTTCTCAAGACAAAAGGTGACCCTCACAGAAAATACAACCCGCAGCACAGACTCACCATGACATCCCTGGATATGTGCAACAGCAGGAGCAAACAGACATGGGGATTGTATAAAGCCTTTCAACACAACTGTCTGTATTGGGACTGTACAGAAGTATGGATAGAGATAAAGAGAGCACATTCCCCCTCGTCTCAGTTTGTCCCACGATTGCAGCATCCTCCTTGAGCTCCCGAGGCTAAGTGAGCACTTGTCTGGGGTTCACAACACAGCCAGAGCTGCTAACAGTGCCTTTCCTTCACAGAAAGGCCAGCATTCAGCATGGCTGGAACAGCCACTGTAATCCACAGGAAACAAGGCACTAAAGCTCTCCCTAAACCTAATAGACGTCTAACCTGCCTCTTGCTAAAGGCTGTCAAACAGACCCCATGATCTCTCAAACTATCTTCTCAAATCCTCCCAGCCTTACTGTTTAGCTTTGCCACTTCATTACATTTAAGTTTCTTGCACCAGGAATAGAGAGAACAGATTTCTCTCTTAAAGCCTATTACTGCACCTCCTGGCAACCTTCTTCAGGGTAACTAGCCTCAAGTCAAGTTCACTCAGTCACTCCACCTTTTCCCTTGAAGCTCAGTGCCCCAAACCAGACACAGAGAATTCCCATGGGTCTCAGGAACAGCACGAAGCAGAAGGATGACACCAGGTAACCTGCAGGCAGCACAGCCAACAACTGTTTCTCACAACAAGGAGTTTTGATTTCTGTGGAAAGTGCTCTCACAGCAATGGCATTGCTGACTCATGTTCAGCTTGTGACACACCACAGCTCCAGATCTTTTTCTGCAAGCCTTCTGCACAAATCCAAGCAATTGTTCTACATTTGTCTTCAATGAATCACATCCATTTTTTTTAAAGATTATTTATGTGATGTATTTACAGCCCAGCCCAGCTTCACATCATCTGCAAGCTTAATAAGGACACTCCCTTCTGTATCATCTGAGTCATTATGAAAACAGAAATACTGAACTGGTGCCAGGACAGACCTTTTCCAAGCCATGCTCAGTACATTATCCTATACATTACATGAAAAAAAGCCACCGATAAGTAACCTCTCATCACTCTCATGACCATTATCTAGCCAGGTTTGCATCCAACACCCAGGCAAGACACCGATCCACAGCAAGACACCGACGTCAAGATCTGTAAAAATTGCCTCTCCTTTATCTCCAATGGATATTAACCTACTGTAGAGCAAATTTGATGCACTGTCAAAATACTAGCAAGACATGGTAACTGAAGTATGGGTATCAGCTGGTTATGAAGTTACACTGAAAATGCAGATGAATGACAAATGGCCAAAGTAAAGCTGCTCACACAAGTCTCCCAGAAGCAGCCTCGGCCACATAGGCCCTGCAGTTCTTCCTGCTGCCTCTCTGCATCGAGGTGCCACCTGATCAACCCTTTTATCTCTGTCCTTCACGCAGGCAATGGCAAAGGGCAGAATCAGCAGGCTTACCATGACTACTCTGGAGCGCATGTTAGGAATCCATTTTCAAGGAAAGAGATAAATTAATTATACAAGTCTAAACACAAGGTCCAACCATCCAATCCCCCTACCTGCAGCATCACCACTGACTCCATGGAGCAGGAGAGCTTGGAATGAACATCTGTCACACACTTGCCATTCTGCTAGTAGTTACTTTCAATGCATAGTTTGCAAATGTAAAAATAAAGCAACAAAAAAGCCTCCACCAAAAGCACAACATTTAAAGAGGAGAAGTAGCATGGTCAAGCTTTTTTTAGGCTTTTATGGCTTTGTACCATATATTCTTTTCCATTTCCATAGGGAAAGTGAAGCTCTCGGGGTGTTTCATGAAGAACAGCAGTACAGTCCTGGCAAGTCTTTCCATATTTCAGCATAATAGTGCAACACGCAGATTCATGTCTTATGTTTAAGTCTAGACACACAAATACTCATTACAGGAAGCCTAAATGTCTAAATCAGAGCTGAATTACTGGGAACTGAGATTGCTTGCCACATCCCAATAGACAGTATGTCTTACAGTCCTAGGAACTATTCACCTGGTTGATATTCACTCCTTCATTTCACATTCAAAAATGAGTATAAAATATTTCAGGAATGCAAGCAAAATAGGAAGCCATAGAGACTGCAAAGGCTAGGCAATACGTGACATTTTAAGACTGGTAGTGAGCTCTGGCTTCCTGACAGTGCCAGTGCCTAATAACTGCTTAACTCAAAGGCAAATATTTCCCACTGCCTTACCCAAGCACCATCTCTCAAAACATCTTTTGGCCTAAGTCATGCTTTTAGTACAACTGAAAAGAGGGGAAGGGCAAGATTAGCCAAGTGTTCCACCAGAGGAACAAGGATGGCAAGAAATTGTCAGCAATTGTTTTGGGCCATGTCCGCATTGCTTCATGATTCCTCCCACTTGAGAATTTCTTTACTGCTCTGCCCAACAAAACTTTTGGATGGGCACATGGCCTTAGATGATGCTACTTCAGAGCCCCTCCTTGGAGAACAGGAGGGTGGCTTTGCTCTAGAGCCCACAAATCTGTTTGCCCACACTTGTTAGCGCACTATCTTAGCCCTGTTACAGCCTCTGAGACTGTTCAGTGTATTAACCTAATTTTAGGAGCCCCTTTTGAGTTGTTACTTGCAGGGAAGTCACTGTGCTCTCCAGTCATCAGCGAGGCTCTTTGCTGTGCTCCCTCCTTTGTTCTCTTTTGTTTCACTGAGTTAAGCTTACCTTTCACTCTTGTTTTCCTACAGTAGTAAAACTCCATTACGATGCTTGGCAGACAATCTAAGCTACTGTGACAATCATCTTTGTAACGGGAATCTGCTTTCATAAACCCTTTCTACATGACTAAATATTCGTTTCTGAGATAGAAGTAGGCAAAGATTCCACCCTCCCCACTATCAAGCTCCTGATTTTAAAGCTACTTAAAAATAAAAAGCAGAGCAGCAGCTGTTTGCAGGATTGTTCTTTTTAAGATATCCACAATACCCTCCTCAAGAACAATTCCACCTCAAAGACTTCTTTATTTCTCCCTCATCCTGTTTCTTTTCAGAAAAGAGGTAAAGCAACACAAGATACAAATCTTAAGGGTCTTCTCCACACTCACCTCCCAGAGTGCACCATAGCCCAGACTGTTCACAAACAGCTTAAAAGAGTTGCAGAGGGATTTTTTTCCTTGTTGTGTGCTTTATAGAGAAATACTACGTTAGTTTTTTAATCTTCCCTTCGGGTTTAGAACCTTATTGACTGACATTTATTTAAGTTTTTCTCTAAGGACCAAGGATTCTGTCTCCACTAATAGGCAAACAACTCGCACATGAATACAAAAAACCCAGACAGGCTTTTCATATAATCCTATGTCTTCAGGAGCCAAGGGTTTCAGGGAAGCAGTACAGTAAGTCTCTGATTAAATATCACAAAAATTGGAATAACCAGTACAAAGGAGTCAAACCACAGTAGGTCACTAAGCCCTGAAACAGCCTCCTTCTTACACTTCCCTCTGTCCTGTTCATCTATGAATTGCTCTGCTCTAACACATGGGAAAAGCATGGTGTAGAATCATAAACACCACGCCAGGGGCTTCCTAGGAGGTCATGCAACAATTCTGGCACCAAGGGTGGCCCAAACTTGTCTCCATGACTAGAAAGAAGCAGCAGCAGCAGCACCGTGTGGTAAATAAAACTGAACACAGACCCAGCAGAAAATTAGTTGGACATAGGGGGTGCAGGGAGAATAGAAGTGTCGGATCTCTACTGGTAGCTAATACTAGAAAAGATGGAAAGCTTTGCTCAAGCATACCAGGCCTTCCCTCAGACTGGCAGAGAGGAGCACTGATAAGATGGATGACAGGAGAGAAGCAAAACCAAATCTGGCTTTTACTAAGCCAGAGACCTAAGGCAGTAAACAACAATGTACCAGAGATGAGACAGGAGGAGAAGGTTCTTTAAATTTCAGAGTCCCTCATAGCATAAGTTAGGTTGCATAAGAATTAGGAAAAAACCCACCAACACACAACAAACAGGCTAACCCTACATTAAAATTTAAAAAGAAAAACAAAACAAACAAACCCCACCATTAAAAATTAACACTTCATTATATGGCTGCCAAGAATTCTGCATTATGGGGAAAAACCCCTTAACTGTCTAGCATGAAATATTAAATTGGCAAGGAAGAACACAGAAGGATCATCTGTTGTTCTCCTAGCAGTATTTTTCTAATTCTTTGCCACTTGTTTTCATTTTGTCAGGGGTTTTTTTCCTATTAGTTATTTCATTAGTGAATAAAGCATGTTCTTAAAAAAATAAATCACAGCTCACAGGCCCTGACCATGACCAGAAATCCACCAAGCTCAGTCTTGCACAGCAACAGAGACACTCTGGTGCCCTCTCAAGGAGCTGCTACTCTACTTAAGAAGCAAAGGTAATAGGTGAAGATGCCAGGGGGAGAAGGCACAGAAGACCACATCATGTAGTTATAGAAGTGCTCAGTTTAGGTCATCAAAGCAGTGGAGAAGGTAAAGACTTGAGGGACTTGCTGAAAATGTTTGGCAATATTGGCTGCGGGTTAAGACTGATGACTTAGAAAGGGCAGAGTCATGGGTCACCGAAAAAAAAAAACCACAGGCTCAACAAACTTTGATACAAACCTGTCAGAGACAATTGTCTCTGCAAAACCCTGTAATTACAGTGTAGGTTAAATTCCACAGACTAAATTCACAGAGCTGTTTTAGTACATTTTAGTAGACATCACTGGACACTGCACACTGATTACTTCAAACTTCAGTACCTTTCAAGTTTCTACATGTTTATTTAGCTATTCTTTCTCCCTGGAGTGAATATTATCCTGTCTTAAAGGTTTGATATAAAATCAAACAGCACATTGTTTGGCAAGGCTTTGCTCTTCCTTTTAAGACTGCTACTTCTTAAAATGACATTTCAAAACACAAATATACCAGGGCATCTAAACAGAACCGACCTTACTTGGACATAAGTTCTCCACACATCTGCCATCTCTCCCTCAGATCTTTTTAAATTGCATCTACTGGGTAATAACTTTGCTCTCCCACAAAGGCACTGCTGCTTCATCCCCCAGGCTGGGAAGAGGATCAGCCACGAGCAGCACAAAGACTGCTGAGTGCATCCTATGTAATTCCTCCAGCAAACGCTTGGCTTGTTCAAACATAAATTTATGTTTAATGTTAAATTTATGTTTAAATTCCCTTCAAAAACTCCCCTCAGTGCCATGGTTTCCTGGGCTAATTTAACCAGCACAGAGCACTTGCAATCAGTGGCACAAACCTCCTAAAGCTGCTGGCTCAGGGAGAAATTAGAAACTGGAAGCAGCCTTGCGCTGAGCTGGCTGTGCCACAGACTGTGCAAAGCCTTCCGTCTGAAGTGCCATGTTTAGCCTGGTGCACAAGCTGAATCTTTACCTCTAAGGTGCCCCAGGCTGCTCAGAACGCAGCTTTATCCCTCCTTAGAGCACACCGACCTCCAAAACATTGAGACAAAGCACAAACCCAGGTGCTTTCTGCCGTTGGAGAGGGGTCTCTCAAAATAGTAAGGCGTGAATTTAAAAAGGCAAAGCAGCAAACCTGGGAGCTTCAGAACTCACTGCTGCTCTAGAAAGGTGTTTCTGATGCACCAGACTATCAAACGGTGATACAAAGCTAGGACTAAACCGAGCTGCAGTGTGAAATACCCTGTTCTTGCTCTGTATCACTAGATCATTCACAGCCCAATTCCCACACTTACATGGATTTGAGGCAACAACAGCTTCGAGGCTTTTAGCAGAGATGGGAAAGTTAAACTTTCTTATTTGCAGAGCCATTTTCTCAATTAATTTGTGAGATTATATCATATACTGCTGCATATTAATATATCCCAAAACTGTTTCTATAATACTGTCTTCTGTTGTAAGAATGCTAAAGGCATTCTAAAGCAGTCTCAGTGAACTGTTCTTAAAAATTATTAGTAAAACTGTGCAAAACAAGTTTTCCTAAAATCTCCTAAAAATTCTTCAGACTTTTGTGAATCAAAAAAAAAATATTTTTCTTTTTAATTCAAATGAAGCAGCTCTACCACCTGATTCTAAGTTGCTCCACCTTTAGAGATGCTCACAAGTTCTTGACTTTTGTCACGTTATTAAAAGTTCTCCTTTTAATTAACTCAAGGTCAAGCAACTGTACTAGAGATCCAGAAAAAGAGTTGAAAACAGGAATCCAATGCTTCCTATTTCCATAGGGAAGCCCTCCTGATTATCCTCTGAAGAACTACCAACACATAATTGACTACTTATTGGAGAGTCTTGCTTCTTAATGGGTTTGAATGTTCTGAGTTACCCTTCTGGAAGATGCTCAGAAGAGAAAATAAAGGACAAAATCCCCACTCCTTGACCATGGCAGCTTCTCCAGCTCCATACGAGTGTGTTATTGGAATTCTGGCTTTGACTGAAGGTGAGGTTTAACTTGGGATTGGGGAATAATTAGCTTTAAAAGAAAATGCTTTGTTAAGATGGAAAAGACAGTGTTTCAAGACTTGCCCGCTCTGATGTCTCTTTCAGCTTTAACAAATCTACTAAATTAGATACTTCTTCTGGTAAGAGTTCTTGTTGTGTCCTTTTTTTCCCACCCCCATCTTGGTAGAACAATTCGGAATTGCTATTAGGTTCAGCCAAGATGAATAACTCGTCTTCAGGAGAAAAAGTTTTCATTGGGTCTTTTTTATCTAATAGGAGATATACACACTGTATCAGCACCTTCCTTCAGCAAATGATGAGTCCGAGCCACTGATTTCAATTCCATGAAAAGCAGTAAGAGTAATATTCCTACTGGTATGTTTTATTGTTTCCTGCAGCTTTGCTAGCAAGGTGATTGCCAGACTTGTGTGTTCATGGAGATCTGTGCTTAACTGCTGAAAAAAGTCTATATTGCTTACCATTAACGTCAAGATTTAGTAGACAGTAAAATAACGGGTTTCAATCCTGAAAGTCCAAGACTAGAGTGAAAAATATCAGAAGGCTCTACCATATCATTCAATGAAGAATAATTGTGATTGGCAACAGAGACAAGCAATCTTCTTATATAAACAAGATGTTTTCCAAGACACGGAGCCCTTGGCAGTGTGCTCTGCCATGCACTCCCTCTCATCAGGTTTCTCAGAGTTCTATGAAGGAACAAGGTAAAACAAAATCCCACACACCCAAGAACTTTGCTCTGTTACTTCTTCCTCAAAAGCCTTTTTGTTCACTCTAAGTTAACAGTTCAGTAATAGCCAGAGGTGGTTGCTTGACAAGAGACTGACATTTAACACACCTACATACTGGAACACAGAGCAGTAACATTAATTAATTATTACTTTCGTATCAGCTGTGAATATAAAACAACAGAAAAAAGATTAGCTGCTCCTTTTTCACTTAGTTGCTTTTATTTCCTCCTGCCACTTTTACTTCTGAGAGAAGGGGGTTATGGCAAAGAAATCAACGGCTGAAATGGCATATGACTCTGTACAGGTTGCTCTAGCATTTCAGAGATGCCAAGTCATGAAATAAGCAATATAATTTAAATTATCATATATGGTCCATTCTAATTTTCGTGTTCTTAAAAACGAGTACTTGGAGTGTATTGGAGCATTTCAGTCTTATGGGGTTTTGTGTTAGCACTTCCCTGCTCTTCCAGGCTTGTGTAGAGGTAAGGACAGCCTCAGAGTCACAGGCGACTCTCGTAGCATAAGCTGAGATCCAAAATGGGTCTTTTTCAGTACAAAAAAAACCCACTACTCCTCCTCCTCCCTCCAAGAATTGAAAAACCCCCCAAAATACAGTTTCAAGGAACAAAAATTGTTCATGAACTTAAATTTAGGTAAGCAATTACAACATTCACCTGCAGATGAGCAGGTTGAAACCTCCTTTCTGGCAGATCTGGATCTCCTACTCACCAAACGTCCTTACACAAGACAGCTACAGGATATTCTAAGGGCAGCCCCACATCAAAGCTACTCATTCTGCCTAACAACTACTTGCAAAAGCATGTGCTGGAGCTCCTGTTCCCCCACTACCAGTAAACTATACTAGGCATCAACATACGGAGATATTTTTGTTTGCTCACTTGTTCTCAAATAATATATACCAAATACTTGCATAAAATATCTAAATATTCATTGGATCAGAAAAAAGCTCAATTGTCTAGTGCTTGGAGAATTTGCCATGGGCAGAAAAATGGGAAGAGGAAAGAACTCAATTTCCAGATTCTGCTAAAATGAGTATTTAAACTAAGCAGAATAGAAGAGCTTCAGTGGAAAGTAACCAGCAAAAGACCTAACCTGAAAGGGCAGAAAACATATTTGATAGGCTTGAAATATTTCATGTCCCTGGAACACTACTGCAGCAATCTGTGGATATGCTGACTATCAACACCTTCATCCAGACAAGCTGACGACTTCATCCCAGTAAGTAAATTAAAACACAAACAACAGACAGCTGTCAAAATACAAAACACATCTTGTCCCTCTGACATAAAGAGACCTGGAAATCATGCATAACACAGATGGAAATTGTGCCAAATCATCACAGTGAAACCCTGCAGATGCTAAAATGCCATTCCATGCAGTCTTCCATGGAAGACAGTCAGATCAGAGAGCACACTTCTTAATGGGATGCTGCAACGACAACACAGAGGAAATAAGAGCTGAGTGAAAGGGTGAATTTTAGTGCCCAAACTGATTTGCACTGCCCTCTTCAATAAGTGAGAAGATACCCTTCAAATTTCCCAATTTTGACAGGTATAAAAAGAGAGCAAGGACAAAGAAAACAAGAAAGATGACCAGAGAAACGGTGAAGTATTTTGGAAAAGAGAGCTAAATTGTTTGACTAATCATATGGGCCAAGTGGGAAACTTCCTTGTGGAAGGAGGAGAGGAAATATACATCACTCTTCAAAATAAGGCCAAAGTTGCATTCGCTTTTCACTTCCATCACTGCATGAACTTCTAGGAGCTATGAGGCTGCTGCATGATGGACCAGAACTTATCCACTGGACAGTACTTGTGGGTTCTAGAACTGCATTAATGTACAGGCTCTTTATCATGTTTCCATCAGCAGAGCCATGTTCAGGAGACACTTCCCACCCCCTGCTGCTGGAATGTAGATCTCCTGACTCAAATCAGTGGGAGCAGCTGCTCTTCCTGCTCCAGTTACTCACAGTCTCCCGAAGGTACACAGGAGAAGTCCTGCTGGAAGAGGTCACTGGCACTGTAGACATGAGGGTGGATTTTCCCTTGCTATGAGACAGCAAGTCCTCAATCCAGGTACACATTTAGAGGAAAAACAGAGATGTACAAAATCTGTCAGAAGGCAAGTTTAGTGTCTCTTTCAGTCTCCAAATCCTTGTTATTCTATCAGGAGAATGCATTCATTAATGTTGCACTGAACAGTCACTGGTGCTCCAAAGAAGACTTTGAAAAAAAATTCTATTTAAAGACAAGCCTGTTAATGTGTCATCTACAATATGCCTCTCTTACTCCTGGGAAATTTGCATGAAAACAGGATTGTTATTGCTCTGACATTCTTGTGTTCCTACTGTTTATTCTCACTGGAAGAGGCATGTTACCTACCCTGCCATCCCTGCACACCCAGGCTCCCATAAAAAAAAAAATTAAAAAAAATTAAAGGGGGTTTTAAATGCAACTTCACTGCAGTTTCAGCTCACATTCTTGAAATCCCTGTTTTAGTAGCAGGGAAGCTCACAAGCCAAAAGAAACAGATGCTACAAAAGCCAATAAAAAACAAATAAACATAAATAAATAACATTTTGTCACCATTAGTGAAGGTTTGTGATTACGTGAGTATTCTGTAGGAGCAAATACAACTCCAACAAGAAAGAAGTACCAATGCAAAATAGATAGGACAAAACTGAATGGAAAAGGCAGATCAGAGCACTGGAACAGGCTGCCCAGAGAAGTTGTGTAGTCTTCTCTGGATATGCAAAATCCTGGATGAGATCCTCTGCAACCTGCTCTAGGTGGACCTGCTTTAGCAGAGGATTTGGGCTAGATCATCTCCAGAGGTCCCCTCCAACCCCAAATCATTCTGTGATTGAGTCAGCTCAAACAAAAAGAGACTGTAATTTTAAGCTAATATTTCCCAAGTACATGATTTTTACAACTGTGTGCTGCCAGGCCTAACGGAAGTCCTCCTCTTGAAGGAGGTAAAAGTAGAAAACACCAAGAGGATTTTAGGGGAGTTAAGTTACAGGGACAGTGACCATTTACTCAACGGTTCAACATTAGTGAATTAGAAGCTTCCATGCTTTTTTTTCATTGCATTCCTCATTTTCACTGTTACACATGAATTTCTCTGCATTTTCAAAGACAAACATTCACAACAAAAAGGTTCACAAAAGAGTTTATTTTCTAAGACTCCATTTGAAACAGACTGATCTGCAGCATCAGTGCAGCTGCCGCATACGAAGCATCGCATTCTAAAAATCCTTTATGACATTTTTCTTTAGACATGAATCAGCAGACTAACAGATGTCTCATTCACACCACGTTCGAGTTTCAGCTTTACTAATGAAATTAATTTAGGGCCAAATTGTATCTTGAGTCGCACACACAACTCTTGGTGACTTGCATATCAGCCAAACACATGCAGCAGAGAAGAGAAATTTTACCTTAATTTTAGTTCTGTCTTTGTAACAGATTGCTAATTTAAGGAGACAGATTGTGATATCCCTTACTTGTGTTACACACTACCTTACATCACAAATAATCCCACTGAAGACAGCAAGATTCTGGAGTTCCATATACTCCTAGGAGGGTCAAGATCTCACAACCTGCCTGTTCCTAGTGCAGACTGACTCTAAATCTTAAGAGGTGCCAGGATGCAGCTTTCTGAGCTTTTTTTCCTTGTACAACCACGTGTGCTGTCCTGGCAGGACCTGCTGTGTTGTTGCTGAGTTTTGTCACGCAGTGCTCAGCACAGGCAGCAGTTGTCACAAAAGGAGATGAGGAAGCAGCAGGGAAGTCTGCTCTTCCCCACAGGTTGTTCAGAGTCTTCTGCAGGCAGATCCAAGCTTGCCTGGACCAGAGCCTGTGCAGCCAAACTGGATTTCCTCACTTTCAGCCAATAATCCGCTGTGTTAACTCATGGCCACAGCTACCTATTAGAGCTCAGAGCACAGCCACAGCTGCTGGAAGCAGAGCCTGAGTTCACATCTTTCTGCAAACATACCCCCAGTTCCTGACTGAGGCAATTTTGAAAAACAGTGCTGTTCCATGAGAAGCAAGCCATTGTACTGAGGGTCTTTCTAATCTCCCAGTTTTCTCAAAGGAATGTCTGAACCATGCCCTGAACAGATCTTCCAGTGAGTAATTTTCTTAAAAAAAGTTAAAATCAATGTGCTATAGCACTGGTATAACATCCAGTCTAACGTTCCCTTACTCCCTTCACCTCAAATACCTCCTGTAACTTGGAGAAGCAACTTCTGTGCAAGCGACACAATGTTAAAAAAACCAAGCTACTGTTGGCAGAATATTTGAGAGTTTCCACTCGCCTGACTTCAATCTCCAATCACATTCTGCTTCACACTGCTCCAGGAACACACACACATTTTTAAGTCCCATACTCTCTGATGTTTATTTGGAACCAAGATAAGGTTTTTTTGTTTTTATTTATGAAACTTTTGACTTCACAGTTAACTCTAAGGACCCAGACATACAACAAGCTTCCCATGTTCCAACAAAGTGAAAACAAGATTCCTTAACAAGCAGGATGTAACAAGAGCTGAGAACAACTTCCTACTTGAAAAATAACCACCTGGAGGGCAGTTGGCTGTAACCACTGACAGGGCTAAAGATAGTCAGTAGTCAAAGCACAAGGTCAGTGAACTCCTTGCATTCAGCATCTGAAGTCTGTAACTTTCTCAGGAATATCAGTGGGTTTTTTCACTTAAGCCTGTCAAGCAAACATTATTTCTATACTTCCACGGTAGGTCTACTCTTACCATGTTTGCTTCCCATTTAGCTATGGCCAATGTTTACTCAGTGAAGAGATATCCATCCCCTGTTCTGATAAACTAGATAAAAACCTGTAGCAAAAATCTGATACTGATATTAGCAACATTCAGAGTGTGAGTCTTCCTTCACTTATTCAGCAGCTTAGGGTGGTTCACTAGCATTTCTCTGGCTACTTTCAGTTATTCTCCCCACCTGCAGAGATCACTGAGCCATATTACTGCTCCCTTTTCAATAAGATTCTGAGGCTGAATTCAGCTATGACTTTAAAATAAATAGCAAAGAAACAATGGCTCCTTGAATTTGTCGCTGGGATATCTGTTTTACCAGCAGACCCATTTCTGCTATGATTACATAGTTAAAGATGCAGAACGTATTATACGGCTTTCACCCTCCAGTTGTGCTAGGCTACTTCTGTAAGCATATGGTTTTCAGCATTTTAGAAAGTCTTCTTGATGGTTCATTGCAAGATGCGAGTCTCTGCTTTAGTAGCCTGTAAGCTTAACCACTGCAGTGAGAAATTCAAGAAAACTAAACCAGAGGAAGGAAAATATACAAGAAATCCCAGGAACAAAAAATTTAAACAGGCTGGCACAAAAACTGCTACAGACTCTCACGTGTCCAGTTTTCCTGGTGTTTTTGTTGCACCCCTTCTACCCCAAACTGCCTTTCATGTATTGTAAGCTTCACTTGGCTTTCATATCCTATTTCCCATTACATTTTGAATTGTTACATTTATATTTAAAATCAGTCTCAAATATGTCCAACACATATAAACGACCTCTAAATAGTTTAGGAGGCATTCAGAGCATAAGGTGAGCCTCTACCAGATACTCCAAAGCTCTTTGACAGAAGGTCAAGACTTCGGATGGTCTTAGCAGGTACTATCTCAATGTCTTCTTTTCCTTGGCCTGTGTTAGTTCCTAAGTGGGTCAAGAGTTGTCTTTGGTTTTTGTACTTTTAAATACCCTGAAATAGCTTTCATTTCATTTTGAACAAAAGGAGATGAGAGTATTGCTGTTTTCTCAGCAGCACCTGGGCAGGTTCAAAGACACAACATCCCATTCCAAGCTGGTAGCTGGTACCACATATCTGTAACTTGCTTGGACCTCTCAACACCTCAGACATTATACGCACATTACAGAAATGAGAAGTACAAATCTTCATAAAAAAATACACAGAGTTGCACGCATATGACATGCCTAGATAAAACAGAACCCTTTGAATGTTCACACTGAAGCCTGAGTTCTGTCCAGATTACTGAAAAAAAAATTCCTTTTTCAGAACTTCAACAGTAGCAAAAAACCTATTTCATATTTTAGCCATTTTTAAGCAAATATAGGAATAAATTAGGGAACATATTGACAAGTGATCTATCTCAAACACAACTCCTCACATAAGCTGCACCAAACCTCCATCCAAGCCCATTCTACCACGAATGAGTAGCATCCCGAATACACTGCCTGGGGTTTAGCACACTTAGGGCTAAAAGCTCCTACTTGGGTGGAAGGGAGCTGCAATCAGAGAGCAAAGAGCTCTGAGTCCTAAGCACAGCACTGTCCAGGGCACATGTAGCTCAGTACAACACGACTGTTTAAGATGTGCAGCATCAAAGTTTTTCCGTGTTACGTAACTATCAACGAACAACTCTCACCTATTTTTAAACTGACTCTGCCCAATAATCGCTGCTCATTACTGCTGATTTCTAGCACAGAAGTTTGATCCGTACCAGCAAGAGAGCAGAATTGACTGGAAGATGGCTTTCTCTCAAAATACAGCCTCAGTACTGCTGCTGCAGAGGAGGAGACAAGTGGCTGTGATGGCAGAGAGCTGGGAAATCCCCCACGGAAGAAGCTAGGTTATGTGCTACAGGATCTGCTCAAGGATCGCAAGCATAACTTTAGGGCCATAGCGAGAGCTAACAGGTTGGCTTGTATTTAATAAATATTTGAGACACAGCTTTGGTTCTTGACATTGTTCCGTATGCATAAAACCCAAGAGGTAATAAAAAGACAATGGGATTTCTAGCCGTACTGCTTCCCCAAGCCAACAGCAGGGAACATGTCCCCATCTTTGAATGTATCCATAGTGCATGAAAAGCTGTAAAAGCCAGAATAGATGTTGCTGCGTTATAAGCTCTGAGCTATAACATACCAGATTTGTCTGTGGAGTTCCATACGTATCCTGTAAACTGTTTTAAAATGTGCACAATAAAAGTTAAGTTTTAATTTACAGTTTAATTTTGTCAACAAACCATGATTTATTATACTTACCTGTCAAGCACTACACTAGCCCCTTTCAAATATCACAGGAACTAAAATACAAGCTTCTAATTAACTTTGTCATATGAATAAGAGTTGTTCTAAAACTTCTCTCTTCAAAGCACTGAGATTTAAAGCAATAAATATTCCTTCAGAAGTAGGCCAGTTTGAATTTAATATGCACCAAATAAATATTCCCTCAATTAGATGTGAACAAGTAAAAAGCTTTATGTTATGGCTTATAGCAATTTCAGATAAAGAGCTTGTGTGATGGAATGAATCCAGCTACAAAATGATTGCATTAGTGCAATGTATTTTTAGCACAGGATAGCACTCATCTCAAAAATAATTCTGAGAATTTTTGTGATTTCAGATCACACTGTTTTCATCGGGGCCACCACGCCTAATAGATTTCACAAATTACTCCTAAAAAATTAATAAGGAAAATTAAGGATCCTTGTAATGAGTCATGTAACTACTTATTTGGCAGAACTACACTCTTTTTCTCTTTGTGCAGCAACAAGCATCCAAGTTGTACCAAAGAGAAAAAAATAATAAAATTGCCCATTCCTGTGATAAAACTTCTACATGACCACTACTTTAACAAAATCATCACTTTCAAACAAAATTGCTGCTCATTAGTTTGACTGAAATCTATGTCTGTCTTCACAACTAGTGAACTGTTGCTACTAGTGTGGAACAGCCTCACCACTACCTTTTTTTAATTAAAAAGTTCAAGTTCAAAGAATATTCATGAAACAATCCAAAAAAAAAAAGTGTGTAATCTACAACTGAATCTCAGACTTTTCACATATCACTAACCATAAAACTCCCTTCTGTGATGACATCTCAGAGCTGAACACTGAATACAGATACCATTCGGACTACGTTTGCTCCTAGCAAACATTACTAGCTATTTTTTCTCTGGAGTGCTGTGGCTCTGCAAATAAGAAAGCACTTGTTCAAGGGGTTACATACCCCCTATTTTACATATACCCCAAACTCATCAAAACTGCAATCACTCAGGGCAGCTGCAGGTATTGATACAAAGCGTGGCTAGACTTGGCAGGCTGTGCTACAAGCCACTGATTAAGCAATAGTTCCACTAAGCCTTCTCGACAAATCCATAGGCATTGCCAAAAATCAGATCTTTGTTGGAGAAAGTGTCTACATCAGGAGAAAAGCAGTGGCAGAATCCTCCAAAGGTCAGTCATGGTCTCTTCTGGAACAGGAAATTATTAAAGAGAACAGTGGCTACTTTCAAGCCATAAAGGTCAATATTCAGCTTGCTGACTTCAGCAACAATACACTCATTTTTACATAGAGGAGATCAGGCATCCTCAGCCAATACACCCTCTGACAGACAGTTGCTGCAGGGAGCAACTGGGCAGCTATTCCCAGCCAATACTTTAACTGCTGTGGGAGACACAAAACATCTGGACAGACTTGACTGATCAAAATGACAGGAGAAAACACACTGTACCTCTTTGTTTTCCTTTATTTTTCTCCAAAATCTGTTATGCTGGCTCAGATCACCTTCTCCCTGCAAGAGCTGGTACCAGTTCTGCTCACTGGGAATATAGCATTGAGACAATGCAACTTTCAATGAGGTATCCACAAACATGCACTGCTAACTGCCAGGGCAGCCCTTAATTTTTATCTTGATTCTGCTTTCAAAACAGTCACATGAGAACTTAAAGATAATTCGTGCTCTGCATACTGACATAGGATATCAAATGAGTCCTAATACTCTGTTTCCCCTAAAACAGTTCAGAGAGAATCAGTGTTATGAAAACTTGGGGGGGGTGTACACACACCACACACCAACCAAAATAACACGACTACAGATTTACCTGTAATAAACTCAGGAATAACATCATTTAGTACTCTCAGTCCCTTATTACAACCAGGAAGAGGTTTGTAATTTTCAGGAGACTGCAGACCCCTGCACTTGTCTCTTGAAGCAGATGCTGTGATCCTGGACAGTGGGGGCTAATATCAAAGTCACCTCACATTTACAGAGGTAACACACAGTTACTAACATGGCCCCTTACTTCTAAAATTCTGAATTTATTCCTCCTGCAGTATCTTCCCGAATTCCCAGTTAATGTTGTTCTTTCAAACATGAAGAAACTTCGTGACACAGCATCTAGTGCTGGGTTTCAACATGTCAGTGGAATAGCTGAAGTGAAAATGACAAGTGGCTTCGGCATAACTTTAGACCAGAGCTCGTGGGTAGACGCAGACGATGAATTTCTGACAATGCTTTTCAGTCCCTTCACAGTCCTTTGTTCTGGGGGATCATTGCCTGTTATTAGCCTTAATCAAGAAATCCAGCTTTGTCTCATTTACTCTTGAATGATTTAAAATTCATCTTATAAATGGAGTATGGTCTGCTGTGATTCGGAGCTGCAAGTCTACATCTATGACAGTAAGAAAGATATGACACAAAGTTCAATCTTAGGCCTGCTCATAGTTTCACTTTTTGTAAATTATTTACCATCTGTTCACAGTACTGTCTATTTAGACAAAGATGATTCAGCCATCCATGCCAGGAGTTACAAGTGGAGATGTTGTATCAAGAAGTTAGACTGATTTCCACTTCAAGTATTATTGCTTTGTGGGTGCTGTCAGCAAACACAGATGCCAAGCATTTTCCAAACACTTTCCTGAACCTTGATTCAGGGAACAGTCAGCAATTTGTCTGTCAGGTCAGTTCACTGAGCAGCATGGCACACACAGGTCTTCAGGAGGGACTTAGCACACAGGATAGAGACCTGTGCAGATGAAAGCAGGGAGGTCACAAATTAACATATAGAGAGTCACAGAGAAGGCGGCACAAAGATGCATCATGACATATCTGACAAGCAAGGAGCACAGCAGAAGTGACAAAGGACCTCAGCAAGCCCAGCAAGTAATGCTAAACGGAGAGAGTCACAGCTGCATATAGCTTTCAAGACTGACAAAAAGTATCCATCAGATACAATAACTGGATGTGAAGTTTATAGGGGATTTCTAGAAAGGAATTTCATGGACAAGTGCATTAGTACAAGCGTTTTGGCTGGACCAACAGAAGCAATGACTAGGACTGAGAAGACAGATTTACTTAATACGTATTAACCAGAACAGGTTAGCAGAGAAATGCCTGGACAAGAAAACACCCTGGAGAGATGGAGAAAATTCAGGATAACCTGTCTGGTGTGGTCCTGAGCCAAATGAGACGCTGAGGTTTCTGTAACACTCTACTTGCTCTGAGAAGACATTTGTAAGGCATTTTACAGAAACAAGCCAATATGCAAGATTGAAAAGCAGAAGTTTAGCAGTGAAGAGACACTTTTACAAATCATCTGCACAGAGATGATAGCCTCAGCTACCATTAATTCAGCTGTGAATTGAAGAAATTGCCTGAAAGTCACGGTGAAGAACAAAGGGGACAAGAACAAAGCCTTAAGAAACAACCTTTTCCCTCCCCAAATCACTGGGGAAAGCAGAAATTGAAAATACAGCATCTCAGAGAAGAGGAGACGTGTGAAGGACCAAACACTTGGCCATTTAAAATGAGCCTATTATGATTTTTATTACAACTGTCAACAGCAACAGCTGTCCTTTCTGTCCTCAAAAAAATCCCCACACCAAACATAGCCTAAACAGCTGAGCTCTTCCCAATCAGAACACCTTCTGGAGGCACTCTGCAGCATTAGACTGTGGCATCTCCCCTCTCTTTGCCTAGTTATGTTATTACTAATCCCACTCTTACTAAGCCCATGTAGGGAGAACAACAACAGCAGCTCAGAGGCTGATATAAGGAGATAACACACACCCCCCTCAAACACAGCATCATTTTCTCAGGGATTTGTGCTTGTTTACTGGTATCCTCATGCTACTTGGGAGATGGCGACGTCTGCTGGGTACTTCAGATCTGACCTCTGTGCTGAAGTCTGTCTATCGATCATTGCAAGCTTTTACATTTAAATAAACATGGTGTAGAAGTGTTCTTCCATCTACTAATTACTGGGCAGAGATAGAGAACAATGCTGAACAAAGGCACATTATCCTGTCCACACAGGATGACAGTTGTCAACACCACTCCAGGTTTTCTACAGATAACAAATTATACTAATGCAAGGAATCATTACAATTCCAGATATGCAAACCAGCCTCTTACAGGTCTCATAAATTCCTACTGCCAAATCGAAATACACACACACACACACACACACACTCCCTCTGTCAAAATACCAACAAAAAAGTGTATTGGGAATCTAGAGGCCCAAAAAAAGGTTGACAAGCTGCAAAATTATAATTGCATAGAAAAGTAGGACATGATTAACTGCTGCACATTCTAAATTCCTTTGGGACACTGAAATAAAACCAATGAGATATATACAAGAACAAGGGATTCTACCACGGCAGAGAACAATAAACTCCCTACCAGCAAAAAATTAGGCTCACATTTTTACAATCCTGCCAAAAATAAAGTACAAAGAACATTCCTTCCTCATAATAAAAAAAACCAAGCAAACAAAAAAGTTGAAAGAAACACTGAAAGTACAGATGCTGAAGAAAATTCTTAGAGCAGCCTGCCACAGGCAAGAAACAAGTGCCCTTGTAAACAGAAAAGGCCAGTAAAAAGGTGTATACTGACAGTACTTCCTGAATTAGAGAAAATTATGCCTTGAGTTAGTGGCCTGCTGCCACCCAGATCCCATCAATTGAGCAGCAGAAAAGAAAGCTGGCTTGATATGAGATGCTGTTCTCATTTATGAAATGCTGCTATCAGTACCAAAGTTAATAAAAATGAGCTATGGATAATGAGATTCGATTTTGCTTATGTAGTACCCAAGCTGTGCCAGGTTCATTCTAATGTACAGATTAAGATATTTCCTGTCTCCACCAGCACACAATCCAGAAACTGCATGTCCAATGCAGGCAAAAAACACATGGAACTATGTAGTTTCTCCTGTGCACACCACCGAGATGCTCCAAGGTAACCCACCACGGGGCTTTAGGAGCTGCTGCAGAAGGACCTGGCTAACCCACAGGTCCTGTGTCAGGTTTGCTGACCCTGAGGGGTTGTCTCACCCTACAAGATTTCAAGAGGCACCATGTGCATATCTGTGCTTATGCAGCAGAATTCTGCCCAGAATAGTGATTAAACCATGTACACATGGGTTAATTTTAAATTTCTAGAGCAGATTAAAATAAATTTGAGAGCAGCCACTCTCCTTTTTCCTTCCAACCAAAGTAAATCGGGAGTCAAATTCCCCTTCTGGTAACAGCACCTAAGGAAACCCAGGTGATGAGAAAGTTTCAGAGGTTACAACAAAGACTCCCAGCTGAGACTACCCTCTCCACAGTTCTTCGGATGCTGAAGCCAGAGTTAACTATGGCAACATTCTTCAGGAAGTTTCTCAACTGAACCAGCTCAATCAGTGTTCAGCAAGGATGTGGGGGGCAGGGGCTATATGCTGTTTTTAGTGTACAGAGCTGCTTCTGGGGGCTTTTTTGTTTGGTTTTGTTTTTAAGTTAAAATTATCTTGAGAAGATGAGAAACAAATGAGAATAGCTGTCAAGAATCTTTACCATTGCATTAGAGCAATGCCTCCGAGTGCACTCCCAAGCTCAGGGCCCTGCAAGGTGCAGGAGGAACAGCAAGAGACATCACTTCCCTTCCAGGAAATCACTGGTTCCTGGCCAAGACAAGTCATAACCCACAAGGAAGACAGGACAAGCTGGAGACTAAACATGCAGAAGGGGTAAGAGGCATTGGGAGGAGGAGGAAACATTAAGGTGAACGGCACCTAACAAAAGAATGAGATAAATACCAAGAAGAAAAACTCACAGTAGTAAGCACTTAAATCTATTTCTGATCTTATTCAAAGAATGACAAATATTCTCAAGGGAAATAACAGTTCCTGGCACCACACCCACACATCATTATGCTAAAGCTTTTGCATTTTCTCACTGCTCACATTAATTCGAGTTTTAAAGAAACACAATCTGGGAAATTCAAAACACAACTTGGAAGATTCTGGCCCTATTTGTGCTCCTGCAGCCCCAGCCAGTTCTCAAGTGCCAAAAACAAGTCAGCAGGGAAGACCACCGACCTGGCTGAAGAGAGAGCGCTGGCTGGAATCCAGGGTGAAAAAGAAAGCTTATGACCTTTGGAAGCTGGGGCAGGTAACTCAGGATGTATGCAAGGATATCAGGAGGTTATGCAGGGAGAAAATTAGAAGGGACAAAGCCCAACTAGAACTTAATCAGGCTACTGCCATAATAGACAATTAAAAAAGTTTCTATAAATACATTCTACAAATACCACTCTAAATGGCCAGACTATAAAGAACATTAAATGAAACAGAGTACTTAAACTGTAAATAAATATTGGACTGTTACAAATAAATATAACAGCATTTTGCAGTGCTGTTTTAAACTACAGCATTGACAATAACAATAAAACGCTTTGTGGCTAAGGAACTATCTAATGTCAGTGGCACCCTTTGGTAGCAAGTCAGACAGGTTTCAGAAGTTCAGCCCATAATCCTCCGAGCTTAACTTTGTTTGCAATAACCGGGCAAGCAGCCACTTGTACTACAAACTGACCCACGAGCCCAGTCTATTTCATGGATCACAGGACACCAGAACTCTTCGGTTATCACATCTCACATCAGCCTGCTGAAGTATAGCACTTCCTAAAACAGCAACTGAGGACAGCAAGACCCAGGTCTGTTCATAGCATCAAATAAAAAACTTCCCATGCACCAAAGCCTCCTTTCAACACAAAAATCAAGCACTCCACCTTTAACCAGTTCCTTCCTTAAGTGGGAGGCATCACTTGGATCAGTGATCAGTGCTGTGCTGTCTTTACACAGGGATAGGAAAGGAAAAAGGGAAAGGGAAGAAAACACTCAGGGGAGGCCTATTCCTTGACCTGCCACAGACACCTGCTGCTGACCAGAATGAGGCCAATGAGTCCCATGGCAGAGCAGGGTTTCCCCAGATCATGTCCATCAGCCACTCCACTAAATACAGCAGTGTAATCTACAGAACCAGGTTACATAGCATTTGTTAAATATTTACCATTGTATTTCACTTCGATGTAAGCATTTCCAGTGAAAAGTGTGTAAGAGGACAGCCAAGGGAAAATTCGGAGTGGATATACCAAAAGGCATTGCTCCAAAAATCAAAATCATTAACATAACCAGAGAGGTGTATAGCACTGTTTCTGCAGTGCTCCATCTGCACAAATGAAGCAGTGCTTGTCTCTAGTTCCATCTATTCTCTACAATAGAAAGACCGAAGTAAATTTCCAGTCTAAAGAAACAAAAATACTCTTGCTTCGTAAAGAGGATAGAAAGAAGTTAATGCAGCAAAACAGTATGATTTAACTTGACTCTTATACCCTGGCACTTGCATGTAAATAAATCTAACTTTATTATGGCTGTTGTGTTAGCACCCAGTCTCTGAATACTTCATCATGGATGAAAATGGAAACAACTTAAAAATCCCACGCACATGATAAGAAGGCTTTGCAATGTACCCAAAGAATACAAATTCACAGATTTACACTCCTTGTTGAAAAACTGGATACAAAGCTGGAACAACTTGGAATTAAGGTTTAAGTTTTAAGAAGGAAATGAAATCTTCATTCTTATTGGGCTTTTGGGTTGACCTTTTTGTTTGTTTAAAGATAGAACTACACTCAGGAATCTGAATTCTTAATACAGCTATTTACTGATCTAAATTTCTCTATCATCTCTTTCCCTCCAAAATCATGTTGAAGTAGGCTGTTGAGATCCAAAAGCACAACTACAGTAATTACACTTTGGATGGGACAGAATTTCCTTGCTCCCCCTCTCTTGCCAGGCAGAGTTCCTTCTCAGGTGGATCAGTTTTTCTCCACTGATCTACAAAATAAAGCTTCCCATTTTACTTCAAATTAAAAATAAGAGCAAAACATGCAGAAAGAAATTCAAAACTAGGTCCTGGAGTGTTTGCCACTCTTGCTACATGTCTTTTTGCAGCAATTAACTATAACCAAACAGTATTTATTTTAAAAAATAATTAAAAAGGCAAGGCATGCTTTTTTTTCTTCCTATCACAGGCAGAGTCCAAGATAAACATGATATCTACTCTACAAGCAAGATATTGGGCAGGGATTTTTTGTTTGGTTTTCCCCTACATTCTTGCTTCCCATGCAGACACTGCTTATTATATCACCTTAAAAATCTGTGCATATGCTGTCACTAAGTTGGGGAGCAGAAAGATATTTCTAGCTCCATACTGAACAACTGCTACTATAGGTAAATGGTCAGACTTTTCAAGCATACTCCCCCACACTTTTAATCATTTTTACTTTGGGGAAGCCACTCAAAGTTGTAAGCAGATTCCCAGCTGTGCTAATATATTCCGTGTGGAAGCCCACACTACCCAAGTTCATTCTCAGTGGTACAAGCACTTGCTACACCAGAGCTCAGTGCAAATTCCTGCACATTCTGCAATCCAGATTTCAGCGCAGCAAAACCGCAGCTCTTTAAGGAGCTGCAGGATTCGCAGCACATTTGCAGAGCAACCCCTGAATTTTTCAGGAAGCATCTCTATTAACATTGCAATGCTTTTGTATTTTTGGACCTAACACAGCTTTTGATTCCAGCTTAAGCAGCAGCTCAAGAACAGAAAGAAAATTATGCATTTTTTTTAAAAGTGAGAAATGGGTTGCTGCTGGCACTTATCTGGAATCTCTGCTCGGTGCTGGCTTTAGCCAATGCCAACTGAGATTCCAGATGGGCTGCTGAGTGTTTTTGGTTTTCAAAAAACATGGCAGCCAATGCACCCATCTGGCTCCATATAGAAGTGATGTAGGAAAAGAGATCAAGCTCTACCACTGTAATTGACGCTGATAAATCGGGCACTAAAATTGTGCACAGCAGGGAAGAAATATAAATGTATATACAGAGAAAAGAGCAAGCACAATTTGTCTGCATCATTAGAGTAAATGTTACCATTGAGTGACTGCCACCATGCTCCACACACAAAGAAAATTTCTGCTGAATTCCTGTGAACTTTTAAAATGCTGGTTCTGGTATTTCAATATAGTTTACAGCAAAGAGTAGAAGCTTAGATGTGCAAATTTGCCACACGAATAAAAAGCAAAGAACAAATAATAAAGAGCAAAGCAGCAAGCAGTACAGGTTCCAAAATTTACACTCCAAGGGAAGTCAGAGTTCAAATTACATTGGCACTTTGCATTATTTTCAATGGTGCTAAGTTAATAAAAGGTTATACAGTTTTGTTTTGAGACAGCTTACATTTACTTGCAGCAATAAGTACTTTCAAAAATCACGCAATAGTAGAAAGCCCAGCAAGCCTAGCCAATAGTGTGTTAACTCAACGGCACAACAGATGAAAGCAAAGACTTCAAACTATTTAGCTTTGCACTGCAGCAATACTCATGTGTGGCCAAATACTCACATGTGGCCACAACAACAACAAAAAAGGATGGAGCATATTTTGTCATTAATACAGCCTCTATGTACTCTGTATTGTAAATGTCACTGATCTTTAATCTTCAGTTTTGACAATATTTGATATCTGAGTGAGGTGAAATTAAGCACGTTGTTAGGTTTAACAGGAAAACATCTATTCTCAATTGCAAACACCAGAACTGTTATTTTTCAAAGAACTGAGTTAAAAAAAACTAAGCACACTTTGTTTTTTTTATTTTTATTAGTTAAAAAACAAGTGACATAGTTTAAAATCACTTCTAACTTAGTGCTGATTTAGTTACTTTAACTTCAGCAGAGTAATTTCTAATTTACAGTGGCAGAAGCAGGAGAGAAGTGAGAATGACAGAACTCTGGGGAGGAACACTGACTGAGCACACTCTTGGAGAGGTCTCTGGGCCCCAGTTCACCATCAAGGTACGTGAACACCCGAGTGTCACAATCCCCCAGCTGCCGTGCAGGATGACTGTCGGATGACAGCCTAAATTATGTGGCATTCGCTTGCTTTCTCTGTTCCTTGAACAGCTCATTGCAGCATCGATAGAATAAAAAGAAGTCATAGCAACCAAGACATGGAAGGAAAAAGCCCAGGCATACAGAAATCAGTGGGCATTCCGCCATCCAGGATGCTGGAGCCAGGATTTCATGCATTGTCTCATTCTATTAATATTAAAGTAGCAATGAGCACAGATTTACCCAAAAGGACATCCCATTCAAGCTCCTGGATCACTGGCATCTTCAAAACAGTCAGCCAGATGTTCCCAGAAGCACATCCTTTGCATCCTGAACAACAGAACCATTTCAAGCAGCACCCACTGAAGCATTAACATAGGAAGGTTCTGGCCATACTTCTACCAAGAATCAGATGGGTCTGGCTCACTAAAATGGCAGTTTCCTTGGAGGCTTCATGTGCAGCAACACAGGGGAAATTCGTGTCTATCAGTAGAGAGTATTCTCTTCTTTACAGATTTTAACAAAGCACAAAGAAACAAAGCAAATTCTGCATTCATTGAAGGCAATAACAAAAGCTCCTCTTTATGTTACAGTTTCCACCTCACACTTAATGACTAAAAATAATATACTACTTTCCTAGAACCATTGAAATTAGAAGCCAAACAAATACTTGAGTGAGAAGGAAAAGTGACAGTATGATCAGTCCCAGCTGGGAAACCTTCATCACTCAGGGACTTTTGTTTGCTGTTTCAAATACTGAAACCACAATTATCAGCCCCGACCCTGCTCACTCTAGAGCTCAGGAAAGCACTAAGAGGCCAGGACCTATCCTAGTTGTTGAACAGAGCTTTTTCTGTCTTTTTTCTTTCTTTTAAACAGTATTGCTTACTAACTAGGATTCAAGATCACTAAATATAGACTGTTGCTATATAAAAAAAGACAAAGCAATATTGAGTCTACTGTCATTCTGACAACTGCAAACATCCTGCTCAGTTTGGACTGTCAGACCCAGAACTGTGGCAGCAGCAGTATTTAAGTCACATTAGGAGCCTTTGCAGTGCTCCAGGCAAAGAGACAACATTGGAACCTGCTGTACCCAGTCAGCTAATTTTTTCTATGTAAATAATATGTTAATAATACTTTATCTTCTGCTAGGTCAGGGCACTAACAATCTATTGTAGGTAGACATTATTTCTAGGAATTTTAACAGATCTTTGTAGAACATATTTCAGTATCAATATTTATCCAAGAAGAAAATTTAATCAATCTGGCATCTGCCTGCCTTCTCCATTTTGAGGTCACAAATGGAGATGCAGGACTTTTTTTTAATTGATTTTTAAGTTGCAGTAAGCCTTAGCTACTCCTTTGTAAAGCCACCAGGCAATGAACAGCAATTCAAAGGTGAACAAGTAACTTTAAATGAAACTGGTCCAGAAATAATGGACTTCTGCCCCAAATAATTCCTTCTACTGCAAGAGTATAGTATTGTTAATATAACATAGCTAAAGGTTTCTTCTCCACAGAGGTCACCCAAGAAATCTCTGCCGGCATTAGGAACCCCCTGCAGTGGCTGCAAACAGCTTTGCTGGTTCTACACGAAACCAAACCAATGAAAAATGTGATGAGGTATCCTGCTCACCTCCTCTGCATGTGTGGCAGGAGGAGGAGGTCAGGGACTTCATGAAGGAAAAAACACATTGCTATCTTCTGTGTCACCTTCTACCACTCAAAACACTACACTCACATGGGTGACACTGTTAGGATTTTGTATCACATGAAAGAAGTGCAATTATCATTGAAAACATATCTTAAAAGCCTAAGAACTGAAAAAAAAAGCACAATGCATTTGAGGCCTTTAAGTCTACGTAGGCTTAAATGTTATTAATGCACAGAGTCTTGATTCAATTTTGAGAATTTGAAAGTCCTGGACTTTCCTTGGAAGAAGAACACAGTTTTCACCTAATCTGAATGTATAAGCCTTATACACACATGCAAAACTTCATGAAGTCTTGTTTTTAAGTATATTAATAATGTTTATTTCTAGGGCTCAGACATAGGGGCATTGATTTAATTTTCATTGCACAGTACTACTATTAAAACCTAAAATTAAATTAAAGACCAGAGAAGAAAAATGTATTTCTCCACAATATCCCTCAAACTTTGGATGTATATAAATACATGAAAGACGATCAAATGTATTAGCTGTTGGTGGACTACTCAGGCTTTCAACAGAGCTCAATTTAACAATGTTTGTGCAGATCGAAGACTAAAGAGCCAGAGGCAAAACAGGCACATATTAGACAACTAGGTCAATAATAGCCTGATGGCAGGCCATTTCACTGTGCGAATAAATAGAAATAAAGAGAACTGTTTCAAAGGCGAGTTCTAGTAATATCTAGTTCCCACACTTAAAAAACAAAATCTAGCTGAAATGTGTAAGTGCATAAAACTCATCCGCCAGATATACAGAAAAGACAAGACTTAACACACATCAAGTCCTTTATGTGATTTCTCTCCAGCTGAGCCTACTTAAGTCATGTATTAAACTATTCATTCACAATTGAATGCTCCCACGTGAAGGGGACTTATGGACATGTTAAATACAGTTACAAGTCAGCGAAAACGATCACTTTTGCAGCTTTTGCTCACAGGAAACAAGTTTATTCATGCACACACACACACACACACACAAAACCTGAACGATTAGAGCTATCAAAATCACTTATGAATTCTGCTGTTCTTCATCCCAAATGTTACACTGGGGAGCTGGGGGAGGAAGAAGCCTACAACCAGTCAGATTTAATCATAACATCTGCCAAGAACTCCCAACCTTCGATTTCATTCCAACAAGAAGTAACCTTTAAGAAGAACACACAAAAAAAGCTACACTCTGTTCAACAAAACCCACTTGAAATATTTAATGTCAAAGCACTGATAAATTTAAGAGAAAAGGTTGGGATGTTTCAAGAGCTGCATAAAGCAGTTGAAGCAAGTTGGAGATTTACAGTGTCTTCCCAGAGCTGAGGGATGCAGCATTAAAGAGGTTCAATCCAATGTGCTACTTAAATCCAAGCAAGCTTTGATTTATGTTAATTCCTTCTGATTTTAAAAATTCTGTGTCCATCTAACACCCCCTCAGTTCACTACCTCGCTAGTTCACCACCTCGCTAGTTCACCACCTCGCTACTTCACCACCTCGCTACTTCACCAGGGAGATACAACCAGCTGGGAGGATGCCATGGTGAGGACAGTTATCCTCAACCCACATAAAACCTGTCAATAACTCAGCCCAAATACTGGTTGGGTACTATCAAGTAAATCAGGGAAGGGGCAGAAAGAACCGAGTCCAACAGCAGTACAGGACACTGATGACGCAGGTGGCTCTGGCCCCTGGCTGCACCTCCTGTGCTGATGCTTATCACAGGCTTTCCCATACCCGCCCTGTAGCCAAGAGAAAAAAAAAAAAGCCAAAATAAAAAGTTCTGCACTTTGGATTGTTCATAGAGAAAAGGGGAGGAAATGGGTTTAAAATTACAGAGGAAGGAAAGGTCTGCAGACCAAGAAGAACATTTTTTTTCACTTCCAAAAACCACACAAAGCTGAAAGCACATAGTTCAAAAGAGTTGTAACAGCTTGAGCCCTTCAAGCTTCCTTGCACCCCACTGGAAAAGGACATTCCTTTAACTGAAGCCTTTAATAACGAAGCACCTCCATGAAGTAGTCAAATTTCTATTGGTAATGTATCAGAATACACTGCAAATATGAACTAACAGATGAACAAGAAAACCCAGTACAGTAACTTAGATGGCAATACAAAGTTAGTTCACACCAGACAAGGTCTCCTGCAGCCACCAACAGGTTAGAGGTCAAACAATCTCATGGAAATGTAATGCCACTTGCATTTGGAGGTTGATGGAGAACAGCTAACGAAGCTAATCCAGATTCATCTCCAAATGATTTCACAGGGTTTTTTTCCTCCCACCATCATCACATTATATTTTCAGTTTAATTTTGTTTCAGCAATATGCTTCACAGACTAAGATTATTACACTTAACATTTGACACTAATGTGTTCTAACAAAGTTGACACATTAAAAGGATTACACATTTACAGATTACTGAACAGGTTCCTCCTGGATGGCTGCCGAAAAAATCCTGCAAATGTTCTGGCTCTAGGCTTTCTTGCTTACACCCAGAATTCATCTTGCTGGGTTGGTGTAATCGGTTTGCATGCCACCAAAGGATCTGAAGCAACTGGGCTGCTTTCACTAGAGCCAGGCAGAGCAAAAGGACCTGAATAAATTAAAGAGAAGGTTAGAGATTAGCTAATTCTTCTTGCAACACATTGCTGTTTATTCTGGTGCTTTGTCAATTTAGTACTCCAGCAAAATCATATATATGGCTGTTATCTTGTATGTGCAAGCGAGAGATTATTAGGAAGGAAAGGAATTTAAATTGTCTGTAATGAGAAACCTGGAACATTCAGAAAGAGAGAAAGGAAAAAAGGAGAAAGTTACCAGATAAATCAGGGTTGCCAAACTGAAATAAACGTTTTATGTTTGCTTAGTTTATTTTTAAGCAGCAGAAATTCACAGGTTCTGAAAACCGTTTAACTTCCAGGGATTTAAATATTGAAAATGCAATGAGAGAAAAGTCACCCAGCAGGAAGGTTGGCATACTTGCCTCCCAGGCTGCTAAAGGAACAGTCTCAGAGGTAAGGACAGGACTGCAATTTTGAAACAGGTTAATAATATACATAAACACACACACACACATATATATACATAAGAACTTTCTTGAGGGCTTTCTGCATTTCTATACTTCCCATTTCAAACTTTCAATGTTGATTTGAACTTCTACTTCCTTGGGGGGAAAAAAGTAGTTTTGAACTTAAGTCTTTAATCACTTCAGGATACAACCATGTGTTCCGCCAAGAAGTGTTTCTTTCAACTCCTGTATAGGGCAGGGGAAGTACTGTTTTGTGTCAGTAACTCATCTGAGGAAGAATAATGAAATAGTTAAACTCACACACACCCTTCCTGCCTCTCTGGGAAAGGCAGGGTGCATTTATTTACGTATTCCATTCAGAAAGCTATACTTGAAAGCTATTTTAAGGCTGCAGACTGAAACGTTCAAGACGCAACATTAAAGCAATCTGGACAAAAGAGACTTTTTAGCCTGCTGTATCTGCATGGCACCATAGTCTTTAGATGAATTCTATATATATTTAAAAGATCCATGCCAAAATTAGTGCACAATTGAAACAGGAGCACTGAAGAAGGCACCACCACAACCTAAACTACCTAAGAGTTTTACACCTGTACAAAAATATTCTAGCAGGGCAATCCAATGCTGTTTCAAGTTGTGCTGCAATTTAGAAAGCTCATTCTTGACAGACTTCACATTACTGCTTCTTTTCAATTAATCTGTATGACCTTTTCAATTGAATTTTCACATACATACATACTGCTAGAAAAGAAGAAATTTCTAAAGGCACTATCAGGAGGCACGAAGCAGGAACTTAAATCCTTGGTGTTTGATGAAAATGTCATCAATGGGAAAATGACTCCTTTATACAATCTGGTGCAATGAATCGCTTTCTTCAAACAGTGAGTATTTCTTTTAATGGTACATTGAGTGATCTTGGGAAATCCAATGATCCTCAGTAACCAAGTGATTTTGTTTTGGTTATAAAAAGTGCAACAAGTTCAAATCTGACAATTTACATGCCTCTGGTGTTACTTTCAGTTCACAAAAACACCCCAAATCTTGCTTTCCCCTTCCCTCATTCATTCCACCACTACCCTTGTCCTGCATCCTTCTATTTTCAACACACTGCATCAACCAAATTAAAGGAAGTGTACAGAGCTCAAACTGCTAGTCACCTGCTTGTACTATTGATCAGCAGCTTTTATGACCTATTACAGCAGAGTGAGAAACAACCACAGAAATTTAACTGCATGCTACATTTGGACTTTTGGAAGTAGACATCGTCCCACACCTTTCCAGTAGTTAATCTCCCCCACTCTTTTACCACAGCAGTTTGAACAACTGTGCCCCACACCAGACTGGAACAGAAACACCTGGAAAAAAAGTTGCATTTATTAAAATATACAGTTTTTTTAATAGTCTCAAAAAGCAGCAAATATATTTTTACCCAGATTCTCAGAAATGCTATTCTACACTAAGCACAGATTTGTCAAATTGATACTCAAAAGAAGATACAATGCCCTAGGAGGGGACATTTAAAATGAAACTATTTACAGAGCCTCAACTGCAGAAGTCACATTGTACCTCAGCTATCACACAGTTGAAAGCAAGTATTTCACCAATGAGGAACAAACTACATGCATTTGTTTCCTTGAACTCATTACCTTGCCTGTGAAGGAATGCTTGTTGGATACAGAAGACAAATTACGAAAATTGCAACAAAATCCAACCAGTTAATTAAAAAAAATACATAAACCCCCCCCCACTTCCTGTATCTCATCTCTCTCTCCTCCAACAGTGACAAAAATGTTGTTTTACATAAAGCAGGTAGAGCACCACCATGTAATATCAATATCAAACAAAGCAGTGACCTGCCAACAAGAGGCAGACAGTAATTTCACAAACCATTAAATAATTAAAGCTAAGTGTCGCAAGGATTCTTGTAACCACATGCTTTGACAGGTTTCAGGAAGCAGGACTCAATATTTCACTGCATATTCAAAAACAAGCTCGTGTGCTTTACAAGGTCTCTGTACTCCTGTGAACCTTGTCCATTATAAATACCTGCTCGAAATATATTCTCACTTCGAGATAACTTACATAGTTGACTATTTGCAGGGCAAACGAATACAATCAAACACCAAAGCTTCAAGGAGATTAGAGAGCTGCCAAGGTCTAAACTACATCAACAGCTTCAAGTCAGCTCATTCAATAAAGCTTTGAGAGTATTACACTGGCAAAACAAACAAACCCACGGTGTTCGCATTGGCCCTGGCTTCCTCTTGCACTGACTCTTTCTACTCATGGACAGGGGAAAAGGCACCTGCTAATTCCCATTTCTAGGGAAAGAAACTGATCCTGCTGCCCCAGGAACATCACGAGAGGGCTGCTGGGCAAGCACCCAAAGGTTACAACCCACAGGGGATACAGGGACTAAGTGTTCTTGCTTTATTTCAAACTGAATTTGCCCCATTTTAGCTATTGCTCCCCTCCTACCCCGCCTTCTTTTCCAAGTTGTCACACGGAAATAAATCAAACGTCTTACAGAAATCAGAGTGTATCATATCACTGTGCTTCAGTCAAACCTGCAGCTCTATAGTAGAAAGCCTGACTGGGTCCCACAGAACAGCAATGGTCTGCAGGAATTACACTGCTGCCTTTTATTTACACTATTTATTGCTTACTACATTCCCTTTTCCTTATTTTGCCTGGAATGGATCTCAGACCATCACTATCATCCATATTTCAGTCACCTGAAAGCAAGGGTTGTTCTTGAATCACCTCCCATTTGTCAGTGTCTTAAAATGTACTGAGAGTCTTTAGTATTTTATGGATGTAAACTGTTACCTGAAAATGTTTATCCCCAATAGCAATTGTTTAATGTTGTCTTTACTTACTGGAGAAAAGTTACTATTCTTGCAATATGGAAACAGAGCAGCTAGTTTCCCTCTTACTACAAAACAGACATTCATTTGAATCATATAGCTGAATGAATATTGGCAAATTTACCATTCTCACTCTTAACATTTAATATTTGGCTTGTCTCAATGAATTCAACATATTTCTTCTCATTAAGCATAAAGCAGTTGTCCAGTACTTCTTAACTGACAATTAACTTCCCTTACGAGTAGTTTTACCGCTGCTGCCTCGTTTGTATTTTTTCCTGTAAGTTTCCCTTTTTTTATTTATGCTTTCTAGTCCCTCTAACCAAGAGTTTTCTTTCGAAAAAACACACATTCATGTTCCTCTGGAAAGAATGCTTGGTTTTGAAGGGTGTACAACAAGGCATTTGAAATGGTTTCCATCTATTTCTGTTTGCATTTAGTTTCTTCCCAATCACTAAATACTTCATCGCTCTTTGAGTATAGAAATAACAATCCTTCCAAAGCCTTTGTGAATTACTATATGCATGTGTGTATACAAATACACACTCAACATCTCTAAGGTGGGTTAACATTTTATTTGTACATAAACTTACTGGCTTCAAGCTCATGAGACTTGAAATTCATATACACAAGTGGAGGTGCTCTTACCTAATCTCTTTGCAAAGTTCAGAGTTTCATCTCCAGCAGATTTGCAAGTGGCTGGAAAAATCTGCATTCTACCTCCTCCTACAGACTTAATAAATCTTGTCTCCCTGGTTTTTGTGCTCAAGCACTAAAAGAAAGAAACCAGACGTTGGAGTACTTGTGTTCTCAAATGCTACACAGCACACAAGGATTGATGTACAGCAGTCAGTGTTTAGAAACGCAGCATTTCAAAGCAAACCTAAATTGCCCAGGTTCCATTTTGATTCAGTGCTCTTGGCTTATTACTTCTATTTGCAAGAATCTGCTTACTAAAGTGCTGAGGATTTATGTATTGATGACGAAGAAATTTTTCAGAGTTATTAGAAGAAAACTGCAGGCAGTGACAGCAAAGTTGGGAGCTGATGAAGTTTTGACCCTCTAGAATGTAAAAGCAATATACTGAACAGCTTGTATTCTCCATGACCTGTAACAAGTCATTTTACCTCCTGTGTGGAGAACACTTTCATTCTTGGGAGAAGGCAGAATCTCCATTTCTATAGCTCATTAGTAACCAATTTCCATAGTTCATTAGTAAGCAAAAGGAATGTAAACCAACACCTTGAAAAATTGTCCTGTGCTTAGTAATAAACTGCTATTCTTTTCCAGGGTTAAAGCAAATATGCACAGTACGCACACTTCAGATTTGCATTTCATGAATTTAACACCAGTGAGGCAGACCAAAAATAGAATAGCTTTATTCATCCATGGAAGATAATACACTAAGTTCTATCCTTCCCTAGAAAACCAAGCACTTTTCTATCAGATTTTGGACATTTTGAGCACTTGGGAACTCACAAAATCAAAATTATTTCCTCTGGAAACTATAGAGCCTAGCAAAACACATAACCTACTTAGTACATCACAGTTAAAAAACTTCCATTAGAGCTCTCTGAGCAATTGCTAGGACAAGTAGATTAAACCTTTGAGCTTTCCTATGAAGGACAGAAGTGCAGGAAGGAGATTCTGGGGTAGTAATAGTGCTGGGCATGACTATTAGATTATCTTCTATGGACCATACATCCATTAAAAATTAAAAACAAAACAAACTGAAAAAACTGTTTATAAAAATCCCCCCTGTTTACTTCTTACAAACTTCCCTTCTCCATGTAACTATTTCAGGGTATATGGGTTCACAGAAACCCACAATGCAATTCAGTGGTATTTCAGCATCAGAGAACACCAAGAATGTCCCCACTCAGTACAGCTAATACCTGCACACCCAAAGCAAACCACCTGCCAGTGACTGAAGTAGTGAAACCAGGCACAACTCCATTCAATTCAGCAGAAATGTGCCTGTTTTGGCTGATGGCAAATTTGATCAAGGCTCTGTGTGCAGGCTCTGTTTTCAAAGAGCTGCTTATCTCAGCCTATTACCATGTCCATCTAGCAGCCACAAAGTCAGTTGCCCGCCACTGTAGAAGAACATATATAAATACATTTGTCCCTTTGTTCTCTTGAAAGGTACCCAAGCCAACAGGATCGTCACTGGTAGCAACACACCAAGCAATCCTGTCATTTTAAGGAAGTGATTCACGGCATATTGTCGTTTTAAAGCTGCTGATCTGCACCAGCTGAACCAGACAGCTTTTCTTCTACCCCTTCCTAGCAGTATTAATAATTATTTTAACATTTTAATAATCTCCCCTTCACTTAGAAAAATATATTTCTGGTCTTAATGCTCCTCTGAATCCTTAATTTTGTCTTCAAGAACATTCTCTCTTCTATTAGCACGATGTGTGTGTATACACACAAATAGTCATTCAATCATTCATTACAGTGTTTAGCTGACAGTTCTAGAGGCACTCCAGAAAGGCTCAGAAATAGCTGAAATTTACAGGTGTAATAGGTTGGAGCTGAGTTGATTGACGGGCTTTTGGGCTAATCGCGCTTTTGCAATTTTGCATATAAAAGCCCGTGCACGCGTGCGAGATTTCTCTTTGTTTCTGGCCTCAAGGGCCGAGGGGTGGCCGAAGGCGGAGGGCCTCAGGCTCAGGCCCAGGCCAGGCCCCTCTCGACCCCTCGGCGCGGCGGCGGCACGGGGTCGGCCCTCCCCCCCCAGGGAGAGCTGTCCCGGCTCCGCGGGCAGCGTGTAACCAAGGCCACGTGGCCGAGGTGATCTGAGGCCGCCGAGACCCCGCACGGGACCGGCGGGGCGCCTTTGCATCCAGCACAGCTCTCACCAAAGCCGAAGAAACACCACACACCGCAGCCAACAAAGACACCTTTTCTTTCAAGTCAGCGAGGAAAGAAGAGAAAAGTAAAGTCTCATGGGACNGCAGCCTGTGACTTTTAAAGAAAGGCCCACGCTAGGTCATACAGAATTTGTGAGAAGCTGTTATAGAGAGGCCCACACCAGACCACATAGAAGTTGTGAGAAGATGTTAGAGATTCGAAGCAGAGAACCTTTGTTTTCAGGCTGAGATAACTCATCCTTAAAAGACTAAAACCCCGTTTTCTCCTGTGGCCCATAACTTGGCAGTGTGGGAAGACTGCGAAAGATTCATGGGAGAGATACCTTTTTCACTTCAACAGGACCAGGCAGACTGTAAAGTTGTGAAAATTCCATGGCACCGCAGAAGACCCTCTTTTCCTTAAGCATAGAAAGACTCTTAAAGTGCAACTCTGACCAAAAATCCCATGTTTTGTTTTGTTTTGACTTGTGAGAGGTTTGTAGTAAAGAAAGAGGCACTGGGAAAGAAAGGTGTTTAAAGGTTTGCTTTAATTTCTTATAATTTTTTTTTCCATTCTGTTAGTAATAAACTTTCCTTCATATTGCAACTGTTTAAGTGTGGACCTTGTTTTGCCCCGAAGCTTCTTTACATTTTCCTCAATAAATCCATATTCCCCTTATGCATATAATTGGATTTCGTGTGTTCAGCATTTAAACCAGTGTCAAACCACGACATCAGGTAAAGCCGTTTCTTGACACCATGATACAACATGATCCATTTGACGAAGCAGCCAAAAAACCGAAGTCATTTACTTTTGTAACACTGGTTAACATTGGAAGTCTCAGCAAGATCAATTTCAATCTGCCATTTATTACTGCTTCAAGAACTCTACATGCCTTCAAGAGAATCTACAGTAAACCCTTGCCCTTTTTATCTCCTTCATACCCAAGATCACAAAACTAATACAAATCAGAAGCTTTAAGAAGATACTGCTTTCCTGTTGACTCAGATTGCTTCCAAGCAGCTTTTACACAAAGGTATCATTGCATTACATCACAGGGACCTTTTAAACCTGCAGTATGAGGCAGCAATAATGCATACAAAACAGCTGGAGAACGGGGTTCATTTCAGCTAACATTTTGGAGATTCTCTTTAGAGGAAAACCTTCATCTTCCTCTTAATGGATTGTTACCATAAATGTTTCACAAGCATAATGTTTTTTATGTGGGTGCTAAGTAAGCAAAAGACAAAAAGTACTTGCTACTTCCAGTAAAACAACTGAAACCCTGGGCCATTGAATAAAGTATTCAAATCAAACATCTGCACATACATAGATACACTATAAAAAAATACTCCCATTGATCAACCAAAACATTACTGGGCTACTGTCTCGGTTTAGAGACAAATTTTAGGCGAAAATGCCCTGGAATGAGCATTTCCTCTAAAGAGAAGGGCTTCGATAATCCTGTTTGCCAATGAGAGAAATGAATACCAGTGGGTGAAAGTGAAAAAAACTCTGTTTATTAAAAAAAAAAAGGGTCCCCGCAAGGCACAGAAAAGGATTGAATAAATGCTAGATATCGAAATTTCAAACCCTTAACTCCCACCCCCCACCAGGCCATGTGGCCGGGAGGCAAAGATGCCTTCTTTGTCTCAGGGAAGAGGAGGAACAGGAATTCACGCAGCAGCTCGGGCAGAATAGATGGGAACCTTTCTGGCATTGGTCTCCCCCTCACAGCAGGTGAAACTGGTGGGTTTTAGTGTCCTTTCTTTTGCTGGCTCGGTCTTTCCTGGGGCCTGGACGGTCCAGCACAGCGCCCCACAGGCTCCTGAGAGCGGAGAGAAAAAAACCAAGCCAAAACAGTTCAAGGAAAAAAAAAAACCAAAACCAACAGAAAACCAACTGAAGGATCTCTGCTAGAGTCCAGGAAAAAAGGTAAGGAGAGGGAAAAAAAAAGCTTCTTGCCGAAGCAAGCACAAGCTAATCCAACAAAAGGAACAATGTAACATCCCGGTCCACGAGGAGCACACCCTGCGAAGAGAGTTTGAAACAGCCTGCAGCTGGAGTTCGAGGCTCCAGCCCCACCCCTAGTTCATCTTAAAGTTACAGCAGCCATTTCTGGGCATAAAGCAGATGATTACGGAATTGAGTATCATCATAAAATCACCCCAAGACAGCTACATTGGACAATTCCATCTTATTATACAGTATCACCAAAACACTTCATAATAGATCTGCAGCAGTGTGAACCTCTACAGAATTGCAGGAAACAGGAGAGAAACTAACCTCACTCAGAACAAACCAGAGACTTCACAGGACTTGGATCCAAGGAAATTTGGATGCACTGATACATCAATTTCCTTGCCTTTGCAGTATGTGAAAGGACATTTGAGCTGTACATGCAGCAAATTGTAAGAGCAACAGAAACATTTTGCAAATTAAAAGAGAAATACCAAGCAATAAATCACCTACTTGCCTTCAGAAAGAATTTACTTACAGTTTTTGAAAAAAAAGAAAAAAACCCAGTAATTTACTTGTTTAGTGAGAAACTTCTCACTTTCACCATTTTGGCTCCAATTCAGTAACACACTTAAGAGAGTTCAACAGTTAAGTTCATGTTTAAGCATGTTCCTGAGTTAAAGCCAAGAAGTAAAAATGGGCTGAGTCAATGTAAAAAGAACACAGCATTAAACCAAAGGCACTAATGGCTGCAACCTCACACACACAGCTGGGCAGAGAGTATGAAACTTAACAGTATGAAGTAGGAGTCTCTCCTACAGTAGCTAAGAGCTCCTGCTCCGAAATTAAGAACACAATCGTTCTATCCACACTTATTTGTCTGTGCCTTGAGCAGGAAGTCAAAATGTCACATAGGCTGCCTCCAGGCTGGTTTTACCTGCGAGTTCTCGTGGCATCCATCAATAACTGCAACTCTGCTGCTCCTGAAAGGCCCCCACAAACCCTGTGTCAACTACACTTCATAGCTGCTGGCACCTGGCCTTTCACAGCACTCACTACACAGGGGTAAAACTGCAAAATGACTTTTAAGGGGGTCACTTCCCTCTGGGATTAATTTTGTTAAAGGTGCAAATCGGTGCAAATCTTTCAACCTCACCCATTCTGTGATATTGCAATCCAGGTAGTTTCAAACCTCTGCTTCAGAAACATGAATTACTATACTATGAGAAGAAATCAGCCTGTTTAGAAGCCAATCCTAAATTACAAAAAACAACAAAAAAAGAAACTGCCATCATTCACGAATAGGGAGATAGGGAGAAGTGCTGTCCCTTAATGCTATTTATAGTGCTGCAGTACTCCAGGCTCTGGAGAGATCTGCAGATGCTGACAGGGGAGAAGTCTCTGCCCCAAACTGTTCACCCAAATGGGATGTCCAACCAACCCAGCCCGCTCGGTTCTGAAACAAACCAGCAGCTTCCAAATACTGATATTTAAACAAACCAAACGCCACCCACAGCCCTCTGAGCTGCCTGGCTCTTTCTGCCCTGAGCTTCTCAGGACAGCAAAGCCAATTAAAATAAACAGATTTATGATGCTCACAGCCTTTTCTGCATCGGGACCATTCATGGAGTGCTTACAAAAAAAAAATTTAAAAAGTACAAATGCAGTAAGGCCTGTAGCCAAAACAGCTGAAGTTACACTGCAGGAAATACTTGAGGGATCCTGCTCACAATGGGCGGTTTCCTGTGGCTCCAGCTGGCCCCGCTGCCTGCTCTCCCCCAGGACAGCCCCACAAGGGCTCTAGAGCACTAAAGCCAAGCTCTTGTTCAGAAAGCTCAGGCTTTAATCAGTGGCACGATGAAAACAGGGGCAATAATAACTACAGGTAAATCAGCGCCCTGTTTTCCCCACATGCGCCCTTTTTGTCTTCTGCAGCTTGAGAACAGATTCACAGAATGTTCTGCATTGGAAAGGACCCACACAGATTATCAGATTCCATTACATGGGCATGTATACATGTGCCTTTGCATCTCAACCAATGGCTGTAATGACTTTAAATGGAAAAAATTTATAAAAAGGGATATATTTATAAAGCCAGAAGCACTTTTTCCCATACTCCATAATTACTTCTATTCATACTTTTAAATTAGACAACATTTAACAAGGACTATACTCTGGTGAAAATGGAAGGCAGTTGAAAAGTGTGACGTTCACTGGTCCAAAAAAAGAAGGAAAAAATAGAAACAAGATGAAAACAAAGCCAAAAATCCATCCACACCATTAAATTATCATTTTCCTGTCACCACCAGTTTATTCTGACCATATGAACACTGGCATGTCATTCTTTTGCTTTCACAGGAGGGAAGAACTCCACTGAAATCAGAACAATACAGATATTATCGTAAGGCACATAAAACTGCACCTAGGATATAAAAAAAAAATTCTGCAGTCCACTGGCAGCCCCAAATTCAGACTATAGGCTGCTGGAGATTGTCACACAGGTACAGCTTACGGGAACACAGCAGCTAACCCAGCAGCTCAATGTAATGCACAGTACTTTAATCATAGTTGGACTAGAAATTCTTCAGGGCCAGATCTGTGCTTATCCAGACAAGGTGCAAAGTCTCTCATACATTTGTTGTGTTACATTAAGCACTCACTAGGTTGATACTACAAATCCATACATTTTTAAGAATTATGTCAAGGTACATTTTGCTTTCATTATTTCTTAACTCTCAAAGAAGCACTACCCCAACCACTTTTTCCCCCTCTTAGGAAAATGAATCACAGCATCCCATCCTTCCCCTATTGAAGTCTGTGGGAACTGGCTCAAGCTCAGACTTTGCATACTTTTATTTGCCATTAGCTAGTAACTCCCACACAGAGTGAACCTGGACTACTTTCATAGTCACCTGCATAAATATATTTTGTTGATCCACAAAATTGCAGAAAAAAATGAATGAATGACCATTACAAATCCATTTGGGCTACATCATCATCATTTCAGACTACAACCAAATCCCATTTTCCCTTTGCAAATTCAATTTCCATCAATAGCCCCATACATCAGTGGCTGCTCATGTTTGTGGACTCATCTATTACTTTAAAAAAAACTGAAAGATTACTGCCAGTGTACAATAGGCAAACTGCATTTTCAACTCCCAACACATGTGCTTCGGGAGAAAAAAAAGAAACACAAGGGAAGGGGAAGAAATGCAAATGACTGCACTGCTATCAGCTGTATATTACCCTAGTGGCATTACCACACTTCATATCTCTGGTTGCACACTTCAGAGGGGAAAAAAACCCCACTACATTGCCATTCAAGTAAATTCTCTTATCATTTTACTGAATTTTAGTTTACTCTTTAGGTTTCTATTATATTTACCCAAAACAAAGCAGGGATGTGTCTTTCTACACACAGAGTTTTAATCTAATTTGGCAAATTTTTTCCCCTGACCAACATGGATAATGAGCTAGATTTCAGGTGCAATGCTGCTTTCCAAGTGACAAAGCAAAAAATCCAATATGAAAAATAACACCCCCACATATTGAAAAGGTTAGACAACTGCTTGGTGTGCCAAACCTCTTCCACCCATTCTGTGGAGCATTACAGAGCAATGAAATCTGCAGGAGTCAAAACTCTAGACTTCTCAGAACAAAAAATGTACTCCATCATTATTACAGCTACCAGTACCCACACACTAAGTAACTTGCACTGAATTTCAGCATCTGTGCTGCATGGATTATTCGGGCATACGTTAGCTGGCTGCTTCTGGTAAACACTCATTTCATTTGTGATATGCTGCAATGAAACAGAACAGCTCTTGAGGGAATTAGACCAGGCAAGGAATTCCTGCCAATCATTTCAAGGGTCCATTCTCACACCAACAGATAGAAGATTTAGACACAATGCCAGTTAGTGCTAATTGTAGTTTTCTCCAAGTCCCTCTGCAACCAAAGACGACACAGACTTCATACGTGCTTCTTAACTAAGTGGCAACACTAATTTTGTTCACTTCAAAATCCTTTCTGAATGCAGAGCTCTAAGCTTGATAAATAAGTTCACCAAGTTTTCAAATGGCAAAAGTACCTCTCTAAGGAATCTACTCAAGTATTTTTCTTTACCTCAGTGTCACAGCTATCTGATAGGATAGGTTTTTATGCTGTAGGTTTTCACGCTGCATTTCCCTAAACAGAAGACTGTAAATGTTCAGAGACCTTGACAAGAAGAAATGATAAAGTGCCATACTCTGGTGCTGCACACAGAGCCAAGGGACCTTCTCCAACACTGGGAGCATCCAGTGCTGCTCAGAACAGGCTGTGTCTGAAATACCCTTGGGACACAGCAAACAGCAGGGCTGCTTCTGCACACACCTGGAGTTTCCTTGCCTCCAGTAGCATCCTCTTCTTTCCTTCCCTGGCTGTACACACTGCTCTGTGGAGCTGTAGGAACCCTCCTCCACACATGTAGGGTTTTTGATGTCAGAAGCTGCTCGCTCAGGTTCTCCCTCCCTGGCAGGCAGGGATCTGCTTAGCTGTACCAAGAGCTGCCCGCAGCTTCCTGAAGAGCCATGTCAGGTGACCAGAGACTGAGCACAACAGAGCAACAAAATCTTGGGGAGTTCAATTCAGGTCAATGCTGTCATGTTCACCAATGGGGAACTTTAAGGGCAAATGTTACTGGGGACAAACACAACCTCAATTTCTCCAGTGAATTATCTGTATCATCTGTGAAACCCACAGTAAAAGATAATTATGGCTTAAAGAGGACATTTTGGAAATAGTTTTAATACCTCAGTTTCACACCAATCCTAAAAACACCAAAATCAGTCTGACAAGATTCCCAGTGTCCATCCATCCAGAGCCTTTCAAGCAACACAATTTAAGACTAAAACTGTGTTTGCTGCCAACATTTCATGCCTTAATCATTGTATGTTTAAATAGACACATCTACAAAACAAATGTCATGTCCACAGACCACAAGCCTTAAAAAAAAAACAAAATAGAAAAATGTTAACAATTAATTAAACCAGTTTTCATTACCTCAATTTCCATCTGCAATTATAATCATTTCCCATTTAAAATATCTACCACATTTTATTCTCAATTAAAAATTACATCCTTGCAATAAAGTGCAATATGAATTAACAATTCAAATATTATCTATGCAAATTTGTTAGTCCTTTGATTTTTCTCCCATTTATGCAAAGCCATGTGTAGGTTTATTTCTATTAAGCTTGTATAACTTCACTCAACGTCTTCTGTTCTGAACTCTACACATATTTCAATCCAAGGATGCAGAAATTAGCTGTAAATTACACAATTTCTTTTTTAAGTCCCATACCATTCATTTAAGAATCAATACATATGTGAAGAGGTGTCTTTCCTAAATAATTAGAAAAAAAACCCTGTAATTTTAAGATTCAAAGACACATTAAGTTTCCAATGGTTTTGACAACAGCCATTTCTTCAGGCCCTGCTGTGTAAAGCCGTTGGAGAAATTGCTGTAACACAACAAAACCCCATCTTTAAATTGGCTTTGCCTGCACCCAGAGTTCAGTGACTCGACTCCTCAACATTATTCTCTGCCCTCAACTCTCCCACAGGATTCTCTTATCCAATTTGGTTTTATCTCCCTCAGCAGTGTTTTGAACTTTTATCCCAGATTTAAAATTTCTCCCTGCTTCATCAGCCAAAAGCAAACTCAGATTCTCCAAGTGAACGAACCCAACACAAAGCATTAATGCCTTAGAATGTGAATTGTTTGCAGACAGTGTCTGTTGATTTCAAAGGAATTCAGCCACAAAGTAGCACCAAAATGGTAACTTTTTTCAAAGTTTCAGCACCCACTTTGTATTGAGAAAAAATCCAAGAGTTTAAAACCCATTTAATGAGAGTATCATTAGAATAATATATTCAGAATTACACACACATCCTACCAACACCGATCACTACCCTGCCCAAAGCTACTCTTATACCTCACTCCAGCAGGAAACACACTGAGCACAAGACCAGCTGAAACTGTGCCACACACATACAGTGAACGGGGATTTCTCAGCAATGATCAGCCAGCTCCAAGAGGCTGCCTGTGACTCCATGTTCTGGCTTCCCTGCCAAGAGAGGGCATTCTGCAGCTCGGAGAAATTAACGCATCATACAGTAAGTTCTCTTCAGCTGTGTGGTTGGAAACTGAGGTTATTCCGGATGATAATTAGCTGTGCATGCTTAGTAAAGGAGCAAGCAAAGGTGGCCAGATGCTTCACAGATAAGATCCACACACAGATTATCATTACAGACCAGAAGATGAATTTTTCAAGGTCCAGAGGGCAGTGCAATGGCTTTAAACGGAGTATATACTTATGAGGCAATTAGATGCATCAGTGTGAGGCACAAGAAAAATGCAGCAGATTGCAGCAAATCTGCAGTTTACCAAATTACAAGGACAGATCTTGAAGTCAAATTATACAAACACACTTACACAAATTACACTGTAACCTTCAAAGGAAGAGGTCTTCATTGTATTCCAAAAGCCTCATTGTGTTTTATTAATAAATTCTGGCAGGACAAAGTCTGAAGTCATGCATTTATTTCAGTGGCTAGTTTAAAACCCCCTTTATTCAATGATCTTTTTCTGTCATAATCTCCTTACCTAATTTAAACAGAGTGCATCCTTTTGCTATGAGTGTAATTTTCATTTAAGTTCTTATAACTTGTGCACAAAGGAATATGTCAGTTCAGCTCACCAGCTAATACATTCTCCTGTGCTATATGCGAGCAAAAGTAGACTATTTATATATCCCAGTATGAGAGTCACTCTTCTACAAAAAAGGGCAGATAGCATCAAGCTCCACATAGCATACCTGGGAGCAGTCACAGGACATTTCTACACACATACTTACTCTTTTTTCTTTCTTTCCCAACCTGCAAAGACTGCTTGAGATAAAAGCAACCAGAAAGGACTAAGATCTGAAGGCAGTTCCCTGGCATTGTCTTCTCCCTCTCACTCTTTCAGAAGAAAGCACATATGAAGTCTCTGTCTCCCCCTCCAATTATGTCATTTGTTCTCTGCTAACTCTTACCCATGTAAAAGATCCTTCTATGCAAGATTGTAATTGGAGGAGCTTTAAATAGCTAATTTAACCTTGTGTCTTGGGGTGACTTTATGCTGTTGTATCCCCTATCACCGCTCTATGCCCACATATGATCCTGAGCCTTTCTGTGCCTTTAAAACTGAGTGCAAGAGAGAAAAAAAAAAAAAGAGCGAACTTTTCAAAACAGTTTGTGCTTCAAGGACACAGAGATTAGCTGCTGCTGCTGCTGAGGAGCGAAGGAAGCACCCTTTTCTGCTTCTCTCAGCTTTTTGGCTCTGTTTCTCTAGAGAGACACTGAGAGTAAGATTCTTTCTGGGACTTCGGCTTTTCCCTTCTTCTCTTCTGGACTGTTTCAACATCAGAACACCAGAACTGACTGAGAAAATTTCCACCTTAGGCCCGGAAGGGGCCCAGGCCGACCCAGCTCCAAGGAGGAGGAGAGAGACCACACCCACAGAAGGACTTCAAAATGTTCCCAGGTTTCTCTCCAGAGCAAGAGGTTTTATTACTTAGCTTTATTATTCTTTTCCTGTGTGTTTGTTAAATAAATAGTTTTTTCCTTCACTTTCCTCCGAGGAAAATCCTTTTTTTTTCCTGAACCTGGTGGGGGAGGGGTGGCTATAACCTGCTTTCCTTTGAGGAGACGTTCCTTTCGGATGTTTCCCCTGAATTTGGCCCAAACCAGCACACCTTGGGAGGATGTTGATTTTCACTGAGCATATCTCTCCAATCTGTGAAACAGACAAACCTTTCCTTTCACCTGAGCATGCCATTCTTTAATTGCAACAGCACTGTGAGATAATGCATTTCAAATAGTTGATCAACCCAGAGGGAGTAAGAATGCCCAAATATTTAACACACAATGATGCCTTTTAAAATAAAAACTCAGGCTTGTGAGGATGATTATTGCATGATCAACAGCATCCCAATACCATCACACAGCGACAATTTATTTTACACAACAAAAAGAACTGCTTTTTCAGAAACTAATCAGTAATTAGCAGCTGTATCATTTTTGATCTGTCTCAGCCACTGCATATCAGTTTACCAGCTCACAGCCTCTCTCAGAAGAGATTATCTGATTAAAGAGAAATGGAAAGACTACTGCTATTTGTCCTCTTTAAAAAATTCCACCAGTTCAGCAGCAATGCTGATTTCATGATTATGAAACTCCAGAGGAAACCAGATTTATCCTACAGCTAACCTTAGAGAAGCTGAAAGAGTGAAGGTGTAGCTGTAGCATTCCCTAGGTCAGAGAACCTCAGATAACACTGAGGAAAGGTTCCTTTATTCTGAAGTGTAGTGTGGTCTGATAAGACAGGTGCATCCTAAAGGAATTCAAGCCATTAAAGGAAAAAAAGATTCCCTGGACAATACACAACTTCTCTTCTTCATTGTCAATGTACTCATAACTCAGCACTGCAAGACATTGGGACCCTAAGGACATCTGCTGGCATGATAAACATTGCTCAGAAAGATACCAGAGTCCTCCCAAGCACCTTGGATCCACTCACACAGTTCAATCTGTTGCTGTGCAGCACACACGTCTTGCTTCCCAAGCAGAGAAATCAGGTAGGCTGACACCTGCAGGAATAACTCCCAGGTCAAGAAGGCCTGGCTGCTCTCTCACTCTGTCTTTACACAAATTAAAGCAGGAAGAAGTCTGGCCATTTGATACCTGAACTGAGCTAAGCACAACAAGCTGCAGCACAGAAGTTGACCTCCTCCTTTGCCACAATAGTGAGAAACCCTCCTGTGTCAGTCAGCCTGGGCTGCATTTACCTGGGCATACCAACTGCTTGTCCTTGTGCAGCAAGTCTTGAAAGCACCACCAAATATTTTGCCAGCACCCTGCTGAGCCAGAGTCTGGGAGGGAGAAAACACAGCCACTTCCTCAGAGCTTCTCATCCAAACATACATCTTCAGCACGCATATTAACCAAACCTTCAAGCCACCCTCATTCAGCTGGGAGAATGCAATAAGGAAATAATTTCACAATGTTTCTTTGACCAAAACAATCCATTGTCACTGAATTCAAGGAAACAAGTGGATGCCTTCCTTAGTGTCTCCTTACTGCCATGTTTTAGCATCACACAAGACACAGGAACATAAAGAGCCAGGACAGACTGTGTTTTATGAGTATACCGTGACAAAAATTATCCAAATAGTTCAAACCCAATTAAATTTAAATGTTTCTAAATCAGGAGCGACTTTGGTCAAAGGAGAGCAGAGGAGTCTAGTTTACCAGTCACAGGTGTGATGTGTTTACACTGGTCTTCACTGCAAGGACGGAGTATCACATTCAGCTCTTCTGGAGCTGTCAATCCAACCACAGAAACAAAAGCTAGAGCAATTCAACCAGGTTCAACATCCTGGAACTGATGAAAATGCAGACTGTCATCTGAGAAGTGCTGGTTACACACAGGCCAACTTAAGAAGGTTTTTATCAGGTTTGTTCAGCTTCATCATCTCAAAAAATAGCTACAGCCCAGTCCATTGGTGCCCTTCTCAGGGATATGGAAACATCAGGAGACATTGAAGTCTTCAGGAGCAACACAGCCCATCACTCTCCAAGGCCTGCATTTCTTCACAGTAAGGTTCAAACCAGGACACCAGAAACTACCCTGTTTAAGATCCTACAATACAAAGTCTCTCAGAATTATGGTAGGGTTCAGGCTTTTTTCCTCAAAATTATCATCAGATCCTTTCAACTGTTTTATGCTTGAGGAAACCACCTATGATACGGTATATTATGCCAGGCAATTTCCTTGTAATCATCACTTGCAGAATTCTCCCATGTTCCACAGTGAGAACTCTGGGCCTCACAAACACTTCCGGGATGGCACCAAACAGAGAGGAAGTGGGGAAGGAGTGGCAATGAAAAATATAGCTGAAGTTTAGATTAAAATCCATGTTAAACTGTTTTTTAGAACACCAATGTGTATTTTACACAGACTCTGTTGCCACTGTTTCTACTGCTTTTCTTGAAACACTATAGAAAATATACAGTTGGCAAAATAGAGCCTAGACAGGAAAAGGGAGAAATTTGGCTGTGAACATGATTGTTCAAAGAGCTTGTTTCTTCACTGCTCTTCCTCATTGCAAAAAATGTGTCCATAGGTGTCTTGGGGTGACTCTATCATGTGTATCCTCTAACAGTCTCCTGATAGGCAATAGTGTTTAAAAACAAGCAATCTCCACGCATTTCCCTTCCATGACACGAGCTGCCCAAACTGATGAAGCAACATGTAAACTATAAAACATCAATGCCACTGTAGCTTTTCAGGGAAGAAACTGAAATGAAATATCATTGTCCTCTATCAACATAGCCTGTGGTAGATAAGTTTTTTCTTGTCAACATTGCAAATAAATCATTCACCAGTCAGATTTTATCTGATGCTGCACCATCATACTCAAGGAAGAAATCTCCACTGACTGAAGGGGGACTTTTTTCAAGACCAAAACCAACAGTCCTGTGTAACCAACTACCTATAATGTAGCCTTTTCTCCACCACTTCAACCCTGGTGTAGAATTAACAAGTGTTACCGGTTTTTATTTGGACACTTATAATTCTGGCTTCAAAGTCAGCAGAAAAGCAATAGCAAAAGACACTTCAGCCAAAGGAACCACAAGGCCATCTGCCTTCAGTATCATCCACCAGAGAGGTTTCTGCCCTATAAAGCAGCCTCATTACTTGGTTGGACAGGACTATTCTTTAAAAAAAAGCCAAATTGATTTTGCAACGGTGTCTCTAATCATGGATTCAGACATACAGTATGAATCCCCAGTGAAAAGTCAGTTCTACTCTACTACTACAATATCTGCTGAATATTTGTTCTATTCCACCCACTAACTGCCTTACTAATGGAAGAAACCTATTCAGGTATATAATCCCTAAGCTTAATTGTTATTACGCCAGTATTTAAAAGCAGTTGTATTCATAAATAAATATAAATATAGCAACACATAGCAACTTAGGACCTTAGGAGTGCTCATCAGACCAGACAGTGATCCAAGAGCATCAGACAGTGATCCAAGAGCATCAGAGCATCCTCCTTACCAGAGATGATAAATATCTGAGAAATCAGGTCCCAGTGTCTGGAAAACTGCTCCAGCTGATCAGCTCCAGCAGAATGGATGACACAGCTACCTGCAGCCATGCATCTAGGAACCCGAACTCATCCTTGCAGCCCACCTAAGGCCTCGACAGCTAACACCACCTGAGTGTAAGGGCCCAGCTACACCAGAGAGAGAAAGGGCAAAGAAAGGAGCCCCCAGTCCCAATGGGAGGATTCCTGCAGATGAGAGGCAAATGCCTACAGCAAGGACAGCACAGTGCTCAGGAAGGCAGCACTGCACCTCATGCTGGATTTTGGTTTTGCAGCCAAGGAGAATGACTCAGGAACCCACATGGCAAAGACAATCAGAAGAACCACAGACCAGTGACCATCAGAACAAGTCATTAGTGGAAGACAGACAAGAATGAAAGGACAAAGGAATAGCAAAGCAGGCTCTCTAAAGTTACTGATAGCTCTGAATAATATACAAATCTTCAGTCTAAGGTATTTCTATGAGATACTGCAAATATTAAAGACACTAACACTGCATTACCCTTACAGTCCAGCCAAAAGGTCTCTGGAGCTCTTTTTTATTATATATCCAAACCCACAGCATTAGCTCCTTCACAGCCACCTTGGCACCACTGCAGTGTCATTCTGGAAGGCAGGACAGCAGAGTCATATCATAAAACACAAACAGGTGAGCAGGCCTCTCACAGAGCACATTCGAAGACAGCAAGGGCAGGCAGAAAGGTCCAATTTTTGCTGATGCTGCTTGTATCAATCACAGCAAAAGTCAGTGAAAGGCAGCAAGGGAAGCACTGGATAGTTCATCAGCTTTCCAGAGCAGACAGGACACCACCCCTGGCTTTGATCCTTTATTTCACTCAGTACTGCATGCCTCGGCCAGCCAGCAGAAATGGTGTTCACCAAAGCCATGTATTTCATGTCCACCTCACCAAGAAAGAACACTTTCAGTAAGGTCCACGTGGCTTTAACATCATTTCCAATGAATACAACTGAAAGTAGGAAATGCCAGGATGGCCTTTACTTCACAAATAGAAGCAAAAAGGCAAATCAGAAGCTAAGAGACTGTAAAAATCAAACTGTAAGGCCTATGTCTCATACTCAGTGTACGCAGTTTAGAAACATCTGGTTTTGCAAAGAAAGAGAGCACAGCTTCATTACATAAAGGAAGGGCTCATAGTCTCAGTTCAACTGAAAGCATAACTATCAGGCTCATTAATAATTCTGTTTGGATCTTCAGCTTTTTAGCAAGTGAACTTGTTACTAACAGGGTGCAAATGAGACAAGTTGGAGATGACATTGATAGCGTGCATCTTACAAACCTCATCTGTCTCTGCACCCAAAATGCCTGATCATGCCTCCCAAACACAAGAGCGAACAGGAGATTGCAATTTCAAACTACAGGAATGAAGAGGCATTGATCAAGACAGGAGTCAAAATTGTACAGTGTGAAGGTGTAATCAAGACTACTGTGAAACTATAAGACACCTCAGACACAATGAGAAAAGTTAATTTTCCTCCTAAGTTGGTTTTCACCTTGGAAACTAATAGTTGAAAGGGAAAAGGTTGCACTGCTTAATAGCATGAAATAGGGAAAACAGTACATGTAGATAGTGTTTGACACGAAGTATTAATTACCCTTTTGGCAGAGCATCTGTTTGTGGTGTGATGTATTACTCCTTACACTGAACCATGGCTTGGGACTCACTTATGATAGGCATCACTAGTGTGTGGACAAGTCACTTTTACCTTATATCCCTGGATCACTGTATCCCAGGTGTGCTCATATATTTTTAAACACAGCTGGTTTCTTGGCACATAAACATGAATTGCTGTGTGGTTTTAAGTGATCAGCTAAAAAGAAATGGCTTGCTGTTTTGTTACCAAATTCAAGAAATTCACACACAACTCCTATGCTGCCTCCAAGGGTGAAGGAAATGTGCTCTTCATCATGTCATCTAGTTACTAATTATGTTTGTCATCTAGTTACTAATTATGTTATGTTCCTACAAAACACTACTTTAGCTGTTAACTTAATAGAACAGTCTCTTGCTTTGATTACCAGGGTAGCCAGGTCTGCCTTTTTTCCCCCCTTGGTTTTCCCTCTTCCTTAATTCATAAACATATCTGAATCAAAGCAAGTGGAAGTAAATGAAAAGGTGAGAGAAAAATGAACCCAAGAAATTAGAGTAACAGGTATCTCATAACACTTAGGCACTTCAAAGGAAGGTCAAACAGGAAATGACAGTTAGACCAAGCAAAAGGTTCTTGTATTCAGAATGAAGAATTCCAGGAATTCTTCAACATTTCTTAAATTACAAGAAGCACTGAGCAAGATAACAGCAACCCAAAGAACTACCTGATAAAAACATAGGCATTTACTTTTCCAGGAAACCACCAAGGATGATTCCCTGCACCCTGTGATCAACTCACAAGAGCAGCAACACTTCCTCTTTTGGACATTTCGTCAGAGCACTGCCTTCAGATATTTTCTCTAATACTATGTTACAGCTCACCATTGCCTTACCTGGGAAGCCCCAGCCCTGCTGCAGTGTGAATTCCATGTTGAATTTGACTCAGGTTAATTGTTATTGCTGGCAATCTGCTGGCTGTGGGGTAAAAGCCAGCTGACACCACAACAGCTTCTTACATGAATTGGTGTAATGCAGAAATATCCAAGCCAAAGGCTGAAAGCAAAGAGACTCAGACTCTGCTTTTTCCACTGGAAGTCATCCCTGCAGAACACTGCCCAGATGTGCCAGGGAAAGCCTGAGCTACTGTGCCAATGCAGGACTCCAGGATCTCAGCATTCACTACAGCCCCCAAGATATTTTTAAACTACTTCTAACTGCCAAATATTTTTTACTGCATTTATTTCTCAGTGATGACTTAAGTTAAGTGCTTATTTTAAATAATATTTGACTTTTTGTTAGGTACACTGGAAAATAAACCAATTCCTACATACGCAAAAATTCGGAATTAATGAGGCCTGGCAATTATCTTGATGGAAAGAACCAAGTGACTTAGTTGAACATACAGAGACTCACTAAAAAAAAGTCTGCTCTAGTAGTTAAAAAACAAACGAAATTGCTTCTTATTGATTTTAATTTAGGTTGAAACACTAGCTGTCTCTCCAACAAAGCCAGAAATGGAAACAACTATAAATGAGTACAAGATGTGATAAGATAGACAGATTGTTAAGCAATCTAGGATAGAGATGACCTCCAGTTTAGACAGTAGTTAAAATATGATATCATATATATGGATCAATAAGTAAGTTTGCATTTGTCTCAGCTCCAAAAGCCAGAGAGCTATGTTCTTTCCTTTAGCGACTCTAAAATGTTGTCCAATTAAGCCCTACTGTTTTTTTCTTACAGATCTTCTAGATTCTAATTTACAAATAAAACCAAGAGAAGCAATTAAATGTTAAGTACTATCAGCATGTTTCCCCAAGTGATGCAGATGTGAAACAGAATAGAAGTAGTCCAATCTTGATACAGAAGAATGGGTTACAAATTGAAATATGTTCCTATTACCATTACTCACAGGCTTCATGCTTTAGCAAGTCCTAGAATCAGCACCATGCCGCCCATCCTAGGCACAGGAGCCTGCACCTCCAGTCTCCCAGGCTGCAGCAGCTCTGATCCACTTGACTCCAATCTCCAGAGCCAGCACAGACACAGAGCAGGGGCTCAGGATGCATAGGAAGAGTGCGTGCAGCACAGAACAACACTAGAAGGGACTTTTGGTGATGGCCATCCAGCCCACCACGTTAAAGGCTAATTAAAACCTTCCTGGCAGACTGCCTGGTGACTCCCCTCTGCTCTCCAGACAGCACGCACTGCCAGGGCCTGCCTGAAGCGCACCAGAATATCAGGATCGATCAAGCACGATTTATGATCCTTTCAGCATGCCAGAACTTGAGGCAACATTATCTGGTAGGTATGGATCAGGTCTTCTCAGTGTTTTTTGTGAAGGCTCCTATATTCGGAAGGCAGGTCTGTCTCTCTGCTTTAGACATAAAGATCTCTTCACTTTCTCACCTATCTTTGCAGACCCCAGCCTCTTCCCAGATAATATTAGCTGGGGGAGAAGGGACTGTTTTTTCCTCATTTGATACATGATGCTAATCAGACACAATCAAGGTAAAAAGCTAAAAGCATCTAAGGGATGCCACCCTAATGGAGGTGCCACCTAATGGAGATGCCACCCTAAAGAGGGTCACAGCAACAGAGCAGATCTAAATTCTTGCTAACAGCTCAATATCCAGTCCCCCCATCCACTTCCAGCAGAGGAGGAAAAGAAACACTTTCTACCAAAACCAGCAGCATGATTGACAGTAACAGGGTGAGGGTATGGATGGCAAACCCTCCCCCACATTCCTAAGAAATCTACTGCCTCTTTAGGATTACATCCAAATTGTAATACCCACTCCAAGTTTCTGATGAAGCTCATCTCTTATCCACACCTGTGTCATCACACAAGGGCGATAACTGTAGCCAGAAGGTCACAGGCAGGTTCTGGAGCTGTGTGAAACCTTCAGTGTACAATGTCTGACAGAAGTCAAAGCCTGAGTTAACCTCTTTAGATAACTCCACATCACCTGGACTGTTAGAGGATGCACTGACTGCTACTCCCTAAAAACTGTTGGGCTTAAAAAGGAAACAAACAAAACCAGAAGAAATTATCTGAGACACTAAGACTGCACAGGACTTAAGCCTTTCTTTCTATTTCTAAAATTGCCATTATAGCAGCATTCAAGCCACATTTAAAGAAAAAAATAAAGGAAAGGAGATTAATTCAATTCCAAGAGTTTATTTTAATAAAATTAGAAATCCTAAGAATCAGTGATCCAGGCCACATCCACTGAGCAGCAGAGTATTTTGTTCAGCACTGACTCCAGTAATGATCTAGAAGTCATACTAGGCAAACAATCAACATGAGCTTCCTTGCTGTGGCAGAAAAATAGGCCACTGAAAATCCCTGGACAAACAGAAAGGGCAATAGCATTGCACATACATGATACAAACAAGACCAGTGTTCAGTTCTGGTGTGCACCTTTCTAAAGAAACAAAATTAAAAAGAAACCTGGAGAAAGGCAAAAAAAAAGATTCTGACAAAAACTATTCAAGGACTGGATAAAATCTCATGGCAAAGGGCTTGTGGGGTTCAGGTCATCATAACATGGTTTTATTGTAATGTGCAAACACTCTCATGGTAACAAAATACCAGAGGGCTCTTTAAACTAGTAGATAAAAGACAGTTGTTAAAGTAGTTGTATATTTGTAGTTCGGTCTTCAGTAACTCAAGCACCACATTTTTTGGTGGCTTGTTTATTTTGGTAACTACTTCATTCATAGACGTTTGGTATCACTTCAAAATGGGCATCAAACAAATGACTGATTTAAAAGAGACAACTGACAACAATTCCAAGGACTGACACATATGATAAAGCATTCTCCAGAAAGACAGAATTTCAATGGACAGACTGGACATCTCTGCTTCACCACAGGCAGACTCATACTAAGAGGTGGTTTTGCATTTCACCACACAATAAAAGAAAACTTTCCAAGAAGTATAAAGTCAGTATTAAAACAGCACCCCTTTGACACAAAGCCACGCTATGGGAATATACAACAACGAGCACGGTTGTGTTTCAGAATAATGTCATGATGAGGGTTATGGGACAAATCCTCACCTGGTGAAAGCTGCCACAGCAACAGCAGCATCAGCTGTGCCATGACAGTGTGCAGCAGCTGAGGACCTGCCATTGCACCAAGAAAAGAAATTATAGAACTTGCACATTTTACACCCCTCAGTTTGCAAATATAACAATGAATTAATCCACAGTAAACCGAAGAGAAGCGCTTTTCAATGCATAAACAATGTAGTAAGAAACAATTTTAAAAGTCACAGTTTCTGAAACTGCTGTCACTGAGCCCAAACTTTTAATACTTACTTAAATAGCTAAAACTGTACAGAGGTGTCACTTCGGAACAAAAACAGTTATACAGAAACCATATAATCTGATGCAAAACCCTTGGGCAAAGAAGGAAAAATAAACAACTAATTTTAGAACCTGAACACTCCATTAGCAATTCTCACCAATTAAAATATGATGCAACTGCTGTCAACAGGCAAATTTAAATTGTATTTTAAGCATGGATTTAAACATAAAATACATAAGCTACTGCACTGTAACAATAATAAATCAACTACCTACCAGTAGCATGGAGGCCAACAAGAAGAGACATTCAACTGGTTCTCTCTGCCTATTAAGTGAATGGATGCAATGTTTAAGAGACAGACATGCTGCACATTTTTACTCATTTTTACTTTTACTCATTTTTACCTCATTTTTACTTTGACTGCAGTAAATCTATACCATAATCTCCAGAAGTCTGAAAGCACTTCAGTAATCTAAATGCCAAGGAAAGTCTATTGAAAATTTAATCCTTAAACTCACTTTTGATAGCAATGTAGATCTGTACTTAAATATTTGAAAGCAACCAGGTATCTTTATTGTTTCCAGGGGGCTAGGGAGGGATGGATGAACACAAGCCTCACGCTGAGGTCACTGAACTGAGGTTTATATAAACATATGTCTACAAAAAAACATTTCACTAAACTTGCTCTAAAATCTCTTTGTAAAAACCTATTTATTTGGAGAAATATATCACTAACTTCACTATCTCCAATATCTATAAACCAAATTCTTGTAAAATCCAGGGTGAGGGGGGGAAGATTATACAGGGAAGCATTTCTAAGCACACCAAACTGACACAAAGGCAGAGAGTGGTCCTCAGTAGTGGGAGTTACTTCAGGGACATTCTTGTTTCAAAGAAACGTAAAGAGACCAAAAGAAAGTCAGTTGCTTTCAGTTGAGGACCATCAACAAGGGTCAGGACAGAACTGTTTCTATTTACCTCTGCAGTAGAAAAATGACTTACGCAGTGTATTGGCACATTACCATCATATCCTGCTTATTCAGTGTTCACCTCATCTTACACTGAAGTCCTCTTCCACTCTGGGACAACTAACACTGGTCATCAACCAGCCTGACAAACTCTCCAAGGAACTCCAGGTCTAAAACTTCAGACTGTTAAAAAAACAATAATCCAAATAGCAGATACTTTTATAGGAGCAAAAAAAGGGCAAGGCACTTCTTTGGTTAAAGCAAGTATTATAGCATTTCCTATGTCTCTTACAAGCCTCCTGCAAGGACAGAAGACGGAAAGAGTAAGGTGTGGGAAAACTGAACAACTCTTTACTTTGCCTGCGAGAAGTTATCAGATAGCTTTCCTTTCCTGTCAGCAGAATAAACTAACTCCCAACAGAAGAACTTTAACAGCACTCTGTCAGGGAGACAGGCACATTTTAATTGAAAAAAAAAGAACAAAGCAACTGCCACAAGACCAAATAATATCCTGCATTTTGCTTCTAAATACAACTGCAGCTCTTCAGGGCTCAAGGTTTCATTCATTGCTGCAAGCAGAGAAAAGTGTTTTTCAAAGGAGCTTTCCTAAGCTAAGCATCCAAGTCTCAAAACACCTAGATTTTCTTTAGAAAGGCCCCCATACTACAAACGCAAAGTCCCTCAAAGCAGGCACTGGACAGGATAAACATCTATCAGGCATCACTGCAGCATTTATGCATAGAAAAACTGTAACACCCAAGTCAGTTGAGATTTTATGTGCCGCAGGTGCATGATGCGGTCATGTTTTAAGTTCTAGAAAATGGTTCATCATTATTCAAATGGCTTGATAATTAAGAACACTTGTACTTCAACTCCCAAACAAACTTAGAGATGCATAATAAAACCACATTTAAAGAAAAAAAGGCCATACACTAACTGATTTGCTTTAACCATAGTTCACTCGAATACTAATTCAAATTGCTGTAAAGTGAGCCATTCAGTGTAGCAAAACACATCTTACAGTGATTGCATGAACTCCTGATCTTCCTTACTGCCCCTGCCTTCCCTCCTCCTCCTGACAAGTGGGAAGTTTATTCCCACCGTTTCCTCCACCCTCCCAGTAGTAATATCAGGGGAAAGGAAAAATGAGACAAGAACAGCAATATCCATGGAGTATCTCAGAAGCATCATTGCTGTGCTTGCAATCTGCACTCTAATTCATCTGTTCACTTTCAGGGTGGGAAGAGATTCTGCTTAGGCCACAAATATGTGACAGCTCAAGACAAAGCTGGAATTTGCTGTGTTGTGGCAGCTGTGCCTCAAGAAGATGAGAACACATTGAAAGGCAAGCATTTGGAGACACGACCAGTGCAGCCCAGATTCATTAAGAGGATATTTGGTCTCACTGAAGGGGGCTGAGAACACTTTGGTGCGTGTGAGGACCTGTTAGCACCACTGAAAGAAAGAAGCCAATTTGACTTGCCCTGGGGCAAGTAATCTGTACCCTGCAATACAGATAACATGATCATCAGCACAAGATATTACAAGAGTAATGGAAAAATTAACAGCACTCAGGGATCATTTTTCTGTGCTTTTTTTTTCTCTAAAGGTTTACTGACACACAAATGTGAAAACTAGTTGCTTCCATCAAAAGTTATTCTCTAGTTGGGCACCTCCAGGGGGCCACACCCCAGGTTCTTCTGTTTAGGTTGAATGGGTGCATTAGTGTACATCTTCCTTCTCTACTATGCTTCCAACCCAGGCATATGTTCACAAAACTGATTCTCCCTGGTGGAACTGGGCTGTATCTGGTAATCTCTGAAGTTACATTTCCATCAACCTGTGCAAGAAGATGCAGATCCACAATTTTGACTTGGACAAAACACTGACATGAGTTTACCTCACGAAGAAGGGAAAACTTGATAAAGATATTTAGACACCTCAAGCAGCAAGCAGTCCCCAGAAGGAATATATAAACTATAAATTAACCTATATGGTGCATATCTAAACCCTCAGATGACTACATCTTTTTAAGAGCATTTGTCTGATGAGATTCCACTTCCTAAAATACTTAAGAATTGTTTAGAATTAAACTTAAAGTAGCATGGCATATAAAAATAAATAATCACAATTTCATCAGCACACAGGAACAACTCTGATCTTTAAAAATAGAAGCACAATAGCTTGGGCAAACAAATTAGGCTCGTTTTTTCTTAATTTCTCTGATTAAAGTTATATATTAGCTACAGTACAGTGTTATTACTAGACCCTTAGGCTTCAGAGCACACCACGCCACATGTTCATTTGGCTGCTAAAAAGCAGCAACCAAATGATTAGCACTTTTTTCCAAGGACAGTTCAGATTAATGGTTTGAAGTAATTTCCTTAATTTAACCATGAAACTTGAACATTTAAATTAGTCTCAACTTCAGTAACATTTATTTCAGAAAACTCTAAGTATTTTAGTCCTTGAACACTGATTATAAGATGGATAGAGTCCTCACTGTTAGCTGTCTTTTCTGTAATTGGAAACAAACTCCAACTATTAAATTTACAGAACTTCATAACAGTACAGCCAACACTTATCCCTGCAAAGACTCAGAAACTGGGAGTGAAACCATCACCCTACTGAAATCAATAGGTGATTTCCAGTGATTTTTATGGTACCAAGCGGGATCTATTTGTTCCACAAAGATTTCCAGTGTGGATGCAGGTGGGACAGGTGAAGGACACGACGTCTCTGTGCTTGACTCAGAGAACCTCATCACTACTCTAAGACATCCTTTTTCTGAACAGGATCAGAAACCCTTACACATCCTCCTTTCTTAGGCAAAAAAGAGAGGGTATAGGGGTTAAGAGAACAGTAAAAGAAATTCTAACTCATACACACAGGCAAAAATTCCTCCCTGTTCTTCCAAGCAGAGCAACATCCCCAGCCTGGATACAGGCTTTGTAGATATTGCAATATGGCTGAGGGAATTCCAGTTACCCTCAAATTGTGTTCCTTTCTTTTTTTGAATGTACTGAAATCCCTTTCTCCTATGATGCCTCTTCTTCCCTCCCAACTTTAGCAAGACTCTTTCTCTGGCTGCTAGCACAGACAGCTCCTGTGACTACCTGAAGACTTTTGAAAGCCAGGTCCAGGCCCCATTAACCACAAACCTGCTAAGAGATAACAAAACTCTCCCTGAAGTCTGCGCCCAAGAAGCAAATCATAAGCTCAGCTCTTGCAGCCTGGGAAGGCTCACTTGACTGTCTTTATCTGCAATGACTCCATTAGCAACTTCCCATAACATAGAGCATATTTTAAAACAGCACTGAAAATAAGGGATAATTAAAATGTACAAAGTGTCATCTTCATAAAAGCCACAGGACTAAAGAAAGTCTTGGAGGGCCCTCTCCTGTACGTTCTGTATTTCTCTACGTGCACAATGCACCTTCCTCTGTAAAATCTTTACTAGACAAAGCCCGTCTTCCCTGTACCTTTAAAAATATCTGAAGTAGTATTTGATTAGTTCATAAGGCATAGCTCCCAGTTTAATTTTTCCTCCAAGCGGAAGACACTTATACGCAAAATTAACTCTCAGCTCAGATCTACGAAGACTCAAAATCCAAAACCCATTTAGGCAGTTACCAGGTTAGCAACAATTTGATTCATTACCAAAGAGCTAATCTAGACTCAAGAAAATTACTTTCATTTATGCATCTAGCCTAAGAAAATGCTAGCAATTGTCATTCCTTAGACGACAGGATTGTCAAAGCAACAGCTAAGAACTGCACTAATGTGTACTTCTTCCTTTATAAAAAAATATTTACTCTCTCTTGGCAAAGCACTGAGAAATCAGATAGTAAGGATATCACTGTAATGCTAATATTTATGTCTTACTGATTTTTGGTACTGTGAATTTAGATTAATGAGCAAACAGACCCCATGGAAACAACCTCTCTGACCTTGTCTTGGTTTGATTTATTAATCAATGCAATTACCAGGGACAAGCCCACAGAGAAATGCACTAAACAGTTCAGAAAGAGGAAAACCTTACCCACACTTTTTTTTGCCAGTGACTCCTTTCTCTTACTGCAACCAAAGGAACAGCAACAAAAATACCTACTTTAACAATGAAACCCTATTACAACACTCCTAATAAAGAAATACCACAAAGACTTATTTTCTACATGGTTCATTTATTGTTACTGAACAAAGAAAAGAATAGCCTTTATGTTTCCTCACAAAGTAAAGTGATTTGCAGGGGAGAAAACAAGTAGTGACCTCTCTTCCATTTAAAGGGAGCTAGATATGAAGAAGAGGGAAGAAAGATGCTTACAAATCAAAACCAAGCTGACAAATACCTTACTTCTTTAATCCTCTCTAGAAAATCCTATGAAAAGGTACAGAAGCATTTGCGGTAGATACTAAATGGTTAATATCTGGCCGGGATTCCCCACCAACACAAATTCTGATGATTTGCCATTGGATGTTGTCAGCACCAATGTCCTGTTATAGTCCACAGAGATCCTCCCTGCAGCTTTCCTGCCTCGGGCATCTCTGATGTACGGGATCAGAGTCTGCAGCATTCCCGTTTATCAGGATGTTTCACTCACCACTCCTCGCCTGCACACACACCAGGTACTGCTGCTCTTCAGAGGAAAGCACATGGGAGCAAGCAAGGCACTGAGGTCTAACATGGTAGGTCTGTACAAAAACTAAAGGCATAAAAGCCTTTCTGGAAAATAGTTTGCTTTCCAGGCAAACCTTTAGCAATGAACAGCCCTGAAACATTCCCGAGTATTACACAGCTGTTTTACGGCTTCTGGCATTAAAGAGTTTACGAACACTCTGCAAGCGTTCTACTACCCTCTGCTTGCATCCATCTTCATATTCAAACCACAATGTAAATATTGTCTGGTTCAAACATCGCTGATCTAAATCAGCAAGTCATACAATACTGTCGTATTAAACCAACATCGGGGCTTGTTTTCCTGCAGCATTCTGCCTTCTAGATGTAATTACTATACAATATATATCAGAACCAGAGAGAAAGGCATCACTCCGAGGGCTGAAATTGGGAAGAAATCAATACAAAGAAGATAAATGTTTCGCCAAAAGCTGCAGAGGTATTAACCCTCTCCCCAACTCAGTTTCTTTTTGCTTCAAACCATTTTACCACGGGAGAAATTGCTGGAAGGAATGGGATGTGTCTATCTGCGTAGCTCAGCATTCGGGGTTAGGAAAAAAAGGGTATTTCAGGAAGAAAAATTTTTAAAAAGAAAATGAAAAAAGGGGGGAAAAAAGAGGAAAAAAAAGAAGAAAAAAGAAAACATTAAGCGGAAGTTCCTAAGAAACCTCCAGAATTTAATTATTTCTTTACACTCTTGCACACCTGGACCGCGGCGAACAACCAGGGCTGCCTCAGGAGCCCACGGAAAGGACAGGAGAAGCTGCGGGAGGAGCGCAGTTCCCTGGGAAGAGAGGCTCGCCCTGCCCCAGGCGCCTCACACGGCGCGCACGCCGCCGCGGACCCCCCCGCCCCATCCCCGCCGGGAGGGAGGAAGCCCAGGGCAAAGTAAACAACACAATCCCTTGGGGCGCCGGGGCGGTCCCGCCGGCCGCGGATCCCGAAAGACACGCGCGCGGCCCGGGAGCGCGCCGGGCGGGG